>CM053769.1:174779886-174804886 GCA_028658325.1 Potorous gilbertii
GATTTTTAAAAAATATAATCAAATAATTCAATGCTATGGAATTCTGTTATATTCACAATTGGCATTTTAAAATTTTGGATATATAGATGTGTGTGTATATATATATATATATATATATATATATATATATATATTAACATATATTTTAAGAAGCCTCTGCTCCCAAGAATCTCACAATATAATGGGAGAGACAGCACAGAAGCAGTTATGTACAAGCAAAATATATGCAGGACAAGTTGGAGATAACCAGCATAGAAGACATGATTTCCTTTATTTCCTCTGTTACATCCAAAATGAAGCTCCTTCTAGACCACAGCCTAGAGTGCTTTTACTCTTCATATTCCCAGCTCCTAGGTCAGTGTCTTTCACATAGAAATCACTTAATGAATGCTTGTTTCTTATCAAATAAGAGGACAAGGAGATAATCTTAATCAAGCAATCCAAAATTTAAAAATACCAACTGTACATATAACAGAATTCCACTGTTATTAGCATTGTTATAGCACAGAATTATTTGATATAATTTTTATGGTAGCACTAGCAAGTTCTATCGTGCTGAATAAACTATATACATATATATATATACGTATATATATATATATATACGTATATATATATTCCTGACTGTGACTGTTTTGGGGGGACAAGAAATTTATATGATAACTTTATTATATATTTAAAAGGAATATTTAAAAAAAGATGATTGCACACAAGATGGTAAATCTATTATATACAATTTGCTATTCCTTTTAAATATATAATTGTTATCACGTAAATTTCTTTTTTTCTCTTTTTTTGTATCCCCCTCCCTAGAGATGACTACCATTACACACACCCACACACCATATATATGAATATGTGTATATATAAGCATAATCATTCTATACATGCTTCTATGTATCAAATATACATTTCTTTATCCTTTCTCTAAGATTTCTTGTTAACTTTCTTTGCACCCCCAACACTTATCATAGCACCTAAGAACATAGTGGGTTCTTAATAAATACTTATTGACTCATCTTGACGCCATGTTCAATGATTTTATCCATATTCTTCTGGGAGTCGCTGGACTTCTAATGAATGGTTTAAGAGTGAGACAGGCAAAAAGTTTTCTAATTCTTGGAAATCTTATAGTGTAACAATGGGCCACTTACTTCTTAGAAAATAATAAATCTAGATATCTACTCTAAGAAAGGCAGAGGTCATATATCATCCCATTAAGAATAAACTTCAGAGAGGTGTCCTGAGGCTTTAGGTTATCCTTAAATATAATAGGAAGGGTATCTCTGAGCCTAGAGACCTTCTATTTCCGCCCCTTGGAAAATGTCATTTCCCCAGAAGTGAAAGCTAATACATTAGTTGACCCACCTTGCAGGTACCCTCTCCCCACATCCTATTGATTAGCTTCAGTTTTTCTAAATTTTCTCTTAGGAGAAATAGTGACCACTAGTTAGCAGCAGCAGCATCTTTTCTTCTTTCTAATTAGAAACTTGGAAATTAGAATGGTTCAGAGAGTTTAGTGCTTTTATAAAGACACTTGACAGGATATAGGCCATAGAACTGGAAAGCCAAATTGAAGTCAACGATTAAATTCAAATCTATGATAAGAGAAAGACAGTTTCAGGACTCTGGTGAAGCTCTAATCTGTCTATTTGTTGTTTCTTGAGTCAAGTTCCCTAGAATTGGAGGAGATAGCAGCTATATAGTTTTCACATCAACTTGTGTGGTTTCTTGTCTCCATGACGCACATGAAGAATATCTCTAAGTGATTTCATATATGGTTAAAAAAAGAGGCTTGTGAATTAAACAAATCCCAAATCCAAATTTTATATCCCAAAGAGATACAAAAAAGGGACCCATACATACAAAAATATTTATAGCACCCATATTTTTAGTGACAAAGAATTGGAAACTAAGGAGAATATCTATCAATGAGAGGATGACTGACCAAATTATATCATATGAATGTAATGGAATATTATTGTGCTATAAAACCTAATGAAAGGGAAATATGGAAAGAGTCATATGAATTGATGCAGAATGAAGAAATGAACAGAATGAGGAAAACAATTTATGCAATAACAACAAATCTTTAATGATAAACAGCCCTGAGGAACTTAAGAGCTCTGAAGAATACAGTGATGAACTATGACTTCTATTGTTTGATGATGAAGTATATTACCCACCTCCTGACAGAGAAGCAAAAGGCTCAAGAGGCAGCATAAGAATATATTTTTGAACATGACATTGTCACAATATGAAAAGCAACATTTGCTTTACTACATGTTTGTTACAAGAGTTTTATTTTTTTCCTTTCAAATTAGGTCATTGTTGGGGGGAGATGTATTAATCAGAAAACAAGGTGAAATGAAAGACAGAGTTCCAAACCCTGCGTTTCTTCCGTAAGTTGTTAAATTTGAGCTACATGTTTTCAATATGTGAAAAATCTCTGATTTCGCAGCATGAGGAACTCCATCTACCAGTCAGATTACAACCTATGGCTTAGTAGTTGAATCCTGGGGGCTTGCCTGAGATACTTGATATTTAAGTGATTTTCTCACAGTCAGCTTTTATGTATCAGAGGAGGCATGTGAATCAAGATCTTCTTGACTGTAAGCCCAGGCAAGATACATTGTTGCTTTGTTTTGCACTGTCTATAATTGGTACTTAATAAATATATGAATGATATCATGAATAAATGAGTGATTTATTACTGTCTATGTAAATGTGGCTTGTGAGTTATGGTTTGGTATGGGAAGGATTGCAGCATTGGAGCTTTAGAACAGAAAAATTCACTTAGTGAAACCTTCTTATTTTACATATGAAGAAACGGAATCCCAAGATTAAATCGCTTGTCCAAGGTAATGTAGACAGTAAATAGCAGAGTTGTTATGGCATCCCGGGTCCTCCGATTCCAAATCTAGTCTGCTTTTCTCCTGTAACACAAGACCTCTCTCTGAGAGGGGACTTGTGAAGCTCAGGGATGGGGTGTTTGCAAAAAAAAAAAATAATAAATCAGGAAAGTCAAGGTTACAACTCCAGGCTAGTCAGTTCAGGCATCTTTCAATTAATCATACCAAAGCAGGAGTGGAGAAGTCTTCAACCTCTGCGGCCTGTTACTGTAGTTCTCTATGGACTCCACTGGGAAAGTCACCTTCCTACACAATAACTCCTGATCTCCCGATGTGATGGAACACCAGGAAGTCCAACCCTTGCACTCACAACTCCATAGCCTGAACTTTAATGCTTTTGAACACCAAAACCCAACTAACATAATGACTTGGGCTGGCCCTGCTTTCTCTCCTCGAGGCAGTCAAGTCAGCATTTCTAAAGCACCCCCTATATACAGTGCATTATATCAAGCGCTAGGATGTGTGTATGTTGCTAGGGAGGAGGGTAGGGCAGAAGAAAGAGTGGATGTGGTCCCTGCCCAAACAAAACAATTCACTTGAAGTGCCCCAGAATGCCTGCTGTACTTGAAACCCATCTCTGAATCTCCCCCGACCCTCCCTTTGCAAACTGTGCTGACCCCAACCTTCTGATCCCCAGTTAGTGGAGTCAGTGATCCAGCTACTACAGGGACTGGATGTGTTTCCTAAAGCAATTGCAAAAGCAAGGACTAGACAGAGGTATATGTGTTAGAGGGTTTTTCCCACATCTCTTCAGCCCACCACCATGTTCTGGTATTTAAGTTTCTTCACCAGTGGAGCTAATTCAGGGTCAGAGGAAAGAGTGAGAAAAGCAAAGAGATAAAATGAGGACTGGATTATGAATGGCAAACTCAAAAAGCTTGTCTCCACTTAAATGATCAGAAGGAAAAATAATGCCCAGAAAATATCATTTTCCTTTCTCTGGGAGTCAGGAGATCTGAATTAATATTCCTAACTCTACCACTAACTGTGTGACCCTGGACAAGGCACTCATGTAATTTTTTTTTTTTAAATCTGGACTTAACAAACACCAAATTAAATGAGCACTTCCATATACATTGTAGAACAGGAAAGAATTGTCCATGAAATTAAATCTCTGTTATATAGTTTGCTTTTCTTTTTAAGTATTTAATAAATTCAAGATGTAACTTTCAAAGCTGTCTTTCTTGTGATTCCTTCTGGTCTTCCTTCTGTTCTCTTCTGTGTGAGTGTGTGAGTGTGAGTGCGTGTATGTGTGTGTGCGCATGTGTTTTATGGAGGGGGTGGGATTCTATCTTTACACTCTCTTCTCTCTAATACCTCCCTTCCCCCAACTGAAAAAAAAATTAAAAGAAAAATACCCTAGGCACAAAATTACAGAATCAAGCAAAACAAATTCCCACACAAGCTATTACACAAATGTATGTTTTATTTTGTGTCTTTATTCCTTTACCTCTTGCCAAAGGTGGATAACCTGCTTCATCCTAAGTTCTTTGGAATCATGTGTGGTCATTTCTTTCATCAAAGGGGTTGTCTTTCAAAATTGGTTGTATTTACACATTGCTGTTGCATTAATTATTTTCCTGGTTCTTCTCTTGCATCAGTATATATAAATCTTTCCAGATTTCTCTGAAACTGTCTCTTCATTTCTTTCAACACAATAAACTACATTACGTTAATTTATCTTACTTAGTTTTTCTATATATGTTATCTTTCAAGGTAGGATAGTATAATGGAATCATAAAATTTTTGAATTGCAATAAACTAGAAATTATCTAGTCTAACCCCTCATTTTACAGAGAAATTGAGGGAATTGCTCAAGGTAATATAAGTAGTGGAGCTTACATTTGAACCCAAATTCTTTGACTACATTGATCTATACCAAATAACCTTGCCCTCTCCCATTTCTAGCTAACACTACTACACATCAGTAAATTAGTGAACTCACAATTGCTTAGTTGAAGATGATTTAGGATACTTTGATCGAATATGTTAGTGTTATTTTTAGTTAGCTGAGTCTTATAAATGTATATTCCAAAGGAAAATTTTCTACACCTTTTTTAAGACTAAGTACAAAAAATGTTTTTCCATGTTACCCTTATCCCTAGGTTTATATTTTCAAAGAATCATAAAATTATAGAATTGGAAGGAACCTCAGAGATCAAATAGCACAACCTCTGTCCAAAGCATGAATCTCATGCGCAAAAGCCCTGAATATGATTACCCACCAGTTATATAACTGGTTAATAGCCTCCAGTGATAGACCATTCCATGTTGAACAGCTTTCATTTTCACCTATTAGCCCTGTTTATGTCCTGTGGAACTAAAACCTGTTTTCAACCTTCAATATAACTTCAGCAAAAGCAAAAACGGCATGTTTATCAAATTTGCAGACATAGCAAAGTTCCTCTATATGAAGATAATGGTAGGAAGCAGCAATACAGTAGGGGAATGTCAACCATGATGATGCATATTAGGGAATTCATGTGAATTGAGATTGCTGTAGTGCTGTGACACCCTAGAACTGTTTTATTAGTATTACTAATAAAGATAATTAATAAATAGTAATCTTTTCTAACTGCCATTTGGAAAACGTTCTATTCTGATAACTTATCATGGCATGGAAATGACCTGTGTTCTTAAAGTTTATGTGAACTCTAGAGGGCTCTATCAAGCCGGAAAGATTTCGAACGTGGCCTGGACAAGAACTGTGACTGCTGCCCAAGGACCAACCTTGCTGTGTTTGGAAAGGTTGACCGTGAGGACCTTGGCCAAGAGGTGATGAAATCCTTGGCCATGTTGTCTCTTTCACCTTTTATCCTAACTGTTTCAAGGGCTCTCATAGAAACTGTGAGGCAAATGGTCCCCTCTTAAGAGAATTTTGTTTGTTGATGGACACACAGGTGTATATACTTATATATGTCTAAGTATGTGATATATATGTGTGTGTGTGTGTTGTGTGTTACCAAGTATGTTATACATGTTGGTATACACACACACACATATATAAATATATATATATATATATATATATATATATATATATATGTATATAATTTCCTCAGTTCTCTTGCAAGGACTTAGTTCTTCCAGATTGTAGTTCCTCTTCAATCCTTCAACAATTTTTTTTAAAGGAGAAACAGGTATTTAAGATGTGATCTGCCCCTGTTTCCTTTGGCTCACCCATGACCCCCTAAGTAACTCTTACCTCACTTCCCAGTCTCACATGCTTCCATCAGGGGCTTTTTCTTTGTGTGGACCAGGCTCTTTGCAACCGGGGCATTGTCTTGTTTCTACTTGATTTTTGTTAATCATGCAGCTGCAGAGTCCTTTCTTAGGGAATACCACAGAGCATCTCCAATTCAATAGCATTTCTGTGGCTGAGGGGTTTTATATAATTACAAAAATAACTGCAATTGATTTGAATGTTATATCCCTGTTGTGGAATTATGTTTGGACTTTCTCCGAAAGAGCAGAAAGGGATTGTGTTTGCTTTGTTTGATCATTTCTTATCATAGAACTTTGTTTGAGTCAAACCCCAATGACACAAGCATTCAAACACTACCTTCAGATGTAAAATTGATGTTGGAAACAACAGTGCATGACTGTCAAGCTTTGCTGTTCCATGCACAAGGTATTTGATTCCTCACAAATTACCTGCTTTTCTACCTATTTACAAACTAGCTCGTCTTTTGGAACACTGCCTCCTTCTTAATATGCCTATCACTTTCTTTAGTCTCTCCTTCCGAAACCCAAGTATGTGTGTGTTCGATTGGGGGGTAGGGAAGGGAGGAGAGAAGGTGTTGGTGGGAGTAAAGCATTTGTAAAATTGGAGTTTAAAAAAATCTAGATCAACTTTTATCCTTAGGCAAATTATGCACTGAGTTAAATTAAACCACTATATGTACTTGTAGATTGAAAAATCAGAGGTGGAGGATGGGTCAGAGACACTGAGATCAAAGTTTCCATTCTTTGAACAAAATCCCTTTGAAAAACCCCCATGTCACCTATTCTGCTTGTTAATGTTTTGACTGGGAGTGTCTAGATGTGTCATCAGCAGCAGAATATTTTTAATACCATATTTTATTTTATTTTTGTGCAATGAGTTCTCATGGCAAAGCAATGGATCCTTTGCCAGCTCTGTTATATGTCTCTTAAGGGAATATTTTTGTTAATTGCAAATATTTGATTGACAAACATGGGATGCAATTAGTAGGCAGGCACAGTAGGAATGTGCAGTGAACTGGATCTCTGAACCAACAGATCTCAACTCTCTCAGCTTGATCTGAAATAGACTAGAGCATTTAAACCATATGTTTACCTCAAACTTTTTTCTTTCCTGTGAAAATTCCTTATTTCCCCAAACTAGCTTCTTTTCCCTTGGCTTCACTGAGGGAGCCAATTCCTTTATGAGCAAGTCAAATAAAGGAAGAAAATTCTTCCTGGGCTTCAGGCCTATGTTGCTATGTTGCTATTTGACCGTGGCAATAAAAATTAATGTGGACAAGATCACACATGCCGACTGTGCCTTTCTAAAGCCCAGGGTGAAAAATAATCTAACCTGTTTTTGAATTCAGACATTTTAAGTTTAATCGCCTTCTTAAAACAACCTGGCACTGTCTGATTACCTTTATCAATTACATCTGGGCTCACTCAGACATGGAACACTACGGATCCTTTGTTTGAGCTCAACTCAATCCGAGAAATAAATTTTGATTTCCCCAACATATCAGCTCTGTTACTTCAACTCTCGGTTGTACTTATGACAATTAATTCCTATCAAGGTTTCTGTACTTTTTTTTTCTCTCTCTAGGAATTAATTAAAACATATTGATTGTATAGAATTTATGGGATTAACAGTAAAAAATATCTCAAAGCCTGAAGTACTTTATTTTTTTTAGCAGTTGATCATAAGCAAATGTTGGCTAGTGGTTCTATATGTTGCCAAAAGAGAACCCTGAAGTCAAAATTCTAGGTAATCAAAATAAGTTTGTCCAATTTTTTTTTTACTCAAAATTTTTAAGGTGAATATTCAAGTACAGTTGGGAGTATATGGCTTCTGAAAGCCATTCTTTCTCTGAGATTCTGAAGTTCTGTTATTCCATGAACTTACGTTGTTTCTGTGTTGTTTCGACTCAGACTTTGGTAAGAATTAGAGATGAGAATTAATCTGCAAAGTATGTTTTCCCCTTGCCAAACACATTTTTAAGTGGATACTAATATGGGGGCCAGGGCAAGAGGGAAGACATCTCTCAGGAATACAGCTCCAGAGGGAGCATGGTACAGAATTGTGTGCATAGAGTATGTTCATGAAAAGTACAGTCAGACCTCTGATAAAGATGGGGAAACCGAAACCCAGGGAGATTTTAAAATTAGTTCAAGGACAAACTGAAAGTGCTTGGCAATATGGAAATATAGGGCAGGAATCCTGACACGCAGCCCATGAAACTAGAATGCTTGTCAAGTCTGTCAATTACAATGCCTCATGTCCCAAATAAAGATTTAAATATGAAGATTATAGTAACCGAGGACTGGAAGGGAATCCTAGAGCGCATCTTTTCCATCTTCCTGCCTCCACAAAAGGCTGTGGTTACTTTTAAGAAAATGGTCCTAGTTCGACGTGCAAATCACTACCAACCTCCTCGCCTAAATAAGATCTAGTAAGAATCAAGAAAGACAGTCTCATCCATTCTTTTTCTCTGGTGAATCCCCTCTTGCTTTTTCTTCTATAGCATGTGTTCTCATATAGAATATACATGAAATATCTAGGGGACAGCCTGGTCACTTTAGCAGCAGGGGTCACGTCATAGTCTTTATCTGGGAATGTTAGTATTTGGGATGAGGGCACAATTAAACACAGAATCTGGTATCTCATAATTCAAACAGGCCTACTGTATACCTGTAGTAGACTGGGATGGGTTGTACATTATACCTTCTGATCTTTTTTTGGAAAAATATTATAGAGGAACATAAGAAGGAAATTTTAGGGACATGAGCAGAAGATGAAAAATGCGTAAAATTGTCCATCAGGTGGAATTTTTTGTGAAATTGGCAATTCTATTTAATTTAATTTAATTTTTTAGAGCCTTCAAAGGAGAGAGTACTATGTCCTATAGTAGCTGCAGGAGGGAGCCAAGTGATACAGAAGATTGAGAGCTGGACCTGGAAGACTCAAATTCAAATCCTGCCTCAGATACTTCTTAGCTATGTGATCCTGGGCAAGTCACTTAATCTGTTTCTGATTCAGTTTCCCTATCTGTAAAATAGAGAAAGTAATAGTACCTACTTCTCAGGGCTGCTATGAGGATAAAATGAGGTGTTTGCAAAATACTTTGTGAAATTTAAAGTAAAAATGCTATCTGTTACTATTACTAGTTCATTTTAGCATCTTATTTCATTAGGTCATTTATGATGATTTGAGGGACAGGGTGAAAAGGTATGTATAGACAATAGCATAATTTGATGGATTTGGAACAGGGCGAATGGAAGGATCCAAAAGATAGTTACTAACCATAAATGGTCATCTTGGAAGAAGATCTCTACAGAATGTCAAAGAGAAAGAGATTCTTGCTTATTTTTGTCAGTGATGAAGATAAAGACTTGAGTGATATGAAATTTTCAGATTGATACAAAGCTAGGAAGTTTAACTAACACTCTGAATGAGAGTCAGGATCCACCTAATACAGTAAATTTATTCCATGTCAGTCATCCCATCAACAAACAATCATTTATCACTTGCTATAGGCCAAGGACTCTGTTAGGTTCTGGGGATCTCCAAGCAAAAGTGAAATTTTCTGGTCCTTAAAAAGTAGACTTCTATTGGGGAAAATATGTATACATGTAAGTCAACATAAAATGTGTAAATAGTAAATATTAGGTAATTTCAGGGACTGGGGAGGTACCAGTAACTTAGGATGTAGGTGTGATATAAAAGCTTCATGCAATATCTGGTATTTGAGTTGTGTTTTGAATGTAGTTCAGGATTCTAAAGGTTGATATGAGGAAAGAGTGAGTTCCAATCTTGGTGGATGGCCTCTGATGATGAAATACTGAATGCTGCTTATAAGGAGTAGCAAGTAAGCTAGTTTAGTGGGTTATTGAATGCATGAGAGAGAATATTGTGTATCTAGGAAGGTAGACTGGAGCCAAATAGTTGAGGCTTTTAAACATCTAACAGAAGAGTTTGCATTTTATACTAGAAGCAATCGAAAGTCTTTGGACTTTTAAGCAAGGAAATGGCATGGGTTGGACTTCCACTTTAGCAATATCACTTGTAGTTTTGTGGAGGATTGATTAAAAGGAGAAGAGGCAAGATGTGAAGTAATGAAAACCTAAACTAAGTGAGTTGCTGTGCAAATGGGGAAAAAGGAAAGGTGAAAATTCAAAAGTTGTTGTGGTAGTAGAATCAATAATATTTGGTGATTGGTTGGATACAGGGAAGAAGAGAGAATGAAGAGTCAACAACCATGCTGAGGTTGTGAACCTGGGTAATTGGGAAAATGATGGCACCCTTGACAAAGCTAGTGAAGTTTAGAAGGTACCTGTTTTGGAGAAGTATGAAGAGTTCAGTTTGGACCATACTGAGTTGGAGGTGCCTATTGGATATCTACTTGATAATGTCCACTGTGATGTACAATGGAATGGACAGGAGTGGATCTCAGGGCATTTGGATCATATATCTAGATTTGGGAGTTATTTGAAGAAAGATAATTGGAAGATCTGGAACTAGTGAAATTGTGGAAAGGGTATAGAGAAAGAAGAGAAGAGGGTTCAGAACAGAATAAGAAAGATGGAGATGGAGTACCCAGACAGGTAGAAGAAAAACTAAGAGAAAAAAAAAAGCATCAGAGAAACCCAGAGATGAGACACTATTCTTGCAAGGGTTTCTTAACCTGGGGCCCACAGACCCCAAGTGGTCTATAGATAGATTTCAGGGGTTTACGAACTTAAATGGGAAAAATCAATATTTCACTACAATTTGTGCTCTTTGTGATCCTGTATGTTTTCTTTAATTCATTAAAAAATATTATTCTGAAAAAGGTCCATTGGTTTCATCAAATTGTCAAAGGGGTCCATGACACAAAAAGGTGAAGAATCCTTGATCCAAGAGAACAAATGTGGTAAAAGATGCAGAAGTGTGCAGAAAGTTCATGAAGAATAAAAATTAAGGGCCTTTGAATTTGACAATTAAAATATCGTTGGTACCTTTAAAGAAAGCAATTTAATGTGAGTGATGAGTTTGGAAGCCACATTGCAAGGGGCTAAGAAATGAATGAGAAAAGAGGATTGGTTGATGTACTGGGGATGTGTAGCCTAGGGGAGAGAAAACCCAGGGGGTATATGATAGCTGTTTTCAATTATTTGAAGTGCTGTCTTGTGGAATAGGGATTAGACTTGTTCTGTTTAGCCCTAGGGGGGCAGAAAAAGAAGCAATGGGTGGAAGTTGCAAAAAGGCCAATTTTGGCTTGATTTAAAGAAAAACTTCCTAACAATTAAAGCGATCCAAAGGGGGAATTTGCTGCCCAGACATATGAGTCTTGTCCCACTTTCTGCACTGGAGGTCTTCAGCCTGTATTTTGGAAGTTATGACGCTTTAACTAATGACCTGGGACTCACAGTGTCCTGATTGGTGAGGTCTTCTCATTACCCACAAGAGCTAGCTGACCTATGATTTTCAAAACAAACATAAGCTTCCCTGGCCACCACTTGCTTGTGAATGAATGAATAAAAATAATTTTTAAAAATTTATTAAGTACTGTGTTCCAAACATTTGACACAGTGGGGTGTTGGCACATAGTGCTTAATAAATGCTCTTACTGTCATTCATTGATGTATTTCTTCATTTATTCAAGTAAAGACTGGGTAGTCATTTGTTGGGTACTATAATTTTCCAATTTGAGTTGGACTAGGTTTCCGTGTAAGTCATAGAATTTTAGCATTGTAGATTTAGATCTGGAAGGTTTTTTTTCTTTAGAGATCATCTGGTCTAATCCTCTCACTTTGCAGATAAAGAGACTAGAGTCCAGTGAAGTTAAATAATTTCCCAAGGTCACATAGGTAGTGAAATGGGATTTGTAACTGCAGATTCAGTACTCTCTCCATCATATCCCAACTGTCTTCTAACTATGAAATGCTAGGTGATTCACCATGCTTGGATTGTGCCTATAAGTTAGAAAAAAAAAGTGTTTCTCAACATGGGAAGGTGTTTCCAACAATAGACTTTCAGGAATCAGAGCGCTACCTTATATCCTCTCCACAAGTCTACACTCAAGATCCCTTCCTATTATTGCATGTCTGTTGTTATTGTTGCCGATTCTTTGTTCTCAAAGAGGACAGTGAATGTGATTTAAGGGAGGTAGGGCTATGCAAAGTCATCAGCCTCACTCCCTACTCCGGAGTCATCAGAGTCCAGTGCCAAGACATAGGTCAGAATGATTGGCAATGTTCCTGGTTGCAGTGGGATACCCTGGCCTTTTGAAGCAAAGGTCTTTCCCAGGTCTCAGTGTTTGAGGTTATGCCCATTCAGTGATGAAGGGATAGGTAAGAATTGAGGCAAAAGATCGCCTAGTTTGACTTCCCAGAAGAATTGTATGTCTGTTCCTATGTTATAGTGAAAAGAGCACTGAATTGGAAATCGAAGGGCCCACATTTATGTCCTAACATTGCCACTTGTTAACAGTGGGATCTTGGATAAATCACTTAATTTTAACTTGATCCTCAATTTCTTTATCTGGAAAATGATAAGAAAAATAATAGGTGTTACAAACTTCACAGAATTTTCATTTGATCAAATAAAATAAGGCATGTAGGTAGTCTTTGTAAATTCTAAAGCACATGTATATTTGCCATCTACTATTGTTATTAATGGTTATTTTTCACTTTACTCATTCTAATAAATCCCTAGTCCTTTTTATGGGCAATTTGGTATAACAGACATGTATCATAGGTTTTTCACATGCTGAGCATGACTAGGTTTTAGGAATATACAAATTGCTAACATGCAACTCTTGTTGTGCTTTTACAACCTAACAAGGGAAGAGACAAGTACACAAACAACTTGGATACAAAGGAGTATACAGTCAGTTCAAAGTAAAGATCTAGGCAGAGTGCTATGAGAAAATGAAGGACCAACATAATGCTTTTATATTTGATGGTGGCAAGGTCAAGGAAGGCTTCATAGAAAAGGAGCATTTGCTTTGGACCTTTAATTGAGGAAGAATTTCAACATACATATGCTTAGCCAGAGACAATTTCTTTCTTTCTTTCTTCTTACATACAATACTTGATTACACTGATCTATGGGATGCTAAATGATTTGACTTCTTTCATCAGCATCCACCTTAGGACAACCACAACAACCCTTCAAACCTCCTGGCTGGACCAGGCTGCAATTCAAACATGACACAAAATTTGGTACAGCTTCTGTAGCACACAAATGACCTGACTTGGATTTAGTCGAACACTCACATTTCATACATATAGAGACCGAGTTCTCTCAGGTTAAACATCTTATGCAAAGTCACAAGGCAGAGAGGTCAGAAGTAGAGTTTGAACCAAGATCCTCTGATTTTAGAACCAGTGTTCTTTCTCTACTACAATATATTTTTGTATGTATGTTCTCAGAACCTTGCACATAGTAAGGATATTACAAATGTATGTTGAATTGAATGGAATTGAATGCTGTGGATGACTATCTTAACTGTAATTCTATGACAATAGACAGTTAGAAAAGTGAGCACATAGCTATCATCTTTTGCAAAAATGAAACCAAATGTGTATTTGTTACTTGACAGAGGCCAAGCTATATTTATCTGGAGGAGATAGAGCTGTGCAATTAGCAAATTTGTCCAACGGATCCATCAAATTTTCTTGTAGGCTAATTTCCATTTTAGGTAACAAAAAAACTACTCTATTAGATCTCAAATAGGATTTTGCTACTCACCCTTCTGATGTATTTATCTGTGTCTAATGGTTATATGTTAATATCCTGTCTGTATACTAGATGTAATTCTATGAGAGCAGGGGTCATACCTTGTTTAAACCTTATGTCTTTCTTCCTCAATACCTGGGGCAAGTCTCTGGAGACAGTGGGCACTTAATAGCCACTTATTAATTAATTAATAATTAGGCACCTATATATGAAGAGGGAGAGAGATGTAATGAATTTGAGGCAACTTGAAAGTAAGTAACATGTCTAGAAAAGTATCCCATGGTTCTAAACATTTCTGTAGACAAAGAGGAGCTACACATACCAACTCAGATCCATTGCATAAAATAGCCATTTGAGCCACTACATTAAAGAAAAAGGTTTTTAATTCAAACATTTGATGCAATTAATTAATTTGTTTTAATTTATGGAAAACCACTAGGTAGTTTAATGGGCTATTGTTTAACAAACAAATAATGAAAAACTTTTAAAAATCAGGGCAGTAAGTGGACAGGATGTTCATCTCCAACCTGAAAGCAAACAGATTTGTAGATTTGTTTCAAAAGATAAGGGTATCTCATATATTTTTTAAAAAATTTTCCTGCAAAAGAGTTTAAGCAGATCTTATGAATATAGAGAAAAGCAGAAAGGATAAAAGCAAAGCTAAAGAGTGGAAGTCATAGGATGGCTGGGACTAGATTTTATATTTCTTTCATGTCTTCAGGTTTTGTGTTTCACCAGTGGGCTTCTCTGAAAAGAATAGAAAGTCCCAGGGAGTTAATAACTGTTGATAAATTTACAGGTACAGTTTATTTATTCCTTTCAAACTAACAGTTGAGATAGTGACAGCAGAAATATTTTGGGTAGCGTATAACCCTATTATTTGAGCTATACAGAGCCAAGGAACAAAGAGATTGAAGAGTTCTGGTTAACAATACTATAGATTATTAATAAGAGTTTCTCTTACCTCTGGTAACTGCTGCAATAATATCTTCTCTCCAGTCCCAATCTCTGATTTCTTCTAGTGCTCATTCTGTTAGACTGCTTCTGTAAAGATAAGCTCCTGTGGAATATACATGGTTATTTGATTTCTTTTCTGGAGCTGACTGGTGCCTAGCTCTGCCTCTTCCTAGGCTGTGAGCTCATATGTTTGGCCAGGAATTTCAGATGAAGCCTATGTCTTGGACTGAGTTGTTTTATCTACTTCCCTCAGGTAGAATGGCTTATTTGTGGATCCCATGAGGGAATCCATTTGTCTGTAAATATTGTCAAGGTGAAAAAGTCACCATTTATGACTATGGCCCTACTTAGACCTCATGTTGGAAAGTAGTACTGTATGGTAGAAAGAGTAATTGATATGCAATGAGAGGCCTGTGTACAAATTTTGATGCTTCATGCTACTGGTCAAGTCTTTTATCTTCTTTGTGTCTTCATTTCTTCATCTGTAAAATCGTAACCTTAATCTCTAAGGTTCCTTCCCGTTCCTTCTGACATTCTATGGTCCTGTGATTCTATTAGTTTCCATAATGCCTGGTCATTAAGGGTAAAGTTGGTGCTACATGCTCCTCCATGAGTCCTTAGGTGGGGGAAAGAAAGGATGAACTGAAGTAGTTGAAAAGCTTTCCTAGAAAGTTTGTGACTGAAGTTCAGTGTTGAATGAATGGGAGAAGTATAGATGGTGATAACTATTGAAAATGTCTTCTAAATCCCTTCTGGACATTTTAGGCTATTCCTGAATAATTTCTCCTATCCATGAATTTAACTGAATCATAAATCTATGCTTTGACTGATTGTTTCATCCTTGTCTTTATGGTGGAAAAGTTAAGAGGGTGTTGGAACTAAAAAGATAGTTGCATGGCTGACTCTAGGTACATGGATGGTAACTATATTTGAATTGATAAAAGGTATCTGTAATCTTGTGTTCCTGGGTGCCATGTTTTAAGAAGGTTATTGCTAAGCTAGAGAGCATCCAGAGGAGGGTAACCTAAAGATCTTAAACCTAGCCATATAAGGATTGGCTGGAGGAACTGGGTTTGTTTAACCTAAAAGAGAAAAGTCATGAAGATATAATTGAATCATATCTTCAAGAATTTATAAGATTGTCATGTCAAGAAGGGATTAGATTTGTTCTCTTTGTCCTGAGAATGCAAAACCAGTATCAGTGGGCAGAAAAGGTATAAAGGGTCAAAGTTAGACTTGATATGAGGAAAAGCTTCCTAACGATTAGAATTGTCCAGAAAGAGAACGAGTTGTCTAAAGAAGTGGTGGGTTCCTCCTCTTAGGAGGTCTTCAGACAGATGGTGGAGAAACACTTAGTAAGTGTGCTCTAGTGGAGAGTATTTTAATGTATCAGCTGGACTAGATAGAGGCTGATGTCACTTCCAACTCTCAAACATAGTAATTTTGTAATTCTATGAAGGTTCATGGTCTAACCCTCTGACCTGAGACATAAACGTGTTCAAATGTATGAAAACTTTCTCTGATGACAGCACTAATAATGTCTTATTGCATGAGATCTGTGGCCTAGGGAGACTGTAAGGCAGGAAATTCTCTTTGCTAAATGCAAAAAAGTAGGTTAAGTTGACTGTGGTGTCTGGGAAGTTCAGAGAAAGTCAGGTCAAGTCAAATCAATAAGCATTTATTAAGCACTTAGGAAAGCCACTGTACTAAGAACTGAAACTATGAAGAAAATGAATAAATAAATAAATAAATCCAGCAGTCCCTTTCCTCAAGGAATTTACAGTTTGATGTAGGAGATGACATACAAACAACTATGTACAAGCAAAATATATACAGGATAAATTGGAGATAATCTCAGTGGGAAAGCACTATCATTAAGGATTACTGGAAAAAGCTTCTTGCAGAAGGTGGGATTTTAGCAGACATAAAGGAATCTAGGGAAGATGGTAGCTTAGAAAAGCTTTTAGCAGCAATAAGATTCAAGGTCCTTCAGTCACCTAACCTGATTGAAGATATTCCCTTAATCCAGTTGAAACAAAGATGGAATAAATAATATAGTATGGATTTTGAAGGTAACTTTTGATAGCCCTAAGAAGCTTGTATTTTCCAATTCATTTGGGTTTTGAAACCAGAACTTCTGTATTGATTAATTTACCTGTAGTGTTTGGTTAATTCCATCACCCAACCAGTTCTAGCTTGGTAGCCAGAGAGGAGTGAAAAAGTTCCCTGCCTAAAAGTCAGGAAATTTGTGATAAAATACAGATTCTATCCTTAGCTAATGGTGAGAGACTGGTCAAATCATTTATTCTTTCTGTGACTGTTTGCCCATAGAAAATAAAGGTGATCATGATCTTTTGACTTAGTCCACAACACTGTGTGAGGAAAGAAGTAGGTAACAGAGGTGAAACTATAATGTGGTGTATAAATGGAAGATTTTTTCATGGCAACGACTAGTTGAAGAAGGAAATCTTTCTCCTCAATTATTTGTTAGAGCGTCAAGTAGACAGACACATAGCTCTACTAGGGGGTATTAACACACTCAAGACACAAGGGTATTTGTTTTTCCCATTTTCAAGGCATACTCTGGTATTGTACTAGGGTTTTTTATTTAAATTTGCAAAATGATCTCAGAAGATGTTCTGCAGTTTGTATTGTTCCTATAGAGACGTTCTTGCATTTGAAACCCTGGACTCTATTGAAAGAAATTCTACTATATATTAACTTTAAAGCATTGATCATATTGTATTTTATTGTATAAAGACTGATGATTCATTAATAACCTAATCCTTTTGGAAAATTATTTTGTAACTTAAGTGATGACATGTTTGTGAAATGGTGATCATGTCATCTATGCTGAGATGACTAGATATTTAGGGGGATTGGCATCATTACACTTCCCGGGCTACATCTCACTGTGACTTCTGCATTTGTCCTTATGAAAGTACCATATCTCATGAAATTCTGGACATATAAATTTACAATTTCCTTCCTCTTAGAGTTGGCTATACAATACAATTACCATAAGAAGATTGCTTTAAACATGTAATTATAAATATGGCATGATTCTATAAATTATCTGTAATTTATTTATAAATCTGCTGCAAGGACTAATGTTTAACACATGCACATATTTTTTACATTCTCTTTCCTTTCAGTTCTGTCATATCATTAGATAAATATACTTAATGAGGGTTTATTATAGAAATAAAATAATCTAAACAGTATCATATGGTCTACTGTATTATGGAAGTTATTTTAAAAGCCTATTAAAGTCCCTGCTTGGGCATGTCCAAGTTGGCCTAAGTAAAGAATGATACCTAGAAGAAAAATCCTATTTAGTGTTCAAGTGGAGTCTAAGTATTCTTTATCCCCCTGATTCAGGCCTACATCCAAATCAGACTTTTGAGTAACAGTTCCCTTTTTCAGATCAGAGGGGTTCCAACAGAAACAGATATTTCCCCTCAATTGTTTCATCTGTCACAAAAAGGGGAGGAAATCCTCCAGAGTAAGCCTGCTATATGATTGTGTCAACATTATGTGTTTTGTTTTGTTTTAAATAAATTTTTCATGTATTTCCCATTGATTTTGGCTGGTTTTGTGTGACACAAGCAAGTTGGACATTGCATTGGAGTCAGGAGGGTTTGTCTTAACAAAGTTTGAGTGGCAGGACCTATGAGCCTTAATCTCCCCACAATGGAGCTCAGCTATTTAAATGAAGCATGGAGAATAGGATCAACTAAATTTTGTCAGCTACAAAAGCTGTGCTTATATGCACAACAGATTTGGCAGAATTCAGTGTCCTCTTTCTCTCCACCCCCATGGAAGAAAAAAGTAAGAAAATGGATGAATTTAATGAAATACAATTAAAATGTCAGTAGGGAAGGGAGAAGAGGAGTACATAAACTAAGTAATCAGTTGAACTTGATTTTATAAAGAAATTAATTTAGTTACAGGTATAGTCATAGATATGCATGGCCCTTGAGATCAATTATGCATGTTAGTGGGTCTCCAAAATGTCACTAAAATTGAGGTGGGGTAGAAAGTTAGCATGGAATAGTGGAGGTGATCTTGTAGTCAAGAAGAGCTAGGTTCAAATTCTTTCTTTGACACATACTAGCTGTGTATCATAGGCTAAATCTTTCACTTTTTCAGTGACCTATGAATTACAGGGCTTCAAAGCAATATTACCCTACCCAAGTAGTCTCAAAGCTTTTCAATAACCCATTGACATCAGAAATGAAATAGGTCTACATTTATATATTGATCATGCACTCCCAACATTCATATATTTGCTAGTTTGTAAGTTATATTCACCCATTACTGTGGTAGTAATTATGGGCATTATATAATTTAGGCAAAAATAGAAATGAAAAATGATATATAATTCTTTTCATACATGAATTATACCAAATATTTATTTATTTATTTAGCATTTTAAATTCTAATTTATTTATGTATTTTTAAGTTTTCAATATTCATTTCCACAAGATTTTGAGTTCCAAATTTTCTCCCCATTTCTCCCCTCCACCCACTCCAAGACAGTGTGTATTCTGATTACCCCTCACTCAATCTGCCCTCCCTTCTATCACACCCCTCCCTTTTCTTATCCCCATCCCCTCTAGTTTCTCGGAGAACAAGACAGATTTATATATTCCATTGTCTGTATATTTATTTCCCAGTTGCATGCAAAAGGAAGTTTTAACATTTGATTTTTAAAAACTTTGAGTTCCAACTTCTCTCCCTTCCTCCCTCCCCACCCATCCCCACTGAGAAGGCAAACAATTTGATATGTTATACATGTGTAGTTATGCAAAAGATTTCCATAAAAGTCATGCTTTGGAAGACTGACTATATTTCCCTCCATCCTATCCTGCCCCCCATTTATCCTATTCTTTCTTTTGACACTATCCATCCTCATAAGTATTTATTTCCAATTATACCTTCCTCCCATTTGCCCTCCCTTCTATCATCCTATCACCCCCTGCTTATCCCCTTCTCCCCTACTTTCCTATAGTGTAAGATAGAGTTTCATAGCAAATTGAGTATGCATGTTGTTCCCTCCTTAAGACAAGTGTGATAAGTGAAAGGTTCACTTTTTCCCTTCTCTTCCCTTCCTTTGAAAAAGCTTTCTCTTGCCTCTTTTATGTGAGAGATATTTTGCCCCATTCTACTTGTCCTGTTCTTCACACAATATATTCCTCTCTCACCCCTTAATTTTATTTTTTTAAGATAGTATCTCTTCCTATTCAACTCACCCTGTGCCCTCTGTCTATATCTATATAATCCCTCCAACTACCCACATACTGAGAAAAGTTTCAAGAATTACAAATATTATCCTTCCATGTAGGAATGTAAGCAGTTCAACTTTAGTAAGTCCCTTATGATTTTTCTTTCCTGTTTACCTTTTTATTCTTCTCTTGATTCTTGTGTTTGAAAGTCAAATTTTCTATTCAGTTCTGGTCTTTTCACAAGAATGCTTGAAAGTCCTCTATTTCATTGAATGACTATTTTTCCCCTGAAGTATTATACTTGGTTTTGCTGGGTAAGTGATTCTTGGTTTTAATCCTAGTTCCTTTGACTTCATATTACAAGCTCTGAGATACCTTCATGTAGAAACTGCTAGATCTCATGTTATCCTGATTCTATTTTCATAATACTTGAATTGTTTCTTTCTGACTGCTTGCAATATTTTCATTGACCTGGGAGCTCTGGAATTTGGCTACAATATTCCTAGGAGTTTTCCTTTTGGTATCTCTTTCAGGAGGCAATCAGTGGATTCTTTCAATATTTATTTTACCCTCTGATTCTAGGATATCAGGGCAGCTTTCCTTGATAATTTCTTGAAAGGTGATGTCTAGACTCTCCTTTTGATCATGGCTTTCAGGTAGTACCATCATTTTTAAACTTTCTCTCCTGGATCGATTTTCCAGGTCAGTTGTTTTTCCAATGAGATATTTTACATTGTCACTGTTTCTTCATTCCTTTGGTTTTGTTTTATAATTTCCTGATTTTCTTATAAAGTCATTACCTTCTATCTGCTCCATACTAATCTTTAAGTAATTATTTTCTTCAGTGAGCTTTTGAACCTCATTTTCCATATGACCAATTCTGTTTTTTTAGGATATTCTTCTCTTCATTGATTTTTTGGATCTCTTTTGTCATTTGGGTTAGTCTATTTTTTGCAGTGTTATTTTCTTCAGCATATTTTGGGGTCTCCTTTAGTAAGCAGTTGATTTGTTTTTCATAAGTTTCTTGCATCATTCTCATTTCTCTTCTCAGTTTTTGCTCTACTTCTCTTACTTGATTTTCAAAATCCTTTCTGAGCTCTTCCATGGCCTGAGATCAATTCATATTTTTCTTGAAGGCTTTGGATGGAGGAGCTTTAACTTTGTTGTCTTCTGTTTGCATGTTTTTTCTTCATTGTCACCAAAGTAACATTCTACAGTCTGATTCTTTTTTCAGTTTTTGCTCATTTCCTGAGTCATTTATTTGCCTTTTGAGTTCTTTGTCAAGGTAGATCTCTGCTTCCAGTGGGGGTGGGGTGTTGTACCATCAGCTGTTAGATCCTCCTACAATCTGGGGGCCCAGAGCTCCAGAAACAGTTGCTGCTCTTGTCCCTGTTGCTGTTATGGCTACTGGAAGTTCCTCTGCCCCCTCGGGGCTGGGGTCAGACCACTCCACTCTCCCACACTGGTCCCATGAGATATTTTCATTGACCTTCCAATTTGTCCTTGGTGTTTGTGGCATTCTGAAGTCTGGAAACTGCTACAGGCGCCAGAGATTCAGTCTCCTGAAGGCCTGCTCAGATCCTGCCTTTGCCAGTGTGACCCATGCTGAACTGTGCCCTACCCCATGCCTGGCATGATAGACATATCCCAGCAAACTTCCAGGGTGTCTTGGACTGGAGATTTGCTTCACTCCATAATTCTGTGGGTTCTGCAGCTCCAGAATTAATTGAGAGACATTTTTTACAGGTATTTGGCTGAGCTTGGGGGCAGTGCTGTAGAAAGTATGTGCTGTTACTCCACCATCTTGACTCCATCCACTAAAATGATATATAATTCTAAAGTCAATAGGGAGAATTAGAGGTCGCTTAGTAGGGAAGCAGTATGGTCAGACATGCACTTTAAGAAAATAATTTTGGAAGCTGTGAGGATAATGGATTGGACAGACATAGTGCTGTTGAACCTGAAATCCTCTATTCAGGAAAACCTGAGTTCAAATTAAACCTCAGAAATTTAATAGTTATGTGTTCCTGGGCAAGTTATTTAACTTCTTCCTCCATTTCCTTATCTATAAAATGGGGATAAGAATAGTACCTGCCTCCCACTCCATTGGAGACCTTTTCCATGTAAAATAAGAGAGGAATAGAATAAGACTTTTAAAAAATTGTTTATTTTGAACATTCTATTAAAAAAAACTTTTGAATTTCAAATTATTTCTCTCCTTCCAGCCCCTTCCCCATCCTTTGAGAAGGCAAGTAATATGATGTCAATTATATACATGAGATTATGTGAAAAATATTTCCATATTAGCCGGGTCACAAAAAAAGAAAAAAAAAGTGAAAAAATGTACTTCAATTTGCCCTCAGAGAGCATCAGTTCTCTCTCCCTCTCTCTCTGTCTGTCTCTCTGTCTCTCTCCTTCTCTGTGTCTCTCCCTCCCTCCATCTCTCTTTCTTTTTTTGTCTTTCTCTCTTCCTCCCTCTCTCTCTCTGTGTCTCTCTTTCTCTGTCTCTCTCTCTCTGTCTCTCTCCCTCTCTGTGTCTCTCCCTCTCTCTCCCTCCCTTCATCTTTCTCCCTCTTCTCTCTCTCTTTCCCTCTCTCTCTCTCTCTCTCTCTCTCTTTCTCTCTCTCTCTCATCATGAGTTCTTTGGGATTCTCTTGGATTATTGTATTGCTGAGAGTAACTAAAACTTTCACAATTGATCATCATGACAGTATTGCTGTTATTGCATACAATGACCTCCCTTCTGCTCACTTCACTCTGTACCAGTTCATATACTTCTTTCCAGGTTTTTCTGAAATTGTCCCTCTCATTATTTTTAGTAGTATGATAGTACTTCTCCATCATAGCATTATTTTTAAAAGCATGATAGTACTTTTCCATTAAAATCATATACCAGCAACTTGGTGAATATTCCCTCAATTTCCCAATTTTTAGCACCATGAAAAGCTACTATAATTTTTTTCCTGTACATAAATATCCTTTTGCATTTTCTCTTTTGTTTTTTCTTTGGAATATCGACTTCCTCACTTTCCAGGAACACTGAAGTACCGAGCCTAGATTCCAAGGAATGCCTCATCATGCCCCAAGGTGACCTGGAGCAATAGGCAGTGGTTAGGGATGGCAGAAAGGAAATTTTCCTACTACCTACTAGTGTAGCTCCCCAGGTAGCTATAAGTTATAACTTTCCTGGTGGGTCAATATTAGATTCAGAAGGAAAGAAAGTTGAGACCTTGGAAAGTGAAAGGACAAAAGTGAGGGCTATTGGGACATAAGAGTAGCTGGGATTGTTGGCAGACAATACCCACAACTGGCTATCTCAGTGAGAGCTTAGTACAATACCTGGTAAATAGTAGGTACTTAATTAATGATTACTGACTGAATGAATGGAAGGTGGGAAGCCATCCATCTTTGCTCCTTCAATTGGTTGATGTACCTGTAGCCCCTCATAGAGTCTCAGTTCCCCCTCTGGAGACAACTGCTCATACTAATGGAATTAATCTTATCTCCCTCCCCTGGAAAGGGTGGTAACAAAGCTCCCATGATAAGGTAGTTTATAAGCCATCTGTCAACAAAAGTGCATGAACTTCTTTATTGGTAAGCACCCCAACATACACAGGGGAGCCTGCTACCACAGGTTCTTTGATCTTCTTCTCTAAAAGGAAAGGCAACTTTTGAGGGATTAACAATTACTTTAATCAAGCACATGTATCCTTCAGTTAGTTCAGGGGAAAAAGTCAGCACCTTGAACTTCAGAGAAAATACAGAGAAATCAAAGATCAACAGACATGGCTTCCTCTGTCTGACCATAATCAATACATACGTCACAGTTCAACAGACGAGTCCAACTGTCTGACCATAGTTACCAGAGAGGGGAGCTCTGACATCTGGGTTTTCAAAGCTGGGGGACTCTTTTCAAAGCTGCTTAGCGACTTCCCAAGAGTCTCCTCTGACACACAAAGTTTCTTTCAAAAACTAAGCCCCAAAGTAAAACCACACCTTCAGAGTATTTATACACTTTCCAGGGCCTCAATAGAAAAAAATAAAAGGTACTTGGGAGCCTCCTGCAAAACAGCTCCCCTAATCAAGCTTCCCTCAATGGGCAGGCTCATCAGTGGGTGGGGAAGACCTTCTTTAATCACATTCAAATAGAGGCATTATACTTCTTGATTATACTAAAACAAAAATACAGAAAGATCCTACTTTGCTTGGTCTCACAATCTCCTGGAAGACAGGACCTGTTTTATTTTGGGCTTTATGTTCCCTATACTTAAAATAGTTTCTAACCCATGCTTTTGTTGAGGTTCAGTTATTTCAGTCATGTCTTACTCTCTGTGACCCCATTTTGGATTTTCTTTGCAAAGACACTGGAATGGTTTGCCATTACCTTCTCCAACTCCTTTTACAGAAGAGGAAACTTAAGCAAACATGGTTAACTGACTTGACCAGGATCACACAGTTAGTGTCTATGGTCAGATTTGAACTCAGGAAGATGATTCTTCCAGACTCTAGGACTTGCATGTTATTCACAGTGCCACCTAGCTGTCCATACTTCCTAGTACATAATAGATGCTTAATAAATGGTTAAATAAATAAACTATGCTTTATGTGTTACCTTCATCATATCTTGCATCCTAGAATTTGGAGATATCTAGATACTTGGCATTGTATGGGGAAAAAAACATCTGGATCATTGGATTTTTCACTTTTATTTCTAATGTTTTAATATTTAGTAGAGGTAACCTGTATGCACATAGAAGTACATGTGCATTGCCTTATCCCCCAGACCAGTGTTTTCCATATATTAGAAGCTCGAGAAGTATTCAATGAATTAAATTGCATATATTTTAATATGTTTGACAAAATATACTCATTCTAGAAATGTACATACATTGAGAGGCAGCACAGTATACTTGGACAACAGAAATATCTGGGTTTGAGTCCTCTCTCTGACACATACTAGTTATGTGACAATGGTC
>CM053769.1:174809504-174849779 GCA_028658325.1 Potorous gilbertii
AAAACAAAAAAAACCTCACGGAAGCTTCCCTCAAGCTCACCTTTCTTAACGGTGTTGACTTCTCCTTTGTGTATGCGTACCTGTAGCCACTACTGCATCTCATTGTGGTCATTATTTAATCATAAGTTCCTTCCATCCTTGGAGCATATTTAAATCTTTAAAGGCATAGAACACCATAGCATGGAAAGGCTGGGGCACACTGGTATCGATGCAGCCTCTATCAATCAATCCCCCCACCTTTGCCATGTCCAACACGTCAATTTCCTGAACAAATTTGTAGGTAGATGTGGATACTTTGTCACTTTTATTGTTCCGGTCTTTTATAATCATGGGAAAAGAGTGACTTCTTCCCCTCTTAGGAGAATGTAGTCAGAGTCCCTTCTGACCATAAAGTTCCCACTTTTTTGTTCAACTCTGTATATGCCTTGGAAGCAGAGGATGACAAGAAGAGACACATTGTTGTGAAGAATGGGATGGGAGGGAGGAAGGGAGGAAGAGACAGACAGGGAAAGAAGGACAGAGGGAGAAAGAGAAACTAAGAGGAGAGAGACAGAAGAGAGAGAAGGAGAGAGAGAAACAGAGAACAAGACAAAGAGAGACAGACAGAGAGACAGACAGAGATAGACAAAGACAGAGAGACAGAGACAGAGATTTTCTCTCCAGTGAATGCACTTACTCTGGAGCTGAAAAATGAAGTTGGAAAACTTTGCCAATAGAAATATCTCATTCGTTGACTGAAAGATCTGCTCAGCCTCCTGCCTAAACCCAGCTTTAGGCTTCAACATCTCTAATAGTGATTGATTTTGTAATTCTTTGTATTGCTGTGTGATGGTCTGCCACAGAATGCACACAACTCTGCCCTGCAGGACACATTCCCCACTAGGGAATCTATGTGGATGAGGCAAACAGCATTGTGATATGACTGGAGGGTGTGGAGGGTTATATAGTTATGTGTGCAAAGGGTGCAGAGAGGGTTAGGCTTTCGGCAAAACTGTAAAGAAGGGGCAATTTGTCTTTGGTACCCACTCCCATCCCATGAGCTTTAGTTGACATTTGGAGGCATGGACCCCACACTGTAGCACTTCAGCCTAGTCTATCATGGGCAACAACCCCTACTCTCAGATTTTTCCTTCCTTTCTCTCCCTGCTAAAATATGCCTTACCTGTGCTACTGTTTCTATCTTCTGGAGGACCCATTTTTCTGCTTTCCAAAAAGGCAATTTCTGAAAATAATCTCCATTGAGGTGTTAGGGCATTCTAATAGCTTAATATCTTGCCTGTCCATATACCATATGCATTTTAATGGGGACCTTCTTCTCAAGACATAATACCTTAAAACAAAAGAATGACACTAACAGTACGAAATTAATGAAATGGACACATTTCTGGGTAGACAGATATTTCAGTGTCCCCTAATCATATATGTAGCTGTCATTACATGTATGAATAGACTTGTCTGATCAGCAGTAATAATTCTGTCATGCCACTGGCTCATTTCTTTTTGTTCTTTAGTTGTTTCAGTCATATCTGACTCTGTGATCCCATTTAGGGTTTTGTTGGCAGAGATGTTTGCCATTTGGAGTGGTTTACCATTTCATTCTCCAGCTCTATTTACCAATGATGAAACTGAGGCAATCAGGTACTCTACTCAAAGCAGTGCTCAATCAGAGGAATGTTGGCCATGATAATGGACCATTTGAAGTCAGTAGTTCTCAGTTGAAGTAGGGTTAAAGCCCACTGAGTGTCTACATTATGGCCAATGCCAATATGATGAGCTCCCAGAAGTGGAGAGCTACCAGACTACCTATGAAGGGTTGAACTGGCCCAGGTTGAAAAAATGGATCAGGTTAAAATTTTTTTCTGCTGACCAGTATTGGTATTGGGTCCATGAGTAGCTATTACTTTTCTCAGTATGGTTAAGATACAGAAACTTAGTCTCAAAAAAAAATCAGAGTAGGAGGGGTATTTTGCATTTTTCTAGGGAACTATTCTTTTTATGCTTACTAGACATGGTAGAAGTATTTGCATTTTTCTAGGGACCCTCTCTTTTTATGCTTACTAGACATGGTAGAAGTATCTGATTTTCTCTTCTTTTCTTTATATCTTTTCCTTTTCTTCATTGTCCCATTAGAAATTTGTTCTTTTGCCAGATTTAATGGCAAAATTCACAGATGCCATAATCTCCTATGGATACGAAAATCTGGGAAATAAGATATATTTGGTCAAAGGTGGACACAACCCTAGCATAGAACCTCTGGTCTTCCTAAAAGATTCAACATTATTGCTGTGCAAGATAATGACCTCTGAAGAAATCACCTGATAGGTGAAATTATTGCATATTTCCTAATTCTCATTTTTTGAAGGTATAATTATGTAAAATATGGTAATTTATAGCCCAGTGGAATTATGCAACGCAAATTTGAATATATTCATCCTAATCAGTATCTATCTTTATCAATCTTCTAGGAAATGGGTTGATTCTTTTGTGTTATTTACTATACCTTTATCCTGTACTACTTAGCAGCACCATCTTAGGCCACTTTGAGATTCAATGGGACATTTGATTTTCTGAGAATAAAATGTTTTGTTTTGTTTTTCCCATCTTTCAACTAGGATATAGGATGAAATCTGAGATACCTGGAGTCCTTAGGGAATGTTTCACTCTGGAGACTCAAATTTTCCAGATTTCTATGGACATAGCCCTATAATATAACCAAGGAAGTCCTTAAAAAACTATTTGAAATTGTATTTTTCTAAATTATAGTATACACTGAGTTTGCTATCTGAAGCAAGAGTATATAAAGCATTAAGTTAACCTTTCTTTGATAATTTAGGGACATTATTATGAACACCAAGGTTTGTCTTGTGCTATTATATAGTAATGGCATCAGGACCAGTTGAACTGTATGGGTTTGCCCACACTGTTAATAATTCCCACATTGCACTGTCTTAAAATATCTATCTATATTTATTTTTTTCTGCTGCCATATTTCCTTTTCTGTTGTCAGCTGTCATCTCTCACTGTTTTTGTTATGCCTGCCCTTCTCCCTTCTTCTGATCCATACCTTTAATGTGTTATCATCTTAGCAGATAATTGAGTATGTATAAATCAAGCATTATGTATAAATAAGAGTAAAAATACCGTTAGGGTCAGGGGGAGGATGTCTCATAGAGGTTTAGGGCATTTACTTAATTGTGGACTTTGGGATTTTCTCTGATCTTTTTCTGCTTACTTCTCAGTTCTAAGTTGTGTTTTAGATAAGCAAGGCTGCTGGATGCCAGGCAGGTAGAGCATCACTATACTGGAGTACACAAGGATAGCTTTGCATGTTTGCTATACTGAATATGATAATCTTCAGAAATACTCTTCAGTGTTCTGGTCACAAGCAGGTACTCAAATCCCCAACGTTGCCCATGGTTAAGTTTGTGTCCTTTCTTTTCAGAAGTTTCATCTCTGATATTTCAGAACCATTCAATTATAATTCTGATGCTTCCTTTTATCTGGCAGTCATGGGTTGTCAGCAAGGATAGAATTAAGAGAGGCATGTGAAGTGTGCTACCCTGTCTCATGCTTAAGGATCTCTCTTTCTTTTGTTCATTGTGACAAATGACAGCCTTAAAGATATTTGTCCCAATTCTTTGCCATCCCTGTGAGTGAAACTTCCATTGAAGTCAAGCAAGCTCATTGAAGTCAATGGGTGGTAATGCCCTGGCAGGAATGGGAGAAGCCGTGTGATTAATTTTAATTAGCTACACATGAATATGGCTGATATGTGTCATGCATTTGACTAGCAATGATATGAAAGTGAAGCAATTGTGCACCATGACCCACCTTATGTATAACTTATTGTAGTAAGCATTGTAAGGACTGTGGAGAACACAACATTTACATAATAATGGACACACAGCATCAAATCTATGGACTTTGGTGCAGTGAAAGATCTCTGCATTTAAAGTCAGAAGCCTTGAGTTCAAATTCAGGCTCCTCCACTTACTATTTGGCTTATGACAAGTTCACAAACTCTTCGGGTGCTTTATACGTAAAATGAGTCTTGGCTTATCTCTTAATTTTTTAACTCACATTTCTGCCTTTGACAAAGAACCCCAAAGTTATACTGGGGACATATAACTGCTGAGTACACCATTAATAAACTTCAAAACAAATTACATCTACCAATGAGCCTCTCACCCACAAAATGATGATTCAGCCCTTGGAGAGATACCAAAAATTCAGAGACCATAAAGACTTTCAATAGAAGCTGGTATTCCTCCACAGGAAAATGTTGGGTAATTTCCTTGAAGTGCCAAAAAAAACCCCAAAACAAAACAAAAACAAACAAAAAATGATGATAGTAGTGTTCTGAGGAAGAATGACCAGCTATTACTCCTACTCTTAAGCTACTACCATACAACACCAGGAATGGATGACAAGTGAAAAAAGCCAGAAAACCAAGTTATTGTTTCATCAACTTGAAACAGTGATCAATTTGACTGGTTTTTTTATGGAATTAACTGACATTTCAGGACTATGTTTACACAATCCCAAGAATTCCTCATTCCATTCAGGTCTGTTCAAACAAGTGATTAATCTGGTGAAAAAGCAGTCAACCTGTTTGGCTGACCTAATTAACTTGTTGGTTATCGACCAGACAATGTTTTCCTAACTGCTGAATCAACCGTTGCTTTGGCACCATGTAGACATAAAGAGTGCTGAAAAGTCAACCTAGTCACACACCTTCCTCTCTCACACCTGCTCCCCTGTCTGGAGTACTTATGTCCAGTCTCCACCCTATGATGAAACTGACACACATAGGGCAGGTGCACGCTGAGGAGAAAAAGACTGACCTTTTGTAACTGGAAAGAAAAGGCAACTAAGCTGATCTGTCACTAGAATCCCTCCAACAGCTCAGAGAAGACAGGCAAAATTAAGGATGGAAAAAAAGCTTGAGGTTCATAAGGAAAAAGGTTGCCAAGTGTTGAAGTCATCGGTGCTAATCTGGAAAGAGGAACTTGGAGGCTGAGAGACTCTTTTTAAAAGTGAAAAACATTAAACCCCAGTTTTTTGTTTCTCTTTGGAAATTCCAATCCCAATTCAGGCTCATGTCCGGCATTTCAAGTCCTCTAACCTTTTCACTGAGGGGTGATCCGTAGGTCAGAGCTGAGGTTATAGGCAGGGCAGCGTGATGTAATTGTCAGTCACGCATTTGAATGGAGTGCTTTTTCTCATAGGGTAGAAACCAAAGGCTGGTGGGAATAACCCAGGTTGTCAATTGTCACCAGTTTTATGTCCTGAAATATTGATCAAGTACATGAAGGATGTCTCTTCTTACTTTTGTAACAGTTACTAAGGATCCCTGGTCCTGGAGTCCTTGCCCTTCTCCCTCAGAAGTATTATTATATTTGCTGTTTTATTGTACCATCATTAACACTAATCAAAATAGACTATATTGATATAAGGGTTTTAATTTTCTAATTGGTTTCTCTTCTGTTATCTTAGTTGATCTTTATAACCAACTTTATAAAGTCAGTAGAGAAAATGGTATGACTCCCATTTAACAAATGAAAAAACTGAGTCATGGTAAGGTAGAGTGATTTGTATAAGGTTACATATGTGCTAACTCAGTATTAAACCTCATCATTCAGAGATATACTATCCCTATCTATCAACCTAGACACATTTCTAGGATATCAAGTCTAGTAGAATTGGAAATTGGCGAGGGAAAGGAGACAATAAGAAAGCTCTATCTGCATGATTTCCCAGTATTTCTATCAATTCATGAATCAATTCAGCCAAAAGAGAAGAAAAAAATAAAATTGTGTATTTGATTAAAGTGACTAGTTTAGGACCTGAATGGAAATTCACTTTCTAAGGAGAGTATGGAATTGAATTTGTGGGAGGAGAAAATGGAAATAAAAGGTAGGAATGAGAATAATGCCTTAAATTAATATAATTCTTTGAGATTTACAAAGTGCTTCACAGACCTTAATGCAACCATATATGCAAATATTCTAGGAGGCTTTTTTTGCTTGTTTATTCTGATAGTATATATGAGGAAACTGAGGCATAGAGAAATTGTTATTTGTCTGAAGTCTCTCAGTTGCTTAAGCATCTCAGACAGCACCCAAATCAGGGTCTCTCTTAACTAAAATTCCAGTGATTGCCCAACATTATGTTGCTAATCTGGAGGTCTAAGGAGGATTTTCCCAGTAGATGGTATAAAACTTTATTAATAGTCTCTGGGTGATTTTTGATCAAGGGCTTGACTCAAACTGAAATTAGAAAAAATAAATAATTTGTTGAACTCTCAACTAAATCTGTAGATGATAAAAAAGAAAAGAAAAGAAAAGAAATGAACTGCAGGATTAATTTCCATGTTCTCCCCTGTCCTTCCTCCACAAAAAGCCTACAGTGAACTTAGTTAAATTAGTACCAAACCTATATGGGTAGGTGTTTGGACAAGTGATTTCATTGCTACAGGACACTCAGATTTGGAGACTTCTACCAGTGCAGGTCTTCACTTTCTCTGCAGTTTGTTTTCTCAGATGCTTGCCCAAAACACCAGAAGTTTAAATGACTTTCCCAGGGCCATATAGTCAGAATCTAGACTTGAATGCAAGTCTTCCTTGGATCTAGGGCAGCAAAGTGACATAGTGGATAGTGTGGTGGCCCTAGAGTCAGAAGCACCTGAATTAAAATACTGCCTCAATCACTAACTGTGTGACCCTGGGAAAATCACTAAACCCTGCTTGACTCAGCTTCCTCATCTGTAAAATAAGCTGGAGAAGGAAATAGCAAGCCACTCCAGTATCTTTGCCAAGAAAATCCCAAATGGGGTCATGACGAGTAGGGCACAATTGAGCTTTTAAGTTATAAACTCTATACAAAATTTTGTTTCTTAATATAGATGATCAAAATACTCTCTTAATTAGACTGATATTTCATTCAGTTGTGAGTATGGGAATAGGTACATAACCACAAAAGAATTATGGTATATTATCAAGAGCTTCCAAAAGAATTATGGAGTTGGAATTAATTTCAATCCAACAAGGTAGTATGTTAGAAGGCACTGGATTGAATGTCAAGAGATCTGAATACTGTGGCACCAGTCTTTGTGACCTTTAAAAAGTCTTTTAACATCTTTGGGCCCTGAATTTTCTTATTTGTAGGTGAATATTAAAATAAGTATTCTGTAAAAGGCAAATTGAACTACACACATTTACTTAATTACTCATACCACTCATCCCCTTTAGACCCTTTCCCAAGTCATTTTCTTGTTCTCTATCTTATAAAATTTGGGCTACCAATATTCATCAGTGTCCAACACAATTTTCATACAAAGATACATTCCCAGGAAAACTACACAAAAACAGTAAGGAAAAGAGGTAGATTATATTGCATTTCCCTGTAAAATATGTTTCATTTCCTCCCTCCATGCCTTTGTACAGGCAGTTCCCTATGTTTAGCATATTCTCTCTCCTGACTTCTACCTCTTACAACCAATCCCTGTACCAATGCTTTTGGCATCCCTAGTTCCCTCTAAGGCTTACCTCAGATTTCGTCTCCAGGACAAAGTCTTTGCTTATTTCTATAGGTATTATACTCTATTTCCTTAGAAATTGCTTTGTACAATATTTGCTTTGTATGTTCTTTGCATTTACCTATCTGTGTGTATACGTGTCTTCAAAAAAAAATGTAATGCAGGTAAACATTCTTTTTGCCCTTTATCCCCAGTGCCTATCACAGGATAAATCTATGGAATTGCTGATTTGGAGGTACATACTTATGCACATATGTACATATTTACACAATCTGTACAGAAGTGTGTGCATATAAAAGTGTTGTTTTGAGATGTTTGTAGAAAAGATATGAGGACAGATACAATGTGAAACTTTGAATAGCGTATTTTCCAAACTAAGAAAATAGCTTGCACAATATACTGGTACTCAGGACATCAACTCTCACTACCTTGTTTCCTAGCTGTTCATTTACAAAAGCTCAGAAAGAGAAATTTGGAATGAAAACCAAAACAAAACAAAACTGATCACCCTCAACTCAAGAGATATTTTGTGAATTTGGGGGCAAACAGCTATAGTCTATCAAGATAAATGTAATTTCTGGTTACTATAAATTGGAGGGAGGTTTGTCATTGAAGTGACCTAACGCTGAATCAGGAATGGCAGTCAAATTAAAGGAGAGATTATGCCTTTCATTGTGGTTGTCTGTTAGCTTGAAAAAAATACCAAAGAAAAAAGTTCATGGTCCAGCTGAAGGAATGCAACTAGAGATGTTTCCGTCAATGCTAGGTTAATGGTCTCTGCTCTTTCTAAAAGAGAACATTACCGCAGTTGAGGGCTTAGATGAGCCTGAAATAAGAAGTGGCATAGATTCTAGTTACCATAGATAATCACCCTGGGTGGAGAAACAGCCCAGAGTAGAAACAGAACCAAGGCAATATAGTAGTGACCTGTCCTAAATGATAAATCCTCCTGGGGCCCAGCATAGGGACAGAGTCACCATATCGCTCAGATGTGACTCGGTGAGCTTAATCTGAGAGGAAAAAAGCAGTATCGGAGCCCTAAAGTTCAGATGGGAAAAGAGCAGTCAGATCTTGGCAGTTCTGGAGTCATGAGGTATCATAGTCACAGATGTTCCCTCAACATGTGCCCCACTATTATTGTGATTTAAACCTGTGCTTGCTCTCCCACATAGACTTTCTGTAGATAGGTGGTGTATTTATCAGAGTAAAATGTTATAAATGTTGTTCCTACGCCATGTGAGTAAATACATGCCTTTGTTACTTAAGTAAACTAGCTGAATATTAATGTCCACCAGTGGTGGCGCAATGAGCGTGATCACCTACATAAATACCTACCCCTGTAATCTAATGTAGCAAGCACCTTCCGAAAGGGCTCCAACCTGTGACTCTGAATATGAGTTGGGAGAAATGACCACAGAGGAGGGGTACTACATGTAAACACACGTGAAATATACAGTATACACAAAGACACATATATATTGTCCATGAGTATCTATATATACATACATATACAAAATTTATGCATATACAAGTATATGTATTTATATGTGCATACATAGATACATGAGATGTGTTCTATCATGAGTATGTATATATACACATACAATGTATATGTGTGCGTAATAAACATGTATGTGTATGTTTGTATGTATATATCCATACATGAATACATATAGTCTTACATCCCCTGATTTCTAACTTGACATAGGAATATAGGCAGGGAACTGTAATTTCCATGACCTGTTGACCTGATCCTGTAGTATCTACGAATACTGCTGATTTTTCCCAGGCTAAACAACTCAAACATACTATATACTATATAATATATATACTAAATATATACTATATAATATATATACTATATATATGCTATATATATACTAAAATATATATATACTATATAAAACAACTCAAGATACTATATACCTGCCTATAAGACAATTGTCACTGTTGAACTCAGCTTTTTGTATACCATAAGTTCTTCAAATTGGAAAAATAACATGTACAAATTGATAGGGAGGGACATGTTCAGGCAATAGACACCTCATCAGCTCATTAGAATTGGGAACATAAAATTAGATAATTATTTACTAAATTAAAACTGATCTCCAAATAGATAATTCACAGAGCCACCAATGAGTTTTTACTTTGAGTCCTGGAAGAGTCTGGTGCGGATTTCCCTCCTTTGCCTAGCTCCTTTCTTTGTTGGAAGTACAACCCAGCAGCCGAATGCCAGAAAGCTGGCCCTAACCCTGGATGTTTGAGTGAGTCTTTATCTTAATTGCTCTCAGACTAAGTCAGGCAGGCCCATCTGGAGGAGCTGGGGTGAAGGATCTCATGTGGATTGTCTGTTGGGCTAGACTGATTATCCCTGCTGTGGCACACTTCAATATCAGCGCACTACAAGAAGCTGGGCTTGGGTTTAGAGCCAAAGGAGATGCTAAATGGAGTTTTACTCTGAAACAAAACACCTGTCTTTCATTCTGAACTAAATTGACAAGCAATAATTTAGTTGTCTAAACTCAGAGCTTTCAGAATTCCAAACTGCATAATGTCAAAAGACAATGTATGAAGTTGCACTTGGAAGGTTCAAAGGTAGAATATATGTAGGCAAACATATTAAATGAATGCAATCTTTTCCTTTCTGCTTCCTGATATTTTTTTCTTCCTTCCCTCTGTTTCTTTGGATACTTCTTTACTTTGTGCAGCTACATAAATTCAATCACTTTCTGGAGAAGGATTCCTTCGTCCAAGTGGCACTTTCAATATAGTATCTGTGTCAGAAAGTAGGTGTTTTGTGTGGACGCTTCAACGAAAGGAAGGAGGCTATGTCTACACCAGTCAGGGGAGCAGAGCAATTACCTGCAAATAACCTGTAAAGTTTATCCCTCATTGACTCAGAAATGGGTCAAACTCCTGGGAGGAGTAGCCATTGCATCCCCAGGGATACCCTACATGTCTGCTGAATTTATTTTGCAACCACACATACTGAAGGAATTGTTTTAAATCTGGCTTGCTTATTAGTAGTGTTTTCACATTGCATAAAGTCTTCTTGGACTGATACATCTGTAAAGTGTACCTAACATTCAGTACTGGGCAAAGTTGAAAAATCTCTGGTTGCAGCTAGGATCAGGACAGTCAGAGTGACTTGCAGCCCACATGCACATGCATTCTTTTTGTGTCCTTTCACTTCAGGTTTATTTTGATGTCAGTATATTATAGTGGAATTTCTTTGCTGAGTGTGCAAAGGGTCTATTTCCCTAGAATTTTTAGCCAAACAAAAGCAATATAAATCTCCGATGCTTTTGTAGTGTTTTATGGCTTAAAACAATACTTTCCTTACAATACAACTTTGCACTGTAAGTAGCATAGCCATTTTATACATGAGCAAACTAAGGCTCAGAGCATCCAGAATGAGCCCAAACTAGCATCATAGGATGGATTTTTTTGCCCCTGACTGCTGAAATATAGAAAGTACAGATAGACAGTTCCACACTGGGATGGGATCTTTCTCCCATAGCTTTACTATAGATTCTCCCCTTCTGACTCCACCTTTGTGTATAACAGCCTTACCTTGAGACATAGTTTTTCTCTCTGGCAAGTGTATACTTCTTCCTCATCCTTACTCTGACTTCATCTCAAATCTAGCAAAGCTCGTGCTTTGTCAGTGTATAAACTTCATGGTGACCTGGGTCATGAATATTCCCTGTACTGACCTTGCTCTGGGCAAATTCCCTCACTCTTCCCCCAACCCTACGCTGCTCCCTCACATCATCAGTAGTCATGACCACATAGGATTGACTTTTCTATTATTACAGGAATAGTGCTTGGTATACAGTCAGGCTTTAAACCCAGTAACATGTCCGAGGTTAACTTGTTGTCCTCTTTTGAGTTCAATATTCTACTTCTAATACAAATGTTAAAGTATGTGTATTTGCCATCATAGAGTCAAAAATCTGCATGACTGACAAATTAATCATTTTTTCAGCTGATATTTTAACATTGTAGAACAGGCACCACAGCCTACATATCTTCTTCAGAGGCCACACTCATGTTTTGTTGTTGTTTTTATTTTTCTTTTTAAATGAGAATTTTGAGAGAAACTCGGAAAAAAAAATAATCCTACCATTTAGAATGTGCATTTACACTGTTCTAAATCCCAAGGATTCCAATGGAGTAGGAAGCAAGGCCCATTAGCATATTGAAAACATGTTCCATAAAGCCACCAGTTATTTGGCATAGTATAATCTGATTAGATTCTTCCAGTTGCTGATTAGCATTTCAGTTTTATTGGCAAGGAAATGGCATTTATTTTCCTGGGCTGAGGTTAGTTATAATGTCTTGTAATGAACATTAAGCTAAGCATCTATATATATGCGTGTGCATATATACAAATGTATATATTTATATACACATATGTATGCATGGGTGTGTATGTGTTTATGTACATATACATATCTGTATGTGTCTATACATATATACATATAAATACACGTATATACACATAGTGCTTCAGGCTCAACAGTGTGGTAACAGAATAGTTAAGAACTAGATATTTATTCACCTCTAATCAGTAGATCATTAAAAGGACATAGGACATAAATCATAAAATCTTAGACTGGGAAGAAGATTTAATGAATATCTAGTCAAGTCCTCTTATTTTACAGATGAGGAACTGAGACCAGAAAGGACTTGCCCAAGGTCACCAGAGGGAAAAGCTAAGATAGCATTTCTTTAAAAATTGCTTTCTAAGATTACAGTAAATGTTATAAGTGCCGCCACACAGGAAAATTTCTTGTACTTTGATTGCCAAGTAGGATTTTGAATAGGCATATTTTAGGATCAACATTTCTCTTTTTCAGAGAAGCATGTGACCTTCATGTTGGAGATCTTTCTTTCACACTCTTTTCATCTTCTTACAATCATGGAAATCTGTCTCTTGATGAACAGTGAGTGCCTCCTTGATAACTTTCTCCTATACTGGAGGCAGCTTCTCTCCTTCTTCCTCTCCCCACCCCTGCATTGGTTTCCCAATACATTGAAAGTAAACTTTTGCTACCCATAGCTATTTCCAGGCCCTCACCTTTGCAGAAATTACTCAGCAAACTTTCTCTTTTTTTTTGTCTTTCTTTAATTCTTTCATTCATTCTTTCTTTCCACTTATCTATCTACATCACAACAATCTACCTAATCTAATCTAATCTATCTATCTAATCTAACTCTTTTTAAATTCTGGTGGCTTTTATCTAATTATCTACCAGTTTTCAATTTGGGATATATGTGTGTTCAGGGAGGACTAGAACCTCTGGTGTGGGCCTGCCAAATCCTTTTCAAGGGTTTTCATCTACCTTTGGTGTCTGCCTACCTCCCAACTCTTACCTGTGACTTCAAGAAGCTTTAGTATGCACAAGCATACCCCAGTAAACCTTCTCAACAGATGTGTTAAGCAAGGTTGATCTATATCAATGGGCCTCAAATCCATCAATGAGTTGGGAGGATGTGTACTCCAACCTTGTGAAGACTTTTCCTGGCAGAATGGGCAGATATGAACATTTTTTTCCAATGGCTGTGAAGGCAGCTGAAGCAGGCTCTGTGGAGTGCTTAGAACTTGGTCAGATATCAAAGAAGTCAAAGACCGACTGTATCCTGAGTCGTCAGCAATTGTCTTGAATTTTGTGTTGTCACTGGACATTGATGACTCTGGAAGACTGGTAAGGTTGACAACTTCACACCAATTTGCCTCACTTAAATCCAACTTGTGCATGAATCAAAAGATATCACTTATACCATTTTACCATTTTTACCTACTTCAAAGTCCCATGGCAATGGGCAAGTGACAAAGCAGCAGATACAGAAGAACTTGCAGTTATAGTCACAACCATGCCCACAGGTGGCCCAGGCCATACTCTCATTGGACTGAAGCAATAGGGATTCAGCAGCCCTCTGGGTGTCTCTGCTCACCTTCTAATGAAAGGAAGGGACTAGACAAGGCACCTTAAAATTGTCTTCTTCACCTAACCCTGGCCTGCTCATTATGCCAATTAGGAATCCTACCCTGTGGTCAAAATAAACCAACCAAAAGAACTTTTACAAAGATGATTCTACTCACCTTGGGTATATCCAATGTACACATGATTATGGACAATATGAAATCCAGAAGACCTGGAAGACAAACAGCTCTTGTTGGAGAGAACCCAGCAGGCATCACATACAAATAACAGCTGATAATGAAACAAAACAGGCAGACGAAGGCCAGTTTACTAAAGTTGGAATTAGATACGTATTTGGAGTAGCCACAGTGATGGGGAATATCATGAAGATGGTGCAGGTTTTGCAATCAAAACCAATCTAATGAACAAGCTTGTATGCCTCCCAAAAGGAGTGGATAAGAAGACCATGAAAATGTAATTGCCCCTTACAGGAAAGTGCCAGGTCACTATCATCAGTGTATATGCTTCCACTATGATGAATCCTGATGAGGTCAAAGGAAAATTTTATGATGACCTAAAGACCCTCATCATCAAAGTGCTGAAAGAGAACAAGTTTGCAGTTCTGGGTTATTTTAATGCCAGAATAGGTGCAGGCTTTCACACCTGGCAGTAAGTGGGAGAAAGGAAATCAGAAAAACCAAAAGCAGCAGTCACTTAACTATTGAAGCCTTGTGCATCTCATGATCTCATCATGAACATTATCTTCTATTTCCCTAAATTAAATAAAACTTTGTGGATGCAACCTTAGAGGAAACATTGACATTTAATAGCCTATGCCATTTTAAGAAGAAACAGACAGGATATGAAAGTGATGAAGGTAATGTGTGGCACAGAGTGCTGGACGGATCATAGACATCCTCTCCAAGTTAAACATTCACATTCAATGAGACGGGTAACCCCAAGGCAAGATGACTACCAGAGGACTTAATGTCAACAGATTAGAGTGCTTCTCCGAGTGTGAAGCATTTGTTGTTAACTTGGAGGGAAAGCTGAGCCAACACATGGTTGGCAACAGTGGAGCAGAAAAAGTGTGGGCAGCTTTCAGAGATTTTTGTGTACAGTGCTCCATTTACTCATCTGGGCCAGAACACTCACAAATATCAATATTGGTATGATGAAAACGATGGGGAAATTAAAAAGCTGCTAAATGAAAAATGAGAGCTCCACCAGGTTTACCAGCAGGATAGTTCATCCATTTCCAAGGCAGAGTTTAATTTCATCAAAGTAAAGTGCAAGTGAAAACTTGGAGAGATGCAGCATTTTTGGCTCAGTAAGAAGGCAGATAAAATTCAGTTGTGTGCTGATAGCAACAATCCAAAGTGCTTTTATGATGCCCTGGAGGCTATTTATGGGCCAAAAACCTATGGTGCCTCTGAACTATTCAGTGCTGATAGAATCACATTGATTAGTGATAAGGACATGATTCTGGAGAAATGGGCTGAACATTTCCATAGTGTTCTCAAAAGACTGTCATCAACTAATATTGAATCCACTGACTGTACACCTCAGTTATAAATCAAACTTATAACTATAAGCCAAACTTTCAACTGAAGAAGAGAATTTGAAAGCCATTAGAGTCTTCTAGTGAGACAAAGTGTGTGGTGCTGATTCTATCCCAGCAGAGATTTACAAGGCAAAGGATTCATCCCCCTAAACTCATGGTTATTGATCTTATGGGATATTTTCAAACCTCTCATAGTATTCTTGATGTCCCTATTATTTATAAATTTACTAAGGCTTGTTTTGACAAAATTAATATTTTCTCTAACTCTTTTCCTTCCCCTTGCCTTCCCTTGCCTTCCCTTCCCTTCTCTTCCCTTCCGTTCCCTTTGCATTTTTCCTGTGGTCATTTGGAATGTGGGAGCAAAGTCTTTTAAACAAGCCTGGGAACACAGGCTTTCAATGAGAGGGTTAAATAAAAGTTGTAGGGAAATGTCTAAGCCTAAATCAGATTATCATTTGGGACAAGTGACCTTTATCAATACCACATAAAAGTAAGTTAAAAGAATAGACAGTCTGAGCCTAGAGACATTCTTATGGTCTTTATTGATTGCCTGGGGGTATGTGGGTTCATAGTCTCAATGCTTACTGTTCTGGAAGAGGACCATGACATCAAGACGATGACATGACTTGCAGTTGACTCTGATTTGAGTGAGGGAGGGCTGTGCAAGGTCACTAATCTCATGTTCTTCTCCTGTGCCATCTGGATCTAGTGGCCTGATATTCATCAGGAAGACTGGAGATGGCCCAGGATGCAATTGAAACCCTGGCCCTTTCAGGCTAAGGTCTTAGAGCATTCTCACTTTGAATGAGATACACCCATTCAATGAATAGGCTTCTTTAAGTAGGTACTCAAGGGATGGTCCCTTTATTAAAACAGAAGTCAAAATGTCACCTTCACTTTGTCAGTGGGAGACTTTCTGGTCACTGTGCCTAATTAGGTGGAGCACAAGATCTAGCAGATGATTCTGTAGAGCAGAACAGCTGCTTTGTGATCACAAGACTAGTGTAGGTAGGCAGAAGAGATGATATGACACTGAGGAGACACTAACCTCTGCTGGTCATGGAGAATGGTGTCCCCATGACCAGCAGAGGTTAGTTCTTAAACACCATGTATATCCTGACCTCTCTACATGAGTGTCTTCCACTCATGGAAACTGAACAAATGTTCTCTTGATGGGTAGCCCCTCTATGAATGTACTCTGACTACATGTACATTATAAATGTACAATGTACAAAAACTACCCATATACAAGTACCCTATACACGTGTACCCTAGTCACATGATTCCCTTCAGTATTTATGTAAAGCTACTCTGCCTAACCCCATGTAGCAATTTTCCAGCACCTCATTCAGCCACATGCGAGTTTAGTGAAAAGGATGGAGATATAAAATACAGCTCAACATAAAAATGGCTATGACTAAAGATACAATCAAGTGAAAAGGAATATAATCTATTGTCTCTAAATGATATGTCCTTTAATTTCCAAAGGCTATTTTACCAATGTGTTTTCAAATAATAATTAAAATCCAAATGTAAGTGATAAGTATTTTCAATTTTTTACTTTAAAAGTTTTATTGTGTTTTTTTCATTTGCCTGACAATTAGGTAATTGCTAATGAGTTTATCATGTTTTACCCTGAAAATACTACCTAATATGGTCAAGTGCCATAGGATACTATTGAAATGTGAGTCAAATGACAGCACCATGTTGATTGCTCACTTACATTAGATGGAGCTGTGCCAATGAAACATTGAAGATTGATACCATTGAGAATGAAGATGTTTTCCAATCCAACAAGCATTTATTAAGTGCCTGCAGTCTTTAAAACCCATGTTATATACTGGCCATACAAAGACAAAACAGAAAGGAAATACTTCCACAATTTAAGAATCATAAGCTATTGGGGATAGGGATTGAGAGTAGGGTTGTAATATGTAAACAAATATTGACATTTAATGTTGCTAACTGCTAATTTAATCCTATGTCAGTCTGTTTGTTTTGCTCTATCCTCAAATATCGACCTCTTGAATTTTGAATTTTGACCAACAAAGTATATCATTACCCCTTGTATTCCAATCCACATTGGAATACAAATGATGTTCCACCAAAATATCACTCTCCACCAAAAATAACAGGACCTCACATTAAAAGAGGTTTTATATAAATACACATCTTAGATAGATGCATAGAGCTTATACACAGACTATGTAGAAAGTATATATAGACACTATGTACCTATATACATATAAATGCACAGAGCTATACATAAAGAAGAATAAATAGAAAATACCTGCACTCATACTTTGAGAAGGAGAAGAGTTGTAAGAAGTAGAGGCATCAGGAGTACCTTCCTGTAGGAGGTGACATACAAGGTGAGTATTGAAGGAAGCCAGAGATACTAAACAGCAAGGGGAAGGAAATAATAGATTCCAGGTATGCAAAACATGGAGGCAAGAGACTTCATGCCGAGTCAAGGAAAGAGTAAATTAATTTGGCTGGAATAAAGAATATGTGAAGTTTAATGTGGTGAATATGTAAAGTATAATGACCCTGGAAAGATGGTCTGGACAAGATGAGAAGCTGGTATTTTGTTCCAGAAGAAATAAGTAAGCAACCACTGAAAATCCTTAAAAGAAGATATATATATATATATATATATATATATATATATATATATATATATATGTGTGTGTGTGTGTGTGTGTGTGTGTGTGTGTGTGCGTCTGTGTGTGTGTGTGTGTGTCTATGTTTACACACACACACACACACACACATATATATATATATATATATATATATATATACATATATAGTGTCATATTTGTATTTTTCTTACATTATTTTGTGAGCTGGGTAGAGTATGGGATTGAAGAGAAGAAAGAGGAAGGTAGGGGTCCTATACCTTATGACGTTAACTCTCGGAGGTTCTTTATATAGCTCCCTCAGTGAGGTTCATTTCATCATTAGCCCTGCAATATGTGGAGAATATTATCAGCACTTACCCAAAATTTTTTGCCATGATTCCAGAGCCACACAGTAAAAAAAAAAAAAATCCAGCCAACTAACTTCATTTTCATAATAGCCAGCCATAGCTTGCTAGATTTTGAAATTAAATAGATCTATTGTATTTTGGGTTTGGTCTAGACTTAGGGGACTTAAATTATGTTATTCATATTTTTTTTTAAAACAGTCCATAGAATTCTAGGACTGAGAAGGTATCTTAGTGAACATTTAATAGTCTAGCCTTATTTTGTAAATAAAAAAATTGAAATCCATAGAGATTAAATGATTTGCCTATGGTATCAAACCCACTGAAGATTTCTGAATCTTGTTTCTCTGTTTGTTTTCCTTTTAACTGAAATCCTTTCATGTTAAGGGAAGTAAATATATCTACCTGTTGAGTAGTCATATAATGACGAGAAGGCAGGCCTTAAGGAAAAGGCAAGAAATCCCCAGTTAGGTCTTGAAGCAAATGAAAGGTCACAATTTCCATATCTGCATTGGCCAATTAATTAGCTTTGCTCTGTTCGGGGGTCTTAGAATTCCCTCCACCTCTTAAGTGACAGGGAGGCCTGGGTAAGAGAATGTGGCCTGCTTTGAGACAGGGAAGGTCTCCCAGGTAGACAAAGTAGGTGGGCACTACAGGTGTTTAGGTGATTAGAAGGTTCTCAGGAAAGTACCCTTACCACCAAATATCTCATTTATTTGCAATATTCTTAAAATTATTTCATTTAAATCTTGAAGCCTTATAATATTTTAGAGTTCCCCCAATACGATCTAGTTACCTCTGGAAGGGGTGACAGGTTAGTTATCATCATTTTTTATCTAATAAAAACTGTGTAGGATCCTTTCAGTGACAAAATATGGACAAGTTGAGGCAGTGTGGCAGAGTGAGAAAGTTACTGGATCTAGGTACAGAAGATCTCAGTTTGGATTCAGGTTCCTTCCATGTACTAGCTATAGGACTTTAGATACTCCTTAGTATGCAGGGGAATGAGCAGCAAGCCTGGGGTTTCAGGATGACCTGAGTTCAAATCCAGCTTCAGACACTTACTAGTTTTGTGACACTTACTAGTGGTGTGACCCTTACGTCTCTTAACCTCTGCCTGCCTCAGTTTCCTCAACTGTAAAATGGGGAAAATAGTAGCCCCTACCCTAAGAGCTGTTGTGAGGATTCAAGTAGATAATACTTATGAAGTCCTTAGCACAGGGCTTGGCATGTAAATAAACATTTAATAAATGTTTATTCCCTCCCACTACCTCACTTAATTTCTCTATACCTTAATTGTCTTCTCTCTAGAAAGGTGATATTTACAGTAACCTGTCTCACAGGGTTTTTATGAGAAGACTGTTTGGTAAACTCTAAGGTGCTATATAATTGTGAATTATCAGTCATAATCTTTTTTTCTCAAAGACTAATCTCATTTGGAGCAAGACATCCCTACTTCCTGGAGCACCCATCCATGTCCTTGCTCTGTAGGTGCTACTATGATTGGGAGCTTCCCTTGTACTTAAGAAAGGCATTTTTATGCAAGTACCAACCTGGGAAGAGCCATCCCATAGATTATTGGGTTGCTGGCTTAGTAAGGAGAAAGAGGTAGGAATGTGTTGTTATATTTCTTTGCTGACAGAAGAGGCAAAATCCAGCTTTTCTAGGAGCTTTTCAGTCAGTGGAAATCACCCCTTTCACTCTCTTTCTCTCTCTCTTTTTTAAATCTCTGTGAATTTGGAACTAGATTCAGCAGGCCCAGCAGGACTGAATTTACACCTTAGGCTTATGAAAGCCCACCCAGTACAGTCTTCTTGTTAAGCTCATGGCCAATAACTGTCCTGGGGGAATGCTCAGTACAGTGCATAAAAGAATTGGTCTCCTAGCTCAGTCACAAAAGACCCTCTTCACTCATCTTCTTAGTGAGCAGGGCAGCTGGATTCCCCCTCCCCCTTAGTGCATGTGCATGTGTGAGTGGATATGTGTGTATGTGTGAAATCTTTGAAATATTCTAAATAAAAGGAATCTTCTTAGAGTTTCCCCAGGAGAGTGTCTGGTATGTCCCCCAGTAGGTGCTGGAGGCAGTGTGGGCTAGTCAAGAATTTCTATAACCCAGTTATAGAAAGGGTCTTTGCAAACTCCAGTCCATCTGCTTTACTCTTTACAAAAATACAGGTAAAGGGAAAAGATTGTGATTAAGGGGTGGGCATAGGGATTCAGGGGAAAAAGTATAAAGGAAGTAGGGTCTTCCTCAATGAAGCAGCATCTTTGTTGAAGGGCACAGGAATAAAGACCTGGAAGCTACTCATGGAGGAAAGGATAATATGGAAACTTAAGCATTTTTTATTACTGTTTTCTTTTATGACAAAGCTAATGTTAAGGAGGCAAGAAAGAAAGTTTGGCACTTCTTTGGGAGGTAGGGGGTAGTCAGGAGATCAGACAAAGGAAAGGGCCTTAGGAGAGTGAATTAGTAGCCTCTATTGAATCCAGAATATTTTTGTACTTCTTGACAGAGAGGAGATCATTTTAGAAAAGAGGAATTTACCACAATGAAAAGTTCTTTCTTGGATACGTACTATCTAGAGTTAGAAGGAAGTATAAGAGTTAACTAGTGTAATCATCTTTATTTTGAGGATGTAGAAAGTGAGACCTAAGGAAGTGAAATCAGTTCATTAAGGTCATACAGGCAATGAACATCACTGACTAGATTGGAACTCAGTTACTTTCATTTCAGAATAGTTTTAATTATGTATCTCTCTGTGTGAATGCTCTATCTTCCCTATCATCAATAGACTGGATGCTCTTTGTTTCCTTATAGATCTGTGATCTTGTGACCATTAGTTTTCCTATGTCTAGTGTACTGCCCTCCATCTTATTAAATACCTCTTGGATTACGTTTGTTTGGCGTTCACTCTGACAGACTCTAGGGCAGCTTTGTGTTCTTAAGGAAAGGTAGCATGACAGAAGGAGAATTTGAGATCCAAGAAATTGATTTCAAATCCTCTCTCTGCTCTTTGTTACCTATGTGACCTTAAGTTCTCCCTTCACATCATTAGGCCTGAGTTTCTTCATTAATATGTAAGGTTTGTGGATATCACCTATGGTTATGTGTGTCTGTCTAGATATGGCACACAGGGAGATCAATATAGATATCTCTATAGTTTTCTTTCTCCACTCATCAACAAGGGAAACTTTGATTCTTATCAGGAGGAAAACAAGAGATTTGGGGCCATTAAGTAGGCCACTTTACTCTTTTCATAGAGGAGGTACCAGGCTGAAATTATATCTGTCTGGCCCTGTAAATATGAGAAGTTATTTATACATATTAGAATATACAAGAAAATACACAGAATGAAAATTTTCTTCCACAGGTAATGCAATATCTCAACTCAACCATAGGAGAGAGAGAGAGAGTCCTTGATCCCACTCAAGGGGAAATCCTTTTAAGTCTCTCACATGGCAACTTGGGTACAGGGGAGTGATTAAGGCATTGGCTCCTTTACAAGTCAGGCAGGAGCATATCAAAGCTAGCTCATGCCAGTTTATTAGAGATGATTGTTAAATTTTCATTGTGACTATATTTACTACAGAATTCAGCAAATGCTACAAATCAGGGCTTGATTTATTATTTTTTTGATTATATAAATTTTATAGAGAGATGAAGAAAATCTTAATGATGCAGGTTAAATTTAAAGGTATATCATAGATGGATAGACAGACAGACAGACAGATAGATAGATAGATAGATTTTCCTGAAGAGCTGGTTGTTAAACATTTACAAGTACACCCCTCTACATTGACTTATTCCTAGATTTTTTTCTCTTCCTTCAGTTACCTCTTCCTAAAGAGAATTTGGAAGTGTATATCTCTTCTCTTGAAGTTGAAAGCCAGAAAAACAGAATCTCTCCTTTCCCAAGTTTTCACAAACTCTGTCTGTAACACTCACAAGGAATAGTCAATTATTATTCCCATCAATGAAGAGTCTTATGTAGATGAACTTGGGTTTTAGGTTACATAAAAAATAATGGTGTTAAAGTAGATGATAACCAGGACCTATTTCTACCTCAAAATTCTATCTTGTGGACAAGGCACCATTAAAGAAATACTGAAGCTTGTTGTGATACTATGACCACATGATGGTAACATGTCTGCATGAAGAATAAAAAGTCTCTTTGAAATAAAAGAGAAAGAAAAAGGATAGAGTGTGTGGCAACAGACTTGAAGTTTCTTTGATGTAAGAAACTTTCAGTGCAGACCCCTAGTTATTTTACGATTGGAGTCTTAAGCATTTGTCTAAGGCACAAAGAGGCAAAGAAGTGTGATGATTTTCATGCTAACATATGAAAAGTATATATCAGAGTCAGGACTTGAACTCAGCTCTTTCCATCTGTAAAGTTAACTGTATTCATCACACTATGTTGTCTACACAAGACATTTTCATTCTTTGTGTCTCTGTCTTTTCATATCTCAGTCTCTCTGTCTTGGTATCTCTCTGTCTCTCTATCTGTCTCTCTGTGCCTCTATCTCTGTGTTTGTGTTGGTGTATCTCTCTCTCTGTCTGTCTCCCTGTGAATGTCTGTCTGCTTCTCTCTGTCTCTCTCTCAGCTCCCCACCCCCCTATACTCTCCAATGTCACTTTGCCATGCACACATCATGTCGCTTTTATGTGGCAGGATGTAAGAGCAACCTACATTTTTCAGTTTCTGGACATGAACATCCATTTCTGTGAAATTTCAGAAACCTCAGTAGCTTATTAAGTTGGTATGTGCAGTCCTTATATCTTAAACTTCCTGAAATGACATCAGGGTAGTAATAGAATTTAGTAAAGCTATCTTCCAAATTTATTAACCATAAGTATGAGAAATAATGAAACAGGAATCCTTGTGCAGGTAAAGGAAAGGTACCAAGTAGTTGACTTCTCTCTATGTATTGTTCTGTGAGATGCTTTTTCTCTAGCCTCTTTCTGCTCTTCTCTAGCCTGATACTGATGCATCATACTTCCATATCTGATAAAGAACATACGGGATTTTGAACCTATTGACATTGTTCCATTAAAAATTACATTTGGAAGCATGTTAAAAGGTCACCTCTCTGGTTACTTATTTCTTGACACTTTGCTAGCACTGACTGTAGCCTTGGTTCATTAGTCAAGGATATTAACAGCCAGGGTTCGGCTTCCTTCTGTCTCAAGGTATAGTCTGGGCCCACACACATATTTCTGAGGCTCGTTAGAGTCTTTATTCCTTAAGAAATTCCCATTAATATCTGCCTAAGAAATGCAATAATAGGTTAGTTAGTCATCAGATACAAATCAGAATCATTTTTACAGGTACCTTTAATAGCTTTCCTTGGTTCTGTGCCTGTGTTTTAAGAAAAGGCAAGGTGGGGGTGGAAGTGGAGAGGGCCCACCCCTCTGCAACGCACCATCATGCCTTCCTAAAAGCAGATCTCCTTTTGGAATAATTGAAATTAAGTTACTGAGACTGTGCAGGGTCAAATTCAAGAGAAAAAAATACTCTCCTAGTGGAAATGAGGTCTCCTAGAATTCTGACTTATATTCACATAGAAACTTCATCTTTGATCAATTTCAGATTTTACAATCCACAGCTCCTGTCTATCCCACAAGGTAAGAATGGTGCAAACACACAGGCAAGCACTTGGCTTATAGAAACTGTCTATGAGAATAACTACTATTGTTGCTATTGTGATTATGGTTATATTACATACCATCAGCATGTTAGCAAAAAGAATATGTCTCTCTTGCCTACTTTTTTTATAGAAATGCTGGGATAGTAGATTTTGTGAGTGTGAGTGAATATGTGTGTGAATGGGGGGGTGATGCATCGTTTGTTTCTTCCTCTTCTAACTTGGAAAAGAGGAAATATCAGCAGATCAGGAAATGCATTATATGGTTTTTGTATGCAATATTAGTCCATTTCTTGGCAGATGCCCAAATCTATTGTGGCGAGAAAGTAATAGATGGCCTAGCTAGAGACTCAGACTAACTGGCTACTGTCCAAGAAACATTAAAAAATTGAGCACTGAACATAACAAGTAGGATGATGCATGCAAATTTTGATGTCTTATTGAAAAACAGCACATTTATTAATATATTAGGATTGGAGACATGAGGGTGTTTTAATATCTATTCAGATATTACTCACAGACATATTTCATAGAATTATTCCTTCTAGAAGCTGGTGCTTTCAAAAATGGGCTTTATTTAATGGAAGGTTTGTGGGACTAGGACAAAGTAATCATTGCTATCGGGGGCATTCTTGGATAAAACTGGAGGCTAGGCAAAGTTTTCTTTGGTGTCTTGCCTCCCATCTTCTTCCCTTTTGGGCCTTCTCATAGCATCTCAGCTATCCTTCAACTATCTGCCCTCTTTTAGAAGATGATCATTGATGTGTTAACTCTAAACAGGAGAACAGAATGCTCCAATAATATTTTATTTTAAAGGGCTACTTTTGGAGATAGATAATATCCAAAGAAATGAAGCTCAAATAGTGAATGATAGCAGGGAAGGTTTATATTTGGGAGAGGGAGATTGCTTATTCTACCTTCATCATAAGGTAGAACCTCCCTGTTGACCCTGCCTCATCCAGAGAAATGATTTGAATCTTGACAGGAAGGTGCAAAAAGATTTTTAATGTGGGAAAGATATCCCAAGTTTCACCTAATACATTCATTCCTTTCTTTCCCTGAGCTTTTAATTAAAAATAATGCAAAAAAGTGCTGGCTTTGGAGTCAGAGGATTTGAGTTCAAATCCTGAGTTTTGCCTCTTATTATTGGTATGACTTTGGGTTTATTCCTTAACTTCCCCAGTCCTCAATTTCCTCATTTGTTAAATGAGTGTGTTAAGTTAGTAGACCTCTTGGGTTTCTTCCAAATTTACAAATTTATATATATGTTCTCTTGTCACTGAAGGTTGACTTTTATAAACCTTTCTGATTTTGGACATTTATTATTCATCAATCAATCCATAAACATCTATTAACCACCTCCTATATTGTAGGCACTAGAATTACAAATGCAAAGAAAGAAATAACTACTCACTAGAACTTCATATTCTAATTGGGAAAACTAGTATGTATGTATATATGTGTATATGTATGTATATATATATATACACATATATGCATGTGTATGCATATGTAGATAGATGTGAATATATTGAAAAAGATACAAATAAATACAAGGTAGAGAGACAAGGCACTAAATGTTGGGGAGAAGGGTAGCACATGTACTACCTATGACTTGATGTAATAATTATTCTCAGAAAAATATCCAGAAGAATATGTCCTATGAAGGCTTGGGTGTGTGTCTTAGGGCAGAAAAGGGCTACTCAGCAGGAACTGAAGGAGATGGAAATGCTAAAATGGCTCTGGGCCACTTTAATTTACAGAAAGAGTTTGAAACATGATCCTTAAAAAAAAAAACAACTCACAATGCTTCTTACCATTTGAGGGACTCTGATGAAAAATGTGGTGTAAGGAAGTCATTCATAATGTTGCCTTCCTTTGGCATTATTGTAAACTCTGACTATGGAGTCAATGTTCAGTTATCGGAGTAATGGGTGAGGGATAAATGAAACCAACAAATAATTCAAGAACCTCATTTTAGCTAATGGATATAACCAGCTTTCCCTCCATACCTTTTACAAGGCAGTGAAATGAACATATTGAAGTATCATATTCTTTTACCTCTGCCTGACCAATAAGCAGTGAGATGCTGATGTCCATGACCTGACAACTATCGTGAATTCAATCATCCACTGTTCTCATTCAGGAAACCTTTGTTAGAGCCTAGTCATCCTTTCCTTCTACCCTCACCTCTTGAGTGGATCTGTTCTTTTGACAAAAGTTTTTTTTTTTTTAATATCATCAAAAAGATAAAAATTGACCCTGGAAAGAATACAATGTATAATTATTAAACAGTAAAATTAGTAAAATAGCAAAAATAGTAAAAAATTAATTTATTTGCCAATTATTAGTAGTAGCTATATCCCCCTTTGTAATGATTGTTTGGTCTTCATCTTTATAAACATGATTCTTTTTGTGAAAATGTACAAAATAAATAAATACTCCCTTTTGTTAACTGACATTCTCATCTGTTCAACCTTTAGTCAATCTTTAAATTTCCTCAAGTTTTTTTTCTTTTACCCTGGATACCCTCAGTGTTTTGCACACTGTAGTCTAATGGTGAGATTTACAAAGGAGGAAATTAAGATAATTTTCTGGTAGGGGGTTTGAAGTCTAGGTTCAAATTCTGTCTCTGCAATTTGTTAACTTTATGACCCTGATTCGCTTACTCTTTTCAGCCACAATTTGTTCATCTATAAAATAAAGGGGTTAAACTAAATAATCTCTAATATTCCTCCCAACTTCATTCTATGATCTGGCAAGTCAACCACTTAAGAAGAATAAATACCAATTGGTAAATGAAAGAATTAGACTTTGATTAATCAGAACTCTCGTTTGAATATATTATCTTCATTTTCTGTCTGAAATTCAATTCAGTTAAAAATATAATTGCTAAGCCACTCACTATGTGAATGACATAGTTATGTGCTTTGTGGATACAAGTACCACAGGTGGGTGGGAAATAACAGTCTATGCCCTAAATGAATTTATAGTCTTTTGGTTCCTCATTGATATTGTCTTTGGGCTTCTAATAGTTAGCCTTATGCGTTTCACATAGCAGGAATTTAATACCTGTTTGTTGAATTTGTTTAACACTCAGGGTGGTGACTGGGAGTAGTGAGAGCATACTATCAGTGTGGTGTGATATGGTAGAGAATCCATGGGCTCTCAGATGAACTGCTAATGTCTTACTTAATTTGCTCTTGGGTTAATCACTTCCCTCATCAAAGACTCAGTTTCCTTTAACTGGAAATAAGGGAGGTTTTGGCTAGATTATATTTTCGATCCTTTCTAGTTCCAAATCTATCATCCCAAGAGACAAATATGTTGAAAGGAAGTCTCATAAAGACAGAGTTAAGATGCAGATTAAGTGTTTTAGGAAAACTCAAGGAGGAAGAGAATATTTTTAGCTCAGGAAATAGGGGAAGGCTTAAGGGAATACATCCAGTGGTGTGCTGGAGCCCAGTTTATACCGTCTTAAGAGAGCTGATTGTTAAAATTTCAATGTGAAGATTTACACCTCTAAAACTGACAAATGCTACAGATCAGGTGTTGGTTTAATGTTCTATTGATTGTCCTAGACTTAAGAAAGTGATAGAGAAAATGTTAATAATGCAGATTAAACTTTAAAGGGTGTCATGGGGGACGTGTTTCATTTTCCTGGAGAGTCAGTTATTAAACATTTGCCAGCACATCACTAAATTCCACTTGGACTAAGCCTTCAAAGAATAGAAATGGAACTCAAAAGCAAATGGAACTCAAAAGGAAAAGATGAAGACAATTAACTCACATCACTTGATCAAAAACAATACAAAATTTTCCTCTTTTGACCTCTTGGATGAGTACCAAAATTTCCTACATAGAATCAAAGATATAGAAATTCAAGAGAACTTGGAAATCATCTCATTCACCCCCTTCACTTTACAGATGAAGAAAATGAGATTCCATGGAGCACCTCAGTCAAAGTTACAAGTGTTACATCACAAAGATAGTAAGCACAGTTCCTCTGACTCTCCTTTGCTCTAACTACCTGCTCTAACTACCCTGTGACACTTGCAGGCTTTTTAGTTATTAGAGAAAAACTCAATTACATGTGTAGACTCATCCATAGCAAGGTGACAAAGTGGACTTCCTTATTTTTCAAAAATTTCATTGCCAGTGTTGGCACTCAAATGGTTTTTGTGTTCAACCCCAAGCCTGGGCCCATTCACACATAATATCTAGCACTAATAGAAGTTACTTGGAAAATAAAGGGCAAAAAGAAGCCCTGGTGCTTATTAAGATGACTCATTTTCCCAGTTGAGCCTTTTATAAGAGATAAATTTTTTTCCCTCATTTTAACCAGCAGGCAAGGTCTTTTACATCATGCATTTTGGCACTGACTCATAGCCTCACCAATTTTGTCAAGTCTAACTTGATTTTGTATAATCGGAACAATCTTTTAGAAACTAAAGCACACACACAGACATGCATGTGTGTGCATGCACACACACATACACAGAAGCACACACACACACAGAACCAGTGGGGTTGCTGGCTGGAGAAATTTTCTTAAGCTCTCCTGGCTCTAATTGTTACATGCAAATTGTTCAATAAATAACGTTAGCCATGAAAAGAAAAAGATATTAATTAAGAAAAGGATTTAGGCTGACTCAGTCTCATACATGAGACAAAAGGTTAAGTAAATGCCAAGGCCTCTCTGCCTTTTCAAACAATGAATATTAGCTTTAGAATCATTAATGTCTGCTTAGAAAACAGAGTCATATTGGAGATGCGTATGCCAAAAAACCAAGGCCAACGCTGTTTCTTTTCAGTCTGAAGCTAAATTATTCTCCAATTGAGGGCCAAATGGATGCAATTAAGAGTTCTAGGTAAGACAACAGGGAGCGGCACTTTTAATATGTGGCCAAATTGAGATCAAGTTTTTCCTTGAATGTAGTAGCTGACATAATTAATCTGTGAGATTCAGATCAGAATTGATGAGGAAAAGCACAGCTCTTTTAACTCTCTGCCCACTGGGCAAGCTATTTGGGTTCCAGAAATGATGAAAGTCTGCCCACTGGTTTAGATGGGACTGAGCCTAGAACTGGTCCCACCTAACATCTCATGTCAGAGACAGTTAGCTCTTCCGGTGGAAGCAATGCTAAGTGAATCCTAGAACTGTTGGTGATCAGCATAGTTTTTCCAAATATTACCCACTCTATTATCTTCCTTATTGATCAGGCAGTACTACAAACTGTTATCTTTCTTTTCTTTTTTTTTAATACCTTCATTTTTCAGTGGTTTTCTACTTATGAATTTCCTTGTGAGACTTCATAACTTTTTCTTTATATGTTTTTGCTGATTTTTTTTTAAAGTGGTTGCCAGGAATTAATTCAAGTTGAAGAACCTGCTTGGGCTAACATTGTGAGTAATAAAAAACTTACTTTTTTTTAACTTACTTATATGGTATATCAGAGGATACAGGTATAAATCTCAATTCTGATACTTATCTATATGACTTTGCCAAATGATTTAATCTTTCTGAACCTCAGTTTTTTCTAATATAAAATGATATGATTTGGACTAATAGTGATAAATGAAAACTTACATAGTAGTCTAAAATTTGCAAAGTGTGGTAAATATTATATTATCCTCACAACAAACCTGAGAGGGTGGTGCTATTATCAGATCCATTTTATAGATGAAGAGACTGAGACAGATAAAATTTAAGTTACTTGACTGGGGTCACAAAGCTGCTAAGTGTCTGAGGTCAAATTTGAACTCACAGCTTCCTGATTCTAAGAATGGATGTAACCTCAGTTTCCTTTCAGCTGCAGATCTAGGATTCTTTATTGATGAAGTATGAAAGCATATTTGAAGTACCTCTCATCTTCCTTCTATTTGACCTCCTCCCATAAAACTGAAATAACCCCTCCAAAGTGAATGTTTTTCTAAAATGAATTAATTCTCTCTAAATTGAACCTAAAAACTCCTATGTTTATATTTGTGTAAAAGTGCTGCCTGGAATTCTGCTTCCAGAGCTATGGGGGAAAATATCTTAATTCTACTCATAAATTTAACAAATAATAATTTGAGTGGAATTTTTTAAATAGACTAGGTACTTTCCAGACATTCAGAAAAAGATCTTAAACAAATCCCTGCTGTGCTTTGGGTCCATGATGTCTGAAATGATTGGGATTCAACAAATGCATTTGGCCTCAGGTCCTGTTTCTCCTAATGGCTAAATATGTATATTCATTTGAAAGACAATTTAATCCATTCAGATCTAATTCATTCAATTTTAAAGTGTTGGCTTTGTGGAGTTGGTTTTCTGTCCATCTAAACCAAGGGAACCAAGACTTTCTAATAGGTTTGAATTAACAGAGCATACCTGGGGAACTATATTAGGTCCTAGGCACATTTAAGAGAGAACACCCCTAAACCAGAGATTATCCACCAGAGGGCAACCGGAATAGTGAAGTGTCCTTGCTTTCAGACCATCTGACTATTAATTGAAGAAATGGGGCATGGTTAGTATGGAGAAGTAAAGATTTCATCTGCTGGTTAGTCTCCCTGCCTCAAGTCTCAACCCATTCCAATCCATTCTCCATTCAGCCACTAAAGTCATTTCTCTAAAACTCAGGTCCAATCATGTCACTACCACCTCCGCCCGACCCCTTACTCAGTAAACTCCAGTGGCTTTCTATTGCTTCCAGGATCAAATACAACAGCTCTTTGCAGCATTCCAATCCCTTCAACCTTTTTTTTTAACCCCTTCCTACCTTTCCAGTCTTCTTATGCCTTACTCCCTAACACTTGGTCTTTGTTCCAGTGACACTGTCCTCCTGGCTGTTCCACAAACAAGACATTCCATCTTTCAGCTCCAGGAATTTTCTCTGGCTATCCCCTATGCCTGAAATCCTTTTACCTTCAATATGACTATTGACCCGCCTTGACTTCTCTAATCTTTTTTATTTCCAGTGCTTTCCCTCTTTTAATTATCTTTTTTATTAATTCTGCCCATAGATTGTGTGTTTATATATTTTTGCTTGTTATCTCCACATTAGACCGTAAATTCTTTGAAATCAGGGACTGTCTTTGCCTTGTTTTGGACCCCCTCTTGTTTCCTACAGCACCTGGCACACAGTAGGAACTTAATAAATATTTCCTGATTGATTGACTTAGGAGAACATTTTAGTTGTCTCCAAAAGCCTTAAGGGTTGTAACATGGATGAAGAATTGGACATTTCTTCTTGCTGCAAATAGTAGAACTAGGAGCAATGGGCAGGGCATTTTTGGGGGAGGGAATACAACTAGAATTATCTGAAAGTCTGATGGTTTTATGTGTCTAGGCACTACCTGGGCTACTTGTTGGATGTATTGTAGAGGGTCTGGCCGCTAGGTATGATTAGGACTAGATAGTTGCTGTCATCCCTTCTAGCTCTGATATAGTGTAGTTTAGTATAATTTATCTTTAGGTCTGAGAGAGGGTAGGGAAAAGGATGATATTAGGGAAGGGAGAAGAATTCATTCATTCAACAAATATTAACTGAGTTCCTAATAAAATTCCTGCTGTCAAGGAATTTACAATCTGGTAGAATGTGAGTTAGGACTCAAATCCTAAGGAAGGGGCTCTGAATACATTTCATGGGGTCGTTGAACTTGGATGGAAAACAAATATATCTTCATTGTCATTAGCCTCTAAGTGAAAATTTTCATTTCCTTGAATTATTAAAAAAGCGTTATATTCTGAGACTGCCAAAGGGATCCTTTCTTTTTTCTTTAAACAAAGAAAAGGTTAAGGACTTCTAGGAAAATTGCAGAGTTGCTGATAGATCTTCAGAAGTCTCTTTATCTCTCTGTGTTTCTTTTTTCCCATGTGTAAAACAGAGGTATACTAATTCACATTTATATAATTCTTAAAAGTTACCAAAACACCTTTCTAGAAGTTAAAAAAAAACAACTAATGTTATCATGCTTATTTGAATCTGAGTTAAGTAATTTGGCCAAAGTCATATGCAACCAAATTCTGTAGCCAGAAATTCATCAAGGCCTTCTGATATCATTCCGTTAGACTACAGTGACTTTTTTAAATACCTGATTTTCCTCCTTCACAGCCCTCTGCCACCTCCTTTCACTATTTTCTTACTTCTACTGGCAGATTTTGTGGAAACTTAAAAGGAAACAAAATGTTAAAATATTTTACTATAGATAATACTAATTAATTAATCTTTGAGAAGAATGACATGATAAAAATTCAGGGTATTAATTTTCAGTTAGTCAGTCAGTAAACATTCATTTAATCACACTTTAGATATTTGCATGGTGAATTGGTTCAAAATTGTTTCCTCTTCTTATCTTCTTATCTTAATACATTCTTTTCCCCCAAATATCTTATGTATATACTTAAACTCAAAGAAGTATCTTTAATAACTTGCCATTTGGGGATGGAGAAGAACCATTTTTTTCCCTTAGGCATCCACTTTATGGACTTTGAATCATCCCCTAATAAAGTGAAACTGAAATGAAGCGCTACCCTTGGTGTCCATTCTGCAGGACCCTTAGCAGGTGAAATTTCCTTGTAATGATTCACTTTTCCAATCCAGTGTTTACCTTCTGTATTAAAGGCCAAGAGAAATGCGCCTTACGTTGAATTTCACTCTAAAGCAAACAGTGTTTTAAAGACGTTGAAAGAGCTATGTGGTGTATACAGAACTACCAATATTTTTGAGGTTGGGGGGCAGGAAATCTAAGTAGACACGTACTCTGATTCATATTTTGAAAAGAGTTCCTATTACAAAATACCCAATAAGTCATCACCCAGACTTTATTTGAAGTTCACCAGTGAGGAAGAATCCATTATTTACAATCAATTCACTTTTGAATAACTTTAATTGTTAGCAAGTTGTTTTTGCTTGTTTTTTTTTGCTTTTCCCTAATTCAAATAGATCCCTGATCTCATTGATTCAGAAGTTCCCTCTGCTGACGAATATGACAACTCATCTGTGCCTATCTATCTGTGAGACTTTCATCTATATCTTTAGCAAAAGGGAATACATCTAACACATTGGATACTTTCCTTGCTTTCTCCTAATAGCAGAAGTATACTACGACAGCTTGCTAGCTGATTATCCTTTATCTTTCCTCTTAAACATGTGACCAGTCCATCTTCTATTTCTGTCATGTAGTTTCTTGATGACATGCTTTACTCCTGTTCTTCTTTGGAGTTCCTTGTTGGTTACATGTCACAACCTGGTCACAGTCACCATACATCTTTCAATTAGCCTTTGCATGATGCTTATCTTTAGTTCTGCATATAATTTTTCTAGGTATCACTGTCATACAGCAAGATTGGTAAACCATTTGCATTGAAAAGATGAATCTTTGGCATTATAGGAAACTAGAAGTGAGTAAAAGTACTTTATATGGTCTTGAGAATCAGTTGACTCTGATTCTCCTTTTCAGCTCAAAGCTTAGGTCATTGTCAGTTCTGTTTATCCCAGATATACACATGGTTGGACAAATTCTATGGGATGTTCAAACAGAAGCTTATTGAAATTTTGGCAATAAACCTTCTTAATCAATTTAGATTCTTCATGTCCATCACAGTGCTGAATAATTTTGGTGGGCTTGCATCTCTTTGTTATATACCTCACCTCATGTTGATTATCAAAATTTTTGTTCTTTCTGTTACATCTTCCAAGGAGTCCTGAATGATTTTGATATATGGATAAAGGAAATATTATGCTAAACAATCAAAAAACCCTATAAGATAACACTTTACTTTACTAAGTCAAAAGTCATTTTTAATCAACAAACCATAAATACAATTGCACATTGCATTCTCTACATCTTCCTGAATTCGAATCCGTCCTCATATACTGACTAGTATGTGACCTTGGACAAATCACTTAATCCTGTGTGCTTCAATTTCCTCTTCTGTAAGATGAGCTGGAGAAAGAAATTGCCAATCACTCCAGTATCTTTGCCAAGAAAAACACCAAATGGGGTCACAAAGACTTGGACATGACTGAAATGATTGAACAACCATGAATTTGTGATTCACTGTTGAATATTATTTGAGAAAGTTGTCTTGGTCTCTACTAATGCTCTTATTCAGAGTGCATTTAAGTATATATGATCCTCATATATATTTTTGCTTAAATAGGAGTGTGTATAGATAGGTCCTCAGTTATTAATATTCCCTCAGTCATCTATTTTTGTTTCGGTAGGGTACAAGATTTTTTTCCACCTCTTTGACATCTTCCCCACTTTAAGATTCCTTGTAAATTGATCCTTCCATATCATTCCAATTGTATTGCCTCCAGCACATATATCTTCTCTTTTTACTTAGTCCAATATGACTGCTTTCTCCACCTTTGTTCACTTTAATGCTATTTCTATTTGGTAAGTACCTGATTTACTGTGACATTATGTTCCAATTATAGTAATTCCACTTTCCTTGAAGAGGAAAACATCATTTAATATTTTTTGCAAATCTTTTCCATTCTTTTTCTCTTTGTCATCTTCTTCTCTTTTTCTCTTGGTGTGAACCTGGTATGATTGTGCTCACTTGTCAAGCTTTATATTTTGCCATACTTTCTTTAAGCTGGTTTAGACCTTCTCTGATTTTCTCAGTTTTATGAGATGATTCTACTTATAAGTAGCCAGTAAGATTATTTGTCAAATGTAGCAGACAGGTTTATAGTCTAATCTGGAATTGTCCTTGATATCCCTCTCTCTCTGGCAAGAAAATCAAATGTTTGTTAGGTAAGATACTTTCTTGGTCAGATTGATCTCTTTGTTATAGCACATAATTTGTGCTGATTAGATTTTGAGATTAAATTATTATCAGCTTTGATGTCATTTCTGTTATCCATTTCCCATTAAAAAATTTCAATAAAGTCTAAATAACTTAATGCTGTCTTATTAATTGCATATTATATCTTTTCCCCCTTCATTATTGCTTCAAATCTTATTTAACTGTATTGTCCTCCATGGTGAGTGTTCCATGCTCTCTTATCCTATGTGAATCCTTATTTTCTGGCTTCTACATTCAAGAGAAAAAAAATGTGATTCTCATTTCTCCTCAGGTACCTGAAAAGAGAGACCATGTGAATATACTCACATATAAAGGAATCTTAACTTTGATAATGTCCCTATCCTTAACTTGCTACTTTGGAAATTTTCTCCTAATAGCACAAATGTACCAGGATAGTTTGGAAAATTTTGCCTTGTGAATGATCTGGGACACTCCTGTTTAAGTTCAGATTCCAAATGGGAGAGCTCATTCAAACCATGCGTTCTTTTCTGTATACTTTCTCTGATTTTTGTTTCCTATTGGCTTGAATAAACTTTTTATTTGCTATTTGTTTTGCATATTGATTACGGAAATGGAATTTGGAGAGAAAAGAGCCTAGCCTTGAATATATAACTAGGAATACTCCATCCCTATTAAGAAATAGATATCAAGATCTCAGTTTAAACCTAAAAATCATTTCCTTTAGACTAATTGTATTTAATTAGTTGGATGGCTACAGTTCTAGCATCATATTGTCATTCTCTGAGGAGAACAAAGTGGTCAGCCTCTGGCAGCAATCTCCTTCTTCTCTCTTGACAGGAATCAGTCTCCCTTGGAAAAGGGTAAGGAAAGGAGACTCTGGAGACATCTCTTCATGCCTTCTTGTGAGTCACATGTAGCTAGAGACATGTGAATATGCATAATATTCATGGGTAACACAAAGAACACCACATGCCTAACCATATTCTTTCTTCTTGTTTATTTTAAATTCTGATCTTAACTTTCATAAATCCATGGTCCAATTGTGTCCAGACAGTTGATACAATGATAATACTCAGATTCATAATAAGCCTTTTCTGATCTATTAGAATATAGTTAATTTCATTTTGAAGATATTATTTAGTGCTTTCTATTACAAGGCATACCATTAAAAAAAGTTGATCATGACATAGAAGTGTGAGGCTTCTGTGTGATCCGTACTTTTGGCCTTTTTTTTCTAAAGTGTACTTTTCCCTATATTTCTCTCTCTCCTCACTTTTCCTCCACTTTTGCAATTATCATAGTATTGTAGTATATGTTGATTTGATTTTAATATTTTTATTAAGTTCTCCATAGAATTTCACTTGACCTAAAGTGAATCTTGACTTCAAGATTAGTTGCCCACTTAATCCTCAATTTCCATCATTAGTACTTAAGTTGTCATTATTTTCATGCTAGTTTCTTTTTGTATATTTAATGTGTATTGCACTAAATGTTGACCAAATATTCTATGTCATGATATTTCTGATAGATTTTGAACATACAATAAAATACACTATGCTAATTTATTTGCATGTCTCAAGGAGTGTCTATGATTCGTGTCTTCCCTCTACTATCTCCAATTTATTCTGACCTATATTGTTTTCACATAGTTGTTTGCATGTTAATTCCCCCATTTGACTGTGAGCTCCTTCAGAATTAAGGCTATGTTTTTCCTTTGTTTTTTATATCCTGCAAGAATAGGTACTTAACAAATACTTATGAATTGATTTTCATTTAGCTCCAAATTTATTCTTTCTTCATGTCTTGAACAAAAATATCAAGAATAACGTGATTGATCTCCTCCAACAGTATGTCTACTTATTGGTCACTGAAAAAAGATCTGACATTTAGAATTCAACAGTCATTTTTTTTCCTGACATCAAACATAAATACTATGGGTAATGATGAATTCAACAATCTTAGAAAAACATGGAAAGACTCACATGATATAATGAAATCCAAAATTAGCAGAACCAAGAGAACATTTTATATAGTATCTGCGTTATTAAGAATAACTTGAAATGGATAAGTCATTTTAACTCATAAATATTCAAATTAACTACAAAGGACATATGAAGAAAGATGCTATCTACATCCAGAACTGATAAGTAGAAAGATGTATATTTATGTCTAATGGAAGCTTTCTCAAGGGTGGGGAAAAGGAAGAAAGAAAAAAAAGAAACTTATAAGATAACTTTATTATGCATTAAATAGGAAGAGCAAATTATACATAACAGATTTGTAGTATCATGTGTAATAATCTTTTTCATTATACTATGTTATAGAATGCTTATTATTCAATGAATTAAAAATAAAATAAATACAATGAAAAGATAAAACATGTTTCTTTGTAACATCCATTCATTGTTCCTACTTCTTTTTTGGGGGGACAAAAAAGACAGATTTTTCTTCTACAGCATAAGTATTTAAATTTTTTTATAATGTTTCATATCTCTTCCCTTAGCTTTCTCTTCTCCAGCCTTTTTATCTTCCATTTCTTCATTGATCCTTATATGACAGATATTCAAGGTCATCCTTTTGACATAGTCTATTTTGCCTATAAACTTCTGGTGCCCAGAACTGAAATCAAACCTCCAGATATGGTATAATACAGCCTGAGTTCACATTAGCTTTCCAAGGCTGTACACAAAGATGATGTTTGACATACTCATTGCCAGAACTAGCTCAGTGTTTGGGAGGCAAGTCCTTAAAGTGATAGGAGTACCAGATCATCTTACTTGTCTCCTGAGGAATCTGTTTGTGGGCCAAGAAGCAACAGTTAGAACAAAACATGAAACAACAGATTGGTTTAAAATTGGGAAAGGAGTATAACTAGGCTGTATATTGTCTTCTTATTTATTTAACTTATATACAGAAAATATCATTTGAAATGTCAGGCTGGATGAATCAACAGCCAGAATTAAAGTTGTTGGGAGAAATACCAACAAGCTCAGATATGCAGACAATACCACTCTGATGGCAGAAAATGAAGAGTAATTAAGAAGACTATTGGGGTAAAAGAGAAGAGTTTAAATGCTGGCATAAAGCTTAGCATCACAAAACCTAACACCTTGGCAACCGGTCCCATAACTTCCTGGCAAGTAGAGGGAGAAGAAATGGAAGCAATGTCAGATTTTATATTCTTGGGCTTAAAGATCAGTACAGATGGCAACTGCAGCTATGAAATTAAAAGATGCTTGCTCTTTGGAAGGAATGCTATGGCAAATCGGGACAGCATACTGAAAAGCAAAGACATCACCATGCAAACAAAGGTCCCTATAGTCAAAGTTATGTTTATTTCCCTAGCAATGTATGTCTGTCAGAGTTGGATAATAAGAAAAGCTGAGTGCTTCAGAATCAATGCTTTTGAATTGGGTTGCTGGAGAAGACTTTTGAGAATCCTTTGAGCAGCAAGGAGATCAAGTTAGTTAATATTCAAAGAAATTAACTCAGACTATTCACTAAAAGGTCAAAGACTGAAGCTGAAGTCATTTGATCACATAATGAGAAGATAAGATTCATTCAAAAAGATCATGACACTGGAAAAGATTGAAGGGAAAAGGAGATATTAAAAGATGAAATAGATAGTGATATTATGAACATGAACTTGGACAGACTTCAGGAGAAAATGGAGGATAGAAGGGCCTGACATGTCCTTGTGATACCTGGGATCACAAATAGTCAGACATGATTAGATAACTGAATGACTGAACCACAAAACCCAAAATCCCAGGAGTTTTGGAAACTGATTGTTTAAAGCAGAAACCATGTCAATGCTATCTCATAGCATGGAAATGCCCTTGTGCTCTAAAAGGCTATGAAAGTCCTGGGAGAGTTCAGACAGGCTTTGAAATGCTGGAAAAAAATGGATATAAATGAAGAAGAAGTAGATATTTTTTTCTGATGCTCCTTTGCTTTTTCCATACTTCATTGTATGTTGGCAATTTGGTTTCTAGTTCCTCTACCTCTTCGAAAATCAGTTTGCTCTTCTGATAATTTTTGTTTCATAAATTACTGAAATTGAGCTTGCAGAAACCTTGCTAGTATGTGAAATGAGTTCAATTGTTTGCTAATTTGAACATTTTTTTTGACAATGTCCTCCTTTAAGAGTGTGACATAAACTGATATTTTCCAATACAGTAGCCACTGTTGAGTTTTCCAAATTTGTTTGCCTATCGAGTGCAACAATTTTAAAAGCATCAAAGAACATCAACAATCTGATTCTGATATTGTCTATCTAGTAATATACATGTATAGAGTTGTCTTATGGATTGTTGAAAGAATAATTCCTGATTGGTGGTTCTGGAGTGAGGAGGAGCTCTGGCTTCTGGAGCTGGAGGCAGTTGGGCAGAGGGAACCCTGCTTGCAGATCCTGGGCAAAAGAGTACTTGTGTTTGCTCTCAGACCAGAGAGCAGGCCAGGAGAGGAGGAAACTGCTATCCCTTGATTGTGCCACCTTGGAGGAACTGAGAACTTACAGGTCCCTAAAGTATACTCTCTTCTTGACAAAAGACTCAAAAGTCAAGTAACTGGCTGAGAAAATGCTCGAAAAGGGGGGGGGGGGAGTAAGACTATAGAAGGTTACTTTCTTGGTGAATGGGTATATCCCTCCATCCTTGTGGATGAGGATGAATAAAGCATACCATTAGAGGAAGATATCAAAGTCAAGGCTTCCTCATCCAAAACCTTCAAAATAAATTTTCAATAGTCTCAGGCCAGGGAAGAGCTCAAAAAAGATTTTGAAAATCAAGTAAGAGAGGTGGAGGAAAAATTGGGAAGAAAAATGAGAGCTATGCAAGAAAATCATGAAAAGTGAGTCAACAGCTGGCTAAAGGAGACCCAAAAAATGCTGAAGAAAATAATGTCTTGCAGTTTTTGAAAGAAGAAATTAAAGATATCTATAGTCATATGAAAAAATGCTCTATATCACTATTGATTAGAGAGGTGCAAATCAAAACAACTCTGAGATACCACATCACACCTATCAGATTGGCTAACATGACAGAACAGGAAGATGATAGATGTTGGAGAAGATATGGGAGAACGGGAACATTAATTCATTGTTGGTGAAGCTGTGAGTTGATCCAACCATTTTGGAGAATAATTTGGAATTAGCTCAATGGGCTACAAAAATGTGCATACCTTTTGACCCAGGAACACTGCTTCTAGGACTGCACCCCCAAGAGATCATAAAAATGGAAAAGGGCGGGGTGGAGCCAAGATGGTGGAGAAGAAAGACTCATATATGCTAGCTCTGAACCCACAGCCCATGGATTTCCTCTAAAAAGAATTCCCAACAAATGAGATTTCTGTTCCAGAGAGCCCTGAAAAACTGATTCCAAAGGTCCATTGCACACTGGACGGGAGCAGAGCCTTCCCCTGCCCCAGCTGCGTGACCCTGAGAGGAGAGAGCAGAACCAAAAAGGCTTCAGGGGCATAATCTCCAGTGGCCACGAAGGTCCATCCACCCACAGACTCACAGGTCAGTGAGAGAGACAGGCTGAGAGGGGAGCGGGGTGTCGCCAGGACTCAGGCCCCATCAGGAGATAATGGCAGAGGCAGCGGCAGAGGGAGCAGGTGGCCAGAGGCTCCCAGAGCAGGCAGGAGCTCAGCAGCAGCTCCATTACAAAAGGTCTCTGCATAAACCCCTTGAGGGAACTGAACCTGGGAGTTGGCACTGCCCCCACCTGAGCACCAGGAATTAAGCTCCCATTGAATAGTAGCCAAGCCTGCTGCCAAAAGCCCTGAGGCTGGGGAGCAGCATTTGAATCTCAGACCCCAAGCACTAGCTGGGCAGACCTAGGC
>CM053769.1:174850279-174885631 GCA_028658325.1 Potorous gilbertii
AATTGCCTGCCTTCCCAAAGGGAATGGGTGAGGAGGGAGGGATGGGGAGAAGTTGGATCTCATAGATTTAGGAACCACTGTCAGGCATTGTTCTAGCTACTAGGAAATAAGAGATATAGGTAATGGGACATAGAAAGCTATCTGGTCCTACAGGACAAAAGAGAAGATGGGGTAAGGGAAGGGAGGGATGAAAGAAGAGAGGGCAGATTGGTGATATGGGTAATTAGAATGCTCAGTGTATTGGGGAGGAGGGAGGGGACAAATGGGGAGAAAATTTTGGAACCCAAAATCTTGTGAAAATGAATGTAAAAAGTTAAATAAATAAATTTATAAAAAATTTAAAAAAATGGAAAAGGGTCCCACATGTATAAAAATATTTATAACAGCACACTTTGTGGTGGCCAAAATCTGGAAATCAAGGGGATGCCCATCAATTGGGGCATGGATGAATAAATTATAGTGTATGAATATAATGGAATACTATTTTACTATAAGAAATGATGAACAGGAAGACTTCAGAGAGGCCTAGAAAGACTTGTATGATCTGATGCTGAGCAAAAGGAACAGAACCTTGAGAACCTTGTACACAGCAACAACCACAGCGTACAAGGGTCTTTTTTTGGTAGACTTAGAACTTTGTGGCAATGCAAGGACCTAAAAAATTCCTAATGGTCTTTTAAGGCAAAATATCTTCCACATTCAGAGAAAGAACCATGGAATTCAGTCACAGGATGTAGCAGATCATCTCCTTTTGTATTACAATTTGGTTTCTTATATAATCCCTCCCACTCATTTTAATTCTTCAATGAAACATGAAAGTATATTTAATAGGAATGAATGTGTAGAACCTATATAAAATTGTATATCATCTTGAGGAGGGAGGGGGGACAGAAGGGGAAAGGAGGGGGAGGCAGGGGAAAAAGATCTACGTTATATGGTAGTGATTGTAGAACACTGAAATTAAAAAAAATTATGTGTGTATGTGTGTGTGTGTATATACATATATATATACATATATATATATACATATATATGTATATATATATGTAAAAGAAAATGTCTTTAAAAATAGACTAACCCAAATGGCAAAAGATGTCCAAAAAGTCAATGAAGAGAAAAGTTCTTTTAAAAGTAGAATTAGCCAAATGGAAAAGGTAGTTCAAAAGCTCACTGAAGAAAATAGTTCTTTAAAAATCAGAATGAAGCAGATGGAAGCTAATGACTTTATGAAAAACCAAGAAATTACAAAAGAAAATCAAAATAATGAGAAAATTGAAGACAATATGAAATAATCTCATTGGAAAATCAACTGACCTAGGAAATAGATCCAAGAAAGACATTTTAAAAATTGTGGGATTACCTGAAAGCCATGATCAAAAAAGAGCCTGGACATCATCTTTCCTGAAATTATCAAGAAAATTGCCCTGATATTCTATAACCAGAGGGTAAAATAAATACTGAAAAAATCTGCCCATCACCTCCTGAGACTCAAAAAGAACAACTCCTAGGAATATTGAAACCAAATTCCAGAGTTCTCAGGTCAAGGAGAAAATATTGCAAGCAGCAAGAAAGAAACAATTCTAGTATTGTGGAAATACAATCAGGGTAACACAAGATCTAGCAGCTTCTACATTAAGGGACTGAAGGGCTTGGAATATGATATTGCAGAAGTCAAATGAACTAGGATTAGAACCAAGAATCACTTACCCAGCAAAACTGAGCATAATATTTCAGGGAAAAAATGGTTATTCAATGAAATAGAGAAATTTCAAGCATTCTTGATGAAGAGACCAGAGCTGAACAGAAAATCTGACTTTCAAACACAAGAATCAACAAAAGCATGAAAAGGTAAACAGGAAAGATAAATCATGAGGGACTTACTAAAGTTGAACTGTTTATATTCCTACATGGAAAGAAAATATTTATAACTCTTGAGACTTTTCTCAGTATTTGGGTAGGTAGAGGGATTATATATATATATATATATATATATATATATATATGTGTAGACAGAGGGCACAGGGTGAGTTGAATAGGAAAGGATGATATCCAAAAAAGTAAAACAAAGGGGGTGAGGGAGGAATATATTAGGAGAAGAAAGGGAGAAATCGAATGGGCTAAATTATTTCTAATAAAAGAGGCAATAAAAAGCTTTTTTCAATAGAGGGGAAAGTGGGGGGAGGTGAGAGAGAAAAAGTGAAAGTTACTCTCATCACATTTGGCTTAAGGAGGGAATAACTTGCACACACAATTTGGTATGAAAATCTATCTTACAGGACAGGAAAGTAGAGAAGAAGGGGATAAGTAGGATGTGGGGGGGATGATAGAAGGGAAGGTAAATGGGAGGAGGGCGTAATTAGAAGTAAACACTTTTGGGTGGGGACAAGGAAAAAAGAGAACAGAATAAATAGGGTAGGATGGAGGGAAATATAGTTAGTCCTACACAACATGACTATTATGGAAGTGTTTTTCATAATGACATATGTATAGACTATATTGAATTGCTTGATTTCACAGTGGGGATGTGTGGGGAGGGAGGAAAGGAGAGACGTTGGAACTCAAAAATTTAGGAACAAATGTTGAGAATTGTTTTTGCATGCAACTGGGAAATAAGAAATACAGGTAATGGGGTATAGAAACCTATCTTGCTCTAAAAGAGAAGAGAGAAGACAGGGATAAGGGAAAGGAGGAGTGGGATAGAAGGGAGGACAGAATGGGGGAAGGGGAAATCAGAATGAATGGTGTCTTGGGGTGGGCTAGGGAGAGATGGGGAGAAAAGTTGTAACTCGAAATCCTGTGGAAATGAATGTTGAAAACTAAAAATAAATAAATAAGTTTAAAAAAATAGATAAAAAAAGAAAGAAAAATGTTTCCTATGACCAGAAAGTTCCTTAGATAAAACTCTATTATCCTTGATCCTGCTTCATTTCGTATTGCCAGGCCAAACTTGCCGGCCTTTTCAATTATCTTTTGATTTCCTACTTTAGCATTCCAATCCCATGAATGTGACATATTTTTTAAATTTTTATTTTGATGTGGTTTCAACACCAAAATGGGTTTTCATAGAAGTAATAAACTTTGACATCTTCAACATCAGTGTTTGGAGTATAGACTTGTACTACTGTGATCTTGAATGGTTTACCCTGTATTTGAAGAGGTATAATTCTGTCATTTTTGAGATTACACCCCAGTGCTGTTTTTCACCCATCCTTCTGTTGGCAATACAGCCTATTCCATTTCTTCTAAGGAATTCTTTTCCCCAATAGTGTGGAACATGTAATAATCACCTGAATTAACTTCACACATTCCCACTCTTTTGAGTTCACCAATCCCCAAGATGTTAATGTTCAATCTTTCTATCTCCTTTTTGACTGACTACATTGGGCTTACTTACCTTTCATCACTTGACACATGCACAGCTGAACATTCTTTAGGCTTTGACCCAGAAACTTTGTTACTACTGGAAGCTTTCTTCTGCTCTTCTCCAGTAGTATATTGAACACCTTCTGACTGGGATGGCTAATCTTCTGGTGTCATATCTTTGATCATTTTAATACTGCCTATGTATCCATGGAAAAGATACAAAAGTGGTTTTCCGTTGCCTTCTCCAATGGATTCCCTTTTGTCAGAACTCTCCACTATGATCTCTCTGTCTTGGGTGACCCTTCAGAGAACAGTTCATAGTTTCATTTAGCAATGCAAGCCCTTTCTCCAAGAAGTCAAGGCTATCAATAGTCACATAAAAAAATCTGTGTTCTAAAGTCATCATTGATTAGAGAAATTCAAATGACAATAACTCTGAAGTATCATCTCACACCTCTCGGGTTGTCTAACATGGCAGAAAGGGAAAATAATGCTGGAGGAGATATGGAAAAATAGGTGCACTAATGTACTGTTAGTGGAGTTGTGAACTGGTCCCAGCGTTTTGGAGAACAATTTGAAACTATGCCCCAAAAGAGCTAAATAGATTTTCATTCCTTTTGTCCCAACAATACCACTACTAGATCTGTATCCCAGAGAAATCAAGTAAGAGAGAAAAATACCAATATAAGCAACAATATATAGAAACTTTGTGTTGTCAAAAAATTGGAAATTGAAGGGATGCTCATCAATTGGGCTATGTCTGATCAAATTGTGGTATAGGATTGTGACAGAATACTATTGCACTCTAAGAAATGGGGAGACTTATGCAAATTGATATAGTGAAGTGAGCAGAACCAGAAGAACATTGCATATAGTAATAGCTATTATAATGATGATAAACTTTGAAAGACTTAGTTACTCTGATCAATAAAATGATCCAAGATAATTCTAAAAGACCCACCAAGGGAAATGCAATCCACCTCCAGGGAGAGATCTAATGAACTCTGCACACAAATTGAAGCATGCTTTTTCACTTTCTTTATGTTTCTTGCCTTATTTGATCTCAAGATTAATTTCAATCAGTAGTATGATATAGTTACTCAAAAGCTGACACAATTTTAGGCTACATTAATACAGAGAGTCAGGAACACAAGAAGGGAAGGGAAGGGAAGAAGCATTTATTAATCTTCTACTATGATTCAGATACTGTATCAAATGCTTGCTAAATATTATCTCATTTGAGAGGCATTTGTATCACTTTATTCTGCATTGATCTGAGTGCATCCAGAATACACTCTTTACTTTAGAAGAGAAATTGTCAAGCTGAATTGTGACCAGAGGTGAGTATCCAGAATGGTCAAGGTATAGAAAGCATGTCCTAGGAGTGATAGTTAAAATAAAGAAAAACTTTTCACCTTGAGAAAGAAGCTCTTATAAAAAGAATTTAGTGGCTATCTTCAAATTTGTGAAGGATTCTTAGGTGAAAGAAAGTTCAAATTGTTTCATTATTGTTCCAGAGGTCATAACTAAGATCAGCAGGTCTATGTGAAAGACCGTTTAGCTTAATGCAAAGATAATTCTAATAATTAGTGCTTTTTCTAGAATAAAATAGGCTTCCTGAAAGTGAAAAATACAGACCAAAATAGCTGACATAATTTTTAATTTGGATGATTCATGGGGTAATGAAGAATGCTTAAGCTGAACCCTGAAGGATGAGTAGACTTTGTCTAGATAGACAGAATAGGTAGTATTTCAGATGGATAGGCTAACATGAACAAAGGCACAGAGTCAAGACTGGCATTTTGCTTTTGCTTTTTCTAGTATCCACAATAGTTCTTTGCATGCAGTAGGAGTTTATCAAATACTAGTTGAATTGGATTAACAGGAGAGGGAATGAAAAGAGAATAAGGGATAATATCTCCCACCAAATTAATTCTACCCATTTCTACCATTTCTGCCTTTCAAGTCCAAGCAGAACAATTCATCTTCCGTAGGTCAATCATCAAATACTTAAAAAGAATATTTCTGTTTACTGTTCTCCAAGCTAAATATTCCTCATTTCCTTGACCTCTACAATCTTGCACAGTCTCCGATGCATTCGCCATCTTGTTGGACCCCTTTTTGACATGCTTCAAATCAATGAAATTCATACTTCAGATGTGGTATGACTAGGGCACATTGTCCAGGTGGTTATGATCACCCTGTAATTCTACTGAGGTGTAAGATCAAGATTACTCTCCACTAGAATCTTCAGAACCTTTCCATAACAATGGTCATCTGTCTATACCTCCCCTCATCCTATACTCATGAAATTTATTTTTAGTCAAGTGTGATCATTTACATATGTCTGAGAGTAAAATTTCATCTTAGATTCTGTTCATATTTCTAGACCTTTGATTTTTTGAAGACTGTGATTGAGTCTGTTGGCTATTTTTTCAGATTTTTATCACTTGTAACATAGCCAGCCATTGTCATCATCCAAGTAACTAATGTAAACTTTTGAGCATCAAAATCTCAATACTAAATCATTGAGAAACTCTACTGGAGACCTCCCACTAATGGATATGGATGTATTAATCTCTGTGCTTTGTGTACAGTAATTCATCCAGTTCAGAATCCAAATCATAATATTTTCATCTCATCTACATTATCTCCCAAGTCAATCAGTCAATACATTAGGGCATATTATATATCAGGCACTAGGCTAAGTGCAGAGGATACAAAGAAAAAAAAAGTCCTCTCAAAGGGCTCACATTGTAGTGGGGGATATAACATGCAAACAGTTTACACAACCAAGATATATACAGGATAAAATGGAGATGATTAGCATAAAGAAAGCATTAGAATTAAGGGGAATTGGGGAAAGTTTCTTGTAGGAGGAAGCTAGACCTAAAAGAAACCAGGGAAGCCAAAAAGCACAATCGAGGAAGAGAATTTTAGGCATGGGAGACTGCCAGTGAAAATGCCCAAAGTCCAGAGAGAGAGCATGTCGTATGAGAAATAGCAAGGAGAATAGTGTTACTGACTCAAAGAATAAGTTGGTATATAAGGTTTATGTAAATTAGAAAGGCAAGAAAAAGGGGCAAGATACAAAGGACTTTGAACACTAAAAATAGGATTTTAGTTTTGATCCTAGAGGAGGCAGAGAACTACTGGAATTTGGTGAGTAAGTTAGTGATACGGTTAGACCTTCACTGTACAAAGATCTCTAACTGCTAAGAAGATGGAATGGAGTAAAGAGACTTGTGCCAGGGGTATCAAGGGTACTGAAATCATGTATCCATCAGTGTACTGAAGACATTTTCTGTTAAAGTCTTACTTTGATGCCTATGTATAGTGTGAAGGTGACCTGGATCCTGCAAGATCAGGAAAACAAACTGTGCTAGCTTCTACCAAACTAGAAAGGCTTTGAGTAGACCAGTAGACCAGATAGATTAGCCTTGTTAAGTTCAATAATGGCTTATTACCAGAGTTCTTGTCATCATACTGAATATTTATGAACTGTTTTCATTTGCAAAAACAGTGAACCATAAAACTGTAGAAAACTTAGCATGAGATTCAACTAAACCTGATCTTCTCAAGTCTTTATAGATGAAACAGAAGATGACAACAGACACAAAATGGATCCAATTTGCAGTCCACCTTGAACTTTCCTTTTATGGAATTTCTAGTGAACTTACTTTGAATACCTACTGCATACCTTGACAATTTCTTACAGAGCAATATTTCCTAACTTTCTTTCTGTCACTGACTCCTTGGGAAGTCTAGGAAAACCTATGAACACCTTCCTCAGATAATGTTTTTTAAATGGATGATATAAAATACATAGGATTACAGAGGAAACTAATTTTATAAAGTTTTTTTTTCTTAATGTTCTCAGATTCCAGGTTAAGAATCTCTGTAATAAAAATGATCTTGGCTTTCTTGTTGTTACTCAGTGATTTCAGTCATGCCAGACACTTCATGACCCCATTTTTCATTTTCTTGGCAAAGACACTGGAGAGGTTTACCATTTCCTTCTTCAGCTCATTTTACAGATGAGGAAACTGAGGCAAACAGGATTAAGTGACTTGCCCAGGGTCACACAGCTAGGAAGTATCTGAGGCATGATTTGAACACAGGAAGATGAGTTTTCCTGATCCCAGGCAAAGCACTCTCTCCACTGAGCTACCTAGCTGTCCATCTTGACTTAATCTATAATATTTTTATCATCTGTTATTTGAGTTTTCCGAACTAAATCATAAGCTCCTTGTGGTAAAAAAAAATGTCATGAATTAATTTTTATCATTGCTCTTAACGTAATCCCCATGTACATAAAAATCAATACTTTGATCATTTTCTATGAATCACAAGGACTGTCTTTGGTGAAGGGAGGGACAATGAGAAATATATATATATATATATATATATATATATATATAAATTTTTCATACACAAATAGAATTGTCACTTTGTATTTTTAATTGTTTGCTTTTATTCTGTAGAGACTATATCTTCTCATAATCACTGCTTCCACACTTGCTACAATATACTGTTCGTTGGTACTCCCATTTCTCAATGATTTCTTTGTTCTTAGGTTCTGTAATAGTTATTGCATTCTATGGTTTTCTTATATTTATTTCTGCTTTATATCCTCCAGTCCTGTCCTTTCTTTATTCTCCTCCCCCCTCTCTATTTCACTTTATCCTACTTTGGCTTCATTTTCTCCTCTTCTATATTTTTGTACTTCATCCCATTTGTCTCCTTAATTGGGGTCTCTAGTTTTGTTTGTTTGTTTCTGCCTCTGCATCTGTCACCTTCTGCGCTTCCTGTTGTTTATTTCTTTCTATATACATGCACTCTCTCCATTTTTATATCTTCTCTCAGCATTTCACGTGCTATTATATGCCATCCTTTGCTCCCCTCCCCCATCATATTTACATATTCATGTCCATGCAGAATGATTTCACGTGCTTTCAGTTCTCTGGGTTACTAACCCAAGCACAGTCCCTTCATCCGAGGCTTATTCCCTTCATTTTTCCATATTGCTCCAAGTTTATCACTCTCTGTCTCAGGCCCGAGATCCTTTCCTAAACTACTGCCCTAAATTATAAGTGGAACTATGATTATATTATGTTAGAATTTATTATAGAGGAGAAGAAGCTTCCCAGGAATAGCCTGATAAGTACCCTAGCTTTGATAGGGTTACTAGATTGGTGGACCTGGGGAACATATAGATATGGCTTGTGTAAATGATAGAGATGTGAGGTAGATGATAGTACAATTAGGTGGACTTAAAACTGGTTGAATAGCTGGACCCAAAGAGGAAGCATTAATGATTTGATATACCTTAGAAGGAGGTCTCCAGTGGAGTGTGCCTGGAATCACACTTAGCTCCGTACTGTGAAATATTTTTGGTCAAGGCCTTAGCTAAAGAGATAGATGTCATCCTGATCAAATTTATGAATGACACAAAGCTGGGATGGAAAGCTATACATTATATACCAAAGCCAGTATTCAAAACATTCTGGATAGATTAGAACATCAGACCAAATCTTATAAAATGAAATACCACTACTAAGAGTAAAAATCTTATTCAGGTTAAATAAATCTGTTTCAATACTACAAGATAAAGAAGAGATGACTAGACGGATGTTCATCTGAAAACAGATTTGGTAATTTTAACCTAATTTGAACCAACATTGAGAACCAAAACACAGACACACAAAAAATTTAATCATGGGCTGCATTAAAGGAAGCACAGTATCAGGGATTATCATCTCTAAGAAGATGATGATCCTGTTGTACTTCATCCTTATCAGGCTACATATGAACTATTGTATGAACTTGGAAGTACTATGTTTTAGTAAGGATACAGAGAGATTGGAGAACAGCCAAAAGAGAGACAGCTAGGATAGTAACAGTCTTCAAGATCATGCCATACAAGGATGGGCTGTTGAAAATGGGGCTCCTTTTGATGGATAAGAAATGATAGCTTTTTCAAGTAGTTCAAGATCTGTCATGTGAAGCAGGGGTTTGATGTAATCTGTTTTGCCCCCTCAGAAAATGCAATGGGTAGAAATATTAGAGAAGCAAATTTTAGCTTAATAAGGGGAAAAACCCCAATATTTAGACCTATCTAAAGTATAAATGCTGCTTCATGTGGTCTTGAGGACCCTTTAATAGTTATATTCAAGATGAGGTTGGATGATACATTGTAGGTAGGGATAATTCTTGCTCAGATGCATTTTAGACCAGATAGCTTCTGTAGTCCCTTCCTCACATTAGAGGAGAATCTTAGCTTTTGTTCTTCTTTTATTGATGTCAAACTCAATAATCTATATTTTCCACCTTCTGCCTTTTAACCTATTTTGCAAATTGGGGTATTTATTCATTTCCAAGTATTGGGATACCTTTCTTATTCTCCATGGTTCCAATTAGCACCTAATAAATGCTTGTAGAGCTGCGTTGCACTGGAGATTACTAGTAGTGGTTCCATAATTTGGTCTACAGGTACTTTCTATATCCTTGGTTTTTATTTTTTCTATGCCAGGAGAAAACTGTCTAATGCATTTCTTGTTGGCAGAGTTTAGAGGAAATATGGTTTCAGGTAAAAGTTGAAACTGATGACTGTAGTGAGACTTGGAGATTATTGATATATTTCAATTATCCATGAAATCTCTGTCTCCTATGTTCACAGATATGAAAGAAGAGGCTATCCAGACTTTCCCAGGGCCTCTCTAGGAGGTATTTAAGTAAGAGGTGCACAGATCTGCTCTTGTACTGGCCAAGGAGCAGGTAAGGAAACAAGAACTCAAAGAACTCAACTCTTTGAACACGTTGCAAAAATGTATGAGGCAACCCTAAATTGTTTTCAAATGACTACATTCTTATAGGCTAGTCCCAAAAGCTTCATTATTTTTCTTACTTTCTGTTACACATTTGCTACCAACATATTGGTAGTTAAAGTTTAAACCAGACTCAATAAGACACAGTTAAATTTGGCTATCAGGAAACATTCCAACCCCCAAGCTGCCACAGATTTCAAGTTTTCTGAATGGTTTAGACTTAGTTCTTATTTCCTTCATTTCTCATAGTGTAATGTCCTGCATTTCCCAACTTATTTTTTCTTCCCGTGGAACACTTAAATCAAATTTTCTTCTCTTTAATTCTCACCAACGGTTTCCATACCCCTCAAATTCACTACCTTCCTACCCCTTCAATTATTCAAGGATATAAACCCATAGGTCGATATAACGCTCCTAACAACCCAGTAGGCAATGAACTACAGTGGAAGTTTGTTTATCCCTAATATTTCGTTCCTACGCTATTTTGTTTCTTGGGTGATGTGAATGAAATATGGATGAAATAGAGGGAGATCAACACCAATCCCAGGATTCTCTTCAAGGAATACACACATGTATATGTGTATATGTATATACACACAAATATGTGTATATAAAAACACATATACACAGACATGAATATATATACATGCATACACATATTTTATGTATATGTATGTGTATGTATATATATATATATATATATATATGTGCATGTGTATGTGTGTGTGTGTATAAAAATTGTTCTTGGAGTCAATCAGTGTATTCACTGGAATGTTCATTTAAAAAGTAAATGATATAAATACATAAATTCATAGCTGCTTACATTATAATTGTTTTTCTTTTCTTTTATTATGTCAAATATTTATTGAGTTGAGTTGTATTCTATCCTGAATATGAATTTAATGAACAAGGAGGAGGAACTCATGAGGAAGTAGATTCTCCTAAATAATCAATGTTTTGGCTCATGCCTCCAAGGGATTTTTTAAGATTAAAAAAACAGCCCCCAAATTTGATATTCACAAAGATAGCACTATTTATCTCAAAAGAACTTTTTAAAAATTAAGGCTACCAATTTTCTATTTAATCTAAAAATTGGGCGTCATCTGTGCCCCAACTCCTGCCTCCACCTAACATTTCTGTTTTCTGTTGCTCACTCACTTCATGCTTGGGTTCAATGCACTCTAGCCTCTGCTGGCTGAAAACACACTCTGTGTTTCCCATCAGATACAGACATTCACAAAAACTAAATTAATATGATATGGTGAGGAGAAAAACAGCACCCTGCATTGACTTGAGGTCCTGAGTGTAGGGCACCAGTAGTATATAGATCATAGGTAATTAATAACAGATCTAGAGTAGAAAGAGAGATTGGAGTCCACATAGCCCAACCTCCACATTTTACAGATGAGAAAAATGCGCTCTGGAGGATGCTCTCTCCATTATGTAACAGTGCCTTAGTGCCTGTTCAAAGGACAACTCCCATTCCACAGAAAAGAATCTCATGTTAGGATAAACGGCTTCAGGGAGGAGCGATGTGTCACAGTGGAAAGAGCACAATTTCTGCAGTCAGGGGACCTGGTTTCAAATCTTGCCATGGCCACTTACTGTGCATCCTTGGAAAAGTCAGCAACCTCTCTAGGTTTCCACTTCCTTATCTGTAAGGCAATGGAATCATCCTAGTTGAACTCCGAGGCCCCTTTTAGTTCCAGATCTATAATCTTATTATCCCTTCCAAAATTTATAAATATCATTTTATGTGCTGTGTATGAGTCATGGGAGGCTTTCTTTTTTTCCATTTTTACCCAAATTTATTAATTTAATTGTTTTCAAGGATCACTTCCATAAATTTTAAATTTTCTTCTCCATCCCCAAGACTACATTCTATCTTATATGGATTTTACACATCCATTCTTATTAAACACATTTTCACATTAGTCATGTTGCATAGAAGAAATATCGAAAATGGGAGAAATCATGAGAAAGACAAAACATACCAAAAAAGAAAATAGTCTGTTTAATTCTGACTCCACAGTTCTCTCTCTGGATATGGAAGCATTTCGACTCATGAGTCCTTTGGTAATGTTTTATGTCCTTTCATTGCTGAGAAAGGCTGTCTATCAAAAACAATCCTCTCAGAATGTGACTGTTACTGTGTATGATGTTTTCCAGCTTCTGCTCACTTCACTCAGCATCAGTTAATATAAGTCTTTCCAGGTTCTTCTTAAGTCTGCCTGTTCATCATTTCATATAGCACCGTAGTATTCCATTACATACATATCCCACAACTTGCTCAGCCATTCCCCAATTGATGGGCATTTCCAATTTTATGATCTCTTTTGGATACAACCCTAGAAACAGTATTGCAGGATCAAAGGGTACACACATTTTATAGCCCTTTGGGCATAGTTTCAAATTGCTCTCCAGAATGGTTGGATCAGCTCACAGCTCCACCAGTAATGAATTAGTGTTCCAGCTCTCCCACATCTTTTCCAATAATCTATCATTTTCCTGTTTGTCATGTTAGCCAATCTGATCGGTGTAATGTAGTACCCATGGGAGGCTTTCTTTTGCAAAGGACTTATAGCTCTGTAGAAAATGAAAATCAAAGATAGTCAGCTTTATCCAAGTATTACTTTATGTAGGCAAATAGGGCTTTATCCATCAGAGAGAGCTCGTATCTCCTATAAACCACATCTGTGGGGTCTGGGAACATGGAACATGGAACAGCAAGTTAGTTGATAGATAAGGTAGATGCCATATTCTAGTCAATTAGCATTGTCTTGCCTTGGAAGAGGGTTCTTTGTGAACTACATAGAAAACCCATTTATAATAAGCAGAAAACATAAGAGAATTCCAGGACCTAGATCTTCATTCTAGATCACAAAGAACTGAAAAGAGGAAAGAAAGAGAATGGAAATAGGAGGTCTTCACAGCTTGAGTTTTGTGATTAGTCTGGTGAAAAAAGAAAAAAATCTGTTAGCTTTGTTCTGTGCTATTCCTATCATTTAGTAGCCACAGCATCACATGCCATCAGTCCTATATTTTTGAGCACTCTGGGCGGTCCCACTGAATTCCAGTAGGATTCTGAGTTTTGGCCTAGAATTTTTACTGAATTGATACACTAGACAATGTATTAATTGTGGCTCATAGATTTTTTTCTCAATACACTCCTAAAGGGGCACTCAATAAAACAAACTAGTATGAATTTCCATTTCCAGAGGGCACTGATATATTAGATTCTTTTAGAAAGGTGATTTCTTTCTTTCTCTCATAAACCCCTCAGAGGTAGGAATGCACAGATTTCTCTCAATAAACCAAGTGGCTAGAGAGCCAAAATCAGCATATAAGCTGTAAGTTGGCTTTTATTTCTGCTTCTCACTATGACCATTTTATTCCCTTCTACTTTTTCCTTAGCCATCTCAGTCCATCACCATGGTACTACTTGACAAATAATAACTAGATTGCTAGAGAACAATCATTCCCAGCATCAATGTGAGCCTGGACAATATCACCCAAATAAGTACCATTTGAAAAGAGAATTAAAGTAGCACAAAGAAGATATCTCATCTACCCTCCTGAGTAACTTAACCAAACCAATAAGTTGTGGCTAATTTTTGAGTCCAGAAAATACTGATTAGCTTTGTTCCATTTTCATCATTGGTTTTCAATGGACCATGGGTCTACTGGTTATATGGGTTAGGTAATAATACCAATGCAGCATGCACCTTTTGGTTTACTCTCTAGAGGCCATGTGGGTTACATTTCCCCTCAGGGTTGCTGGTTACTCCATAGGACTTGTGGCAGCTTATTTTTCTGTTGCCATGAGCTCAAGCCCCTACTGCCTATGTTCACCTTGTTTGTTATGGGGTTTATGATTCAGGTCAAGTGTCCCTCAATAGCTCAACGCACCTGTAGTTCAATGATTATTTTTTACAAAGGATTATTTACTTTGAAGATATAAGAAAACATATAGATAGTTTCCCTTTCCTCCAGTATTTCAGGGGCATACATTTCCCTATATAATCTCAGTCTTTGGGGGAGTACATTCAAATCTTAGCTCAAGTCACACATAGCAGTTTCCACCAAGTTCATATCCAAGTTTGACATTATTGACCAATAAGCCTCTTGAGTTAGAGCCATGAAGGCTATTCCACGGGTCATGTTTAGCTTACCTGGACATCAATGCTAAACTAACTATAAAATGCAGACTCTGAAGCCCAGGGATAATGATGAAAGGGCAGCTAGGTGTTTTTTTTTTTTTTAATTTGGGTACAAACTCAAAATCTGGAATAATAGAATGCCAAGGAGTCCTCTTGACTTGACTCATTATATATTAGATTTAGTTTAGTCTGCTATACTTAGAAAATATTTAGAAAGTGCCCAGTATCCCAGGATGCACTGGGCACTGTGCTATGTATTGAGGACACAATGATAAGGAATAATCCTTACTCTAAATAATCTTGCATTCTAATGGGAGAGATGACAAGTGCTTATAAAATCTGTAGCATAAATGTTACATACACATGGAATTATGTAATATAGTATATACATTAAAAACTTTAATATAATACCATCATGCATGTATGTATATATATATGTGTTTACATATATACATAAACATATGCACATGTACATACATACACACACATACATACACATATGTGTGTATACACTACTTATCTCTATCTTCCTCTGAACTTCCTTCTTCTGTCTTCTTTGTATTTTCAAAAAGGTTTCATTGATACTTTTTTATATCAACACTATCTCCTAGCTCTTTACCCTACACAATAAATTCAATCCTTTGAAACCAATAAGCGTAGTCAAGTAAAACAAATTTTTATTGTATATTAATGTTTGAAAACATTCATTTCATTTTGCACCTACAGTCTATCACCTCTATACCAAGAAGTGAGAGGAATACTTCACTTAATGGGTCACTGAATTTATCAGAGTTCTTAATTCTTTCACATTTTCCTTTATAATATTGTATCATTGAAGCATTAAATAAATAACTCTATTTTTGGTGTTTCACTATGCATTGTTTTAAGTAAATCTCTTCAAATTTCCCTGGATCTGTGGCTTATGTAATTTTTTATAGGGTATTACTATTCAATTACTTTTATATATTCTATTGTGCTCAGCCATTCCCCAGTTTGTAGGGATATCTTTCGTTTTCAGCTTTCTCTCTTTCTTATTAATAACAAAATGTACTACTGTAAATATTTTGCACCCACAGTTTCTTTCCCTATGTCTTTGATCTCTTTAATGGTACATGCCTAGTAATGGTATCCATAGTTGAACGATATTTACAGTTTAATGAGTTAGGAAAGACATAGTTCCAAATTACTTTACATACTCCTTGAACCATTTTTAGTTTCACTGCCAATGTAGCCTTACTATTCATGTCCTTCCAATAATTATCACTATCTTTTTTGTCATTGTTGTTAAGATGATGAGCTTGAAGGGAAATGTGGGAATTATTTTAATTTATATTTCTTTTTTTAATTAGTAATTTGGAGCTTTTTGTTTATTTATTTTTGTTAGCTTGGATTTGTTTCCATGAGAATTGACTGTAGATATCATTTGATCATTTATCAATCGAAGAATGTCTCCTTTTCTCATATGTTTATGTTATTTCTCTATTTGCCTTGATCAGGTCACATGGATTCTAAGTGATGGAATAGAGACCAGATTGGAACTTGGGTCCTTTGAATTCTAAGCCTTCTTCACCATCACTCTAAATAGTTAAAACAGGGGAACCTCTTGTAAAGTAAAGTTAAAACATTGAATTACTCTTCATAAAAGTAAAGCAGTACAATTTAAAATAGAAGAGGTACTAAATATGAAATGGATTTTAGTCAACTCTGCAGTTTGAGCAACCTTGAGTACCTCACTTAGAAATGTGACTTCATTTCCCAGTTTGTGAAATGGTACTAATATATGTTTTGCCTTCTTAACGGGATGTATAACTGAAATTATTGAGCTAAAGACTGAGCATTCAGAAGGAAAACACTAAAAAATCTTTTGTAATTTAATAACTTTGAGTTCACTCTTAGAATGCAATACCTCCACCAATTATTTTAAGTAGTTTATCTTGGTTTGAGCTTATGGAGAAAAATAAAATACTCTTTGCATTTTGTTTGATTACATGATACCACTAATGTCCTGCTTCAGGGAGACCATTGGTCTGAAAGGAAAAATTCGCATTGCTAAAGCAGAATAAAAGAGCATTATGGTTTACTGCCCTAACCGTTCACCCCTGGAGAGGTAGTTCTAAGTCTGCTTTCTGTCTGAAGGAATTTGAGTTTTGTGGCTTAATCTAGTCTCCGGCAGAAACCTGTTCAGTTCACAAGCCAACACATACTTTGGTATAATTAACTATCACTGCTGAGAAAACTAGAGTGAAGACTATGTTTTGGAAAGTATCTCCTTTTTTGGGGGAAGGGATGTTTTCCTTCTTTTCCTTGCTTCCTTTCCAACTGCTCCAAATCATCATTAGGTAAGTTTTGAAAGATGTAATATGTTTCAAAACATAAAAATAGATATGAGAATATATAAATATTAAAATATATAGTATGCATATATTTGTTTATGTGTATGTACGCACATCTACATATATGTGTACATACACAAATACATTATTCCTTAAGTCAGTGTGGTTTTAAGGAAATGAAGCTTTTACTTTTAAGTAATTCATTCTTAAAAGTGCGCTTTTTCATATACCTTATTTTGTATGTATGCATATTTATGTATGTATGTTATGTGCATACATACACAAAGACATCTATGTATGCATGCATATTCACATATATACATATGGAGGGGTTCAAGCCTGTGATTTCATTGTTATAGAAACAATGCAGTAAGGAAATTCCCTCTACTACTTAGATCAAAAACAGTTCTGGAAATTGAAATCTTAGAGAGCTACCTGGGATACTGGTTGAGTGACTTACCCAGGGTCATATTTTCTATATGTTTGAGATGTAAGATTTAAATCAGAATCTTCCTGGCTGTGAGGTCAACTCTAATCCATTATGTAATTTTGCCCACATTAGATGTAGCATGACCATATATATGTAGATTGATAGCTAGTAGGAGGTTGTGGGGGAGGGAGAGAAAGATGACAGCATGATAGCCATGGTACATCTTTCTTAAGCTGATTGTTGTATCCCCTTCTTGATTTTTGTATCTGTTTAACTCCAGACTATGGCTAAATAAAGCACTGCAGTGTAACACCTACTCTTTTATTAAACATACAAATTTACCCTAAACCATTGTTTGGAATTGTACCTTAAAATGGCAGTGGGAGACAGGTTGATGTCACTGTATCCATTTTAGAGATAAGGAAACTGATATGCTGAAAATTGAAGTGAACATTTTACAGCCACACAAGCTTAGCTGAGATTAGAACCTTCTGTGAAACCTCAGTGAGTGACTCAAGCAGCAGAATAGATGAGCTGTACTAGCATTGCTTGGCAAATCCACTTTAAGATGCCTTAAGTAGGAAAGATGTTAAGTTCCAGTCTATATATAAAATAGAGTGTTACATAATATAATTTGGAAGCTACCAAGATAACGTGCCTTATTGTTATGTGGTTCTCTGTACCATATGCCTGGGCCAGAAATGGTTGAAAATCAGCACTTTTTTTCTTTTATTTGTCTTTTCTCCTTCAAAGCCAGTTCCTTCTCATTGTTTACGTCCTTCTGTTCAGGCCACTACCGTTGATGACTTCTCCCTCAACAACTCAGCTCATGTGCATTTATCAAAGCTTACAGGTTCTGCCTTCTCCATCTCTCACATTTGTCCTGTCCTTTCCTTTCCCATATCTTCAACACCTATCTTTTATGCCTAGGTTATTGTAATAGCCCTCCACCTGGTCTCTCTGGCACTAGTTTCTTCCCTCATCAATCAAGCCTACAGATTATTACCACATTAATCTTCTTAAACTATAATTTCCATGTTTTTATTTCGTTGTTTGTTTTCAATCAAACATTACCACTTAAAACCATTTAATTCCTCATTTCCCATGAGAAGAATTTCAAATTCCTTAGGCTAGCATTCAATACTCCTAAAAATCCAGTTCAAATCTAGCTTTCTTTTTTTCTTCTCTCTCATGATTTCCAGAAGACTGTAAGCTCTGTGAAGTCAGGGGCTGTTTTTCTTCTCATCCTTATATCACTTGTACCCAGCATAGTCCTTTGTATGACTTTAATAAAGACCTGTTCAGTTGAATGCATCCAGCTGTGTCGGTCTCCTTCACTGTCCTTGACAGCATTTTCTCACTTTCATAACTTTGCTGATGTCATTGCTCCCACCTGGAATGCTCCCATGCTCTCTTCCAATTCATTTGACTAAATTGATCCATTCATCAGCATAGAGTTTCACTACCGTAGAGTCAATCCCATGTCTGAATAATCTTCTTAGTACTTGATACCCAGATACTCTGAAAATTTACATTTTATCACTTGCTATACTCTGGGTTATTTTTTTATTCCTATGTATCTTATTTTCCCAAATATATTGTATATTCCTGGAAAAAAGGAAGCAAGATGGCGAAATGGGTAGAGCACTGGGTCTAGAATCAGCAAGAACTGACTTCAAACCTAGCCTCAGATAACTGATAGCTGAATGACAGTGGGCAAATTACTTAATCTCTTTCTGCCTCAGCTTCCTGGACTGCAAAATTAGAATAATAGCACCCACCTACCTCCCATGATTGTTGTGAAAATCAAATGAGATAATATTTGTAAAGTACTTAGCACAATGCCTGGTACACAACTGGTGCTTAATAAATGCTTCTTTCCTTTCCTCCTTCAAAGACAGACATGTTCCATTTTATATAATAGATTTATGCTTCATTGGATCATCTTCATCTATTACAATACTTCCTATTTAGTAGGTACTTGGAAATTATTTGTTGAAGTATTCCAGAAATGGAATAAATATTGGTTAATTAGGAATTAGAAGGCTCTGATTTGGAAAAAAAGTGCATCTCTAATGGCTTATAATCATTGTCCAAATATGACCGTAATTCCACTGAAGATAAAATAAATGAAATTTTCTTTTTCTTTCATTGGTTTTTTCTTGGTCTTATGATTTTTATTAGGGGTAGCAAGATGCTGGTGAGCAATTTCTTTACCAAAGAAGATCAACATCTTCAGTATACAGATGAAGAAAGTTGCCTGTAGTAACTAGAAGTTAAGTGAATCGCCCAAGGTCACATAGTATCACTTCTTGTCCCAGAATTCAGTTCTTTATCCCCTACACCATGCTACCTTCATGGTTACTAAACTATTTAATAAAGCAGTTTATTAAACAGCTTCATTGACTTACTGATTGACTACTGTTATCTCTTAGTAACATAAGCAATAGTCCTTAGAAAACAGAAGTCGTAGGTACCCTTTATAGTGGTGTATATATACTGCCTTCTCCTTGCTTTTCCTATAGCTGATTTCAGGGAGACCAGAGTTAAATACAATCTCAGATACTTAATAGTTGTGGGATCCTCGGCAAGTCACTTAATCTCTATTTGCTTCAGTTTCCTCAACTGTAAAATTGGAATAATGACATACATAACTTACTTCTCAGAGTTGAGAGGATCAGATAAGATATTGATGAAGCACTTAATATGGTGCCTTCCACATGGTAGATACAATATAAATGCTAGATTATTATCAGTATCAGTGTCAGTATCATCATCATCAGTATCATCGAAAGAGTAATGGATAAACCAGTGCCCAATAGGAAAGTGATGTAGGTCCAGACTGTGTATCCCCAGAACTCTGCTGCATGGCAGGGTAAAGTAGGTGGGGGGAAATGGGAACTAGACCTTCCATTCTTAAGCATCACCGGCCATAGCTGGTATGGATACAAATAAACTGGGTAAACATGATTACTCTTTAGCTATGATGCTAAACATTTTTTGTCATTGTTGGGTTGTTTTCCCTCAAAAATGATGTGTTTTAGACATGGCTGCTACACAGTGAGGTAAACAGTAACATATCTCAATGACAAGACCTTTTTGATAAAGAGAAGGTATTCACTTAAAACTGATGGGACGTTTTTTTTAAGTAAAAAAAAAAACAAACCAACTTTCCTCATTTGGCCTGTGTTTCAGGACAACATTTTTCCCAGCCTCAGAGTGTCTGTGAAAATGCTGGCTACTCAGAATGTGATGGGTATCTCTGTGATGAAAGCTAACTAAAGCAGCAGGTTAAAGAATAACAGTGGGTTAAAGAAAATGTAACCCACCAGTGTTAGCTAATATCATGCAAACTTTGAAAAGAGAGATGTTTTTGTGACTAGGATAACTTAAAGAGAATAAAAAGTCTGATTTGATGAAAAGCCTCTGGTAAAATTAGAATCTGCTTCTGAGCTTATTCAAGGAAAATAGAAAGTAACGAAAATTAAAAGTGTAGCTGAGGAATCTTGCACAAATCCTGACAAGACGGCAATCTACAATTGAATAGTGGTGATTTTGTCTTTCTCTGTGGCTTCATCAACTTTTCTCCTCCTCTTCCTTTGCACTTTTCTATCTCTTTCGCTCTGAAATATACATAAGTGATTCTGTTTTCTGGTTTCAGGATGTCCTTAGCAGTAAAGGATTTATGAACTGAAGAAAGTGAAGTCAGCGAAACAAAGAGCATAATATTCACAATAACTGCAATATAAATTAAAAGATAAACAACAAGACCATCAAACATGAATGAAGTGGACAGGGTGTTGGGCTGGAGTCAGAAACCTGATTTCCAATCCAACTTCAAACATTTATTAACTGTGTGAACCTGGGCAAGTCAACAAAAACTCTTTCAGTCTCAGTTTCCTCATCTGTAAACTAGGGATACTAATCGCCATCACAAAAATACCGTGCTTGTTCTGAAGCTCAGAGGAGACAACATGGAAACTGCTTCACAGATCTTAAAGTAATATACAAATGCTAACTATTATTGTTGTATCATGAATAAACTTGACCTCGAAAAAAGATCTATGGCAAATCTCACCTCTCTACCTATCTGTTTGAAGAGGTGTGGGACTTAGAGTGTATAACACTCCATAAAATGCCATACTTTTGTGATGTTAGTGATTTTTGCTGAACTTTTTTTCTTTTTACTATAATGGGTGACTCTCTCTGAGGGGTAGAGTGAAGATACATAGAAATGTAAGTGATATAAAAACAAATTATAGCAATAAAATTTATTTTATATAAAAACAGCAAAGGCATGACTTCTAAGGAGATATTGCATATTACACTAGAAGAAAAGAGACTTGGATGCAAAACTAGCTAAGCCATGTGAAACTAGGCATCTATAAAACATACATTTATAAAATGGGTAGAATATTGCTTATACTAGAAAGTTTATGGGCTTATTCTGGGGAAAGTGCTTTGTAAACCACAAAGCCCTATATAAATGTGAGTTATTTTCACTCTGATTGGGAAAAGAGGTGGAATGGTCATACGACAAAAACAAATAACCAATGTACCACCCATATCTTCCACACTCAGAAGATATGAGAGAGGGTCCCCAGAAATGCTGGAAGGATTATTAATTCATAGAAGACAAATAGGAAGGCATATACACATTTATGGAGGTTGAAAGATTAAGGATGGGTTATAGAGGAAGTTTGAGGGAAGTCCCACTTTGATAAGATCACAGATGCATTGGAAGTATCAGACCTTGGTTCAAATCCCAGCTTGGCAACTTGTCACCTGTATGAGGCTGGGGAAATCATTTAGTTTCTCTGGGCCTCAGTTTCCTTATCTCTAAAATGAAGGAGTAGAATTGTAGATGGATTTTTAAGGACCCTTCTAGCTATAATTTATGACTCTATGGTCCTAGGAAATATATTAGTGTGATAAGAAAAACATTCATAGCACGTTAGACCTCTTCTGTGGCATTTATCACATTCCAACTTGCTTGATATTTGCTTGTGTGCATGTAAAGCAGGCTCACAGTTACAAGAAAAACAGTAACTTCGGAGTCTGAGGAAGTAGATTTGACACCTGACTTTGCTTCTTACTATCTCTGTGGCCTTGGGCAAGTTAGTTAATTTCTCTGGCCACTTGCTTCTTGATCTTTAAAATGGGGATATATAATAGTGTGGCAGTGAAACACATCCTAGTATACATGGTCATCCTTGGAATTGAGAAGACCTGGGTTCAAGTCCCATTTCTGACACATATTGAGAAAATCATTTAATGCTGCAGACCATCCTTGAACGCTATAATTTGTAGAGTGTATTGATAGAGTGGCTTCATCATGGGGTCCCCATATCAAGGAAATCAAAAATTGGTGCAAAAGATGTGGTATGACCTGATGATGACAATGACGTAGAACATTTATCAGATTTTTAAATGACACAAGGTTAGGAGGGAAAGTTGACATACTGGATGATAGGGGCAAGATTCAAAAGGATCATGGAAGGGTAGAACATTGAACTAACTTTAATTAAATGAAATTAAATAGATATAAATGTAAAGTCTTGCACAAAGGTTCAAAAAATCAACTTTGAAACACAAGATGGGGCAGGCATGGCTACACAAAATACAAAAAAAAAGTTCTAGTGCACTAGGGTCTCAATATTAGTTAACAGTCAAAAAATCTAATGGAACCTAACAATCCTTAAAAAGGCATAGTGTCCAGGTCTAGCGAGGTGATAGGCTCTCTGTAATCTACTCCAATAACATTACAACTGAATTACTGTGATGAAATGGCATGGTTTCTGATCTGGAGAACAAGTCTGTTAATGGGGATATTAAATATGAATAAGGGTAGATAATAGGAAGAAAATGACTTCTGAGTTGTTTTCTTTCTCTGACATTCTGTGGTTCTGAAATACTTGCAAATACTTACCTTTCAGAGTTTTGGTGAGGATCAAATGAAATAGCATTATAAAATACTTTGTAAAAGTAAAGCAGCATAAGATGGCCAGTTATTTTGGCTTATCTTCTCTGATAGCTTGCAAACATCTTGACGGAAGGATCTATGTCTCTTTAATCTCTGTATCTGAGCCAGAAAGAAGTTGTCCTAATCCTTCAGGTTGAGTTCTCAGAAGGGACATCTATTTTTCTATAATACTTTCATTTATCCTATTACATAGATGTGGGGACTCCCTCCAATGGTGCTGATTATGAGCAGGAGTCAATGTATTACAGTAGAAGGAGTATTGACTCAGGAATAAGAAGACTCAATTTAAATTAATTAACTTGCTTTTTGATCTTGGATGAAATATTTCATCTTCCCTGGCTTTAACTTCCTCCCATATTTAATGAATGAATTGGGCTTTATATATGGTCTTCAAGGTCTCTTTCATTTCTAGATCTCTGACCTTATGATTCTCATCCTAGATATCTCTTGTCTGTGTCTTCTGCCCAACACCGTTGGAGCCTGCCTCAAGAATTTTTGACATCATGCAGATACCAGTGAAGTACAATGATCGATCATTGGCAACACTCTTCTAAACCTGATCAGCATTTATCCATTTCAGGTCATGCATCTCTCTTATGGCATCTTGTAGGTCTATTGTCCTGAACAATTCTTTATTTGTACCTCACTACCATCTATCACACCAGTCTTTTAGGTGACCTGAATCTTTTATTCTTGAATACTACAGCATGATGGCTTACAGTCATAAAGTGTCATCAGAAGAACATTGGTATTAAAAGAGGAGCCTTTTATCAAAAAATGAACTTGGGATGATTAAAAACCCTAAACATTTTTCCAAAGGCCAGCCCAGCCACACCCCTTCTCCAGTTCAATTCTGTGCCCAGCACATTGTCCAAACACAATTTCCCCTCTATTGTATTCTACTCTTCTCCATTCTCATTTTAATAAAGTAGTCCCCTTGATTTTATTCAACATAAAAGTCTTGTCCTAAGTGAAAGCATTCATTGAACATTCCAATCTTTCCTTAATTTCTCTTTGTTTGAATAATTTGGTGAGGATCTTATATATGGAAGTCAATCATTTGTGACTATGAGAGATATCTCAATGACAAGGTTGCATCCCTTTCTCTTCCTTTCTCCCTACTTACTGCATTTAATAAGAAGCATAGAAGAACTCCATTGCCCTGCTAAGTGAGCTGGTAACTAAAGAAATAAATGATGTGACAATCACGTATTTAAAGGGTACTTTGATATAGATAGTGGGATATACAGAGAGACAGCAGACAGACAGATAGATAGATAGATAGGTAGATAGATATTGTGGACTCAATCCAGCGAATAAAATACACAAGTTACGGGAATCATCGCTACCCAAAGAGCCTTTTAATTGATTCTGACTCTATAATTTTGAGAGTTAAAACCTCAATTATTAAAAATTGGAAAATGGGCACAATCCAAATGGTTTTTACTAGAGAGAAAGCAGATTGTTTGGAGAAGGTGGCAAAGAAGGATGTTTGCTAGGTACTTCTGTATTTTTTATTCTTTCAAGTGTATATTAAGGATCTAGTGAGGCAATTATGCATTGGTTCTCACTCTCCCCACACTCTTTTCTTTTTTTTCCTTATCTTGCACCCCCCCTCCCTCTCCCTCTCTCACCCCCTCTCTCGTCCCCCCATTGCAGGTTGCTTCCCTCTGTAACATCAGCAATAATCACTGTGGTCTTGTTGCCTAGGCATTCTTGAAGAGTCAGAAGTGGACTGTAATTGAAGAGTTCATTACCAAGATCAGTTGGTTCCCTGATTACAGTGGCAGGGTGAAATATATATCCTCACCAAAAAGCGACTGAAAAACCTTTATCGAAGTCACCCACTTTTCACTCTTTTTTTATTCGAACCCCGATGAGCTTGTCAGCAAAATTAAAGGTATGTCATTCACATCGTGCATGCATTGCAAAGGACTATAAACCTGCCAACCTCTTTGATGAAATAAAAGGGTTTTATTTATGATTCATGTAGGAATATGAGGTTATTTTTATTCCGTCAGTACACTAATAATCAGGCAAGGGCTTAGGAAATGAGGAGCCCAACTGACAGGGAAGGTTCTGATAAAGGGGAACCCTCTAGGGTATTTGCCCCCCTTTGTAATCTCCTTTCTAGTGTGAGGTTAGGAGTGTGGCAGAGTGTGAGCCAGCTAGAAGCCTGGGCTGTGGGAACAAAGACAGTTATAATTTAGCAGGACTCAGACACTATTCAACAAGGGAAAAAAATCAGTGTCTTCCTCCCCCAAAAAAGTTTGCTCCAGCCTCAGGTTAGCAATTTGGAGACTTCTCAGTTTTATGTGATGTATCCAGTTCAAAAGACAGCCTTATTTCTAATCCGGGCTCCTACTGGCATTCTGACCAGTGTTAACAACAACAATGATAAAAAGAAAATCCAATTGGACAGGTCCCTCTACAGTCATTAGCCCCCCTTTTTTTCCCCTGCCATTTTAATGTCCTTGGTTAAGGTGATCTGACTTAAAGGCTAACAAATGTGGTTAGGTGTATTTCAAAGGATGACTTTGCCTCATTATTTCAACTACTTCCATAATTTTGGGTCTCTTTCATCCTTGTCCCAGTTCTAGGAAGTTCTGGGAAGTCACTCAAATTTGATTGGGGTAAATTCTTACATATAGTCATTGTTAAAGATCCTTCAAGCAACCCTGGCACAGAAAAACCAATCACCGTGTGAACTGGGGAAGGTTCGGTGTCGTGGTCTAGTTAGGGGTGGCATCATGGCAGAAAAACAAAAGATCAAAATAATTTTGAAGATCAAATACAAGAGAGTTCACTAGTGGAAAGAAAATAATTTCCATCTTATCTTCAGTAAGCAATGATTTAAAAAGTTTTGGTGGCATTTGGTTTGTTTGTTTACTTGTTTGCCTTAGATATTAAAGTAAAGTTGAAAGGAGTTCAAATGACTTCTAAGAAATTAGTGTTTTGGAATAATGTAGCATGTTATATTTTCTGATTTTATTTGTTTAAATCTATATTTTTTTTAGATTAAAAATCTATAACCAAAATGGAAAACAACCTGAGATAATTTAGAAGTTTCATAACTTTCCCACTTGGAGGATGGCAGATAAAAACTAACGCTTTTTGATAATATAGTAGCCCATTTGATAATCTTGTTCCCAATCCACATTCTCATTTTCATCTTTTCATTTATGGTTCCCATAAACCTTTTTTTTAAGAACTCCATTGTACTTCACAATGGAACATGTGGTGGACTTGCATCCACATATTTATTTTTCCTTAAAGATGTCAGTTTAAGGATAGCCCTTCCAGGGGTAAAAACAAACAAATGAAAAAAAAATCCTTAATTCAATGGATTGAATGACTGGATCAAATCTCTCAACATCATTTTGGAGAGAAATTTCTAATGGAGTGTGCTAGATACTTGTCCTGGGCCATGGATTGTGTGACATTTTTATTGATGACAGACGAAGGCATATGGAATATTCATAGAATTTGAGGATGATACAATACTGGGGGGGGGTAGCTAACACATGAGATCTAAGAAGATTGACATCCTGGAACAATGCTCTGAATCAAGTAAACTAAAATTTAGTAGAAATAAATGTAAAGTTTCACAATTGGGTTAAAAAATTCAACTTCACATGTCCTTTATGGGAGAGTCATAGCTAAAAACAACAACCCATCAACAAAACAAAAACCAGGTCCTGTGAAACTGATCTGCAGTGTAAGGAATGATGGTCCAAGGCAAGACAAAAGAGGATGAGAGTGAAAGAGTTAAGGAATATGGTGGAGGGGAAGAATACATGAAAAGTGAGCATAAACAATTCCTAATAGGAGTAGGATGACTTCAGGTATGTGTCTATGACATGTATTTCACCTCCTTGGGTGCAGATCCCTGAAAGGCTTTGAAGTTTGCTTAGAGTATGTATTTGGACTGGTGTAAGTCAACATGTTTCATTGAAACTTAAAGTCAGGTGTTGAATCTCAGAGAACATCCCCATGGAGCAATCCCAGAGTGTATATGGACCTTGATGACAGTAAGATCTGAACAGATTTGAAATGTGAGTTGACAAATTTCGAGCCACAAACCCATGGTCTCCTGTGGAAATACATAAGAGTTAATCAATATATCCAGAGCTTATTTGAGGTGCACATGTGTGTTTTTATCCTTAACATAGAGATTTCAGTGGACTGCCAACTCAGTATTATTCAAGTGCAGCAAATCAGCCACAAAACCTTGTGATTTCAGATTGCTTTTAAAAAGAAAAGGAACAGAATGCTAAACATGAAAGGTGGTAGTCCCAATGTTGAGTTCGGGGTGCTGGGGACCCCAAAACAGTGACATGCTGGGTCCTGACAAATGAACGCGAGCCAAGCCATCTTTCAGCCAAAGTAAAACAAAGTTTATTAAAGATTCACCATATTGGATTGACTCTTAAGGAGTCTAAGCATTTGTAATGTTTGTACTAAAAAGCAGGCCAGATACAATCTAGATTGAGTCTGAGCTAGATTGAATTCACAGAGGCAAGATGGAACTTAAAGTACAGAAAAGACTGAAGGAAGAGTTCCAGTGACACCAAGTATTCTGGGGCTCCAGGGATGGTCTTGATAGGAAAGGTCAGCCTGGAATGTAGATCAAATCCAGGGAGGATCCTGGATGGGAGTGGCCAGTAGCCCAGACAATAGGATTTTGATAGGCTCAAGGGTGGGGAGTATCTGGTCATGGTGATATGGAGCTCAAGAGAATACTAGGTCAAATAAGAGGAATCTAAGGAGCCTTCAAGGTGAGGCTTTCCAGGTCCCTCAGACAAATGAGACTGAAACTCTCCTGGATCAAGAAATAAAAGTCTCAGCTTGGACTCACACCCTGTCACCAGTGCACTCTGTCCTATTCAGACCACATCTGGAATATTGTGCTTAGTCCTGGGTTCTATGTTTTGGGAAAGGCATTGAGAAACTTGAGAACATTCATAGAAGGGTAGCCAAAACGTTAAAGACCTTAAGATCATGTCATGTGAGGATCCACTGAAGAAATTCAGAATGTTTAACCTCTGAGTGGAAGAAACTAGGAAAGGGGCAAGATAACAGCATGCAAGTATTTGAAGGACTTTCATGTGAAAATATAGTACAGTTAGATGGCACAATGCATAGAACACTGGGGGTTTGGAATCAGAAAGACTATTCTGCATGAGTCCAAATCTACCCTCAGATATTTACTAGCTATGTGACCCTGGGCAAGTCATGCACCCTTTATGATTCAGTTCCAAATCTATAAAATGAGCTAGAGAAGGAAATGGCAAACCACTCCACTATCTTCGCCAAGAAAACCCCAAAATGGGGTCACAGAAAGTCCAAAACAACTGAAATGAGCCAACAACCACAAGCCCATGTAGAAATAGGATTATTGTTCGCTTTGTTCACAGAGGGCAGAACTGGGAAAAATAGGAACAAATTGCAGAGAAGATTTGATTCAAGGTAGGTAAGAAAAAGAAACTTGCTAACAATTAGAGATATCTGAAGGTAGAATGGGTGAGGTCTTCAGGAAAGAGCTAGAAGAGCATTTCATGCCATGTGTAACGAATGGGATCCTTCTTCATTTATGGGTTGGGGCAGATGGCCCCAGAATTCTCCTGCCAGTTTATTTACCTTTCTTTTTGGATAAAAGTCTATGACCAAAATGGAAAACAACTTGGGTGAATTTAGAATTTTCTTAGCCCTCCCATTATCCATAGTGGATAAAAACTGGAGCTTTCTGGTAGTTTGGCAACATACTTATTTGACATTCCTGTTCCCAGTCCCAAATTCCATGATTATATGATCCTTGTTAGTAGAGCAAAATGCACATTCCAGAATATCATATCCTATGAGTTGTGTCAGTATCCTTTGAGATTCCAGTCACCAGACCTTGTAGAAGAATTGGGAAGAAGAGTATATTAATTGTTCTAGTTCATCTGCATGTAGGTCCAACTTCTCCACCTGCATTAATATAATGTTAGAAAATTTAAAAAAAAAGGTTTCTAGTGAATTTTATTGGACCCCTACCTTTCTTAGGGAAGTAAAGAGCTTTTCTTTGATGAGCACAGGTAGCAGCTTGGTGCCAACCTGGTGAGGGTGAGGTTTGTTGTATCCAACAAACGTTTATTAAGTGTCTATGTCCAGGGCACTCAGGTCAACCTAAATTAGAGGCAGCATTGGAGGTATTGTGGAAAACTTAAATTGGAGATAGCATGTGGGGAATAAATACTCCTGGCTTAGGAGTGACAGAATCACAGAATTTGAGGGTTGGAATTGATTTCATCAGCAATATATTCCAGCCCATATGTAAAGGAATCCCTGCTTTCCCATGTCCAAGCAATTGTCACCTAGATACCACTGGAAGATGGTCAAGGAAGTATGAGTCCATGATCTGTTTAGGCAGCCTGTTCCTGTTTGGTACAGCTCTAATAATTAGCAAAATCTGTTCCCCTAAAATCAAACCTAAATTTGTCTCCTTTCATTTCCATATATTGCTCCTGATTCTGTCTTCCAGGGCCAAATGAAAGAAGTTCTACTCCTTCCACCAAATGAGTCATTCAGACACTTGAAGACAGTATTCACATTTCTCTAAGCAATTTTTTTCTAGCTATATATTCCTAGTTCTTTCAACTGATTGTCATATAACATGAACATAAGACCTTTCATCATCCTGGTTGCTCTACTTTCCACCTTATCAATGTCTGTTTTTAAAAACAGTGGCACACTAGACTGGACATAGGACACCGGATAAGATTTGAAGAAGGCACAACAGAGTAACATTATCACTTCCTTATTCCTGGAAGCTATGCCACTCTTCATGAAGCCTAAGATTGCATTAACTTTTTTGTTTGCACTTCAGAGTGACTGGATCCAGTTCTATCTCTTCTAAATATCTGTATAACTCTGATCAGCTCATTTATCTTCATTGTACCTCAGTTTCCTAATCTGTGAAATGGGGATAATTAGACCGACCTACATATATACATATATATATATATATATATATATATATATATATATATATATATGTATATATATATATATGAAATTACATGTAAATTTTTATATAATTGCAAATATTTGACTACATTTCTTTGAAGCCATTGATTTCCTCATTTTAAGTATCATGAGAATATTCCTTCTCATTCATATACCACAATTTGTTCAGTCATCTCTTATTTGATTAGCAGATCAACAGAAAGAAATTATTTAAACATTTTTGTACATACTTTTCCCTTTGTATTTAACCTGTTTGGGCTACAGGCATTGCAATGGCACAGGTGGGTCCAAGTCATGCCTTGCTTAGTAACTTTTTGTGTATACATAATCCCAAAGTGTTTTCCAGCATGGTTGGAATCATCCACAGCTTTGCCAAGAGGGTATCAGTGTGCCTGTTTCCCCAGCATCTATCATTTTCTTTTGTTAAAAGTTTTTCAAAGGATACATGTGAAGTAGAACCTCAGAACTGCTGTAATTTTCATTTTTATAATTATTAATGATTTGGAGGCAAAATAAAATTAGCAGAATCAGAAGAACAATTTTTACTATAATATCATTTTAAATGGATAATTTTGAAGACATACAACTGACAAAGAATGAAATGAGCAGAACTAGAACAGTTTGTACAACAACAATTTCGTAAAAAACATACTTTGAAACCTACAAGAACTGATCTACCCAATGACCTTCCATGATTCCAGAGAACCAGGAATGAAGCCTGCTCTCCTCCTCCTGGCATAGCTAGCATAACTTGTATTTGTGTAGAGCTTTAAGGTTTGCAAAATACTTTATAGGTATTATCTCATTTGATCTTGACAAAGAGGTGATGGACTCAGTACAAAATCAGATTTTTTTTTTGACACAGTCAATGAAGGAATATTTTTTTTTGCTTGACTTTGGATATTTCTGTCAAAGTTTTCCTTGTCATTTCTCTTCTTTTCTCTCTTCCTTTCTTTTCTTTTCCATTCCTTTCCTTTCTTTCTCCTCCCCTCCCCTTTCCTCCCTTCCTCTCCTTTCCTTTCTCTTTTCTTTCCCTTTCTTTTCTCCTTCCCTTCCCTTTCTTTTCTCCTCTTCTCTCCTCTTCTTCCCTTTCCTTTCTCTTCTTTTTTTTCTTTTCTTTTCCAGTGGGGTGAAGGGAAGGATGGAGAAAAAATCAACAGACTGTGTGAGTTAAAAAAGAAAAAACAGAAGAGGACTCCTAGCACCTGTGAATCATGGTACAATTTAGACCTGGAAAAGATACTGGAGACTATCTAGTTCACTCTGTGCATCCTAGTGACAAAGGAGAGGTGAAATATGTGAGCCAAGGTCCCACAAACAAAAAGCAGAAGATTCAGAATTCAAACCTTCTAACTCCAAGTCAGTTTTCTTTGCCCTGGGTAGAGTGATCTCTGCCAGGCTCTGCCTCCAGTAAAGAAGGAATCCTGGGCTTCCCTCACTGGAGGGAAGTTGGCTTATAGACCTTGGGGTCAAAAGATCCTCAACAGGCAGTGACTGTGTGTATTGACTAGAAATTATTTAATGCAAGCACAATCTCCATATAAGCCTCTTTTGGAGAAAACAGCAACGAACTATGGTTGCGTTCATACCTAAAAGGCTGAAGAGCTTGTGCTTTACCTCAGAAAATTTTCATTCTTATTTGTCAAGGCTCCTGAAATGCCTTGTTTCCAGCCAGTCCATTTGGTGAGGTCAATAGTATAGAAAAACCTCTTTCCCCCAGCTGCTGTGTGTCAGGTAGAGAAATCTTTTAATTTATTGAAGAGTTTTTCATTTAGTTGTCCATCAATCATTTAGTCAGTCATCAAGCATTTGTGAAGTGCCTACTATGTTCTAGGCATAGTACTAGGTCCCTTTTGAGAGACTGAACCCTTCTCCAGAGACAGGTAGGGAGTGTAGTAGATAGTTCAAATCTAACCTCCGACATTTACTAGCTGTGCAGTCCTGGTCAAGTCACTTCACAAATGTCTACCTCAGTTTCCCCACTTGCAAAATTGGGATAATTACAATAATGCCTACCTCTTAGGGTTGTTGTGAGAACCAAATGAAATAATGGTAAAGTATCTGACACATAGTAAGTGTTAGCGTTGTATAAATGTCAGTTATTATTAATTATTATTTATGGTTTTAATTCTTATACAGAAAAGAAAGGCAGAGATTTTAGGGGAAGCCACATTGTGCTTTTATGCCCCCTAGCAGCTGAGCCTAGGCCCTTGTTAGTCTCCTGTCTACCACAGGGCCAGGAAGTAGAGCAGGTAACTACTTACTTCATCAGCCCTAGATTTCATCCTCATGGAGCACTGAGGTTGATTATGCTTCCTCTACCAGCAGTGAGGTTTACTGCTGAATCCATGAGAGAGATTCATGTGAAACATGGGCAGAGAGAGAGGCCCTGCCTCTCTCCATTAATAAGCCCTCTTCTGGGATCCGGCATTAGTGAGATTCAGCGGATCATGGAGCACAGGGGTATCATTTTTACATGATTACTCTAAATTCTTAAACCAGAGGCTTAAGAGAGAGGCTTCTCACAAAGGCAGCTGTGGGAATTGCTAGATGATTGGCACAACACTTACCATGGTTAAGCCACTTCAGGTATCTCCAAGTGTGAGGCTTACAATCAGGTATTTAGCTCTGTTTTCCAAGGGAAGGGAAAGGGAAACTGGCAAGAGACAACAAGGCCTGCTCATCCTGTAAATGTCTTGACACAGCATTAGCCTGCTGCCAACCAAGTGCTTCTCAGTCATTTGTGGCCTCTCTGTTCCTTTACCTTTTCAGTCTCCTCTTCTTAGCCTACCCTTGGCGCTTTGGGTTACTTCCTGAATTGGAGCATTCCATTGCAGTACTGACAACAATCCTGGTCCTTAATGGCAGTTATGAGACAAAACTGCAAAAGGTTTTGCAAAAGAAAGCTACTCATCTCAAAAGCAACAGTGCCTTTAATACAGCAGTTTAACAAGGGGTGCTAATGACCTAAAGTAAAACATTTGGAGGTTGTTGGTGTATTTGTCCTTTGTTGCTGAAAGAAGATCATGCCATCAGAGAAATAATGACATGACTCACACTTGACTTTGTTTTGAGTGAGGGAGGGCTATGCAGGTCACCAGCCACACTTCTCCTCCAGAGCCATCTGAATCCAGTGACCAGATAGTCATCAGGATGACTGGAGATGACCCAAGATGAGGCAATTGGGGTTAAATGACTTGCCGAAGGTCACATGGCTAGTGAGTGTCAAGTGTCTGAGGTGAGATTTGAACTCAGGTCCTCCTGACTCCTGCACTGGTGCTTTATCCACTGCATCACCTAGCTGCCCTATTGTATGTTCTATGATCAGAGGAAAAGAAGTATCTTATTTATCCTAGGGTTAAATCCTCTAGATTTAAATCCTAGAGTCCAATTCTTTCATTTTACAGATCAGGAAAATGAGGCACAATTAAGCTAAATGACAAAATTCTCCTCTGAACCTCTATGAAGGAAGGTGATGGGAAAAGTACATGAAGAAAGAGGAGCTTGAAATGCGTGAAGGAACATACTCACCAATTTGCTTTGTGGGGACTTGGAGTGGTGAAAAAGCCTGGAGACTGAAATAAGGGAAGGGAAATGTGGGGTGGGGGAAATGGAGGAAAAGATGAATGAAAACAACCTCCGTATCCAGATTCTACTTTGAGTTTGTGTGAAGAAAGCAAAGAGGAAACAAGGCATTGAACTGAATAAGGAGAAAGAAAGCTGTCATGAAGATGATTTTGAGGAATTTGTACTTGTGAAGGACAAAAATAACATGTAGTGGAGGAGAAATTTTGTGGAACCTCAAGACAAGCTGAAGGAGCACAGTTTGAGGGGAAGACAGAGAACCTAATCCAAACAAAGACTTAAAAAACAGAACACAAAAGTTCAGAATCTTAATCGGTAGAGAGAAGAATTTTACAGTGAATTAAATAGAATGTTTGATTATATTACAAGTATTATCTCACGTGATCCTCCCAATGATACTGTAATGCAAGTGCTGCTATTATCCTTGTTTTAAAATTGGGGAAACTGAGGCAGAGGCAAAGTGACGGCCAAAATCATACTACTTTTTAATGTCAGGTCAAATTTGAGCTCATATCTTCCTGACTTCTGGTCCAGCAATCTATCCATTCTGCTACCAGATGAAACAAAATAAGGATAATAGATCCTAGGACAAGTTTTCAAGGCAGATAAAAGAAACTCCCCAAATTTGTCAAAATGGATAACTACTTCCTCTTTCATAGATGCTCAAGGCTGACTTCAAGAAAGAACTTAGAATCTTGGGAATCCAGGTTGTATTTTTCTCACTGATGCCCAGTGAAGTCAAGGGATACAGAAGAGATACAATGATTTGAGAAGCGAACAGCTGTCTAGGAATAAGAGTTTGTTTTCTGAACTTTGGCTTAAATTTTAAGAATGATATGCTCAGGGGGACAGAGCCAAGATGGTGGAGTGAGAGCAAGACTCACCTAAGCTCTTCGACAAACTCCTTCAGATACCTCTAAAAAGAGAATCTGATCAAATTTTTGAGGTGTAGAATCCAATAGGAGACAGACTGTGGCAGATTCAAAGCCCAGGACAGACTGGAACATCCAGGGGAAGCATCTGTTCTGTGGGACTGAGCCCGCAGCTCACAACATAACGCGTCCAGTGCAGCAGAACGGGAGGGGCCCAGGAAACCTGAGACTGAGGCGGAACCAGCGAACTGCCAGCCCAGGGTGAGAGATCTGCAGAGCAGAGCCAGTAACAGCGTCTGAGCACCACATATCAGCCACAGCAGCTCCTGAGACTTTCAGCCCACAGATTAAATGTCTGTAAGTCACCTCTTTGAACTTCTGGGAGCCAGGATGGCAGAGTAATCAGTAAATGCTCTCTCCTTCCCCCTTGATGATCTTGGAAGAACCATAAAATATTTCCCCAGAAAAATCCTGGATTCCATAAAATGGAGATGGATAGCAGAATGGATTAAAAGCCATAATCCAACAGTATGTTGATTACAAGAAACACTTTTGAAATGGGGGATACACACAGGGTTAAGGTAAAAGGTTGGAGCAGAATATATTGTGCTTCAGCTGACATAAGAAAAGCAGGAGTAGCAATCCTAATCTGACAAAGCAAAAGCAGAAATAGATCTAATCAAAAGAGATAGGGATGGAAACTATATCCTGCTAAAAGGCACCACAGACAAAGAAGCAATATCATTACTAAACATGTATGCTCCAAGTGGTATAGCATCCAGATTCTTAGA
>CM053769.1:174886131-174928396 GCA_028658325.1 Potorous gilbertii
AAAAAGCCAATGAGGAGAAGAATGCTTTCAAAAGCAGAATTAGCCAAGTGGAAAGAGAGGTGCAAAAGCTCACTGAAGAAAATAGCTCTCTCAAAATTAGAGTAGAACAGATGGAGGCTAATGACTTTCTGAGAAACCAAAAAAGTATCTTTGTAAATCTTAAAGTTCTTTGTAAATGCTAACTACTTATCAACATCATCATCATCATCATCAAAATTATTAATATGGAGGAGGCATAGGGTTAGATGGAAATTTGTGTGAAAAAGATTCAGTCACTTTAATGGAATTCAAGCTTAGTATGAAATCACCAGTATGATGTGGCAACCAAAAATAAAATCCCAAAACCAACATCCTCTAGAGCTCTATTAAGAGATATATAGTTAACTAGAATAATGGGATTATGAGTCTACTGTTTTATGGTTTGATAAGACTACATTTGGAGTATTGTGTTTAGTTCTGGGTACCACAGTACAAGAATCACATTGATAAGCTGGAAGTGGTCAGAGGAATGCCTCCGTAATGCTAAAAGCTCTTGAGTCCAAATCACATGAAAATCAGTTGCAACAAGTAGGAATGATCTTATAGTCTTGGGCAATAAAGGGGAGGATGGCACATGGTAGTTGTCTTTGAGTATTTCAAGGACTCTCATGTAGAAGAGGGATTGGACTTGTTCTTTGACTATCAGATGTCAAAAATGGGAGTAATGGGTAGAAGTCTCAAAGGGACAAATCAAGGTGTTATATCAGGAAAATCTTTCCAGCAATTAAAGTTTCCAAGGTCTACATTAGGAGGTGGTAAGCTCTCCTTCCTTGGAGGTATTCAAGCAAAGTTTGAATTTGTTGGGTATATTTATAGTGGAAATTCCTTTCTATGTATAGATTGGACTAGGTGGCTGCTAAGATCCCTCCAAAGCCTAAAATACCTTGCAACAGCAATTCTTTGACATGTACACATTCATATAGATAGTTTCCAAAATTTCTAGGGTAGAAGTCAAGTCCTTCAACACCTTATTGAGTTCTTTTTTTTCCCCCTACTATACCAGGAGTCAGAGGGTGAAAAACCTTGGAGCCTAACTAGAATATAGTCTTCACGTTCTCTTTTTTCTTTTTCTTTCCAATTCAGAGCAATCTGGTAGCTAAGACTCTTCCGGGGAATGTAGTGCTCTTAGGGAGACCTCTTGCCAAACAGATGGCTGAAAACAAAAATGACTGCCTGGTAGGCTTTCTGGAACTCTTACGTTGTTGGATGCGTCCTCAAAAATCAACCCTATAGGAAAGTTGGCATTGAGCTGATAAGTGAAATTCCAATGAAGGAGAGAGATTTTCCCCTATGTTACACTTGTTGGTGAACCAGAGGGATGCTCAGAACTAGCTGATTAGTTATGTCTCTTGTTTATCCTTTCAAAACAAGATTAATTTGAGACACCTATTGATAGTCTGAGGAGGGGAAAGTATTTGAGAAGGGAAGAAGATGTGAGAAACATCAGAATTCTATTTTTACTGATCTCTGCATATCCTCCTAAAATACCCCTTGAGATTCTACAGAATTATTGAGTGAGATCAGGTTTTGAGATCTCAACCAACAATGAACCATTAAATAATCTTCATAATGGATCCTCAACTAAAGTCCTGCTCACTTTCATAAGATGTGAAGGTGGCCCTATGTGGCCCTTTGTGGCCCTAAAGAAAGGCACAAATTAAGGCAGATTTTTTGGGAAAGGGCGGAGTGATGGGATATATCTGGGTCTTCCTGAGAATCTGCTTAGGTAAATAACTGAAGAAAGTTCAGTGTTCGGTGTGCCAAGAACTCTGCCAAACACTAAAGATACAAATGCAAAAATCATGAAAGGAATTTAGTAGGGAACAAATGATCTCATGGGAATAATGCCATCAAGGACATTAGTAGGGGAAAATACCACTTATAAAAGAATGGTGGACAGAGAATCTAAATTGGAAAAGGCTCTTCACTAGAAGGTTGCACAAAGCAATTTATGAAAACTAGCTATGAGGAAACACCAAGCAGCATCAAGAAAAGCAGAATTTGCATCCATGAAATTATGAATTTCCAGAATTCACACATTCAAATGTTAGTGTTATCAATACTTGAGCAGTGTCGAGGTATTGTTGGTTCATAGAAAGAAACAAGAAAAACTCAAATTGGAGAGGCCATGCTGTAGTCAAAGAGATAAATCCCTATAATCTCAACTTGGCCTTTCACCTGTTTCCCCAAAATAGTCCAATCCCATAACCACATTTTGGTCCCTACAGGAAAAGCCATGCTTCACTGTGTCTCATTCAATAAGATGTAACTCCCTGGGCCTATTTAAACTTATAATTAGCTTAGAAGCATTCCTTGACAAAGAGCTCCTGGGAACTCAGAGAAACCACCAACTGTGAAATTCCCCAGATGGAAATGACATTGAAATAGAGAGAATGAAAAGAGGAGAGACTGATACCTGAGGATCTCACCAGATTGAGGTGATGGAATAGAATGAAGCTCATAGGAAACCAAATGATCCCTTTTAAAATGTGCCAGGTTTTCAGGGCAGTGGGATGCCAAAATTGAATTTTCCATGATATTTAGCAAATCGTTCCTGTTAACAGGCCTTGTGTCCTGTCTTTCCTCCAAATTTTGGTACATTAATCTTCAGAAAAAATCTAGCTGAGTACAAAGATCCATTTTTTGGTATTGAATTCTTTCCTACATTACCAGCAGGTGGGGTGTTTCCAAGACAGTAACCTCCCCATCCCTCTGGAAGCAGTTCTGTTGTTGTTCCTACAAGTTCCCCTCATAATCTTTACATGACTTCTCTATGCTTTAATAATCACAAGGGAATGAGTAGTGTCTTTAAAAACCTATTTTTTACCTTTTAAAATGTGTTAAATATAAATGCAGAATCAAAGAAACATATATGAATTATAGAGCTTATGAGGAGGAAAAGAAAAAAAATGTCCCTTCAGCAGACAACCCAAAAAAAGACACATACCCTCTATACTTCTTCACAAAGAAAGAGCAGAAATTTAGAATGGTTTTTCCCAATTTAATGCTCTCTCCTGCACACTCAAGTTAAATCAACAAGTCAATAAACTCTAGGAGGTACCTCACAATAAGAAAACTGTGGATGTAAATTCTGGTAGGGAGAACTTCACTAGATGGCTAAGAGATGGAGGTGGAACCTTTGGCTTGAGCCCAATCAGGCATGAGATGGGGAATAGTACTTGATGGTTGTGGGTGGGGGTGGGGCAAGCCTTAGTAGCGACTGTGGCTGGGGGAAGAAGAAAACTTAGGGGCTAGAATGTGTAAAACTCAAGAACTTTGGGACCCTGCCAAGATGGAGCTGGAAGGGCTGAACTTTCACTTGAAAGAAGCCCTTGAAGAGGTTCAGACCTTGGCAAGTTCACCAGGTGGGTAGATTTCCCCATCTTCTGGCTACCCAAAGAGAAGGTGAGGAATTGGTGGAAAAACAATCATTACCAACATGGGATGAGAAAATGGAAAGTTCTGTGAATGTGAAACATGCGATTGGCTAAAAGGTTAAGGTCTGTGTAGAAAATTCAAAGTCCCTGGTTCCTGTTGCTAGTTTACAATAAGACCACTAAACAGAAGAAGTGGGAATTTATATATCTCCCAAGAGAGAAAAGCAGTCTGAAAAAAAGTATCAAGGACTTCAAGTAATTTTTCTTCTGTGAAAGAAAAGCAGTTATTAGGAGGAAGACTCCTCAAGTTGTGGGGAGGGGAACTTGACCATTGAGAAAGTTAAAGTGGTTGTCCATAGACTCACAGACCTTCAGAGGCAGAAGGAACCTTCCCTGGAGGGGCAGCAGGGTACTGCAGAAAGAATTCTGGAGTTGGTGGATCTGGGTTTGATTGAACTTTGTCACATCTTTGTCACCCGTGGGTCTCTGAGCAAGTCACTTGGAGGATGTGTGTTTCCTTGATATTAAGTGCACAACATTGGGCTAGATGAAACATATAGTCTCCTCCAATGTTTAATCTATGATCTTAACCTGACCTCATCTAATGGATAAGAAAATTAAAGCTTAAGAATATTAAATTATTTTCCCAAAAATATGTAGTTGGCAGCAAAACTAAAACTGAAACCCAGAATCATCATTTCATTTCTCCTTCTAATTCACTGCGATGGTACTTTTAAAGAGAATTCTTTTTTTCTCTAGGGAATACCTGGCTCATTTACCATTCCAACTCAAAGGGACAACAGAAATTTACTAAAGGCATATATAGATTTTACAGAGCATTTCATTGACAACAGTGTAAACAAGGCTATGGTAGTTATCCTGGTGGATCTTGGGTAAAGTACCCAACTTCTCTGTGGTTTCATTTCTCTAGCCACAAAGTCATTCCTAATTTTTATGACTCCATTTGATAGAGAATTATGAGATTCCAAAAATAAAATGTTGGAAGACACATGCTTTATACATTCTAGTTGTGTAAAATGAAATATGGAGCCACATAGAGCCTATCTATGTCATTCAACACCGAAATGATGTAAATAAAAAAAAACTAAGCAAAAGAAAACAAAAACCTGCATCTAACTTGGTACTGAAATGTAGCTTGATGCTTACAGGGTTTGTTTTGACAATTTAGGATAGGCTGGTTGTCAGTAAGAATGACCGCATGTATATAATGAAGGAACACTTGTTTGGTGATAGGTAGCTGCAGGTGATGTGTGGCTTCTAATGGGACAATAGAATGTGCAATTGGAAAATGTACTAGCTTTGTTGGTGTGGATTATACTAAAAGCCCTAATAGAATTGCTAAGATTGCATATCAACTGTTACTCCATAAACATGTTAATTAGTGAATTAATACTTTTCAGAAGTATGAACCCAGTAGGGTGTTAGAAAATGACTGCAAGATACCTAAGGGCCAGAGCAAAGAAAACTGTGTATTTCCAATTACCCCCCTTCTCCATATTTTCTGATTTGCCTCAACTCATCTCTATGTATTCCCCTACATTCTCATTTTTATCTCAGAGGATATGATATCAGGCTCTCAAATCCATCCACCCTTGTATCTTTTGCCTTCTCTGAGTTTTGGCTTCATTAATCATGTCTGATTCTTAATTGTCTCTCTGTTCCTCTCCATTGTCTTCTTACCTTTTGCTAACAAATGTGGCCAAATTGTCACTTCAAAAAAATATACACATTCCCTCAAATCTCCTCCACCAACAAACTGCCATATTGTTCCTCATCTCTTCTACTGCCAGACTTTTTGAACAAATGGTCTATATCCCTATACAACTCCTTACCACTTGACTTTGACTGCCACTACTCTATTGACATTGTATCTTTGACGATCGCCAACAATATGGATATTGTCAAATCCAGGGACATTTTCTCAGTCCTCGTCCTTCTCCATGTGGTTATAATATGCTACAACTAGATTCATAGGAGGGCTGAAAGACAAAATAATAATATATGTTGTTTTGATTACAACTTCCAACCCCACCCAAACAGCATAAATCAAAACAGTATCCAAATTAAACATTACTCAGCTATGAAAAAGAAGACAACATGAAATTGTTTCCTTAGGGAGTATCAGTATTCAGGAGGAAGAAAGAAAAACCATACGGTGAGTTGTAGGTGGTTGTACTATCCATTTAAAGTGAGCATAACTCATAATTCAGAATCATTTGACCTCAGGCAGCATCCTCCCTTGAATATCTTAGAAGGCAGGAACAACACTGGACACGGTGATCAAGTAGGAACTTCATGGAATGCTTCCTAAAGAAGTTGGAGGATTTTTTCCTGGAAAAGGAAAGAATGGGAATAGGCAAAGGGGCAGGCATGATGATTGTGTGATTAGATTTTTTTCTCACCCCCTGCAGAGGGAAGATCTAGAAACAAAGGGTCAATGTTGCAAAAAGGCTAGATGAAGGGGAAAAAACAAATTTTTACTATTAATATTATCTAAAACCAGTGGCAAAGTGGATAGAGCTTCAGGCCTGGAGTCAGGATGATTCATCTTCCTGAGTTCAAATCTGTTACTAGCTATGTGACCCTGGATAAGTCATTTAATCCTGGTTGTGCAGTTTTTCATCTGTAAAATGAGCTGGAGAAGGAAATGGCAAAACTCCCCAGTATCTTCATAGAGAAAACCCCACATGGAGTCACAGAGAGTCAAACATGGCTGAAACAACTCACTAACAACAAAAATCAAAATGGATTGTTTTGGTTTCCTCCTTTGTCACAAATCAGAGATTTTGTGGTCACTTGTTGCATTTGTAGTAGATTGGATGATTTTTCAGTTATAGGTTAGGCTAAATCACCAGTGAAGAGATTTCCAACTCTAAATTCTGAGATTTTTTTTTCTTTTTGAAGAGTTTAGATAAGTAGGGCTTGAAAAATAATTAGTAGAAGAATGACACAGAGGAAGACATTGCTGGCCTTTCTCTGATCTACCCATTCCTCCTCCTTTGCTCCCAAAGTAAGAATGAAGTACTTGAGTATTGGATTCCTCTGTAGGTCTCTCAGGAAGAGAAGCTTCTCATCTACCTGTGAGAATTTAACTGAAATTCTGTAGATTCACCAAACTGGTGAACTTTGAACCTTGAAGCTGTATACAAAGGCCATTAGTGGCCTGCTTCTTGGTCCCATTCCTCCAGGGGGAAATAATGGTATGAGTATTTCTCTTTGATAAGCAGGTCACAGTCCTACGTATACTTATTTATACCTCAGCCTGATTGAGGGTGGAATGATGATAGACAGCCCCTCAAAGTCCCTTTCATATTCATCATTGAACACTTATCTCTTTATAGGAAAACTAGCCATATCGAAGTTACCAGCTTCCCTAATGTGAAGGATTAAATTTGTGACTAGTTGAAAGGGTGATATAGAGTCACCAGATAGGTGTAAATAGTCACGTGTATTACAGAGTTCCATAGGAAAAGCCTAGTAGAAGATGTTTTCAGATACATGTGCGACCAGAAGAAAATATGGATAAAGTAGAGCCTATGTTAAACACATACTATTTATTTGCCAAGCACTGTGCCAAGCTTATACTTGGGATACAAATACATGAAAGCTCAACAATCTCTATGCTCTAAGATTTACATTCTAATGGGAAAGAAAATACCTAAAGGTGAGCTGAAAATCTAAGTTTGGAGTGAGAGAGGAGAGAGCGTTGCCTCAGGGGTAAGGTTATTGGTGCCAAGGTAGAGAAGTTGACAGAATGAGATGATCCAGGAGTAAGGTAGCATGGCTATAGTCCTTCAGAAAATTGACAAATAAGAATGGATAGCTTCCAGGTCTGGATGAGGGAATATCCCTTTCCTGTGTGGGGATCCTGAGGAGGACTGGTGGGAGACGGCAGATAAGTGTCACCAATAATGAATAGATATTGACAAATTGCACTCTTTGTCAATGGAAACAATACACACAGTGATGAGATCACAATCAAAGAATCAGAGTAAGTACTTACAGAAGACCTACTATGTGCTTATTATCATGCCAGGTACAGGGAAATGAAACATATAGGACCTGACCTCCCAGAGCTTACAGTCTAGTGAGAAGGCTAGTGGGGAATATTTTTAGTGAAAAATTATTAGAATAAAATTTCAAAATCACAAATGATCTCAACCTGTTGACTTGTACTGTCTTTGGATCCTTCTAATATAACACACATCTGCTGTCTTCTGTATCATCACCATCCACATCTGAAGTTTTTGTGGCAAAGTAGTCTAAAGTTGGAGAGTTTCATTTATCCCCAGCTGTTTCTATCATTCACAACACACAACACACACACACACACACACACACACACACACATGCACACCCTCCACCCCATACGGTTGTCTGAGATTCTTGGCTGAGACAGTTATTTGTTTCTTTATTTAGAAAAAAAAGAAGAAAAAAAAACAACTTTAACATGGCTCAGCTTAACTGAGGGACAAGCTGGAATTTACAAGTTTCCAAGTTATCACCCAGGAAACTGCCAACATGTCACAGGTGTACACCATAAGAGTGGTGAGAAGAGAGGAAGTATGTATGCTGGTGACAACTAGGATGGGAGAGCCTCATCCAAAATGCCCCACGGTGAGTTCTGCATCTGCCAGTACAAAAAAACACAACTTGTTTCCCAAAATGGTGCAGGGGACAAGGGACCAGAGAGGTAGCAACTACCTGTAGCATAGTATAGTATATCCTATGTACACTACATACATAGTATAATAGGCAGAGGTGTTAACAAAAGACTGAAGGAATATAAAACAGCGTGGAGGAGAATAAGAGTAACATGGAAAAAAATCAAATGATGAGTATTCTGAGGCAGAGCTAGACTGATTTTTATTTCTTAAACAGCCAAGTTTCTCTCACTTAGCTGCTAAATCACTAGGTCTCTCTTTTTCTTTTCCTATTTTTCCCCCTCAGGTCATGTATACCTGTTCCTGACTATGGAGGTTAGAAGCTCAGCTTACCTGCAGGTTAATGGACAGGTAGGGGCAACTCTCTCTTAGGTCATCTATCTATGGGACTTAATTGAATAATATTCCCTCTTTTTCTCTACCCCCCCCCACCTTCTCATTGATCAAGCTGCTTTTGAGAAAAGTGATACTTTGCATATCTGGCTAAGTGCTGTTAACAGCCTCTGCCTGCGGTTTGTTAAAATTAAAAAAAAAAAAAAGTGTGATCTTGTCGGAGAAGTAATTTGCTTCTCTCCAACCAATGATGGCTTGTACTTTATGCAAATTGGTATCTAGGGACAACAAATCCCATTTAATACATATGCATAGTTCATAAAAAAAACGACGTGAGAGAAAGAGGAAAAAAGATAAAGCTACGAGTCAGCAAAAGAACAGGTTCCGAGAAATTTATTGTCCCAAATTGGACATTTGTAACAGATGATGTGAACAAGTGTTAACTTTGTTTTCAGCAGCTCTTCACGTACATTCACTAGACATCACACAGATTATGTTTTAAGGATCTGAACTGTAATAAAAAAAAGTGTCTATGGGCTTTAGAGTGTTGTGTTCCATATGGTTAGGGAAGTACAGAGTTATTGCGACAAGCATCTTGTGAAGCTCATTACGCACGGCGGTGTTAGATGCGAATTGCTGCGCATAGCTATAGGGTACGTACATGACATCCCACAGTCAGCAGATAGCAACTGGAAATGAAAGATATGAAGGCAGAGAGTACAGCTTCAGGGAACATGTTAGACAAAACATCTGCTGGTATCAGAACACTGCATTATCAGATCATTGTGGCCATGAATTTTTTATAAAGACACTTTAGAAAAAAAAAAAGCTTCAACTTTGAAAGTGACATTTTACAAAAAAAAAGAAATTTTTTTTTGATTGAAGTGTGATGTCAGGAGAAAAGTCCATTGGAGTTTGTTATCTCAGGAGAGAGTTAGTGTTGGCAACTTGAGATAGAGCGGTTCTTTCAAGGAAGGTACTGGCCATTGGCATATTCTGTGCCCCATGGAGTATGGGCCTGCAGGAAGAGAAGTGGGTTTGCAGACTGTGCCTGGGAGCTGCAACATGAAGGTAGAAATCTGATCTTACTCAAGACCTCAAAGTACTTTTGGCCTACACTGCTGCCATATACTAGAGATGTCATCGTTAGTAGTCCCTTCCCTCATTTGCAAGATGTCTAGAAGGTCCATGAACTGTGTGGGTGGAGTAGGTCACTGGCTTTCATTAAGTCACATTTTCTCTACTCATCTCTTAGGCTCTGTCTGCAAATGGTTGGTTTTTTATATGGTATTTTTCATCAGAGAGTGCTTTCATAAGATATTCCTTCTTCATGGGAAACCTGTACAGATGAAAGACTGGTCTGGTTCTGATCCCTGGGAATGAAGTATGTTCATTAACTCCCCATCCTGCATGACTGAGGGAGGGTGCTCACCTTGAGGAAAATCAAGGGTCCTGATATTTAGGACTCATTACAGGATGTCATATATTTCATCCTAGGAAATCATAAAGAGCTCCTAAAAGCATCATAACTTATGGAAGGATCAGGCTATCAGCAGACACCTCTCAGTTAACGTGACTCAGACAAACACTACAACTGCAGTGATTCAGACTGGCAAGCTGTGGGGGTGGAAAGCTGAGGAGCACTCTCCTGAAAAGTAGAATAGGGAGAAGTTATGGGGAAAGAGTGGATCATGAGGGACAATAACTTGGTTTCTAAAAGGTTCTCCTGAGGCCTTGGTGTTAGTGTGTTCTATCTCAATTTTGACCTCCTGTTTATCTCGTTCTAAAGGGGTCCCTGAGTTTCTATTTGTCCTTCTCCATGGCAACAATAGAACTTTGGGTGACGACCAATCCAGCATGAGGACAGGAACCTCTGTCTCCTAAGTTCCTGAATGCATCTGTTTTGAGCTATCCAGGTGCTCAGTAAAGATGGATTGACAGACACATTCAGGGATTAAAGCAGAAGTAGAAGGACAAAAGAAGTCTCTGTTTCATTCCATTTCTGATCTAACAAAAAGCAACCACAGGGAAAAACTCTACTCTGTCTACTTTTCAGCCTTCTTCTCTGTCTTCTTCTTCATCTCTTTACCCCTCCCTCTTTTCCTCTCTCTTTCAGATTTTCTATTCTTCCCAATAATGGTGATAATCTACCCCTTTTAATAAATAAAAACAGAAATAGAAACTACTAGCTTTGCTTGCTATGAAAGTGCTGCTTTAAAGGGAGCTTCTTCATAGATAATACTTTTGTATATGAAAAAGATACAATCATAGAAGAGAGGAGAGGGCATACCAGGTATATGGGCACACACTGAAGTCACATAATTGCCATTGATCCTTTCCATGGAAATAAGAAGTTCCATAACAAACACAATTTCCAATCTTACTCAACACAATTTCCATTTTTGGATAACTGATTTCAAGTTTGAATCATGGAGGAGCCTTGAACACTTTACAAAGGAGCCCTAAAGAATTCCTAATTGCATTGTCATGGACAACAGCATCTATTCTTATAGGGCAGATGTCCTCAACCAGAGATCTGTGAGTTTTATATGTTTATTTTTTAAAAAATGATACATATATGTCAATATAATTGGTCTTCTTTGTAACCTAGGTATTTTATTTTGTATATTGAAAAAAGAATTCTAAAAAGGGCTTCCAAGGCTTCATCAGTCTGCCACACTGATATACAACACACTAGAAAGTTTAAGAAGCATGGCTATAGAGGGTTTGTTCAAATGAGCTGCCTGTTCAGCTTAAGGAGGTACCAGAAAGGTAAGCTTTTGTTTAGGACTTTAATTGTCTCTCCCTTTGGAAGGGAAGGGACCACTGAAAACCTTGCTAATGGAAAGAACTAAACACATCTCCTGGGTGTTGGGAATTATTTGGTTGGCTCTGGATCTTATGAATCAGAACTATTTCTATTGTGTTCAGTCTATAAATGGGAATTAGTTAGTTGTTCTTCATGCTAATGATAACCAAAATGATATCATAGGTGATGTCTTTGACTTGTACATAAATTGAATTTAAGTGAGAGTGAGAGAGAGCTGCATTAAGTTATCAGTCTCACTCTTTTTCCAGAGTTAATTGAAGTCCAACAGCAAGACAAAAGTCAAGATAACTAGCAATGGCTCAGGATCCAGTAGCTTCTTTGATGTCTAACCAACCACTAAGCACTCCACAGCATCTACTTCTACCATCTTCAAGGTTCATTTGAACAAATTGTGGATGTCCACCCATTCTTCCAGAGGAAATCTTTACTTCTTAGGATAGACATCACCGTCCCAAATCATTGATGGATTTGAGGCCTATTGGTTACCCTTAATCTGGCTTAGCCCATATGCGGAAATGCTTTACCAGTGGTGTTGCACATGTTCCTTGGAGCCAAAAGTGAGTATTGGGTAGCAGGTGGATATCAAAGGTGAAACCTCTGAAAATAACTTGACAGTTCTCAAAAAGATCCTAATCTTCCCTGAACACCTGTTAACTCCCCTCCCGAAATGGGGGTTAGTTGCACAGTCATTATCTTTTCCTCTTTTTTATTGGAGAGAACTTAAGACCTCAGAATAGCACAGCCATACATGAACCCAGCACCTTGGGGACACAGATTACTTATCAGGGGCAAAGATACACTGCAGCTACAGTTACATCCAAAATTGGTCACAAAACAAAAAAAGGGGGGAAGCTCTTAGCTTGGTTTCTTCAGTTTAATTCTACAAGCAGTTATCAAGCACCTGTCAATTAAGAAATCATTTGATGAGCTTGGAGAGAACAGAGTCAGGCCAGTAATGAAAGGCGAAGACCAGACTTCTAAAGTGATATGTTGCCTTTATGTTACATACATGCATACATATGCACACATATATACATATATTATATATGTATATATGCATACACATACATACTTGTATATATGCACACATATATGCATATACACACATGCACACACGTATATATGTGTGTGAATATATATGTATATATATCTGTATGTATACATATATACAAGTGAATGTATGTATGTGTGTGTATATGTACACACACACATACACACACACACACACATAAAGGTGATCTAGTGAGTGAAGAAGGAGATGACAAGCTACTCCAGTAGCTTTGCCAAGAAAATCCTAAGGACAGTACTAAAAGGATAAAACAGATGACATCAGAAGATGAGCCCCTCAGGTTGGAAGGTATCAGTAAAATGCCACTGGAAAAGAGCAGAAGACAACTATTACCATAGATAGCTCTAGTACTAATGAAGTAGCTGGGCCAAAGCTGAAAGGAAGATCAGCTACAATGCATTTGGTGATGAAAAGAAAGTCTCAGATCAATGTTGCATAGGAACCTGGAATATAAGATCTATGAACCAAAGTAAGATGGATGTTGTCAAGTAAGAGATGGAAAAATCAAAGAGAGATATTTTGGATGTCAGTGAACTTAAATGATGAAAATAAGTGAATTTAATTCAGGTGATCACTACATATACTACTGTGGGCAAGAATTCTTTTGAAGAAATGGAATACTCCTCGTTGTCAATAAAAGAGTGAGAAAATTAGTACCGAGATACAATCTAAAAAAATTGACTAAATGACATTTGTTCAAATCCAAGGCAAACCATTCAACATCATAGTAATACAAGTCTATGTTCCAACCATTGGTGCAAAAAGGTCATAGTTGATCTGTTCTACAAAGTCCTACAATATCTTCTAGAAATAACACCAAAAAAGATGTGACATTCATCATAGAGGATTGGATTGTTAAAGCAGGAAGTCAAAAGATAGTCAGAATAACAGGTAAGTTTGGTTTTGGAGTACAGAATGAAGCAGGGAAGACTACTAGTTTTGTCATAGCTAACACTTTTTTAAGAACCCAAAAGGTGACTCTACCCATGAACATCATCAGATGGTCAATATAGAAATCAGATTGATTATATACTTTGCACACAAAGTGTATGCAGTCAATTAAATCAACACCTGGAGCTGACTCTGGCTTATATAATGAGCATCTTCTTGTAAATTTCATACTTAAATTGAAGAAAGTAGGGAAAACCATTAAACCATTTAGGAATGACTTAAATAATATCCTTAGTGGATATGAAAGTAGAAGAGACAAATAGATTTAAGGGATTAGATCTAATGGATAAAGTGGCTGAAGAACCATAGGCAGAGTTTCACATTATTGTACAGAAAGCAGGAACACAAAAAATCCCCAGAAACAACATTCCAAAGAAAAAGAAAAGCAAGAAAGAAAAATGGCCATCTGATGAAACTTTTCAAATAGCTGTGGAAAATGGGAAAGAGAAAGATAAACTCAACTGAATGCAGAATTCCAGAAAATAACCTGGAGAGATACAAAGGTTTCCTTAAATGAACAATGCAAAGACATAGAAGAAAATGATAGAATGGGAAAAAAAAACAAAAGATCTCTTCAAGAAAATTAGAGATATCAAGGGAATGTTTTATGTAAAAAATGGGCATGATAAAAGAGGAACTTAACAGAAGCAGAAGAGAATGAGGGAAGGTGGCAAGAATACATATAACAACAGTACAAGAAAAATTTAATATCACAGATAACCAAGATGAGGTGGTTACTGATCTAGAGCCAGAAATACTGGGGAATGAAGTCAAGTGGGCCCTAGGGAGCACTGCTAACAATAAGGTTAGTGGAGGTGATGGAATTCCAGCTGAACTATTTAAAATCCTAAAGATGATGCTGTTAAAGTGCTGCACAGCATGCTAGCAGATTTGGAAAATTCAGCTACCTAGTGCTGGACAAGACTTTTGGAAGTCTCTTGGACAGAGAGAAAGGAGATCACATCAATCAATCCTTAAAGAAATCAATTTAGGTTATTCACTGGAAGACAAAATACTGAAATTGAAGGTTAAATTCTTTGGCCACAGAATGAGAAGATGGGACCATTGGAAAAGAACCTCATGTTGGGAAAGACTGAAGGCAAAAGGAAGAGGGGATGGCAGAGGATGAAATGGCTAGATAGTGAATTGAAAACAATGAACATGAAGGCTTGGCTTGTTGTGGTCGATGGGGTCATGAAGAGTTGGAAATGACTGGACAACTAAAGAGTAACAATACACACATAGAGTTAAGGGAGGTAGAGGTGGACAACAGAGGTATAGAAGAAGGCATTTTGACATGTATACATGACACAATGAATGCTCTTCAGTGATGCACTGGAGCCTCATTACCAAATATTAGGTTTCTCCCATAAGCTCCTTCAAGCATAAAAACATGCAGTCTCTGAGGCAGGATGAAAGGTAGATCTGGGGTGTCCCAAAGTGGTCAGAAAGTTATGTTATAGAGGACCCCCACTGTTTTAAGTTAATCAATTCACATTTATTGTCTACTCAGAGGCAACTGGGTGGCTCAAGTGGCTAGAGCACCAGGCCTGGAATTAGGAAGACCCAAGTTCAAATCTGATTTCAAATGTGTCCTAGATGCATGACCCTCAACTATAAAATGGGGGTAATAGTAGCACCCACCTCAGCATTTTTTCAGAGTGAAATGAGGTAGTGGTAGTCCAGCAGAGTGCCTGGAACATACTTGGCACTTATTGATGTCTCCTTCTTTCATAGATTCCCTAGCATTTTGCCAAATTCTCAAATCATCCTTTAGAAGTAAGGTCATTTGAAGTATAATAAATAGTTTATCTTACTGACTAGATTAAAATTTTCAATAGAGCCTCATACTCAAATCTTGAGTTGTTTTATTCTACTTCATTAAAAAAATCTATCAAATGTTTTAACTAAAGAAGAATGGGTATAGGAGGGTTGCTGTTGTTTGTTCTTGGGACAAAGTGTTGCTGTGCCCCCAAAAGCCAACAAAGAGTTGTGCATTATGGGAAGATGGAGAAGGGAAGTTGGGGGAGAGGAAGAGAATGACCAAATAGAAAATAATACCTTGAGAATAACATTCATATTTTGGAGAAAACTAAAGGGCATTTGAACCTTGTGTCAAGTTTTATTCCAATTCAAGATGTAATGGAGAAAGTCCAGAGATGGAACTAAAATGACAAGATAGCAGTAAAAATAATGATGATATTATCACAAATAACTTAGTAAAAACTGTAGCTAACTATTTGAAAGAAACTGATATCTTGAAATCAAATGAAATGGGAAGACCATGTTTAAACCAATTAACACCTGCACAATTCCAGCCTTAATATAGATTTTAAGAACTGTAAAATGGACCATAAATTTGAAAAGAATCTTTACAAAAATTCATACAATAGGCACACATAATTGAATTCCTTAAAGATAACTGAAAGTGGTTTGTCTTGGGATAGAGCCCATGAAACAGTTATAACATCTAAGAGTGAAATCAAAAGACCCTACCTAGGCAAGATTCACATGGAATTTGCCAATAATATATTGACAAAAAGCATGGGACAACTGTGTGTTATTTAGTTGTTTTTTCTTGATTGAATGCCTCATTATGGAAATTAAAGCAGGTCACCACCAAGAGAAATTATAAAAAGGATATCTTTAAGAATCCTAGACTTAGTGAGGGCTTTATGGTAGCAATTTAGAATCAGGTGATCATTAAGGGAATTATGAAAGAATAAACCTTAAGGATTCTAGACTTAGTAATGGATGTAGATTATGCAAGTATATAGCAGCAACCACACAAGACATACCTGCTCACTGCAACAATTAAGCACCAACTGAGTTCTTAGCAAGCTATCAACTGCTGGCCAGAATTATGTATCAGAAGCTCTTTTTTCGTGAAGTGACAAATGATAAATCCTTATACCACACATACAGAACCAAAATATCCTTCATATTTCAACCGCACTGCTAGGATCTGAGTATTATTGTAAAGTGAACTACAACCCACAGTCACCCAGATAGAACATTCCATAAACAAACAAAGAAATGAACAAAACATGTAACAGCATTAATGGAGACTGTCTCCCATGTCTGGAATATTCTCCTCTTTCACAACTCAACTCAAATTCTACCTTCTGCAGGAGACTTTCCCCAACTTCATCCCAAAACTCTGTTTAGTTTAGCAATCCTTTCCCTCTAAGATTTCTCTCTGCTTATCTCTTGTGTGTATTTAGTTATGTGCATGTTGTCCCTCATACACACACACACACACACACACACACACACACACACACAAGAATATGAACACCTTGAAAACATGGAGTGTGTCCATTTATATGTCTCCAGCACTTAGCACCATGCCTGGCACATAGTAAGCACTTAATAATGCTTTGTGATTGACTGACTAGCATCTCAGGATACTCAAACTAAGGTAAATTTAGGACAAATAAAAAGAAGTACTACTTCATGCAATGAATACTAAAAATTAGAGAACTCATTATCTCCCAAGAGATGGTACAGACTCAAAAGCATCAAGTTCAAGAAGGTTATCAATAAATTCCTGGATGACATATTCATAATGGATTTTTATAGGGACCTTGGGATTTGAGGAGGCTATTCTTACCCTTTTCAGGTTGATATTAGAGTCGATCGCTGTATCACCTCAAAAATGTCCTTGGTGCTTCAGTTAAAGACAAAATCCTTGGTTGGTTAGACCACAATGTTGAACTAAGATGTCATTCCTGAAGTTCTTGTAAGGAACGCCGTCAAATATATTATGTAAATGTCCAGGGCATTATAACTAGCTTATATTGTATAAGGCCTCTTTCTTGAAAATCATAAACACAGGGGATTCAAAGAAAACATAAAGCCCCTCTGTTTCGGATTGCCCTAGGGGTTTTTAACCTGTCTGACTTACAACACATTGAGAATCACTGTTTGTTGGTCTGGAATTTATTTCAAAGTCAAACAAAATTAAGAATAGGGACTTGATTTGAATGAATCATGTCTGACTGCATAAGGTCAGGTCTTGCTCTTTTCGAAATTCTCCAGCTTTGTTAACAAGTTGGGTGGTTGTCCAGAAACAGTTCAAATCACACAGGGATGCTTAACAACCAGTCTCTAATTCCTCTCAAGTGGAGTGCAAAGTCCCTGACCTGCAGAATGTGAAAATTGAAGTGTTCCTGGCTTTTAAGAAGAAAAAAATAAATTCACAAATGCAGTCACCTGGTGGTAGATTTCATAATGAGAAACAAAGAGAGGGCTTTTTTTTTTTAATTTTACTCATCCCACTGCTGGGTCTATCCACCTACTAGCTTTGATTGATGATGTCACCAAAACAAAGGAGTGCATTTAGCCTAATAAGCCAACTTGAAGAGACATTGAAAGGCTGGAATTATGTATGGCAGAAGACAATTATGCAAGCTAAATGATTCTTTAATTAATAATGAGATCCATCACAGGCAAAAAAGAAAGGATCATGAAATAGAAAGCTTTATGATTTACTCTGTGTGTGTCCATATGGACCTGCAGTGTATATATTTTGGGATACAAATGATATATGCACATTTGTGCATACTGTGGCATCTGAATCTATGTGTTTTTGTTGTTGGAGCTCATGACTCATTCATACCCTGTGTAACTGCATGGCTAGAGTACATAGAATGTCTTTGAATAGATGCAATACACAGTGTTGTCCCTGAAGCCATATGGTTTTATAATTAGAAAGAATTTTAAATTTCATTGATTTGCAGTTTATTTTCTCTTATTTGCAAAATGTAAGCAGTTGGGGAGTACTGGCCATGTTTAAATTGATATTTTTTTACATTAAAGCAAAAACTGTATATTCATAAATCCCTCCATATATGCGTGAATGTATACATACACATCTACAGATAAAAACTAGCATAAAACTAGCAATATTCTATTTGGGCAATACACTACTGAATGAAATAGCCTACCATAATAGACAAGCTATATTTGCAAAGTTTCAACATTTAACCCCTCTATGGACTTTCCCATGAAAAACTTCCTTCTTCTAATAAAATGAATTGTTTAGCCCTCAAATGCAGGCCATTTGGGTAAGAATAGAGCATGTTGGAGAAGAGTAGGAGGGAAAGAGAGAGAGAGAGAGAGAGAGAGACAGAGAGAGAGAGAGAGAGAGAGAGAGAGAGAGAGAGAGAGAGAATTAGCATTTAAAAAAATATTCCTACTGAATTTTCACCATGGATTATAGGTTCATAAATTTAAAGCTAGAAGGGACCTCATAATCCCTTTAATTTGCAGAAGAGATAACTGTGGGCCATAGAGATAAATGTGAGCTCACAACCTTTCCCCCATGTATTTTTTCTGCCTCTTTGAATTTTTACCTTGCTTCAAAACCCTTTTCTTTCCTACCCTGCAGTTGCCAATGCTCTCTACTTCATGAAATAATATTTCCTTCCCAAAGAAATCAAAGAAAGAGAGAAAAGACTTCCATGTAGAAATGATTTACATTAGTTCCTCTTGTGGTTACCAAGAATTAGAAGTTAAGAGAACACCCATGAAATATAGGCTAGCTGAAGAAGTTATGGTATATTAATGTGATAGAATATTATTGTGCTGCAAGAAATAACCAAGGATATAGTTTCAGAGAAACCTGGGAAGATTTATATGAACTGATCCAAAGAGAAGTGAGTGGAACTGAGAACAATATATAAAGTAACAATATGATAAAATCAAACAATGTTGAAAATTAAAGAACCCCAATCAACACGATGACTAACCATAATTCCAGTAGACTTATGATGAAGTGATTCTACCCATCTCCTGAAAAAATATGAGTGGGCTCAAAGTACACACACACACACACACACACACATACAAAATGTATGTATATGTATATACACATATATACATATATATGCATGTATGTATATATACATATATGTGCATTGGGGTCCTAGACTATGACATAAAATCCATGAACAGTAATTGTTTTCATTTTTTTAATAATTCTACAATTTAGCATAGAATATGGTACATGGTAGCATTTAATAATTGGGTTTTTTTGGTGAGTAAATATTGAATTGTCTAGTAGAATATAAGCTCTTTGGGGGATGAGATTGTCTCACTTTTATTTTTGTTTTTGGGTTAACTAGATGGCACAAAAGATAGAGCATTGGTCCTGACATCAGGAATCAGGAAGATTCATCTTTGTGAGTTCAAATCTTGCCTTAGACACTTACTAGCTAAGTGACCCTGTACAAGTTTACCCTCTTTGCCTCAGTTTCCTTTTCTATAAAATGACAAACCACTCCACTTTGCCAAGAGAACTCTAAATGGAGTCATAAAAAATTGGACATGATTAAAATGACTGAATAAGAACAGCTCCACGTATAGTAAATACTTGATAAATATTCAAGGAACTGTCTACAACTGACCACTATGAGACTGTTTGCTGCAGGTTGAAAATGCATAGATTTCTCCTAGTGCTTATATTTAAATGTTTAACCAATGAGACCAACCACAAACAGCCAAGGACGCAAGTTTGATTCTCTTTTAAAGGTCAGTTAGTTTCACTTTTTTTTTTTTTTGTGGCCACTGAGAATATTTATAATGGTAGTCATTACGTAAATGGATCAGTGGATCTTAAGAAGGAAGTGGAAGAGAACATGGATTTCTCAATGTAAATACATCTCTACTTCTAGAAAGACAATCAAAAGCAAAAAAGCAGATGGTTAGTGGGTCAATAATGACATCTTAATATACAAAGCACATTAAATAATAAGAAGATGAAATGGATGTGCAACCATGAGACCTATTGATTAAGTCTAATGCTTTTACCCAACTGCTACATGTAATATGCTGAAGATTTAAGAAAAAAAAAAGCATGGGCCATCCCAAGTTTCAAGGATCAAGAGGGAGTAGATAATTGAGTTTGGATAAAAAGAAAAATAATTGATTAGCTCATAGCAAATATTAGGTAAGGTTATAACCAAACATATTATAACCAACAAGATTTCACTAAAGTATGCACATCACTTAATGTGAAATCGTTTAGATCACTAAAAAATACTATAGATGAAAATTCAAGTGTTCAAAGCAAATTTTAATTGAGATCACAAATATTACTTTACGAAAGATCAGTGGAGTCATTCTTTTATGAAAACCTTATCCATTTATTTGAAAGGATTCTTACAAGGGGTTCCAAAAAAATTCTTTAATTCCAGTTTATAGATTTTCCTTATTTTAATGTTACCTTCTCCAGTGTGGGCATATTATAAATGGAATTAACTACATTACTAATGCTTTTAATCTGATTTTACTGGTGCCTAGGGCTGATGGCCAGGAATCAGCATGTGTGCCGTTAAAAGAAAAATACAGTCATATAGAAACTAAATAACATGTCCAAATAAACACATTCATCTACGTGTTTTATTTATTAGTTTAACTAGCCAATATGCAGAACAATGTCTGCATGCCCTTAGACAGAAATGAAGTAGTTACAAAACAGTTATTGGGGCTGTTGGCATCCAGAACTCATACTTGATGGAAGAGCTGGCAAGAAAAGCCCATCATGCAATGACACATTCCTCTTGTTTCTCGTTCTCTGATTTTTAGGAATGCAACTAGACATATGTTAGGTAATGACTGTGTTCTTGTAAGTTTCTCTATATGTATAATTGAACTGGTGGTTTTCCAGTTGATTTGAGTCAATCAATGTAATGTATTTCAAGAGCATTTATGTGTCCATGTGTGAAGCACCCATGCTTGGTACTAGTGATACTAAGAGGAGACAAGCAAACAAATACTGTACTCAAGGAGTTTACTGGTTTGGTTGTTGTCCTTCATTCTCAAAGAAAATCAAAATGACACTACCATGCTAGAGTCAAGTTTCAATGTGTCTGACTGTGGCTAATCAGACTGATAGGAGCTCAGAATCCTCTATCAGAAGTCGGGCACAAATAGTCTCTGTGAACAATAGGGGTGGATACTCCAAATTTGTGTATCCTGCGTTTCCTTGGAGCTGTTTCAATTCTGCTTTGCTCATAGAGCACAGCACTTTCTCTAATGTAGGCATGCCATTCTGAGTGGTCTTGTGCCAGCATCTCCCATGTTTCACAATCAATTCTAAAGTTCTTAAGTGAGACCTTGAGAGTGTCATTTTATCACTTATGATCACCATATGAATGTTTGCCTTGTATGAGTTCTCCATAAAACAATCTTTGTAGCAAACATGTGTTTTACATTCCAATAACATGGCCAGCCCATTGGTGTTGTGCTCTCTGAAGTAGAGTGTGAATGCTTGGCAGCTTAATTTGAAGTATCTGGTACCTTATCGTGTCAGATGATCTTTAGAATCTTCCTAAGACAAGTCAAATAGAAGTGATTCAGTTTCCTGGCATGGCAATGGTAAACTGTACAGATTCAAGGAGCTTGTATTCTTCTTGCAGTCCACTAATTAAATTAGCTATTGCATTGTTGATCTGAGTTGGTTATTAAGATCACTGAATATCATTCATCTACCAGCTATTCATTAAAAGCCTTCCAAATGCAAAATACTGTCTTCATTCCACAGATCTCCCTTCAGTGATATCTATGAAGTGTAATCCATGTGTTGGAGACTATAGAAGGTTAAGGGAAGACACCAAAAAATGATTATGCTATGGTTAAAGCACTAAGGATTGGAGGATGGGTGGCAGGGGGATAGTTAAATTGGCTTTTCTGATAATCATGGATCAAGTGGTAGCAGATATACAGTTTAACCATACCCCTTTACTCTCTATCTCATGAACATGTCAGTATTTCTATAATGCAGTCTCAATCTCAAAAGCTTTATTAGCTTCGATGACATATTGTCCTTTTTTTGTGTACTTCCCATCCATCTTACACTTAAGCACCTGATATTTTGAAGCTAAATGTAGAACTTCTCATTGATTCCTATTAAATATCATTAAATTTGACCCATTGGAGGACCTATTTTAGGTTTCCTGTTCTATTATTCAAACTATTAGCTGTCCCTCCCATTTGGATACAAACACCATCAGTGGCTTTATCCAAGTCATTGATAAAAATGTTGAACAGAACAAGCCCCCGAATAGATTTTCCAGAGTACTACAGACCACTTTCCACTGTAACATTAATCATCATTCTTTCAGCTTATTCAACCATCTCTGAATCCACCTAATTTTATCATCATACAGTCCATGCCTCTGTCTTGTCCATAAGGCTATTATGGGAGACTTTGTTAAATGCCTTGATAAAAATCTAGTAATTTTATACCTGAGGCATTATTATTTATTTAATGAATACATAAGAAAGATTTGTAATTAACATATCAATTGTTTTTAGTTTGCTCCATGCTTCTTAATGAAAACACTTGACAGCTAGTATGAGGGGTTAACAATGTAGTGTGATAGGACCAGGAATTTTAAGACTGTAGTCTAGTCTCAGATATACCTCTAACTCGCTTTGTGGTCCTGAGATAGTGACTTTATGTCTTTGGGCCTCAGTTTCCTTCTCTGTAAAATAAGGGGGTTGGACTGCAAGAACTGACATTCACTCTAGCCCTGGCATTCAATGGTTCAGTGTAGAAAGTGCTAAACTAATATAAGGCTATCTTATTGATTTAAAATGCTGGAAGGTATTTGAAAACAGTCTGTTCTGATAAGTACATTATGCATTCCTTCTGCAATCTTGTTTACATTATTAATTTGTAGTCTCCAAGAAGAAAATGTTTGCTGAACAAGTCTCTGTCCAAATAATCACAAATTCTGAATTAGTGGAGTCCAAATGAATGGGGTTTGATTGGATCTATTCACTCATGAACAACTTTCAAAGATAAAGAATAAGTAGAGAAGGCACAAGGAAAGAATTAAGTAATAAGGAAGGAAAAAAAAAGCATACTTGCTAACTCAGCTTTGGGGTTCTCCAGCATTTTCTGTGTAGCCAAACAGAAATATAGGTATGTAGTGGGGGGAGGGAGGGCGGGAACATAAATTACCAGGTGTCAAATTTCTGATTTGATAACACCCTGTATAAAAATAACTTATTATTACTCTTCATTTATCTAGCTCTATGAATGTATATAGCACTGTATAATAAGTAGAATGGATCAAAGGAGGGACAAGATTAGTGCCCCAGGGGTCTGACCAGATAGAATCTCAAGTGGAAGCTCTGCAATTCCAGAGAATCAGGGTAGCTGCAATCATGGCTGACTTTGAGTGGCCCTCATCATGTGTTGCAGTTTAAGCCAGTTGGCCCTATGGAAGGTATTGTGTTAGGGAAGTGCGGTTTTCCTTTTGATGGGAGATATGAAAATGGCTTGACGTTTTGCTTTTCTTGAGAAAGGATTTCTTTGAATTGCTTCTTGAGTTTTTCTACTTTGAGTTCCATCTGCGAAGTGATTGGGAACTGCTCAGCAACTGCCCATACCTGATATAGAGTAGCTGGTGTAGCAAAGTGCTGTTTTAATGGAATACAACCCAAACTCAGCGAAGCATAAGCCATGGTACTTCAGCCCTCAGTATGAGCTCTAATGGAATGGAAATATTGCTAGGGCACCTGTGACAGATGACACTGGAATGCCTGGTGTTGAGAGAAAGTAGGAGAGAGAAAGCAACCTTGAGGTCACTAAGTGTTACCCACTCATTTACCTTTGTGTAGATAGTAATGACATACCTAAGAGGCACAGAACTGTTGGGTGGAACTTTATTCCCATTCATTGAGAGTGAGAGACATATACACCCTTCATACCACTTAAAACTGCCCAGGTTATTGCCACTTGAGGCAAGAATCCAGGGTTTTCCCCCTTCCATTCAACAAGTATATATTGAGGAGCTATCATGTGCAAGCACAGGGCTAGGTCCTAGGAATATGAAGACAAAATAAAACAGATCCTTCCCTCAAGAAGTTTATATTTAATTGAAGGAAAACATCTTACACTTGGGAAAAATACAAATAAATGTAAGATAAATAAAATTTAAGTCAATGGATGTGGCAGGGCATACTTAAGTGGTTTTGGGAAAAAGTAGGATAAGCTTATGGGAAGAAGGAAAATTTGAGCTGAAGTTTGAAAGAAGCTAGGTGTTCCACAGTGCAGAGGTGAGGAAGGAGTATTTGCCATTCCCCCTGGGCAAAGATGTGGAGTTGGGAACTGATATGTCATACATGGAGAATGGCAGGTAGATTACACTGGTGAAACAGAGAATACTGTATAGTATGCCTGGAAACGTAGATTGGAACTAAATTTTAAAAGCTTTAAATGCCAAATTATGAGTTTGTATTTTATCTTATTTATGCAAAAGAGAGCCATGGGAACATCTTAACCAAGGAAATGACATGATCTAAATTGTCTGTAAGTATATCAATTTGGCAACTGTGTGGATGAAGGATTGAGGAAGGCAAAAACTGGAGAAAGGAAGACCAATTAGGGAGCCATTGTAGAAGTCAAATTGAGAGTTGACTTGGCTTTGAACTAGAGTATTGTCTGTGGGAGGGAAGACAAAGCCAATAATCCTAACTGCTAATAACTATGTAAGAATATTTTAAGGTTTACAAAGTGCTTTATTTATACCTCATGTGATGATCGAAACAGTTCTAAGATGTAGGTGTTTTATGATCCCCATTTTATGAACAAAGAACTTGAGACACAAAAAGTTTTAAGTGGTTTGACCAGGGTCCTGAAGCTAGTAAGTAAATGAGGTAGAATTTGTAATCAGGTCTTCCTGTTTCCAAGTCTGTCATTCTAATCACTCCACCAGATATGTGAGATGTTTTGAAGGTAGAATCAAGACTTGAAAACTGATTGGATATGAGGGATAAGGTAGAGGGAAAAGTCTATGACGACTCAGGATGCAAACCTTGGTAACTGAAAGAGCGGTGACAGCATCAACACAAACAGAAAAGTTATGGATAGGAAGGGTTTGAGGGAAGATATCAATTTTGTTTTAGTTATGTTGAGGTTTAATGGCTTGCCAGATATTCACATGGAGACTTTCAATAGGCACTTAGGTGATGTGGAACTATTGTATAGGATAGGCAGTAGGGCTCTGTGTGAACAAACACACAAGATACATAGACATACATATGTTTGTTGGTGTTGTTCCATTTTTTAGTCATGTCCAACTCTTCATGACCTCATGGATCATATTGTCTATATGGCTTTCTTGGCAAAAATTCTGGACAGGTTTGCCATTTCCTTTTCCACATAAATGCACAATATGCATAAAGGCATATATGTGTATCTATATATATAGATACAAATATGTGTTCATATGTATATGTATGCATTATGAATTATAGCGTTCATATACATGTATTGGGGTGAGACAAGAATAATTATTCAGGAAAGTAGGCTCAGAAAGAAAAGTCAGAGAAGCAGGAAAAGAACCAGGACTAAGACTAATATCAAGAATATCCAAGGAAGAAACAGAATCTAAGCATGACAGAACAGGAAGATGATAAATGTTGGAGAGGATGTAGGAGAGTTGGAACACTAATTCATTGTTGGTGGACCTGTGAGCTGATCCAACCATTCTGGAGAGCAATTTGGAACTATGCCCAAAGGGCTACAAAAATATGCATACCCTTTGACCCAACAATATCACTTCTATGATTATATCCTCAAGAGATCATAAAAATGGGAAAGATTCCCACATGTACAAAAATATTTATTGCAGCACCCTTCATGGTGGACAAAAACTGGAAATCAAGGGGTTGACCATAAATTAGGGAATGACTGAATAAATTGTGGTATATGAATGTAATGGAATACTATTGCACTATAAGAAATGATGAACAGAAGATTTCAGAGAGGCCCAGAGAGACTTATATGATCTGATGCTGAGCAAAAGGAGCAGAACCAGGAGAACTTTGTGCACAGCAATGACCACAGTGTGCGAGAGTTTTTTCTGTAGATTTGGAACTTCATAGCAATGCAAGGACTTAAAAAAATTCTCAGTAGTCTTTTAAGGCAAAATGCCTTCCACATCCAGAGAAAGAAGTATGGAATTCAATCACAAAATGTAGCAGATCATTTTCTTTTGTATTACATTTTGGTTTCTTATATGATTTCTCCCATTCATTTTAATTCTTCTACACAGCATGACTATAGTGAAAATGTATTTAATAGGAATGTATGTATAGAACCTATATAAAATTTTATGCCATCTCAGGGAAGAAGGGGGAAAGCTAGGGGGAGGGAGGGGATAAAAAGCTAAGTTATATGGTAGTGATTATAGAACACTGAAAATTAAAAAAAAAACACAAACTAGAAGGAGGGGGTCACCAAAGATAAAAACTGAGAAAAAGTTAAACGCATTTGTTTGGTCCTTAGGAACACACTGGTAACCTTGGAGAGAGCAGTTTCATTTTGGGGATGACATTAGCAGCCAAATTACAAGAACTTGAGAAGTGAGAGGGACATGAGAAAATGAAGGGATGTAATGAGTATAGGCAGCTTTTAAAATAGTTTAGTTGTGGAATGGAGGAAAAATAGATAGAATAACAACTTCAGGGAATTGTAGGATCAAGTGAAGAGTCTTTAAGAATTGGAGAGTCTGGGTAAGTTTGTAAGGAGTAGAGGAAGAGGAGTAACAGAATTCCTACATCAAGACACCAGTGCGTCTCAGTCCTGAAGACTCACTCTTCCTGCCTGTGGTGATGGAAACACTGTTCCCACATTTCTAGTTTATCGAGATGGGCCAGACTTCCAGAGGTGGGACAGTATGGTCTCAAGTACTATATTAAGTGCTGGGAATACAATTAGCTCTACTCTCAGGAAACACATTCTAAATGAGGGACAAAAGCAAAACAAAACAGGTTCTTAAGGAGTCTCTGTGGAATTGGAAGGCTTACTTGGGACAATGATTGCCTTTGAAAGCACTGCTTGCAACTACTCTTTTTTCTTGTTCTAAAACACTTGCTATTTTGCACTGATTAACCATGTTGTTGTTTGTTTCGTTTTGTTTTTCTTTTTTACTGATGATATGAAGTCCAACTGATTTGTGAAAATGATTGGATGTGAAGGAAATGAATAAATGAAAAAGAAATATTAATCACTCATTGTGTACCTAGTACTATATTAAGAACTGGGGAAACAATTAGAAAAACAAGACAGTTCTACTCTCAGGACACTCACATTCTAAATGAGGGACCAAAACATGCTGTAAAGCAGGCTCTCATTTCAGTGTAGGTGAAAAAGTCATGTTACCCTGAAAGGACAGTGGAGGGGTTCAAACAACAAGGCCCATAGGAAGCAGGGAATTTCAGGTGGGATGGAAGCAAATGAGTCAATGAAATTATCTAAGAACCTGGGAGTAATTGGAGATGTAATTTGTTCTATTAGAAACTATGTTCCACCCTCATCTTGGACCAGATTAATGATTTCATTTTGTGTAATGAACTTCTAGTGAAGGAACTCCCTTTTCCAAAGGAGATCACCACCTGTTCTGGAATGGAACAAATTGAAATGGAAAAAAATGGTACAAAAGCTCAGAGAAGAAAATAATAACTAAAAATAGACTTGAGCAAGTAAAAACTGACTCCATGAGACATCAAGAAACACAAAAAATCAAAAGAATGAAAAATAGAAGAGAATGTGAAAATATCTCATCAGAAAAAAATAACTGACCTGGAAAATAGATTTAGGAGAGATAATTTGAGAATTGTTGGACTACTTAAAAAAAATCAAAGAAAGAGCCTATCCATCTTATTTCGAGAAATTGCCAAAAACAGGTACCTTGATATCCTAGAATTAGAGGATAAAATAAAAATTGAAGGAATCCACCCATCACCACCAGAAAGAGAGATCAAAATGAAAACTCCTAGGAATATTGTAGCCAAATTCCAGAGATCCCAGATCAAAAAGGAAATACATCAACCAGCTAGAAAGAAACCATTCAAGTACCATAGAACCACCATTAATAAGATTTAGCCGCTATGATTGTTAAAGGAGTGGATGGCATGGAAAATGATACTTTGGAAAGCAAAAGAGGTGGGATTATAACTAAGACTAACCTACTAAGTAAAATTGTGTATATAACTTAAAGGGAAAAAATGGATATTTAGCAAAATAGATGACTTTCAAGGATTCCTAATGAAAAGAACAAAACTGAATAGAAAATTTGACTTTCAAATACAATATTCAAGAGAAGCATAAAATGGTAAATATGAAAGAGAAATCATAAGGAACTCACTAAGGTTAAACTGTTTACTTTCTATAGAGGAAGATGATGCACGCAATTTCTCAGAACTATAATTATTGAGGCATTTAGAAGGATTCAACCTAGAAAGAGGGTGCAGGAGTAAGTCAAATATGTTGGGATGATATTAAAAAAAAAGAATAAATGAGAAAGAAGAATCCCCTGAGAGAAGGGGGATGAGAGAAGAAGAGTGGGGGGGAAATTACATAAAAGTGGTGCACAGAGAAGAGTTGTTATAAAGAAGACAAAAAATTGGGGTGGGACAGGCAATGCTTGAACCTCATTCAGGTCTAAATTGGTTGAAAAAGATAGCATGTATCTATATATCTATGTATTATATATACATATACATACATACATATATATGTACATATATCTCTATATATATTTATATAAAATACTTATGTGTTTGTGTATACATACAGTTGATAATAAAAACCTATCTTCCCCAACAGAGAAGTAAGAGGGAAAGGAGATAAGGAAAAGCAAGTGATGATAAAAGGGAGAGCAGATAAAAGACGTCAGTGGTCAGAATCAATATAGACTTTAGAGGAGGAATAGGATTTTTTTTTTAAAATAGAGATTAATCAAAGAAACTAGGATGAAAGGAAATGCACAAGTAGTCATAATAACTGTGAATGAATGAGATAAATTCAGCACAAAATGAAAATATCAGAATTGATTGGAAACCACAATCTAATAATATATTTGTTTGTTTTTACAAGAAACACACTTGAAATAGAGAAACACACAGAAAGTTAAAGTAAGGGTCCAGAGCAGAATATTATGCTTCAGCTGAAGTTAAAAAAATAACAGGGGTAACAATTTTGATGTCAAACAAAGCAGAAACAAAAATGGACCTAATTTAAAGGGATAAGCAGGGAAATGATATCTTCCTAAAAGGGAACCACAGGCAACAAAATAATATCACTACTAAACATGTATGTATCAATTGGCATAGCACCCAAATTCTTAAAGGAAAAATTAAACAAATTGCAGAAGGAAATAAGAAAATTATACTATCAGAAGAACTCAACTTTTCCCTCTCAAGGCAAGACAAATCTAACCACAAGACAAATTAGAAAGAATTTGAGGAAATGAAAAGAATGTTAGAAAAGTTCAATATGATAGGCCTCTTGAAAAAAATTAATGGGAATAGAAAAGAGTATATTTTGTTCTCAGTTGTACAGGATACCTTCACAAAAATTGACCATGCATAAAACCTCACAATCAAAGACAGAAAAGCAAAAAAAAAAATGTGTACTTATCTAGACTATAATGCAATAAAAAGTCATGGAAGCAAAGATTAAAAATCAATTAAAATTAAATAATCTGATTTTAAACATTAGTGAGTCAAAAAACAAATCATGGAAACAAACAAAAATTTCATTAAAAAGAATCACATCAATGACATAACATTCTGAAATTTGTGAGATACAGTCAAAGTTGTACTTAGAGGGGAAATTATAATTCTAATTGTGTATATCAACAAAAGAGAAAAAGAACAGATTGCTAAATTGAGCATGCAGGTAAAAAAAACTAGACAAAGGACAAACTAAAAATCTCTAATTACAAAACAAAATGGAAATCCTGGAAATCCAAGAAGTAATGGATAGAGGTGAGAAATTGTGCTAGGAAAATATTGAGCCTAGAGTCGGGAAGACTCATTTTCCTGAGCTCACATCTGGTCTCAGACTAGCTATGTGACCCTGGATAAATCACTTAACCCTCTTTGTCTCAGTTCCTCATCTGTAAAATGAGCTAGAGAAGGAAATGGCAAACCACTGCCAAGAAAAAATAGACCCATGTAAGTAAGACATGACTAAAATGACTAAATGACAACCACCACAACAAAATTGAATAAACAAAGAAAATTAAGAGATGGATTTATGAAAAAAATAGATAAACCATTGGTTAATTTGATAAAAAAAAAAGAAAACCAAGTTACTCATATCAAAAATTAAAAAAAGTGTAAATGTACCACCAGATAAAATTGAAAGATCTATTGAAAGGAAAATTGAAGGAATTATTTGTCCAATTATATGCCAGGATAACTAACAATCTAAATTAAGTGGATGAACATTTACAAAATTTAAAATAAAGTCCAGACTAACAGAAGAGGAAATAAAAGACTTATGTAACCCTATCTTAGATAAAGAATAATTAGAAAATTAATCTGCAAGAATAAAAGACCATGAATATAAGGGAATCATGAAAGAAAATAAAAAGATTGGCATCCTTACCATTCAGATTTCAAACTATATCCTGAAGTGGTAATTATCAAAAAAATCTAATTTTGGTTAAGAAATAAAATGGTAGATTAATGGAATAGATTATGAACACAATACACAGTAGTAAATGATCACTACTCTAGTGTTTGATAAACCTGAAGAGCCAAGCTTTTTAGAATAGGACTTAATATTTGACAAAAATTACATTAAAAACTGAAAAGCAATTTATTGGAAACTAGACATAGACCACCTCTGACACTGAATACCAAGATAAAGTCAAAATGGATAAATGTTTTCAACATAAAAAGTGATATCATAATTAGGGGAGCACAGCAAATGTGTCTGTCAGATCTATGAATAAGGGAAGAGTTTATGACCAAACAAGAGATAAAGAGGATCACGGGAAGTAAAATAGATTATTTGATTACATGAAATGAAAAATGTTTTGTATGAACAAACTAATGTAACCAAAATTAGAAGGAAAACAAGAAACTGTGTGTGTGTGTGTGTGTGTGTGTGTGTGTGTGTGTGTGTGTGTGTGTGGTGAGGGGGGAGAGATTACAGCACATTTCTATGATAAAAGCCTCATTTCTCAAATAAATAGGGAAATGAGTCAAATTTATAAAAAGAGCCATTTCCCAGTAGTTAAATGGTGAAAGGATATGAACAGATAGTTTTCAGGAGAAGAAATCAAGATATCAATAGTCGCATAAATAGTCACAAGCTCTAAATCACTATTGATGAGAGAAATGCCAATTAAAACAACTTTGATGGACCACCACTTCACACCCACCAGACTTATTAATGTGACAGAAATTGACAAATTGTAGAGGGGATATGGAGAAATTCAGACACTAATGAACTGTTACTGGAGTTATGAACTTGTCCAACCATTCTAGAGAACTATATCCAAAGAGCTATAAAACATTGTACACCCTTTGACCTAGCAATAGCAGTATTAGGTCTGCATCCCAAAGTGATCAGAGAAATGGAGGAAGAACCTATTTATGCAAAAATACAGCAGTTCTGTTTTCTGGTGGTGAAGAACTGGAAATTGAGGAGATGTCCATCAATTGGACAATGACTGAGCAAATTGTGATTTATGATTGTGAGATACGACTACCGTATTATAAGAAATGATGAGGAGAATGGGTTCAGAAAAATCCAGAAAGACTTACATGAAATCATGCAAAGTGAAGTCACAAGACCTTTGTACAAAATAGCAGCAATATCATAAAACTGATAAACTGTGAAAGACTTAGCTACTCTGATCAAGACAATGTTCTAAGTCAATTCCAATAGACCCATGATGAAAATTACTCTCTACCCTCAGAAAGAAAACTGACAAACTCTGAATGAAGATTGATGCATACATTTTTACATTAATTTTGTTGTTTTATTTTTTGTCTGTATTTTCTTTTGCAACCTGGTTAATATGAAAATATATTTTGCATGATTTCACATGTATAATGGATGTCAAATTGCTTGTTTTTTCAAAGAGGGAGGAAAGGTCACAGAGAGGAACAAAATTTGAAACGTTTATATGTTAAAAATAATTGTTAATTTTTTCCTTGTAATTGGGAGATATTTAATGAAATGAAAATATATTAAAATGAAATAAAATCTCAGCATACTCCGTGGAAGACAATTGAAGTACATATTCTATACATGCATAGTTATATATTTATATATATGTATAAAACCATATATATATATTATATATGCATCTATAATGTACATAATTTAATATATATGTAGATCATATGCACATATCTAATTTAGCAAGATTTATAAGAACAAAAGTTTTGAAATTTTTGATTCTTAAAGAAATAGATAAGTTGAGGGTATTTAGAAATAAATATATATGAAATTTCTAATTGCTCATTGGTGTCAAATAAATCAAATATAATTCCATTCACTTTTTTGCAAATCTTTATGTTTATTTACATTAAATGACAAAACTGTTGACCATTATAAAGCACTGACATAAATTACTTCAAAATTTTAACACAATTATGAATGGTCCTCATTTTTTCTGAATCTCTCTATAATTTCCAGCAACTTAATTTTTACTGACCACAGTTACTTGAAGGTAGAAGATTCTACATCTCTAGGGTCCATTCACAGTAAGTTCAAAGCCAATTTACTCCAGAACAACAGAAATGAGCAATTCATTAAGAAATATTAGACTCAGGAAGCGGGGTCTTAATTTGGGACAGTAAAACTACTCAGTAATATCCAGAGGAGAACCCCATTCATCCAAGAGAATAGTTACATGAGAAATCCCTAGAGAGTGGTTGGAGTCTCCTGAGAAAAGGGCCTTCTGTTGGAAAGTAAATAAATAAAAGCTCAAAGAGGTTAAAAGTATAGAGAGAATGGGTAGCACTAAATAAATTTTTATTTTAATTATGCAAGAGTCTACTGTGGAGATGCACTGTGATAAAGTGGAAAGGAAACTGGATTTGGATCCAGATACACTCTTCTATTTATTATCAAGTGCCTTCATATTTCTGGGTCTCAGTTTTCCCATATGCAAAATGAATAAAGTTTCCTTTCAATCCAGGAGAAATGCCTTTTGTTACCCCCATGGTATTTCTCAAAAGTGAAGGAAGATCACAGTACTCTATTAAAAAAAGGCAAATCAGCAAGGGACAGTTGACTGACTACTAGATGTGAATTAGGAATACTCAATGGGAATCCTGTCACGTCATATAATTTATTTTTACTTTAGTGTATCATCTATACAATGAGAATGATAATACCTGTAGCACCAACCTTACCTAGGATCAAGGAAGATAGAGGGAATAAACCATTTTCCCAGTTAAACTTCCCAATCCCTTACACTAATGACATATTAATTAAGGTCAGTATACAGAACACTCCACCCCTTCCACATTTATAAAGGAGTCATATGTCATGGGTGCACTATGCATCAGTCCACAGGTCCAGTACCCCTTCTGGTCTCCTTTTCAGTTATGGATTGAAGTCTATGTACGCTCTGAATGGTGTTTTACTTATATGTTTCTGTGAGCACACCAAAAATGAGGGGAAGAGATGCAGCTCTCTTGTGACAATACCAGAGCCAAGATTTCAGGGTTTATGCTGGACTTACAATTGAAATGCAAATAGATTCTCCCAAACAGCTTCCCGCTGAGGCCCACGTTTCTGTAGATCAGGTCCTGCCGTCCTGATGAGGAATCACTGAACTGCTTTTCCCGGGATTCACAAATTAGTTGCAGTCTAAGGTATCATTTTCTACGTTATAATTGTAACTTACCAGAGGAAACTTTGTCACAAAAGACAGTACCCTGAGCTTCCATTATTTTTCCAGCTGCATCGCCACTAAGGATTCTTTCACACACAATAAAAATACACACATCACGACCTCCCTCTCTGAAACACACACTCCTTGAATATAAACATTTTGAGGATATTGGTGTGCTTTTTTTTCCCCTCCCTTTTTTTAGATGTGCAGGTGGTAAAATACTGGCTGCCATGAACTGTAGACAATAAATAAAAATTACCCACTTCTTATGGCTGCCTGATAGAAACGTGCCAGCTCTAGTAATTCTGATGCTCTAACCATGTCTCCTGGGACACACAGACTTTTGGTGCCTATGCTCACTAGATTCTCTGGACAGTCCAGGTGAGGTATTTCCACTGTAGTGAACTTTCTTTCAGCCTTATTTGAGACTCTCTGTGATGGTGGTGGTGGGAGGAGTTGATGGAATGTGTGTGTGTGTGTGTGTGTGTGTGTGTGTGTGTAGGGGAGGATGGTGTTAAGCTCTCATCATGAGATGAAGAGTACCTCTCACAGAAGAGAGGCTACTGGTCCCTCTTCCCTATATTATGTTCTCGTGATGCTATCAGCGAGATTATGGCAATGGAAAATTTGTTGGCCCATCAATTCTGAAAGGCGATAACCCTGAGAATTAAATGGAGGGAAAGTGCTACTATGACTATGAAAGGATAGTTTGACACGACTGGAAGAGTTAGAGTAGTAGATATAGAATCAGATTTGGGGTTGGGAGGAAACTTGGAAGTCACTTACTCTAACTCCTTTGTCTTACAAATTAGGAAACAGTCTCCAGAGAGCTAAAGGGACTTTCCCTAAGACCACTGACAGAGGCAGGATCTACGTCCAGGCCCCCAGTTCCATTATCCCATACTCTCCCTCAAAGTACTGGGCTGAGTGAGAGTCAAGACACCTGGATTCTAGTCCAAATGACTCAGTAAATCACCCTTCTCTAAGCTTCAGATGTCAATGGTCTAAGAGGTCTCTGAGTCCCTTCCTGATCTAACAATCTAAGACTCCATAGGCAATTAGTCATGTTGAATGCTCGGTCTCTTATTCAATCCACAGCGTTCTAGGAAATCTTTCCATTGTCTTCAGTTGCTTCAAGACAATGAAAGGAATTAAAGAAATTGTTCCTGACCCTAACTTAGCAATCAGTAGGCTGGCTTCTGAAATAGGAATCCATCCACATAAAGTGAACAATAAATTTAATGCTAGGGCATAAATACATTGTACAGATAAAATAAATGTCCGGTCAAAACTGGATAGATTGTATTTGATAGCCTCATTTCTTTTTTGTTCACTTTGCTTATCTAATATTTATTGAGAAAAAAAGGGATTTATAAGCTTCATCAGACTGCCAGAATATGTGGGTGTATACATATATATATATACACACACACACATATTATATATGTATATTGATAGAGAGACAGAGAGAGACATACACACAGAGGTTATAAGAAGGTCTAAGAAAGTTTAATGGCTCTCCCTTGAATAATTTCCTGCTTCAGTTTTGTTCTACAATCTAAATACATGTACTGTTTTATTATTACTCAAGTCGACTGGTGACCCAACTTCATGCCATAACATGGACTATGGGCACTTTTCATCCACTTAGTTTTTCCTGTGTTTCTTTTTAGATTGATTTATTCTGAATAATCCTGTATCTCCTTGAAGAAGCTATACATCCCTCTCTTCAAGGAACTTAGATTTACTTCGGGGATATAATGTGTATAAAAATAGATAAATATAAAGTTTATGCAAAATACAATGCAAAGTAGTTTCAAGAGAGCAGAAACTCTAATGTTTAGTAGCATTTGAAAGGGCCTAATGAAGGAGATGGGACTTGAGTTTTTCTTTGAAGAAAATTAAAGTTTCTACAAGACAGGACAAGTATGTTCCCAGTATGCGAGAACATATGTAAAGTTACAGAGTCACGAGAGGGGATTCTGTGTTTAAGAAACACCTAGACAGCTAATTTTACTAGAACAGAGAGTGAAGGAAATGAAATGATTAAAAATGAGATTAGAAATATAGATGGGAACCATATTACGGAAGACTTTAAACAACTAAGCAAGAGGTTTAGAATTTCATCCTAGAGGAAGCCATTGGAGATCTCTTAGTAGTGTGGCGATATGCTTAGATTTTTGTTTTAGGGGCATGAAGTTAACAGCTTTGTGGAGGATGGATTAGAGAGGAAACAATAATAGAAATAGTCGTGCTTTAAATTCGCATATGATCTCATTTAAACTATGAAACAACCCAGTGAGGTAGATGTAACTATTATCTATATTATGCATGAAGAACCCAAGGCTTCATAATAATAAGCAGAAAAATAAGATTTATTATAATTGTAATTTATTTTAATTATTATGTGTTTTACCTGAGTCAGTAAGTGGTAAGGTAGAATTTGAAACCACATCTTCTTACCTCTAAATCCAGCACTGTATTAACTCCTTTATAAGATACTGGAGGCAGAAGAATCAATTAGGAAGGTTTGGAAATAATCTAGGTGAGAGGTACTGATGGTCTGACAAAGACTGTAGAATTAGAGAAAAGGGGAACATAGAGAAGAGATGTTATGGAGTACGTATCAGAAAGATACAGCAAAACATCTGTGGAGGCTGAAGGAGATGTTACATATTACTGTCAGATTGTACTCACAGATTATTAAAAGGAAAGTGATTTCATTAATTGAAATGTGGAAGTTTTTTGAGTAAGGGGGATCATTTTATTTCCTCCCATCCCAGGTGATAAAATCTGAGAATGTAGGGAACAGGAAAAAGACATAATGAGGAATTAAGGTCTTAAAGTGCAAAAATTCGAGGATACCTTAATATCCTCGGGTCACATAGATCGTAAGTGTCTGAGGCTGGATTTGAACTCAAGGGTCCAGAACTCTACCCGCTGAACCGTCTAGCTGCCTTATATGCTTATAAATCATCATTGTAAACACTAAAAATAAACTCAAACTATTAGAGGATAGTTATTGATATTTTATTAATGGTCTTTTGGGAATATCGACTAAATGTGTGGGATTTTTCCCATTTGGGGATACTTTCCACCATCCCATAAAATACCTTGTAAAACTATGCTTTCAATGATCTGTCACTGCCAGCATCAATTTCCTCAATGGGTTTGTGGTTTGATCCCACTTCTCCTGACTTCATCTTTTTTTTTGAAGTGTCAACAATCACTTTAATCAAGCACATAAATCATTCACTTAGTTCAGGGGAAAGTCAACACCTTGAACTTCAGAGAAAATACAGAGAAATCAAAATCAACAGACATGCTTTCAAATGTCTGACATAAGCAACACATAACTCATCGATCAACAGACTGATCCAACCATCTGACCATAGTTACCAGAGAGGGAAGCACAAATATCTGGGTTTTCAAAGTCAGGGGCTCCTTAGTGGCTTCCCAGACTCTCATCTGGCCAAACAAACACTTCCAGTCAATAAGGCCCCTCGACTTTATCTTTCAAAGTGCCATTTGTATTTCTACATAAAACACTTCAGAGACTCTGTAGTTAGAATTCAAGATGTGGCACTTTCTCTGCCACTAATAGTGAAAATAGATTAGTAGATAAATACTGGCAAATTTGTTCCATTTTATATCTATTGGCTGTCCTCTGACCAGTTTCATTTTATAGAGTCTCTTGGAATGATGGAATTTATGTGGGTCTCACGTTACATTCATTTAACTGTTGTTTTCCCTTCTAATACTTTTAATTACTTTTCCATTGAACTACAGCTCCCTTAGTCATCAGAGGACCATCAATACTGAGATAGTTTAGTTCCTCAAATAATATCTCAATTTTTTGGTTATTTGACAGAGACTTCATATTCAAGGTACCTAGAGATAAATTAATATTTTGGGTTGTCTATAATGACTTTTTAAATACCTATTGCTTTTTTCCTACCACTATTCCACTCGGAACACAAAGGGGGTCACCTACAATTAAAGGTCATTTAACATTTTTCTTTGATTCAGTAGCTGTCACTATCAAATAACTCATCAACTAGAGGTCTACCTGCTAACAATACAAAGCTTTGTTACATTAACCCTTGAACAGCAGACAGTCTGTCCCAGGACCATGCTTGAGTCCTTTTATCATGGTAAAACAAGCAAAAGCAGACAATGCCCTAGTATGCTTTTCAAAGACCAAGGGTCACCTAAACACCACGAGAAAGAATAGGAATGGGACTCTGGAGGAAGTTATTATGGTTACAATTTTTAAAGAAACTACCTTAAAATCTATTTATCCTTCTGGGCATGGAGATGTCAAGATTCTCTTGCCCCTTGGATATTGCTCCTTTAGTTAGAAATTATTTCCATTGAACAGAAAAATTTAGGAGATGGTAGGGGATCAATTGAGATATCAGAAGAGGATAAAGTGTTTCCTTTTTTACAATGGCTGGTCTAGTACTGTCTCCACTTTCTGCACTCAGCTGAATTTCAAGTAATCAGAAATCTTTCAAGTTATTTTCTTTCTTCTAATGAAATTTACACATATAACATTGCATGGACTTTTCTGAAATGCTCTCATATACAGATATTTGTTTATTTGTTAGTGTAGAGGTAGAGAGATAAATGACTTTCATACCATCTGAAATGTTCTGTGAAGGGAACGTATTTCCCAGGGCGAGTGTGTGTGTGTGTGTGTGTGTGTGTGTGTGTGTGTGTGTATGGTGTACGTAATGATCCCTTACATCTAGAGCTCATGAAATAGTGGCTAAGGAAAGTTCTCAATTCTCCTCAGCTCCATGTTGATCTTTTATATTCTAGATTCCCTTTACTATTCTCTCCTCCTTCAACCTAGGTTCTGTCTACCTAAGCTTTCCATTTTTGCCTTTCTATAACTGATTAAATATGTGATTATCCAAGTGTCTCTCCAAGAGTGTTCCATATTCATTTCAAGGTCAAAACTAGATTTCTGAATCTAGAACTTAAAAGGACCTGACTAGAAATTGAACCTCAGACAAGTCTACCCAAATCCCACTTCCCATGCCATAGGACCTGGGGTGGGGGTAGGGGAGAAGAAAAAATAACCCTAAGGCTTTACATCTTTTAGTTCTTATCCTAGGGAACTATTGGAGATACTAGGCTATCTTGATCTGTCATTTTCCATCTGGAATTCAATTTAGATCTCTGCTCTAAAAGTTTAATTCAAACTAGGACCTATGGGTCAAATCCATCCTGCATGTTTTTTTAAAAGTTAAAAAAAACATCTTTAGCTTACAAGCATTATATCAACAAGCAGAAGGCAAATCTGACCTTAGAGCAGTCGTAAACTGTAAATGCCCTTTGGATATTACTAGTCTTGTAACCCAGAGAGACCAAAGGAAAAGGACTCACATGTACCAAAATATTTTTAGCAGATTTTTTTTACAGTGGCAAAGAACTAGAAACTGAGAGAATTGACCTTCAGTTGTGAGATAGTGGAGCAAATTATGGTATATAAATGTAATGGGATATTACTATGCTGTAAGAAATGACAACAGGGAAAGCATCAGGGAAACCTTGGAAGACTTACATGGACTGATGCAGTTGCATGAGCAAAAGAACCTTAAGAGAAAAATGTATAGAATACCAACATTATAGAGAAAAACAACTTTAATAAATCTGAACAATAAAATGACAAATCATGAGTCTAGAATATTCAAGATAAAGCATACTACTCACATCTTGACAGAGAGGTGATGAATACCAGATGAATTTGGACATAGACAGTGTGAGAATTCATCTTTATCTGCATATTTATATGCGTATTTCCTAAAAGTATTTTTTAATTTTTTTTCAATTTCTGGCAGTGAGGTAGGTAGAAAAGGAAAGAGTTTGTAGAGATAAAATTCCTCCTAAAAAGAAAAGAGGAGGGAGGAGAGTAGAGCAGAGGGGATTTCAGAAATAACCACAGAGAAAGACTTTCAAAAAATACATGTTTAATTTTTTATATGCAAGCTCTATATAATATTCACAGTTTCATGTAAAAAAATAAAATAAAGCATAGTGAAAAAATCAAAATCTTTTGATTCAGCATAGCCCTAAAAGAGAGAATCTTATGATCATATTATAATTATATATTTTTCAGCGTTTAAGGCCTTGTCTTTCAGGAAAATGATTTAACCTCATTGATGGGAAAACTTACCATCCTACAAAATCCTGACAGTCTTGGTATTCAAACCCACATTCCATTTTAGGAGGAGGCCCATCATCATGCCCTCTGTGCCAGGAGCCTCCTCCTCAATCCCCACTTTTTCAGCTTCAAGTTCTCTTCCCCCACTGAATTCTGAACTCCATGAGGGCAGGGATTGTCTTTCGTTTTTGTATTTATGTCCCCAGCATTTAGTACAACCGTGACACATAGCAAACATTTAATAAATGTTTAATGATTGACCATCTAGAAACAAACCAAAAAAAATCAATTTGTAGCTTAAAAAGGATGTTCTTTTAGTCTCATCAATTTAACATCAAAGTGGTCAGTTCCTCAAATGTTAGTGTTTGGTATATGAACATGATGTTTCTTTGATAACCCCTGGCACGTTCATCTCTAAGCTCTCTGTATTTGCCTGTCAAGCATTTGGTTAAATTCACACACTAATGGCTAGGCCAGTGATGGTTAAGTGCCTTTTTGGTGGCTCATAATTAAAAGATATAGATGCGATATTCATCCTCATTACCATTTCTACTACTAACATCACCACTACCACTTCTCTCAAAATACTTTCCTATCTGAAAACTCTTTAACATCAAAACAATTGCATCTCTGTTTGTAGATGAGACAGCTGTGGATCAAAGAGGTTATTTTCCCCCCCTTTTTTCCTTTCTACCACCAAGAGCTGGTGATTGAGCTAGCATTAAAACGTACTTTCCCTGTCTCCAAAAACATTACTCTTTCCATTAAATCCATAGATAACCCTCATATTTTACCAATTCGAGTTTAATTTTTACCTTTATCTTTCCTTACAATACCTTTCACTAAAAATTTCAAAGAATTCAGAATCTTGGGGTTGGAAAAAAACTCAGAGGCCATCAACTCCAACTGGTATCTAAACAAAAAATTCTCTTACCAACCTCCTCAAAAAGTGACCATCCAGCTTTTATTTGATCATGTTCAGTAAATGGAAGCCCACTACTCCTAAGGCAGCCCCTTCTACGCTTGAGAAAGTCTAATGCATTAGAAGGTTTTTCCTTTGCTTCAAACCTAAATTTGATGCTTGGCAAATATTACCCTAACTAACACCATGGCATTTCAATTATTCTGCAGTTTGGGTATCTAACTGTGAAGAATACTACTGCAAACATCATATTCTTTTATTGAATTAACCTTTTTATAGAAATCTTCCAATATGTATTATATATTTCCCAGCATATTTCATTTTTTTGAGATGAGGTCTGTCTACCTCACCCAGCCTAGACATGTAGTGTCTACTCATAATCCACTTCATTCCACCACAGATCAGCACTGAAGATTTGACCTGGTCTATTTCCAACATGTAGTGGTCTAGACTCCTCCTCCTAAGAGGAGGGTAGGGAAGTAAAGCAGCACCATGTTGGTTCCAGACAATACAGAATCCTGGTCATCTTCAGCCCTTCTGTACCTCAGAACTCCAGAGCTCAAACAATCCACCAGTCTCATAAATGGCTCCTCTTTTCTTAAAAAGAATACCAAACATAATTTAACCTGTTCTTAATGACTTAAAGTTCATGAGTTTTTTCATTTATAAAGTTGAAGGTTTGGATTAGATGACCACCAAAATCCCTTCTAGCACTAAATCCTTCGATCCTCTGACTTTTATAGTAAGATGAAGGGGAGGTCAACATGAGCTCTGCGGTCCGTCTATCTAGCATTCTCTGATTCTAAAGGAGCATTATGGAGTCCATTAATACAGGCTGCTTTTTTCCTTTGACTGTCTTCTCCCTCAATATTAGCTGTCACTTCTTAGTTCTCATACTGTCACTGTTCCTGCATCTAAAAGCATCCCTTCCCTCCTTCCCTTTTTTTTTCCTTCTAATCTATTTTGGGCTGGGAAATGGGATAATGAAATTTGTTAAGAAATCTATGTTAAATAAGAGGAAATAAGGCATAGGATTATTAAAGTGAATACCTTGGGTGCAGTACATTGGGACAATTATTTGGACAGCTGATAGAAGTTCGCATTTTAAGCAAATCTTTATTTATTTATTTTATTTTTTAATTTTTAATAAATTTATTTATTTAACTTTTTACATTCATTTTCACAAGATTTTGGGTTCCAAAATTTTCTCCCCATCTG
>CM053769.1:174928896-175051588 GCA_028658325.1 Potorous gilbertii
TCTTTTTCCACTTGGCTAATTCTGCTTTTGAAAGCATTCTTCTCCTCATTGGCTTTTTGAACCTCTTTTGCCAATTGAGTTATCCTATTTTTCAAGGTGTTATTTTCTTCAGCATTTTTTTGGGTCTCCTTTATTAAGGTATTGACCCGTTTTTCATGCTTTTCTTGCATCTCTCTCATTTCTTTTCCCAGTTTTTACTCCACCTGTCTAACTTGATTTTCAAAATCCTTTTTGAGCTCCTCCATGGCCTGAGCCCATGGGATATCTATTTCAGGTGTTTGGGATACAGAAGCCTTGACTTCCTATGTCTTTACCTGATGGTAAGCAGTTTTCTTCTTCGTCACAGAGGAATGACTCAGTCATCTGATCAAGAAAATAACCTTCTATGATCTTAGTTTTTTCTCTTTTCTGGGCATTTTCCCAGCCAGTTACTTGACTTCTGAGAGTCCTCTCCTCCCCTGGCCTAGATCCGCCCAGCTAATGCTCGGATTCAAATGCTGCTTCCCAGCCTCAGGTTCTCAGGTGGGGGCAGGGCCTCCTCCCAGGCTCAGTTCTCTCATGGGGTTTATGCAAAGACCTTTTGTAATGGAGCTGCTGCTGAGCTCCTACCTGCTCTGGGAGCCTCTGGCCACCTGCTGCCTCTGCTATGGTCTGCCACTGCCTCTGCTGCTGCCTCCCGAGGGTGCCTGAGTCCCGGAGACACCCCACTCCCCTCTCATCCTGTCTCTCTCACTGACCTGTGCATCTGTGGATGGAGGGACCTTCGTGGCCACTGGAGATTCCGTCCCTGAAGACTGCTTGGATCTGCTCCTCTTCGTGCCTCGTGGCCAGGGCAGGTGTGGACTCTGCTCCTGTCCAGTGCACGATGGACATTTGGGATTGGATTTTCATGGCTCTCTGGCACGGAAATCTCTTTCACTGTGTTGCTGCGTGACTTCCACTGTTCCAGAATTTGTCGGGAGTTCTTTTTAGAGGAAATCCACGGGCTGTGGGTTCGCAGCTAGCAAATGTGAGTCTTTCTACTCCGCCATCTTGGTTCCACCCCCCTAAGCAAATCTTTTAAAACTGGGTATTTAAAGGAAAAATAAGGTGTCATTCTGAAAAGATAATACTCAAAATAATTAAAAATGAATGGGAAGTAACAAGAATTATTTCATAGCTTCATGTTACAAGGAGAATACAAATGGTTGAAACAAAACTGAAAAAGTCATTCAAATTTTACATACTTTCTTCTAAAAGTGGAAAACAATTGACTTCCTTTAGTTGCTCACATCTTGCTCCTTAGAATTCTATGGAAGCTATTGGTTTTGGGAAAATACAAGATTATCTAAGAGGGGAAGACAGGTGCAAAACCTTATGTCCTTAACTGGATTTGTATCTCATATTTTCAGAAAGGGTCTATGTGATATCTATTCTCTCTATTTTTTTAAATTCCATGGACATTTGGATGGTAACTGGGATATAAATCTATATCTATATCTAAAGAGAAAATCTTTTCTCTACTCAGAGAAAAAAATCAAATACTACCTAATCCAATAACTAAACAATTCATCTTTGGGTGGTAAAGACCAAATCACAGAGATATAGATATAAGAGTTGGAAAGGACCTCGGAAATCAATGGAGACCATAGAATGTTAGAGATGCAAGGGATATAAGATGGAGAGAGAAAGAGACAGAGAGAGACAGAGACAAAGAAAGACAGAGAGGAGAGAGAGAGATGAAGAGAGAGAGAGACAGAGAGAGAGAGAGATCACATAACTTAACTTAATCATTTTACAGAAAAGCAAATGGCTAGTTGCCCAAGGTCACAACTGAGTTAGTTGCACAAGTGGGGACACTTTGCAACTAGACCAGTTCTGTATATACCATCTCCACTCAAACCTTGTATTTAATTTAGGAATCAGTTTTCGATAATATTGGATACACAGACATCCAGTGACTCCTCACATATGACCTTCGGTAGGTAGCTCTAATTGTTAATGAGGAGGAGGTGGAAGAGTTCACTCTGGAGCCACATGAAATAAGTTTTGTGCCTCTTCTATGTGACAACCCTTCAAATGAACCACATGCCTCTGAAAACATGACTTCTCTCCTCTATATCTGTCATTGATTCCATCTATCTCACAGTGTTTTCAAATTGGCTTAAAAGACTGTCTACATACTCAAAAGTGGAGTGGTGAATTGAGGCAATTATCTGGATAATTTGAGGAAAAATGAAAGCAACATTTTTATCTCAATTATCTGATGGTTCGGGTTAAAGTGGTTTTTGTGGAGGCCTTCATTTTCTATCTCACTTTGGCTGTCTGCCTGACCCCAAAACAAGTGGTTGAAAAGTGAAAAATTCAGATAAACTGATAAGTATCATATCTGTGCAGGATCATAAACACAGACATACAGACACAGACACACACACATAGACATATACACACATTCACATTGGGTCCAATTCTGTCTTTACTTTTGGACAAAAGATTCTCAAGGTAGTCCAAGGATGTGTGTGTGTATGTGTGTGTGTGTGTATGTATGTGTGTGTGTGTATGTGTGTGCTTGTATATTTGAACTACTTTTAAGATAACCTTCTACATCTGGGATCCCTATATTAAAAACATGGTTCCATCTTCAAAGAGGGTCTATATCTTCATTCATTTTAAAGAGGAAGAATGTTAAAATATCACATTATAAGTGTAAAGAAGGTGAAGAAAGTAAAGATTAGTTAGAACTACAGAACCACAAGTGTGACTGAGGTGGAAATCTCACTCCAGAGCTGGATATAACTTAATTTTTTTAATGTACAAATAAACCAGAAGATGAGGCTTTGGCTGTCCTGGAAGCCTGGATCCTTGTTCAATTTTTTTTTAAATCATTAGTCTACTTTGGGTGAATGCAGTTGGGTTTTGTTATATAAGTATGTCTGATTTTCTTTTGTTAAAACTTCTTTTCTGAGGATTTGGAAACAAGGAATTGTGGATCTGGATGTTTCCCTTAAAATTTGGTTTGTTTTCTTATGGGAGAAGGAAGAAGGAGTTGGTTTAGTAGTCACTTCATTTGTCTACTCCTAAACAAGTAATCTTTTATCTTGTAGGGGGGAAAAATATCTGAGACTCTGCAATATGTAACTACCAGTTCATGCTATTAATTCAGAATTCTTACTACTTCCTGCATGTTTTATAGCCCAGTATAGTTATATGAAAGGAATTTTATATGTTTTGGTGCTGTCCCTCTACTGGCAGTGGAAGTAAATTCCCAAAGTATTTCAGCAGGTGCTATTAATATGCAAATAACAGAGAATAGATGGTTTCTAATAGACCTCCCAACTGCATGGGAGGTGTCGCTGTTGGAGCAAATTAGCTTGCTGTAATTTGCATGCTTTGCACAACCTCCTGGGATTATATTTTAGATCAGAGACAATAAAAGCATATGCAGTTAGCTTAAAATGTAACTAATTTTAGACTTTGAAACAATTTTAACCTAACTTCTTTGTGGTGTTAAACAGCTATTTGCAAAGAAACTTTTACACAGTCTATAATTTTCATGGCATCTATTTGCCATTAATGGCTCCATCTTTTTTTAATGTGAAAACAAATAGGGGGACAGGCCAAGTGGATGTGCTGTCCAGATGATAAATTTTGGACATGACCATATGGAATAACTTGGGCAGTTCCAGGGGAATATAGAAAATAAATAAATTCTTTGGACTATCTATAGTAACATGGTGACCCTACCTATAGCTGACAATGTCTACATATCACCACAGTAAGTTGTCAAGTAGGGGAAAAATCCAAAAAGCTGGCCACTTGATCTACACAATGTCCCAAAAGCTAGAATTGAATTTCTTGTTCTGAAAAAAAGGCTACTTTAATGGATGATTTACTGATTATAGATTTATCAAATATCCTGAAATTGTACATTTTCCAGTACTTACATCACAGTGTTATAAACCAGAACCAGTCATATACCCTGAAAGAAACACAACCAATTCAAAAAAAGAAGTAAATTGATGGAAAGCTGAAAATTTTACTATATTCTATAGGTATAATGCTTCACAGTGGCTTTGCCATTAAGAAGGGGAAAATTCTACCAGCTGATAACAATTTTTATGGGGAATTAGACTTTCTTGGCCTCTTTCTAAACTATAAAGATCAAATGAACATTTTGATCAAAGCTTTCAGACAATTACTCAACTTTTCACTTTTGGTAGGAGAAATGAGATGGTTATCCAAATAAATGTGATTGGTCTGAGATAATTCAAACATGCCAGATAATCATAGGATAATAGATTTAAATCTAGAAGGAACTTAAGAGGTGATCTAGTCTAACCCATTCCTTTTATAGAAGAGGAAGCTGAGACCAAGAGAAGGAAAGAGCTTTGTCTGATAACATAGATAGTAAGAAAAAGAGCAACCTTTGAATACAAGGCCTCTTGCTTCAAATACAGTCCTTCCCCCCCTGTCAATGCCTCTCAAATCCTATGTTATGATTTTCATTGAATAAAATCCAAAAACTTTTCACATCTGGTAAGCTGATACACTGACCTCAGGACTAAGGAAATGACAGTGAAAGATCTTTCCGAGCACTCTTTATAGACTGTGCTGCATCTGGGGTTGGAAAAAATCATCAATGACAGTGATGACATGTCATGACCCATGGCACATCATCATGACTGATGACAGAGAAAGTTGGGCTTGGGATCAGGAAGATCTGATGTGACTCTAGCTGTATGACTATGACCAAGTCATGTATCACTAAGTCTCTCGGTTTTTTTATCCATAAAATGAATGGTTAGACTCAATGGTATCTAAGATAATCTTTTTAAAGATCTACAGAGAACCACAAAGCTATAAAAGTTAAACAAGAAATAAATGTTTAGAAAAAGGTTGGTGATTGCTGGTCTTAATTTTTCATTGATTGGCAAAGAGCTGATACTTGTAGATAAGAAAGCTTTGTGCAATGGAAACAGCACAGGGATGCAAAGGTCCCAGATTCAAATCCTGGTCCTCTACATATGTGACTGCTGGAAAGTCATTTCTTATCTATGGGTCTCAGTCATCTCACTGTGAGCAACCATTGCACAGTGGATGGAGAACTGGCCTCAGAATCAGAAGAGCAGAGTCCAAGTCCTACCTTCCAATCTTTCTAGCAGTGTGACCCTAAGGAACACCTGAGTGGTCCCCAGCAAATTTCTAAGACTACAAATTGCAGGGGATCTGCCCCGCTACATTAATTGAGGAAATTTCTTCCCCAAGAGTTCCCTATTAGAATGAAATCACAGGTCTAGTACAAAGAGTTTGCAGGAAGAAGGCAAAAAAAATAAAGGCAAGAGGTATGACTAGATAGCTTCCCTTCTGGTTCTGTTTGAGAGTGACTAAAGGTTCCAATCTAAGAAAAGAATTCCCTTTCTTTGAAGAGCAATGGGAAAACTGGTCTTTTAACAAGTGGGTTTTTTTAAAAATAAGTAATATATAAATCCTAGTTATCTCACACTCGGAAAAGTATAATCTATTTTCAGGCGTCCTCCAACCTCACCCACTCCAGATCTCTACCCATTTCTGCTAACATTGTATTCTGTGCCCACAGCTGTGATATCACATTATTGCTTACCTGTTACCTTGAATGCTTCACGAGTCCCAGCTCAGTACTCTTTAGCTATGGGTGAAATTTTTTTCCCTTTCTTGGCAAAATCTCTATTTTGCATCATGATTTGATATTTTTCCTCTCTAAGTCATGAACCTGAATTTGCAACATCTCAGTGTCTCTAATAAGCTGAAGGAAGGTCAAAAAGCTTTCTCAAAATCCTTAAAAATAAGAGGAATTTTAATTTGAATACGTATATTGTCATGCTTTTCTGTGCATATATATGTGTATGTGTGCCTCTGTGTATGTGCCATAGAGATTTGAGATGATGGAGAAAACCCACTACTTTGTTCGTTATGCATATCTGTATTTATCAGAGTTATGTTCACCTGTGCCTTTTATCATGCATCTTTCAAATCATCTTTCAGATGGATTATTTTCAGTAAATGCCAATGATTATATTGACTTTGAATTGTAAGCATTAACAAAGTCTCTATCCTTGGGTTTTTTCTCAAGGATCTAATTTACTCTCAAAAATTTAGTCTTTCTGTAAGCTTCCAGCTCTCCTACTTCCTGAACTCCATGTCTAGCCTACATTTCCAAGTGCTTCAGTGATCATTTCTACTTAGGTGTTTTATGGACATGTCTCATTCAGTCTGTCCAGAGCCACATTCATAGCCCCACCCCTAACCAAAGATGACTCTTCATTTTTTTTACTCCCTATTTCTGTGCATAGCACTGCTATTTTCTTAGTCATCTAGTCTCTGATTGTGGAAGTCATCATGAATCTTTTTATCTTTCTTGAATACCACATCCAATCTACTATTAAGCCCTGTGGACAAGCCATCAGCAATGTCTCTAACATCCATCCTTCCCTTTATAGGTACATAGTCTTCCTGTACAGAAAACTAGAGCGCAAAGTTTTCAAGTTTGGCTGCTTGTCATACTGATGGTACAAACTTGGCTTTGTTATTTAACCTTGTTTTAACTCAGTTTTCCCCTCTGGAAAATGGTGAATACTCAATCTATTAATAATTAATAAAATTAACGTCACACTTTGTCCTGTAAAGCACTTTGCATATGTCATCTCACTTGAAATTCACACCTTCTGAGTTTGGTGAAAAATAGATGTGATTCCCATTTTACAATTAATAAAAATAATGGTGAATGGTTGGCCCACAGGAACACAGATAGTACATGTTGCAGGTGGGAGTATGGACCCAGGCTCAAACTCTTTGACATCTAGTTCTGCTTGCTATCTTCTATCCTATTCTGCCTCTCACTTCCATTAAATTCCTGGGAATATTAACTGAAGTGCTTTGCAAAGCCAAGTTTAAAAATGCTTCTTAAATGAAAAGAAAAGCAAGAGCTCTAGTTAATAATTTTAATATAGTTTAGGGTGAAGCACTGGTGTCAGTCTACCTTGTACTGTGCTCAAATAACAAAAATCTCCAACTGTTTTTCTCTTCAGTTGTCTTAATGTTCTTCCATTTAATAATCTGACTGAAGCTTCCCCATTAAAATATGAAAATATTTGTAAAACATATAGCACAGTGCCTGGCACATGGTAGGTGTTTAACAAATGGTTATTCCCTTCCCTGTTCTCATGGAGGAGTTTAGACACGCTTTCCTTACCAGTTTAGTCCAAATCAAGATTTTCACTTTTTTTGGCAGCTGATAGGAAACCAATTCTGGCTTGACATGTTCAGGGTCTCAAGTCACAAAGCTGGGTTTATTTTTATTGAAAAAGAATGGAGCAGGGAGACTTGGCCCCTTGGCCTTTCATTGAGTTGCATAAGAAAGCAAAGCTTTAAATTTAACTGTCCTGAGAAAGAGTTGGTGAAGACAGTTAAACCAAAAGAACATAAGAAAATGAATCTTTTTGTATTTAGGACAACAGCACAGTTGCTTATCTAGTTAAATCAAACTATAGGAAGACACGGGAGATTGTTTTCTTTTCCAAGAAGACATAATCGGGTTTTACTCATGAAAAACACCCTGAAAATTGCATGGGCCATGATTCAGAGTTGTTTTTCCTTTGCCTAGAAAACGTTGACTATTTTTCCTACTAGTACCAAAATTTGACTTCTCTGATTACTGTCTCTCTTTTCCTGATTGCTTGGGAGACAATAACGCAGGCTTTATGAGCCCACAGTTTTTTTCATCCAAATCTTTTCACAAACTGAGTTTTCTTCCTCTAGTTACTGGAAAAAAAGGTCTGTCTCCTTTAGTAACTATAGAAAAACCCCAATCAACTACAGAGCCCATGAGAACAAAGACTACATCTTAGCTAAAAGTTTGTATGTCCCTTAGCACCTAGCAAAAGAGTGCTTGATAACTAATCATTCAAATGAATCAAATTGAAATTACCACCAAAAAAAAATGCTTCTCTGAGGTTTGTACTTGACAATGATTTTCATAGATATAGGTTTGTGATGTTATAGGACTTCCTTAGTTGAATGAATGAATGAAAAGCATTTGCTATTACAAGGAATTTTGCTAAATTTTTCAAAAGAAAATAAATTTTAATGTGTTCCTATTTTTAAAAAAGATAAACATGCAGGAACTCATAACACTTTTAAAATTGGAGGGCTGGGAAGGCAATCTGTAATCAACAAAATCAAACAAACAAGGAATCTTCATTCTGGAAGTGTTGAATCTCATCAAACACAAATTAATTTATTACGTGGGTTTGTTTTTTTTTAAGTAAGCGATTCAGTGAAAAGTGACAAGTCAGGAGCATGACAATGTATAGTTAAAACTATTGTTGTTAGGATTTTTTCTCCCCATTTGTCTGGGGATCAATGTGTGATTTGATTAGCAGAGCTATTTTCTTAAAAAAAAACTCCTAAATTATGCTTTCCCATCCGACAGCATGACCTTGTGAACGTGCGCCCACTTCTCTTCCCAACCAACTGCTTTGATTTTGTTCTTCCCCTTTGGATATCTGTGTATGTTAACCATTGTTCTTAGCTTATGGTATCATGGTGATTCTTGAGGAAAGCAGAGCAATATGTTCTTCAGGAAAAAATGAAATTAAGCCCATGTTTCAGGAATTCCTACATAACTGAATCTGAACCAGCCCTTATTAACCAATCCAAAGTATTTCCCATAGAACGGAAGTCCCTTTGCAATTAGTGAAATATGTAAATGGAGTCATTCTTTATATGTTCATTTGCAGTCCATTGAAGTAAGAAAGCAAGTTTACTTGGTTTTACTTTGGTCATTAAACGGCACACTAGAACAGCTTATTAAACATCCACGATTTTAATAATTCTTAATAAATATGCTTATAATTTACATTGGTATCCTTCATTTTAAAAAATGTTACTAATAATTATATTACTAGTCTTTGTCTAACTGTGACTAGGAAGTTTGATGCTTGACCCTAGTGGGCTCAAACCAGATTAAGACATAATATAAATAAAATACAATAGTACAATATTGATAATACGGGATTTTCTAAGTCAAAATGCAACTCACAAGTATCATTACGTATGATTTAGTGGTGTCATTTCTATTTGAATGTCATATCACTAAGTTATATTCTTCATTTAGAATATGATCTAGAAGCAGAGCTTCTTAGAATGATTTCAAAATGAGGACCTCCTGTATTCTTTCCATATTATTCATAAGGTTTAAACTTCTGCTAAAATTTTATCTATATTACATATTTATATGCTATATATCTACCTACCTCTATATCTATACCTATAGCTATCTGTCTGTCTGTCTATCTGTAATAGGCTTAAAGACAATAGTTGTTTCAATATGACAGCCATCCTTCATTTTTGAAAAGGATCAATGACATCACGATGTGTGGACTGGATTTAAATGAGGCAGAGTTGCACGAAGTCATCAGCCTTGCTCTTCCAGAGTCAACAAAGCCCAGAGACAGAACAAAAGTCAATATGACTGACCATGTCCCAGAATGTAGTCCTTGATCAAGCTCTAAGCATTCCACAGAGCCTGCTTCAACTGCCTTCATGGCAATTGGAACAAATAGTTTTCATCAGCCCACTCCACTGGGGTAAGTCCTTACATGCTTGGGGTAGACATTCCCCTAAATCACTGACAGGTTTGAAGCCCATTGGTTTAACCTGTCCATGGAGGCAGTTTTACCAGGGTGTGGCTGCTGCGCATGCTATCGCTTCTGGGAGCCACAGGTAAGAATTAGGTGACAGGGGAACACCAAAGGTGGAAAGCAGCCTGAAACGGGCTCTTCATGTCCTCACGCAAAAAGCAGCTTGTTCTCTTTGAGTACCCCATACACAGTCATAGAAACTTTGCTTTATATTCATTATTTCATAAAGGAAGTACAGATAAAATTATCAAGATGTTATATATCAGTTTCGATAGGTGAGGGTTACTGTCACCCACTAGAGTCTGGATTTACTCAACTTTAAGGATTAACCTGACATTCTGCCCCATCAGTTATGTGTCCTACCCAACACAAGAGGGCACTCTGGAGTAGTTGCCACAGTCCCTATTCCTCTGGCTTTCAGAGAGCTAAATGTTATTCACCCCTTGGTTGTACTTTTTTGTGGTTGTTTTTTTTTTTAATCTGCCAAGAATGTGAATTGTTTCAAACAAATCACAGCTCAGAGCCATGCCCCCCCCACTCTGCTTTTTCCTTTATTCCCTCCCCACTGAATATCTGTTAAGTTCCCATACAGAAACATTAATATATTAACCTTTATTCCTGAAATGTACTCCCTATTTAACTCCACCCCATAAAAAATTAAGATAACTCAGCTACCATCTTCAGCCTAAATCTTTACTGATCCCCTCATCCCCCACCCTAAGCCCCTAATTGCTAGTGCCCTCTCTCCCAAATTCGATAGATAGATGATAGACAGACAGACAGAAAGACAGATAGGCAGATAGATGATAGATATTTCTTATATATGTACTTCCTGTCTCCCCATCAGAACGTGAGTTCCTTGTGAGTAGTGACAGTTCATTACACACCCAGAACCTAGCATAGGGTCTCTAACAGAGTAGTTTTTAATAAATTCTTGATGATTGATTGTTTTGATCAGAGTATTAGAAATGAATCAAAACAAGTGAGCGTCACTACATGTTGGGTGTAAATAATCCCCAATTCATGAAATATGCCTCGGTTCAAATTCCAATTCTTCTAATGGCCTTTCTTGGTGTCCTTTAAGATCCAGTTAAAATTTTAGCTTCTACCAGAAGACTTTTACAGTCCCTCTCAATTCTAGAGTTTTCTTTATGTTGATTATTTCCTATTTGTCAATAGATCTAGATCTGGATATCTTACTTGCCTCCCCCATTAGATTGTGAACTCCTTGAAGGCAGTGGTTATCCTTTGTTTTTCTTTGTATCCACAGAATTTGGAACAGTACTTGGCACAGAGTAGGCATTGAATAAGGGCTTATTTACTGACTGTGTGACCCTGAGCAGGTTGCTTCTGTGGACCTCACTAAAATTAGAGGTTTTGACTAGATAATCACAAAGGTCCCATCCATCTGTATATTGATGAAGTTGTGAACCTATGATGCTTTAGTCACCATATTAACCTTGTTGTGGAAGGGAGACCAATAGCCAAGAAGTTCAGTTAAACCTATTTGCTCCCAGGTTAAATTCAACAGAAAGATTTTTTCCATAAATTTTCATTCATGATAAAATATTTACAGAAAACAGAGGGGGAAAGACCCTGAACTAACAGATTTGTAGAAAGAAAAGACTCAGAATAAAATAGATTTATAGATAAAGTCAATCATTTAAAAAGCATTTAATACCTATGTTACACTAACTACTCTCAAAACTGAAAAAAGGAAACACTATTCTCAGCATCTTTTATTATCTATATAGCTGTGGTCTTTTTTAAAAAGCAGGATTGTATCAAAAATATTCATATAGAGTGAAATTCACATCCAAAGTAATTGCAAAATACATAAGCTATCTGAAAGCCAATCTACTAAGACATACTCCAGGATTGCAAAACTACAATTTAAAATATAGTTTAAAGAAATAAAGAGTGGAAAATGAGTGAATGGATAAATATTGCCCTGATTAGGTTCCACCTACATAATATAAATGACTATATTACTAAATTACATAAATTAATTTATAGACATTTCTACACAAATCAAAATAAGAGGATACTTAATAGGTTTAGACAAAATAATAACAGAGTTCATTTAGAAGAACAAAAAGATGTAGAGCTCCAAAGAAAATAATGAAAAAATATGGTTGAAGAGAATAACAGTACTAAACATTAAATTATAATACAAATCAGTAATCGTTAAAATTATCTGTTACTTAAAGAGTTCTAAAATAGTATAGAAAAGTATGTCAGTAGACATGACCAGATCAGGAAGAACCAGAAACCATTGAACTTAGTGATCTATTAAGCAACAATATTTCTTGAGAACATAAATTACTTGGAGAAAAAAATATTAACAAGAACTGCTGGGAAAACTGTAAAGCAGTTTGGCAAAAATTAGGTTTAGAGCAATGCTATATCATTTGCCAAAAAAAGACCTTAAATTTAACTACCTAATTTGAATGGTAAATATTATACCATTAGAATAATTGGAAAATGACCAGACCTTTCACAGCTCTGGGCAGGGAAAGAATTATTAGCCAAATAAATGTCAGAAGATATATAAATTGGAGCATTTTGGCTGTGTGGAATTAGCTGCTTTTGCAAAAAACAAAATCAGAGGAAAATTGTTGCATCAAACATCTCTGATAAGGGTATGATGCTGATGTGATATAAGGAACAAACACAAAAATGTGAGAACAAGAATCAATCTTAAATGCAAAATTCATCCAAGAGTATGGACAAATATATCTCAAAAGAAGGGTTGAAATCTATTGACCACATGACAAGATTATCCTAAATAACTAATAAAACAATTGAAAATAATTCTATCCCAATTGATAAATGGTCAAAGGATATGAACAGGCGGTTTTCAAAAGAAGAAATTAAAGCTATCTATAGTCATATGAAAAATGCTCTAAATCACTACTGATTAGAGAGATGCAAATCAAACAACTCTGAGATACCACATCACACCTATCAGATTGGCAAACATGACAGAATAGGAAGATGATAAATGCTGGAGGGGATGTGGGGGAGTTGGAACACTAATTCATTGTTGGTGGAGCTGTGAGCTGATGCAACCATTCTGGAGAGCAATTTGGAACTGTGCCCCAAGGGCTACAAAAATACACACACCCTTTGACTCAACAATAGCACTTCTAGGACTGTATCCCCAAGAGATGATAAAAATGGGAAAGGGTCCCACATGTACAAAAATATTTATAACATCACCCTTTGTGGTGATCAAAAACTGGAAATAAAGGGGATGCCCATCAATTGAGGAATGGCTGAATAAATTATGGTATATGAATGTAATGGAATACTATTGCACTATAAGAAATGATGAACAGGAAGACTTCAGAGAGGCCTGGAAACACTTATATGATCTAATGCTGAGCAAAAGGAACAGAACCAGGAGAACTTTGTGCACAGCAACAACCACAGTGTGAGAGAGCTTTTTCTGGTAGACTTGGAACTTCATTGCAATGCAAGGACTTGAAAAATTTCCCAATGGTCTTTTAGGGCAAAATGCCTTCCACATTCAGAGAAAGAAGTATGGAATTCAATTGCAGAACATAGCAGATCATTTTCTTTTGTATTATATTTTGGTTTGTTATATGATTTCTCCCATTCATTTTAATTCTACACAGCATGACTACAGTGAAAATGTATTTAATAGGAATGTATATATAGAACTTATATAAAATTATATGCCATCTTGGGGAGGGAAGGGGAAGGTAGGGGGGAGAAAGAGAGAAAAAATCTAAGTTATATGATAGTGATTGTAGAACACTGAAAATAAATGCAATTAATAAAAAAAATAATAATTCTAAGGTTCAGCTCACAGCCAGAAGGCTGGCAAAGATGAAAAAAGAAGAAAACAGTTAACATTTGAGGGACTAGGGAAAAACAGACCCACCATTACATCATTAATAGATTTGGTAACTGGCCCAGATACTTTAGAAATTATTTGGAATTATGTTACAAGAATAACTAAAATGTCCATACCGTTTGATCCAGAAATTACATTGGTAGATATATATTTAAAGGAGTCCATAGGCAGAAATAAAGCTGTACATATGTCACAATATTTAAAGCAGCACACTTAATGATAAATTAGATGTCTATTTATTGGGTGAGTGTAAAATAAACACAATAGTACATTCAGAGAAATATGGAAAATGAATGTGAACTAATGAAGAATGAAATAAATAGTACTATGAAAATATTCTACATGGGGTTTGGAATGGAAAAATAACAACTTATATTTATGTAACTATAAATATCACAAAAATCCTTATGAGGTGAATTCTATTTCACTTCCCATTCCTATGTGAGATATTGTGAGTTGCTCAGTGCCATACAACCATTTAAATAAAATCTGAGGAAGAATTTGAACTCATGTCTTATTACTGTAAGTACTGTGTTGTACATGCTACTCCAGCTAGAAGCTGAACATTGTAATTCTAATGACTAAGTTTTCCCTCAGACAAGATATAAGAAAATGCAGCAGATTGAACAAGGGAAAATCTCAAATAATGGAATTTGTTATCCCAGGGATTGATAAATTAGAAAGTATAAATTTCTCAGGAAGGAATTCCCTATTTGATATGAACTTCTGGGAGAACTAGAAGGCATTCTGGAAGAAATCTGGCTTAGATAAACATGTTATAACACAAGCAAATCAAAGATGGATGTGTCACTGGGATATTAAAGATCATACTATAAAAAATTTCCAAGAGAAGTAGTAGTAACTTTATGAGTTAGAGATGAATTCTTAACAAAACAAGAAATTGAACAATTACAGAACTTAAAATAAATGATTTTGATTATGTGAACAGAAAACTTTTTCCATAAATAAAATTAATGCACTAGAGTAAGAAGGAAAAAAGTTGAACCCATTCTCACTCCATTATGTTGGGATAATGTAAATTATATGAGTGTGTATATACATACACATACACATGTATACATACGTAGACATATGTACAAACATATATACACATATTATGTACATATGTATAGGCATGAAAGAGGAATGCCCGGGGCAAAGGAAGAGTAAGAATGAGGGAAATTATCTCACATAAAAGAGGTTCACAATGAAGAGTTTTCCTAGTGGAGTGGTGGGGTGGGCAACATTTGAAACTCACTAAATTGGTTCAAAGAGGGAAAAGTATACACATGGAGAGACATACATACTTAATTGAAAATAGAAATCTATTCTACCAAACAGTGAAGTAGAAGGGAAGTGGAGAAGGAAAAAGGGGAGGGAGAGAAAGAGAGGGGGAATAAAAGAAGGTCATATTGAGAAGCAAGATAAACTTTTACAGGAAGAACAGGATAGAAGGAGAGAAAAAAAGATCAAAAGAAAATAGGATGGAAGGAAATGTACAGTTAGAAATGATAATTGTGAATATGAATGAGATGAATTCACCCACAAAACAGAAGTGGATAGCAGAATGGATTAAAAACCAGATTCCAACAGCATGTTGTTTACAAAAAACACACTTGAAAAAAGACAGATACAGTATTAAAAATAAGGGGGGGAGGTGGAGGATATTTTATTATGTTTCAACTGAAGTATAAAAAGGTAGGGGTAGCAACATGATCTCAGAAAAAGCAAAAGCAAAAATAGACTTAATTGAAAGGGATAAGGAAGGAGACTATACCTTCCTAAAAGAAATCACAGACTATGAAGTAATATCAATGTTAAACATATATGAACCAAATGGCATAGCATTAAATTCTTAAATGAAAATTTAAATAAATTTTAGGAGAAAGTAGACAGTTAAACTATACTAACGGGAAGACCTCAATTTTTCCTTCTTAGAGCTAGATTAATATAACCATAAAATAAATAAGAAAGAAGTTAATGAGGTGACTAGAATCTTAGAAAAGTTAGACCTTTGGAGAAAACTGAATGGAAATAAAAAGAAGTATATCTTTTTCTCAATTATACAGGGCACCTTCACAAAAATGATCATATATTAGGTCAGATAAATCTCAAAATCAAATGCGGAAAAGAAGAAATAATAAATTCATCCTTCTGAGATCACAATGAAATAAAAATCATATTAAATAAAAAGCCATAAAAGCATACTTTAGAAATTAATTGGAAACTAAATAATTTAATCCTAAAGAATGACTGGGCCAAAGAACAAATCATAGAAATACTAATTTCATTAAAGAGAATAGGACAATGAGACAACATGCAAAAATTTGTGGAATCCAGGCAAGAAGTACTCAGTGAAAAATGATATCTTTATCACATACATTAATAAAAGTGAAATGAAGCAAATCAAGAGAGAAAGAACAAATAAAGTAATTTTCATGCGACTGAAAAGAAAAAAAAACTAGAAAAAGAACAAATCTTAAATAGATACCAGAATGGAAATCCTAAAAATCAAAGGAGAAATAAATAAATTGAAAGTAATAAAGAACAATTGAACTAATAAATAAAAGTATTAGGTGGCTTTATAAATTAGATAATAAAATAGATAAGTCATTGGTTAAGATGAATTAAAAATAAAGAAGAAAATCAAATTACCAGTATCAAAAATGAAAAGGGTGAATGCACCACCAAGAAAGATAAAATTAGAGCAATTAATAGAGGTCATTTTCCTCATCAAATTCCAGTAAAACTGACCATCTAAGTGAAATGGATGAATACTTTCAAATGTATAAACTGTTGAGATGAACAAAAGAGAAAGTAGAATGTTTTAATAAATATATCCAAGAAAAAAATTAACAAGCTGCCATTGGGGTGACTAAGAAAAAATCTTCAGCATCAGATAGATTTACAAGTGAATTCTACCAAACATTTAAAGAATAATTACTCTCAGCACTATAGAAACTATTTGGAAAAATAAATAAAGAAGGAGTCCTACCAAATTATTTTTATTCCACAAATATGGTTTTGCTACCTAATTCAGGGAAAGCAAAAACAAAGAAAAACAGCTTTACAACAATTTCCTTAAGGAATATTGATGTAAAAATAAAATTAAATATAATAAGGAGAATACAGCAATACATCACAAAGATCACACACTTTGACCAGGTGGGATTTATACAAGGAGTGCAGTTGAATACTAAAGTAAGTACCAGCATAATTGACCATATCAATAACAAATCAATAAAATCATATGATTATATCAATAAATGCAGAAAAAAATTTTAACAAAATGCAAAACCTATTAATATTTTAAAAATACTAGAAAGCATGAGTAAAGTTATTCTTAAAATAATAATTAGTATCATGTAGAATCAAGAGTAAGCATAATCTTAATTATCTTAAGTGACAGGTATAAACTTGAAGCATTTCCAATAAGAACTGGATGAAGAAGGGATGTCTATTATTCTATTACTCAATATAGTACTAGAAATTCTAGCTATAGTAGTAAGAAAGAAAATGAAAGTGAAGGGACAAAAATAGACAATGAAGAAACAAAACTATTACAATACAGATGATATAATAGTATACTTAGAGAACATTAGAGGATAAACTAAAAAAGGATTTGAAACAATTAACAACTTTAGCTGTAGCTAGATGTAAAATAAACCCACATAAATCACCAGAATTTCTATGTACTACAAACAAAACACAGCCGCATGAAAAAGAAATTCCATTTAAAATAACTACAGACAATATTTTTTTAAATCTTTCTTGAGGGCTTTTTTGGCCTATGTTTTCTTTCACAACATGACTAATACACAAATATTTTGCACAATGATACTTGTATAACCTTTATCAAATTGCTTGCCTTCTCAATAGCAAAGGGAGGGTGGGTTGGAGGGAAGTAAGGGAGATAATTTGGAACACAAAGTTTTAAATAACAAATGTTAAAAATTGTTTTTTCATGGAACTGGGAAAAGGTAAAATAATTTTAAAAAGAAAGTGCTAATAAAAATAGAAGTCCATTTAAAATGTTTATATCAATATTATATGTAAATACAAAAATAAAAGGAAATAACCAAAGCATCCAACAGCAAGGAAATATTAAAATAAATTTTTATAGATTGAAAAAATAAGTAAATAAACTGCTGCCAATATAAAATATTTGGGAGACTATCTGCTGCAACAAACCAAGAGACTAAATGAGCACCATTAAAAAAACATTTTTCACAAAAATAAAGACAGATCTAAACAAGTTTAAAAATATTAATTACACATGGATAGATCATGCCAATATAGAAAGAATGATAATTCTTCAAAGTTTTTTTAACTTATTCAATGCCACATCAATAAAAAACCAAATAATTATTTTGAATGCCTAAAAAAATAACATATTCAAAGGGAAGAACAAAAGGTTAAGAAATCAAGGGAATCAATGCAAAAAAAATATGAAGGAAGGCAAACCAGCAGTTCCAGATTTCAAATTATATTATAAAGTATTAATCATCAAAATGGGACAGTTAGGTGGTATGGTGTGAGTAGACTGCCAGACCTGAAATCAGGAAGATTCTCCTTCCTGAGTTCAAATCTGGTCTCAGATACTTTCTAGCTGTGTGACTCTGGGAGGGGAATCTCACACCGTACATCAATATAAGGTCAAAATGGCTACATGAATTTGATAAAAGCAAATTAGGGGAGTATGAAATAGTTTCCCTGTGAGATCTATGGATAAGGGAAAAATTTAGGACCAAACAAGTAGAGAGTATTACAATATATAAATAGATAATTTTGATTTTATTAAATTATAAAGATCTTGCATAAACAAAAGCAATGTAACTTAGATTAGAAAAAATGTAGAAAACTGGGAGAGGATTGCCACAAGTATCTCTGATAAAGGTCTCATCTCTGAAATATATAAAGAAATGAGTTGGATTTTTAAGAATACAAATAATTTCACAATTGATAAATAGTCAAAGGATATGAGCAGGTAGTTTTCAGAAGAAGAAATAAATCTACCAATAATTATATGAAAAAATGCTCTAAATCACCATTGCTTAGAGAAATGCAGATTATAACAACTCCTAGGTACCAACTCACGTCTAGAAAGTTGGCTAACATGACATGCTGGGATGGATGTGGAAGAATTGGGACACTAATGCTCTGTTGGTAAAGTCATGAACCAATCCAATCATATTGGAGAACAATTTGGAACTACACACAAAGGATTATAAAACTGTCCATATCCTTTGACTCAAAAATATCACTACTAGGTCTATATTCCAAAGAATAGGGAAAGAGAACTATTTGCTCTTGTAGCAAAGAGTCAGAAATTGAGGAGATGCCCACATTGGCTGAATAAATTGTGGTATGAGATTGTAATGGAATATTATTGTGCTATAAGAAAGGATGAACTGAATGGTTTTAGAAAAATCTGGGAAGGCTTATAAAACCTCATACAAAGTGAAGTGTGCAGAGCCAGAAGAGCATTGTACACAATAACAGGAATATTGTCAGGATGATCAACTGTGAAAGACTTAGCTGCTCTGATGGAGGCAATTATCAAACACAAATTCAGAGGATACATGATGAAAATTGTTATCCACCTTCAAGAGAGTGAATTCTGAATGTATATTGACCATTTTTTAAAGTTTCTTCATTTTTCTTTTTGTCTATGTTTTTCTTTTGCAATGTGACTAATTTGGAAATGTGTCTCTCTTTTCATTTCACATATATTTTACATGTATAACCTATATCAAATTGGTTTCCTTCTCAAGGATCCTCAAAATTTTACTATTTAAATATTTTATTTTTTCCAATTACATGTAAAAGCAATTTTAACTTTTTTTTAAATTTCCAAATTCTTTTTCTCTCTCCCCTCACCCTTCATTAAGAAGGCAAGCAGTCCATTAGAGGTCAAACATGTGCAGTTATGCAAAACGTATTTCCATATTAGTCAGGTTGTGAAAGAAAACACAAACAAAAAAAAAAAGAGAAAAATCAAGAAAGTTAAAACAAAAAATATACCTTAAATTACATTCAGACTCCACTAGTTCTTTCTCTAGAAAATGATAGCATTTTTTTTTCATCATAACTACTTCAGAATTGTTTTGGATCACTGTTTTACTGAGAATGGGCAAATTATTCACAGTTGATCATTGTACAATATTGCTGTTTACACCATTCTCTTGGTTCTGCTTCCTTTACTTTGTATCAGTTCATGTAAGTTTTTCCATGTTTTTCTGAACATTTCTTATAGCACAATATTATTCCATCACAATCATATACTACAACATGTTCAGCCATTCCCCAGCTGATGAGTATCACCTCCATTTCCAATTCTTTGTTACAACAAAAATAGCTGTTATAAATATTTCTGTACATTTAAGTAATTTTCCTTTTCTTTCTTTTAATCTTTTTGGTATTCAGATCTGGTGGCAGTGTTGTTGGATCAGAAGGTATATACAATATAGTCATTAGGTATAGGAACTTCAAAATTTTTAATGAATATTAATTTTTACAGGTTATTGGAAAAATATTTAGAGAAAAATAAAAACATATTTTAAAAATGAATGTGAGCAAATGGTTCTCAAATGAGGAATGCTAACTATGAAAAAATATGAAAGAATGCTCTGAAATAGAGGCTTCAGAAATGTGGCCTACAGGATACCTGTGGCCCTAATTCTCCTTAGTGTGTAAAGAAAGTGATTAAATTACAGTATATTTTACAAAATAATTAACAATAAAATAAACATGACTAATAATACATTTTAAATCTAAACCAATATTTGGACTTCAGGGAACCTTATATACCCTTAAGTGACCCCCATATTGTTTTTAGTTTGACACTGCTGCTCTAAACAACTAATAAGAGAAATCAAATCAATACTCTCTTTTGGCTTAATTTCATTCTCTAAAAATTGACTAGGATGACAAGAGATGGAAATAAACCATTTTGGAGGAGTTGTGGAAAGACATGCACACCAATGCATGGTTGAAAGAAGACTTTAGCATTTGCCCCAAGATAGCACCAAAGATAAAGAAGGAAGTCATTGTCCTCCCCTCAATCCCCATGAAAGAGAAGCCAAGTCTAAGGCCTTGAAGGCCAAGAAGATAGTGTTGAAGGATGGCCATAGTCACAAAAAGAAGAAGATCTGAACATCCCCCACCTTCCAGCAATGACTTCAAGGCAGCCCAAATACCTTCGGAAAATTGCCGCTTGGAGAAACAAGCTTGATCACTATGCCATCGTTAAGTTTCCCTTGACCACTGAGTCTGATATGAAGATTGAGGACAACAGCACCCTAGTCTTCATTGTGGATGTCAATGCCAGCAAGCATCAGATCCTGCAGGTGATAAAGAAGCCATATGACATCGATGTGGCCAGGGTCAACACACTGATCCAGTCTGATGGAGAGAAGAAAACCTACAACAGACTTACTCCAGACATTTATGCTTTAGATGCTGCCAACAAAATTGGAATCATCTAAACTGTGTCCAACTTTCCTACTCCACCTACAATAAAAAGTTTTCCATGAAAAAAGAAAGAAAGAAGGAAATAAAGAAAGAAAGGAGGAAAGAAAGAAGGAAAGAAGGAAAGAAAAAAGGAAAGAAAGAAAAAAGGAAAGAAGGAAGAAGAGATTATGAAAAAAACAAAGAAAAATATATAGTATTACCTGTTGTGGTAGCAAAAACTGGAAAAAAAATTAGATGCCCATTGTTTGGAGAATGGCCAAAAATTTTTAGTTCATCAACTGAATGGAATATGACTATTATATAGTAAAAAATTATAAACATGATGAAGAAAGAAGCATGAAAAATTTACATGACCCAATACAACATGAAGTGAGCAGTTCCAGAAAAACATTATACAGAACAACTACAGCAATACACACAGAACAGCAACTATAAAACAATCAAAATGTATGTTGCAAAATTACAAAAAGCAAATCTGACCCGAAAATAGAGACACGAGAAGTCACCTTCCTCCCCTACCACCACTGCTTTACAGAGTGTGCGGGGGATGACAGTTCACAGGTGTGGAATGTTACATGCAGTGTCAATTTTTTTATTATGTATTGATGGCTTTGCTGAATTTTTTCATCTTTCTTAAAATCTTTATTACAGGGAAAAGTTCTTTGAGAATATAAGGGGAAGGGATCTAGGTGGCACAGTAGGTGGAGTGCTGAGCCTCGAGTCAGGAATACCTGTAATTTAATCTACTCTGACATCTACTAGCTGTGTGATCCTGGGACAGTCACTTCACCTCAGAGTCCTCAACTGTAAAAATAAGGATAAAAACAGCATTTATGTTATGAGGATCAAATGAGATAAGTATAAAGTGCTTAGTCTAGTGGTTGGCAAAGAATATGTGTGATATAAATGTAAGTTGCTAATATTATTATTTTAGATAGAAGGGCAAATCCAGGTAATGTATAAAAATTATACCAGTAAAAATCTATTAATTTTTTTAAAAAAATGTAACTCCTCTGTTTCCAGAGTTTGGAGACTATGTTTGGAACACCGCATATTCTGGTAGACAATTGATGTGTATATTAATTTTGGTGATGCTTTTTTTCTTTCTTTTTGTCTTTTGTGTTACAAGGGATGGCTCACTGGAGGAAGGAGGGAGAACAGTATTTGTAACTTGGGGTGATATAAAAACAGAACTTGTAAATTCTGTTAAACTTTTCCAAAGAGTAGCATTGTGGTTTTCTAGTCAGATTGCTATTTGGCATTGACCCTGATCTCAGGTCTCCATGGATCCTCTTCCTCGGTCTTCAGCACTCTCTGCAGTATATACACTCAATTTGTCTGCTGAAGTTTATTCTCACAAGATATAAACTACTACCTGGTTACCCTAGTCTCATGTAGGCTGCCAAAAGGAAGAAAAGACACTAGCTTTTGCCAACAAGTTGGATTTAAAACTAGTCCTTTCAGCTCTCAGTACATTAAGATTCCTTGTCATAATTTTATAGGCCTTTTTGGCTTCATTTTTCAGGCCTTCAGTAGCACAGTAGAAAAATGTGGCAGTGTAGTGACAAGGAAGTGATATGACTCAGTCCTATGAATTGTAAACCATCTAATGGGAAATGGCAACAGTACATATAAATGATTAAAAGGAAGAGACAGGATCTATGGAAGACCTCTCCTAGGCAAAGGGTCATGGCCCAAGCAGTATCCTAAAAGATATTAAAACAGGAACCCAACAGTGTCAATCCTCGGTGCACCCAGGATATCATACTCAATTGGTAAAATAAGAGACAGGAAACGAATTATGAAGCCGAGATTTAAAGAGATAAATACATTCAGAGAGAATGTACTATGATGGGGTTGAAGAAGCTGGCAAGACGGCCACATTCTTTTATGGTGAAGGCTTGCTCTCTGTGCCGCCTCTATGTTCCATTTTGACAACATTGCCTTCAGTGTCAATAGTAATGTGCAAATGTATTCCTTGAATGTACATGAAGAACTATTACCATCATAAGACAAAAGAGGATTTGACCCAGAGCAACAACTTTAGGAGGTAGAATTTTTCTTTCCTATGCTTTATACATATATATATATATATATATATATATATATATATATATATATATATTTATATTTACATATATATATATGTATGTATACAGTTCTTATATAGTGCAGCTATGACTACTATCTTGTCAATGACTGTTACCATGAATACAGTCGCCACCCAGAAAGCTCCATCTCCTAAGGCACCATGTTACCTAGCCAGCACCCACAAGTTCTCATCGATATAGTGCCTCTCTCTCACCCCATCTTCTCTCCCAAACCCACAGGTTCAAAAGCAGGAACCTTTCTAACAAGTCACTTTTTATCCCCATCCCCACCACTTCACTCCTGCCAAATATTTTTGGCTCATGTGAAAAACATTTTAGTTATAGTCTATTTGCATGATGTAAAAATATACTACGCTTGCCAACGGTAATGGTAATGTAAATGGGAAAATCTTTCCCATTTATTAATTACTCCATGTGACCTGCTTGGATTGTATAGAAGCCCAAGTCACATGTAGGGGGAGGAGCTTGCTGAATGGGTGGAACAGATGGAGCAGAGCTGGGAGGAAGTTGGTGAGGGCAGTTGGGGTGGAAGGAAGAGAGGACACAGGTAAGCAGACAGCTAGGATTGTGTTTGTGGAAAGGTCCCAGCAGGGGAAAGTTAGGCTTAGGAATGACTTTACCTCTTGTGGTAATAACCTGTATTGACTTCTTGGTTGCTATGATGGATTTTGCTTTCTGGTTCTGGGATTTGGCTTTCTGGTGTCTAACTAAATGTTTTTCTTCTGTCTTCTATATGGAGAGTCTGTCATACTTTGCTGTTGAGACCTACGCAGGCATATTCATAGTCACCACGAATATTATGAATATTGCCTTGGTGATACAACTGCTTACTCAGTTTAAACCCTCTAAGCACAGAACATGTTAATAGAATCATAAACGAAGATCTGAATGGGAGTTTAGAGGTCATCTAGACAAAACACCTCATTTTACAGATAAGAGTATTGAGGCTCCAAGTTCACATAAAGGAAGTAAGTTGTAGAACTGGTATTCACACTCAAGATAATAGATTTAGAGCTGAAACAGACCTTCAAAGTCCTTGCATTTTTATACAGAAGGAAACTAAGGTTCAATGAAATGCCTATGATGGGTAGCACATGACAGAGAGGAAACTCAGGTGGTTGATTCCAGCTCTAGTGTACTTTCCCCTGTGCTACACTTCACAGCAGAAGTAACCATGTTCTGCCAGGGATCTTAGAAAAATTCCCCAGTCTTATTTCTGGGCTCTTTTTCTTCTTTCTCTCCCATGGCCAAATTAGCGTTTGTTTTTAACTGGAATGAGAGCTACCTGGTGCAGAAATTGTCCACGAGTAGCGATCGCATATTTATACCAAATCTCTGCATTTCTTAGACTGTATACATTTTCCACATGCTGATTGTAGAGAACATGGTGAGCTCCACTTTGATTCATTAGTTCAGTAAAAGAGATGTTCAGAATTATTCAGTATAATTCATAGCACTTAAGAAAGCATATATTTTCATAATACTCTAAATCTATTGCTTACAGTAGTAACTCATGCATATTATGACTGGCTTGCCATAGCACTGTCATTTTAAAATTGTGGTGGTGCTGCTCCTTGATTGTAACTGGCCAACAGAAGCATTGATTTAGTGTAATATTTTTATCGAGCACCCGATGCACAGTCATGTGGTTGCTTGCATTGCCAGGTACTAGGGTTGTCAGAACTTTTTATTTTTGTTCCATTTCAGATGTTTTCTTGGCTACCTCTTTCCAGCTGAAAACTCTGCTTGTCCATCAGGCTTTGAATGGTGTATGTGAGTAGATGTTGTGTGTGTGTGTGTGTGTGTGTGTGTGTGTGTGTTGGGGGAGTGTGCTGAATTGATTAACCTCTTGGTTTACATGTCTCTTGCTATATTTTGAATTTTATCACATTCTGCTGTGCACATGACATGATTATTTTTCTTTTCTATTTGTTTTAATATTTAAGTTTAGAATGTTCTTTTCTTATTATGTATTTAAATTTTAGTATTCAAGGAAAAAAAAATCCAAAATTTAAAGGGGGGAGGGAGATTAGATGGCACAATGGATAGAGCACCAGCCCTGGAGTTAGGAGAGCCTATATTCAAATTCGGCCTCAGGCTGTGTGACCCTGGGCAAGTCACTTAATCCCAATTACGTAACACAAAAGATCCCACCCCCCCAAAACAAACAAATACATTTCTCAAAGGTAGGTGCCTAGCTTTCTTTATTTTAAAGGAAAAAGACTGGTTTAAGTATTCTAGATGCTAATATTCTGTCAAATTCTAACAGTTTTTCCACCCTCTAAGTACTTTCAGACAGCCAAATTTAGAAGAATTGGTGAAGTCCTAAATGACTGTGGGTTTGTTACTACTGGTGTGTTGTTAGTTGCTCAGTCTGATCTCTACTGACCATAAAATTCTTGAATGTTCTCATGGAGCAGGTTGATAGCAAACTTGTTGCAGGTAGAGAAATCACTGTGATCAGAACTGTTTATCTGTGAAGGGCAAGTCCCATACTTTTGAGATGAAATGGAAATTTTTTTTCCTTCTTTTGCAGCTGATGACTCTTGAGGCCCATTTCTGCTGACATTAGTACAATCTGATTGGCCATCCCAAATTAGCAATGAACTGATTAGAGAAGACTTGAAAAATGACTAAATCTCATAATGGCTTACTTTTGACTTTGTTATTTCCACACACTTTCAGGAAATAAAAACACAAAACATTTTTCCCCCAAGTATTTACCAGGGATGTAGTGATTAACACCAATACACACACACACACACACACACACACACACACACACACACACCCTCCCCGTTAAGTTTCGTACCTTCTATAAATTAATTCTGAATCTAGCTGGTTCTGAATGAGAAAAACAAAATGGCAAAACTTTCCCCCACCAGGAGTATGAAATTAGGGAATTAACAAATCTGAAGATTAACCTAAACAGGATATTAAAAATAGTTCATTTCTAAGACTGAGAAATAAAGCTAGTTTTGGATAAGAGTATTACCTATATAAGCAGTCAAATCAATATCAAGTCAGTTACTATAATGTCAAAAAAATAGTGAGGGACAGGGGAAATCTGTCAATGAAATGGTTTATTTGGACAGCTAGACAAATAGTGATCTGAAGTAATAGTTTGCCTGAGTCTTGATTTTTTTTCCAGCAGATGTTTTAATATGGACAGATTTCCATATTTTGATCCATTCATGATTCCACTAGTGTAGACATTTCCTTCACTGATGAAGATGGCAGCCTATTCATACCTTTAATTGTGTGTAATTCTTAGTTGGTGGCAGAGTGGATAGTATGCTGAGCCTGGAGTTAGGATGGCTCCGGTTTCCAAGTTGGAATCTATCCTTGGACCCTTGCTAGCTGTGTGACCTTGGACATGCCACTTAACCCTATTTGCCTCAGATTTTCATCTGTAAAATAAACTGGAGAAGGAAGTGGCAAAGCACTTCAGTATCTTTGCCAAGAAACCCCCAAAAGGGGTAGTGAAAATTCAGATAGGACTGAAAAACGACAAAGCAACAGCAATTCTTATCTATATGCCCATTAACTATGCTAAGGACTTTACAAATATTATCTCATTTGATTGTCACCATCACAATGTGATATAGATTTATTATCCTATATGGACTACAGACATTGTTATTCCCATTTTATAGATGAGGAAAGTGAGAATCAGAGAGATGAAGAAAGTTGCCAATGCTCAAACAGCTAATATCAGAGGTAGGATTGGCACCCAAATCTTCCTTCTTTGCAGCTTCCAGACTTTTCTTCTAGATAAACATATATTAGGCAAACCTAGACGGGGATGGATTTTACTTTAGGGGTACAGTAGATAGATATCTCATGTATGATTTGAAAGGAATTAGAAAAATATCTTTCTGATTTTACCTCAGCACATGATCTAGGACAGTGTTGCCTAAACTTACATCTTTGGACAAGAGTACCAGTATTGGTTCATGTATTCATTCAATAAAAATGTATTAAGTTATTAAGACTTATTTTTAAGGCTCACAACATGCCAGGCATCATACAGTAAAAACAAAGACAAATTGGCAAAAATCTTTGACTGATGAATTCACAGATACATTTAAATCCTAAAGAGAACAGTTTATACAATCCTTAGCATGTTTCCTCAAGGTGAAAGCTAATTTTTACAGACACTGGGAGACAGGCAGTTTCATGTAGTTAGTCAGTGTCAGAAAGAGGATGTAAAGACAGGTCTTTTGACATTCTGCCACCATATCTTGAATTCAAGTACTTTTTGAACTGGAAAAATTGTAGGTGTGATTGATCAAACTTAGAGTTTCTTGACTTAGAGAACCATGGAATGATGAAGAAAATGCAATGGAAGAGAGAGGAGAGATAAGAGCAGAGGATAGCAAAGGAAAAGAGTAGCATGTGCAAGTAGCTAGGTATTTAGACTGGAATTGGAGGGGAGAGAGTTAGAGGAAAATCACTAATGGAAGAAGAAAGTTATTTTAGTAGCAATCATGAGAACTAGTCTTGAAAAGTGAGTGAGGCCAAGGAAATGTTGCATGAGTTGAGTGCAGATTATCCAAATCATACATAAGACCTTTAGTGGGAGTAGAAAAGCTGTAAATTTTAGAACTGCACCAGTGGAAATGGAGAGAAACTGCTTCTAGGGTGTGAAATGTCCAAGGACATGGAATCAAATGGTTAACTTCCCAAATTCCATATTCGACTCATGGCCATGATAGAATAGTGAAAGGGAAAGGGAGAGATTGACTTTTACTACTCAAGATGATGACTGATCTGAGAACTATTTCCTTCCCCTAAATCCTTGTGATATAAGTGAACTAAGACTAAAATTCTAGAGGAAGCAAATAGGCTTTTTAGGTCATCTAGTTGGAATGTTATATTGGAATGCTACCTTATATATCATTCTATGAGTAGGAATATCTACCATAGATATGAAATCTACTAAGTAAGTAATGGCTTCCTGCTATTCTAAAAGGGAGCCATTGAATTCTTATAGCTTGGATCAAGGAGGCTATAAAGTATCTGTAGTGCTAAATAAATCCTGACCTTTTGTCTACATCATTGAAAATGTCCCTAATCTACAGGTTGAAAAGAAAGGCATTTTGAGTAGCACTAGAATGATTTAGAAAGAATCAACTCTACAGATTCTTTACTTCATCAAATCAATTTCTATTGCTTAAACTGCTTTGATAGTTTTCTCTTTTTTTAGAATAGAATTTTATTGCAGCAAAAGATGCGACATAAACATCTGATATTTCACCCCTTTGTTTGATAGATGAGGAAACAGACCCAGAGAGATCCAGTGGCTTAGCTAATGTCTCACAGATGTGTAGTGACAAAGTAAGAACTAGAACCTAGGTCTCATGATTCCTAATCCAAGGCTCTCTCCCGTCAGTTAGATTTATACTTAAAATATCAAGCCATGTGAAGTTGTGCATGTAGAGGAGGAAGAAAGGGTAGATCTCTTCCCTTTCCTTTGCATTTACATGTTTGCTTGTTATTAATTATGTTAAAAATTAAGAAAGATAACTAAAATACCCTGCTTTCAAATGCCTAGCAGGAAAATGGAAGGCATATAATGAATACTTGTTGAATGAATAAATGAACGCATATACGTATTCATTTATTATATTTCATATATACATATGCATTTGTAGGCATGTATATGCATATATGTATGCCCTCTAACAATGCAAGTTTCTTCCCATCCATACTTGTCCATCCTGTACAAACTTTTGCCATATTCTTTTGTGTATTCACTCTTTAGTACTTTCATACTTTATCTTTTCATTGTATAGATACCAATGGACTACTGGATTGTCCTCCCTTCTCTCCCAATATAAGACTGTTAACATTTCCCCCCATCATACATTTCTCTGATATAGTTGGCACATCTTCTTTTACATAATTTTTAGCTTTTAATATATTAGAAGCCTACTCAACTCCACTGTGAACCACTGATCATATGTCTATGTGTTTATAGATACACTAACTCCATGACACTTGCATCCCAATGTAAATTATAGTCTGAAATGGATGTTTTCTAGACTTGTAGAATCTAAGTCTTAGGAGCTATCTCCATCCTGATTTCCAATTTGACCTATTCTGAGTCATCCATGATATGACAGAGATAATAGAAGTTATAAACATAGAGAGTGGTTGGAATTTCTAGATTCCTTTGCTATCATTAAATTTAACTGCTACCTCACCACATGCCAGTGAGAACCTATAGAGTTGAGAGGAAGCTTTTTTTGTAAAGGACCCTTTATAAAAATACTGGAACCTCAATTATCAACCTATATTCCAGACTCTTTGCTAAAAGACCACTTTTTTATATGACTATGGCTTTTAATAGTTCTTTTGGTATTTCAGTAAAATAAAACCCATTAAATGGAAAGCAAGATAAATTGGTCACATACTTAATTTCATTGTAGTGAAGTGTGATGTTAAATTTCCTATGTGGTATTCAGTAATAGAAATGTTGGGCACCATACACTGACTGGGAAGAAAATCTGTGAAGGATTGAATAAGGAGGCTCGAGTCCTCTTTCTTCCATTCTTTCTGCCAGTCCTGGTCTTGGTCTCTCATAGCTGGTTTGTTTCTCCTTCAGAACTTACCTCAGGTGCTGCCTTAGCAATAAAGCCTTTCCTGATTTCCCCATTTACTGGTGTTTCCCACCCTACTACATCCTTCCCCCAAATTGCCTTGTATCTCTATTTTTTTTCACCTTATATGTACATATGGGCTTCCATGCTAGAAGCTATTATATTTGACAGAAAATGTCTCCTTTTTGTCTTTGTATCACCAATGCTTAATCAAGTACTGGTCCATAGAAAGAACTGCATCACTATTCGTTGTTTGATTGACTCAAAATCCAGGGCATTTTAATGATGACCTGGTTTAGGTCTGTCATTGTGCAGTTCCCAAGGTTAAAAGTTCTTCAAGGTAATAAAGACTTTCTTTGCCAAGCAGATAAGTTTTGAATATTGTCAGTCTTCATTTTATTTCAAAATTAAAAAAAAAACTCTGCTAAAATATAAAGCTAAAGGGGGTAGGGGAAAGTGACTACTGCCTTTTTTTCCCTCATAATTATTCTAGTAGGCCAAATAACTGTATTCAGAACTTCTGAGACATAGCATTAACTTTATTTCTTCAGCTTACTTTTGAGGGGCATTACATGCTTTGTAAAAAAGTATTTAAGTGAATATTTTCATAAAAGTGAAAATTTTGAAGTGTTTAAAAATAAAAAAAAAGAATAAACATTCGTATGAGGCTTTCAGATACTTCTTTTTGAAACTAATTTCCAGATGGAATTACCCTGAAAGAAGCTAATATTCTGCCTGCAAAATGCTGATTAAAGTAGGTAGTCAGTGAATATGAGACCCAGGGCAGCTCTGGATTTTAAAGTAGGCAAGCTAAGTAAACTGGGTCATTGAATCAACCTCCTTTTACCCACAATCCCTAGATATTTGCATGCCACCAATGAGAGGTGACCAGGACTCTGTGACTGAATGACCTTATTTCTATTAGAACTGGCAGTCTCTTGCTTTTATATTTTTAGATACTTAAAGTCCTTCTTGTGTGTAGAGAGTGATTCCTTGAAAAATATCCCAACCCCCTTCTTTTTTAATCCCTATTGCTCTTCTCCTTCCACCTGAGACTGTAAGGGGTTAATCTATCTGATGATCTCATTTAGACTATTTCTGAGACGCTTCTTGATTTATTAAAGTGTCTGGGGCTATCTTGCCTAAGGACGACATCCAAGTGTGGGTTGATGGTTAAGAGGGCCAAGGAATATTTTCTCTTTGTTTGTATCCATAATACACTGACTACTTGGTCCATTCTTGGAACTTTTCAAGGTAAAATCTTTTTCTGTGTGTATTTTTCTTCAAAGTATTGTCATTTCTACTTATTCCTCCCCCCCCCTCTCTCTTTATCCATTTTTCTAAGTCAAATACAATCTTCGGTTCAGATGCCCTGTTTAGCAGACAAGGGAGGCTGGGAAAGATGTAAAAAAAAATGTTAAAGTGGGTCTTTGCTGTCTCTCCATCTCCAATTCAATTTTCTCTCCTGCGTTATAAGACCTATCATCCAGTGCACTCTAGCTACCCCTCTAAAACTAGGGTCTCCCATTATGTCAGTGATGATTTTCTCTTTATGACCAGGACCCTATGTTCTGGATCTTTCCTGAGCTTATAAAGGCTATCAATTCAATTTGATAAGCATTCATTAAGTGCCTACTACAGTGTGGTAGGCAATGAAGATACCAAAGTTAAATAAAGGCCCCAATATCAAAAAATTTATATTTTGGTTGGGGATACAAAATGTAAACAGATAAATAAAGTATAAAGGTATTTCATCAGAGAGGAAGAAAAAAAATTAAATAGGAGGCAGCAAAATAGCCAAACTCAAGATAAGAGCTCTTTCAAGGCCATGCCCTAGGAGTTAACCTGATAAACCAATGGAAACTCAGGTATTAATGGTTGATAGTGTCTTCATAGTTAACTCTTTCAGAGTAGAAATGGCTTTTGATAGGAAATATGAATACTTTAATGAGAATGTGATAACTTTATGAAGAGTAACATAGACCTAGAGGTGGAGAAAAGAATACCGATTCTTTTAGAGTCATTTTAGAAGACAAGCCTATAAGAAATAACAGTAGTAGAGTGAAGACAGCACTGAATTTGGAGTGAGGATGTGAATTGAATTCCCATGTCTGTTGTACTGGTACACATGTAGCCTTCAGCGAGTCACTTAAACACTCAAGTTCTAATTTTTCTTATTAATCGTAGTAGGTAGATTTTCGTTCCCTCCACCTACTTGATTGATATAATAACTGAAAGAGACATAAAAGCTTGTAACAGATGATGAGGGATTAATGTCCTAAAGAAGTGGTGTTTAACTCCTATTATCATTTTACAAGACATGAAAAAGATTTTGCTATTATTTTTGTTATAAACAATTTATAATTTTTGAATTAGAAAGGCAGCATGTCTTTGGCTGGTAAAAAGATTTGACTGTTCCCCAATAGATGTTATTAAGCTAATTCTGCTGGCTCTAGATTGAGTTGAGGTATAGTTCAAGGCAGGGAGGAGACTTGGGGGGTGCGAGTCCTCTAGCAGAGAGCAATTTGGGGATGGGAGGAATCAGATTTTTCCCCTCTCATTGGACATGGCATCTTGCAGTGGAGTCAGTCACCCAGTTAGGTGGCACAGTGGATAGAATGCCAGGCCTGGAGTCAGGAAGACTCAATTTCCTTAGTTCAAATCAGGCTTCAGACACTTCCTAGCTGTGTGACCCTGGGAAAGTCATTTAACCCTGTTTGCCCCAGTTTCCTCATCTGGAAAAGGAAATGCCTATCCACTATCTTTGCCAAGAAAATCTCAAATGTGGTCATGAAGAGTCAGACATGACTGTAAAATAACTGAAATAAAACAATAACAAGAAGACACTAGATGCAACATAGGACAGAAATATAGCCACAGATAATGAGAGCTGGTGGGGTTGTAGGTTAGGAAGCATTTTTCAGGAATATTTACTTCTGGCAGTAGAGAAGAGAGGGAATTATGGATTCAAGAGATAGCTGATTGTAAGAGCTGATCCTGGGAACACAATGGAATAATCTAGCTTGCAGAGATTCTATGCCTGGGGGCTAAAGGGTATGTGTGGGGGCAGCGTGGGGGATAAGTTAAAACAGAGGCTTCTCATAAAAGATGGGACATGAGCTGAGACTTGAAGGAAGCCATGGAAATCATAAAACATATATGTATACTTATATACACACATAGACATACATATATGTATATATAATATATATGTGTATATATATATATGGAGGAAAAACATTCCAGGCATGGGGAGCAGTCACTGAAAAAACTCAGACACCCAGAGGAACAACACTGAGTCCAGTGCTACTGTATCAAAGTACACACTGGGTGCAGTTTGTGAAAGGCTTCGAATGTCAAACAGATTTTTTTTTTGATCTTGGAAGTGATAGGGAGTTCATCAATGTTGTACATCAGTTTCATGATGGCATGTTCCCCAGGTTCTGGATTGGACAAGGCTCTTGTGCCTTCCCAGTCAACAATGGAGTGAAACAGAGCTATGTGCTTGCTCCTATGCTTTTTAGTATGATGTTTTCACCCACGTTAGCAAATACTTTCAATGAGGATGAACACAGCATCAAGGTCAACTTCTGTACTGATGGTTAGTTCTTCAATTTGAAAAGGCTACAAGCCAAGACCAAAGTGGAGGAAGTGTTGGTGCATGATTTTCTATTTGCAGATGATTTTGCACTCAATGCAGCCTCTGAAGTTGAGATGCTACAAAGCAGGGATCAATTCTCTGCTGCCTGTGCTAATTTTGGCCTAATAATTAACAACAAGAAAAAACAGGTGTTCCATCAGTCACCACCACACCATCCATATGTGGAGCCATCAGTTACAATAAATGGAGAAGTTTTGGATGCTGTGGATAAGTTCACTTACCTTGGTAGTATACTTTCCAGGGATGTACACATTGACAATGAGGTTGATGCACGCATTGCCAGAGCTAGCTCAGTGTTTGGGAGGATCTGAAGAAAAGTTTGGAAGAGAGAGAAGAGATATCAGACTGACTACCAAACTGAAGGTCTACAGAGCCGTTGGGCTGCCCTCATTGTTATATGCTTGTGAAACATGGACAGTCATGCCAGGAAACTGAATCACTTCCATTTGAACTGTCTTAGGAAGATTCTGAGGATCACCTAGCAGGATAAGATACCAGACACTGAGGTCCTTGCTGGAGCTGAACTTCCAAGTGTTCAAACTATGCTTCAGAGAGTGCAACTCCAATGGGCTGACCACGTTATTCAATGCAAAATGTATGCTTACCATTAAGACTATTATGGAGAACTTGCATGGGGCAGGTGATCACATGGTGACCAGAAGAAAGGATACAAGGACATTCTCAAGGTCTCTCTCAAGAACTTTGGATTTGACTGTGCAACATGGGAGACACTGGCACAGGACCGCTCAGCATGGGGTGCCCACATAACAAAAGGTGCTGTGCTCTTTGAGCAAAGCAGAATTGAGACAGCACAAAGTAAATGTAGGATGTGAACATTGGGATATCCACCCCAAATATTCACATGAATAACCTGTGCCCAACCTATGGTAGACCATTCTAAGCTCATATTGGTCTGATCAGTCACAGTCGGACACACTGAAATTTCACCTTATCATAGTAATGTCATTTTGGTCCTCTTTGAAGATGAAGGACAACAACCAACCAATAGGGAGCCTTTACTGAGTTGGGGGGGTAGAGTGCCTCTCCACTCCCCAAGTGTGACCCAGTGAGATTTACTCTACAGGAAGATCAATTTATAACAGCTGAGTGGAGGATATACTGAAGTGAGGAGAGCGTATTGTAACAGTATAGACCTGAAGTGATAAAGGCCTACTTAGTAAAGGTATGATCACTAGGAGGGACTCATGAGCTATATTTTTAGGAGTGTACTCCAAAGAGTACTTATTTGGAACCCAAGAGATTATTGGTTACGCATGCTAGGGACTGAACTTGCAAATTTGAGTGCCATGTTGGGAAAGTAGTTCCTGGAGGGGATGCTACAAATAACTTGAAAGTTGGACTAGACCATCTCTAAGGTCTCTTCTTGGTCTAAATCCTATGATCCTAAGTCTTAACCAAGGTATTTAACTTCAAAGTGTTTAGACTTTCTCATCCATAAAATGATGGGATTAGATTACGAGTCCTAAATTCCCTTCCAGCTTTAACATTCTACGGCTTGAAAGCTCAAACCATTTAGAATCACAGGATTTCAGAGTTGGAATGGACCTCATAGGCTATGGAATCTAAGATTTACCTTCAAAAGAAGCCCTGCTATATCACTGCCTCCCATATAGATAAGGGCTTGCTTTGCTAATATATAAGACCGGCCCTGAATGAAATTCCCAGTCTTAAGGGAAAAGGGGGCTTTGGAAAAGTCAGCAAAAACTTTGCCACAATAATTTAGAAAATATTAAAATGTACTCCTTTATTTCCCAGCAATCTGATTTTCACAATAAGCGATTCATTCCTTTGCCAAACACTTAGAGTGTTTGATTAGCAACCTCTGAACAGCAAATACAAGAACCCTAGAAACAGCAAGAGAGCTTTTCCTGCTTTCTAGGACAGGTGCTACCCTGGCCTGAGAATGTACTCCCTGTGTCTTGTTCCAAATCGAATATCAGCGTTTCTATATTCACACTCTGACAGGAACCCTTCAAGATTTAAAGAGAGAGCCTTTCACGGTGGCAGGAGTCCTGACTCTGAAGTCAGAGGGTGTAGGTGCATTTCTCCCTCAGTGATAACCATGTAACATTCTTGGGACTCAGTTTCCTCAACTGTAACATTAAAGAGTTGCCTCTTTATGGTGTGCCTTCTCAGTCCCTTCCAATTCTGGATCTATAACCTGTGATCACATAAGACTGCAAACAAGTGATTTACCTTCTTTTCAGTCTCAATCCTCTCCTATAAAGCATCTGGCATCATAAGGGCGTTCATCACTCATGCCAACGTAACCCCTTTCAAGTGGATATCCATCTGAGTTATTGGTATTTACATTTTTGATATAAATGTGTTCTCACATAGTTTTTCTCCCCTTCCTTATGCACACTTTCATAGCAGGAAAACAAAAACAATTTGGAGGGAATGAAGCAACACTTCTACTGGGTTTATTGGCAGGGAGCAGTGAAGAGCAATCTTGCTAGCAAATAGAGGATATTGATAAGGAGACTAAATTCATTTGAATTCACTAAAACTCAGTTAGGGGTATATTGTATTAAGTGAAATGCCATTACTAGAGGGCCCGGGGAAAAAATGTATGCCAAGCCATGAGAGCTTTTCAGCTCACTGGAAGGCAGCCATTATGCCCACGCACTACATTTGATGACTTCGGAATAGAGATAATTTCTGCATAGATCGTAAAGGGACCATAGAATGGTTAGGCAAAGCCCCAGGAATGCCAGCATAAGTGGTATAGCCTCAGAGTGAGAGAGTGCAAGAAAGAAACCCCTTGTAGCAGCCAGCTCAGAGTTTTCGGGGCTGAATCCAAACTTCGCATAAAGAACTCCTTTCATGGAGATGGTGACACATCGGGGGTATTTAAGGAACTTCACAGCAAGCAGCAACAACATTATATCATGACCTTTTGCAAAGCATCCTACTCTTTCTAGGGAGGATGTGAGCTGGCCTCTTGTTTTATTAAGCTCTTTTAACCTTTATGTTTAGAAAATTTTCCCTGCTGACAGAAGTGCCTTGTTCTAGCGGTGACTTTGGGCCCATCCTCAGAGTGCAAGTGAGGCTTGTTCCTTTCGGCATCTCAGTGAGTAGAATAAGAAACATGGTAGGATTTTTTTTTTTTTGCATTTCTTTTTTCCAACTTAGGACCTTTTTTCCCAAAGGTCCTGTCGGGGACTCCTCACTTGGTTTCTTTTGTACTTACATTAATAGTTCTTGTATGCAAGGACACCCTGTTAAAAAAAATAAAAGCGCCCATTTCAGTGCTGTGTATAAAAATCTTATTCAGGCTAAGGGAGCCCCTTATCTAACAGACACCAGAGCAGACTTTCACACATACTTTTCACCTGTGACAATAGGAGCCCAGAGTTCTATCCTCATCTACAATGGAATAAATGTAGAATCTCATGTCACCTAACTCTCTCTCTTATTTATGTCAAGTTCTTCAGGGTTCTACAATTTAAGCTCAGCTTCCTTCCAGCATTGCACTGAACCAGGGTTGGGGTTCACATGAAAATCCTTTTAAGGAAACATCCTGTGATTCACGGATTCATCAGTTCAGAATGGGAAAGAATCTTTGAGTGTCCTCTAATCAAGCCTTTTCATTTCACAGATGAGAAAACTGAATGATATGACTTACCCAAGACCATCCAAAGAGAAGGGGCAGAAATGGAAATTGAATCTGGGTTCTCTGGCTCCAAGATCTACCAATGCTGTAGGAATGTGCTTTGTAGTTTTGGTTGTTGCTGTTTTTTTGTTTGTTTAATGCTAACTCATTTTAGACTGTCTGGGAAGTCAAGGAAATCATACTTTGTATGATCACATACTTTGTATGATCACAAGCATGGTGATAACTACTAAGGCTGCAAGCAACTGTTTGACACAATTCAGGTCATCAGCAAACAGGGCTAATTGCCGGTGAGGGGGATATTATGAGTAATTTATTGCCCATTGAGGATTTCTCCTGAAAAGTGAGTGTTCCCTCCCCCTTTTTTTTTTGGTGATACCTTGCACACTAATGTAGAGAACCTATTGGAATTGTGAGCACAGAGGATCCTGAGCTATTCCTCATCAAATGATTACCCTCTCCACAACATTAAGATATGTCAATAATAGAAAAGATCCTTTGTCAGAACAATAATTTCTCATTTACATGGCAACTCTTGTTCACCAAAATGGCCTCTATTGCTGAACTGATTCAGTTGGTAATAATGGGTGAAGGGGAGGTAGCAAAACACATAAGCAATAACCAACTAACCCTAAGACTTATGTAAATGTAACCATCAAATGTGCACACATGTGTATATATACATACATGTGTATATATACACATGTATGTGTATATATAGTGATACGTATATGTGTTTGTATGTATATATATTCATATGTATATATGTATGTTTATATGTATAATAGGTACACACACACACACACATATATATATATATATTTATGAAGCATGAAGCACCCTCCATATTTTGAAAAGTTTGAGTCTACCACTTGCTGTCACTTTTAAAAAAAGGAGAAACAATTTTGCAAAATATTAAGACGTCTTGACTTCTGCAGTCACCCAGATTTAATTTGTCAAAGGCTAGGGGAAGAAGAGAAAGGGACAAATCAGGGGAAGAAATTCAGAGAATTATTCATGTTTAAATGCAGCAGCAGAACCACCACAAAAAGGGAACTGCAAAGATGATAAAGCAAATAAGAGAAGGTAACTTCTTAAATCATCCTTTGATTAAATATTGAATATACTATAGGGAGTCATGGGGTCAAAGGTCATATAGTGACCTGGGTAGTCACCCAGGGTACTTAGAATCCACCCTTTTATAAAATAATTATTAAGATTCTTAAGCCACTTTCAGATCAGCCCTTCTACCTGCAATTCCATTCCAGCAATACCTGCACAATACCCTTTCATGGTTCAGGAAAATGGCCTTTGCCAGGGCTAACAGAGGACCATCCTTCAGAAGCAAAGCAAATATTAGTCTTATGGCAAAGCCAAAGAAATCTTTGTGTCCAGATATGTACTTTTGTCAAAGCTTACAATCAGCACAAAGAGCATTTCATCATGATGTCTTTGTGCTTGAGATACTGTCTGCATCTTGCAAGGCCACCTGGGTCCGGCCACAGTGAGTCTGTGTTGAATCAAATGTCTGGAAGTAGTTGGCCTTTCCTAATGAGCTTATGTTTAAGAATCTGATAGGTCAAAATGAGTGCAATTCAGCTATCCCTTTGAAATGATTTTTTTGGGAATCCAGACTGAAGAAAGAAGTATGATAAAAAGTCAGATCCCTTCACATCTGCGTCAAAGACAGATTGGGAGAGTGTGTAAGAAGTTTATCAAGATGAATATAGATTTTCTTGCATGAAGAACAGCATTTATTAAGCTTTTTACTGTATGCAAAGCACTAGAGATAGGAACTAAGTCTATGTTCTCATTGGTAATAGTAGCTAGCATTCATATAGGGCTTTAAGGTTTGAAAAGTGTTTAACAAATATTATCTTATTTTATCCTCACGTGAACCCTGGGCATTAGTGGCAACTATCATTCCCATTAACAGAGAAGGAAACTGAGGCATATTAAGAGTAAGTGTCTTTCTCAGGGTCACACATTCAGTATGTGTCAAAGGTCTTGCACCCGGGTCTTGGCTACTTCAATCCAGCTTCCAACTCCATGCTATCTCATTATGTTCTGGGGATACAAATTCAAAGATGAAATAGATGTTCCCTAAAGCAATATAGACCTTAGCAGAAGCAGATACCAAAGTATAAGGGAGTGTTCAGGGAAGGGTATTTTGGTTTGAGAAGTCACAGGTATGATGAGTGAAACCCAAAAAGGAGTAGACTGACACACTCTTTCTGGTAGGAATTGTAGTTTTGATTTTTTGTTCCAGATAAACTGGAAGTAGAGGATGGGGACACATGAAGAATTCAGATGGATATCAAAATTGCCAGGGCTGATGATGACATATGGAAGCCGTCAGTCTTGATATAGTGGACCAGGGAGGCACTCACCAATTTGAGGACCCTAGAGAAAGAATACTAGATCTGAAAGGGCTAAGGCCACCAGGACACGATCTTAGATCCAGAAGATGTCATAACAGGGCAGATGGTAAGATGCTACAGGTACATAAAAAATTCAAGGTATAGAACTGTAGAAAAAAAGCACAATATTTTCACATTGTAGTTAATTTGCCCAAGACTTGTTAACATCATTAGCATAAGGTTCTCTGTATGAAAAAAATTCCCTCCTCTAATGCAGATAAAGAACTGTTCTGCCATTAGAGTTGAACATAGTTGCCTGGGTTTCTGAGGTCAAGTTCCTAGACTTGCTTAGGGTCACATAATGATATTACAAAAGACAGAATTAGAACCCAGATCTATCTGACTCCGAGGCTACTTTATTGTTCACTATGTTTGGGTGCTCCAGTTAGTTGGACCGTTTAGGAGTCCAGTGTTCTGGAAAACTGGATTTTCTGTCTTCTCTGCGGACACAGTTCTCCCCAAGGTCACTCGACCTCCTTTTCACCAAATCCACCGCACGTTTCTCTTTTGCCTTTATCTTCTCTGAATTCTTCGAAACAATTGACACTGTTTTTGATACCTATCAGTTCTCTTGTCATCTGAGACAATGTCTTCCCCCCTCTCTTTTATTACCTCCTCATCCTTCTGCCAAAAATAGATGCTCCCCCACCCCCACTTTAAGTTCCTGTCCTTGAATCAGCACTCTTATCTTCTTTCTATATTCTCTCCCTTGATAGTCTCATCTAGCCTTATTAATTAAATCATTGTGTCTGTCCATTGTGTATCTATCCCAAATCTTCCTTAGAGGTCCAATACCATATTTCCAGTTGTCAGCTAAGAATCTCAACCCCTAGGTTCTATTGAACCTCTGACTCAATAGATCTACCATCAAATTCATTATCTTCCCTTTTCTATATTTGCCCCATTCCTCATCATTACTTTTCTATTTATATCAATGGTACCACTATCTTCTGGTCACCTGGGACTCATTTTTTACCTTCCTATGACCTCACCCTGTAATATTAAAAGAGTTTTCAGAGTCCTGTTGTATCTACCTCTACAATCTCTCTCTCATCTGGCCCTTTTTCCTCATTTCCAAAGCAACTACTATATCTTAAGCCTTCATCTCATCTCAGCTGGACTACTGCAAAAGCTTCCTTATTGATTGTCCTACCTCTAGTCTACACTCTCTCCAGCTACCTCTGATAACGCTACTAAATAATCTTCTTAAATATATTAAAATGATCATGTCATTCTGCTAAATTAGAGGTCCTCACTGTCTATAGAATAAAATATACATCCCTGGCATTCAAGGCTCTGCCTCCACTGAGGGTCTTATATGGCAGATAATGGAGAATGTCTATGTGAAAACATGGTGCCATCATGTTGACTATACAGTTACATTCCATGAAATCTAGCAGCAATATTGCTATGGTTACCACTCCTGAGACAAGTCTGTAGTGACATTAATACTAGTGAATACTCACCAATACTCATCTCATTCACTTCAATGTATTCTACTATTTCTTAAAAGTGACCATGTTTTGTCAAATTACGGTACTAACTATACCCAGAAGTTTGGCAAATGTAGGACTAAGAAAATGTTTTCAACAGGAAGAATGTCAAAATGTATTTAATCTTCCCCAAATGCAAAACATCTGATTCACTGGTAACTTCGATATATCAAGCATATGATATCTAAGCCAGGAATAACTAAGCATGTGTTATTTTAAGGCAAGGAACCTTGTTTGGGCTTGAGAAATTTTAACAACTAATTTATGGCTGAGAAACTTTACGTTAGTAACTTCATGAGAATATTTTAAACCAAGTCCACACGATATTAAAATAAGTTAAAATATATGTAAAATTTATGAGAGAATGTCAGGTGTAATGCTTGATAAAGTAAGCTTAATGCTTTCGAAATTTATCTTCAGGCTGAAAAAGCCAACTCCTGCAATTCTGGGCTACAGTATAATTTTAGAAACTCTTTTCTGTAAAGGCATTCTTTTATTAATGAGATCAACTCGGGCAAGCTGAAAGAGGTAACTTCCTAAAGAATCCAGGGAGACAAACAAGGCACAGAATGGGAAGTCAGAATGTGGTATTTAAAAATAAAATAAAAAAAATACTCCGAGACAGTTTTGCACTATTCATTCCTGTGGAAAAAGGTGAAAAATCCATCCTCAAAAACTTTTGATTTGTGTCTGTTCAGCGCATTCTTTCTGCTGGGAACACTGCTACATTCTGTGAACAAGTAAAGGGTTTGTGGCTGACAAGGGCCGTACATCACTCTGAACACTCCTCATTCACAGTGGGTGTGTCTTGTTGTTACATTGTCTGGCACTCCATATTACCGTGACAGGTCTCAGTAAAAATGTGGCATCAAGACCCCCTGAAAATGCATAGAGCAGAAACCCCATTGGCTAGTAGGTCACACCGTGATGTTACCAGCTGAAGTGATGTATTGGGTTGATCAGCTCTGTAGTGAATGGTAGTAGATCTATACAGGGCAGTGTGTGTTGCATTGTGTCTCAGTCTCTATCTCTGACTCTTTTTTTTGTCTCTGTCCATCCATCTCATTTGAAATCCAGATTCTCTTACCACAACAAAGAAAGCTTGACCTTAACTTAATCAGTCAGTGTAAAGGATTGACAGTAGCAATAGTAAGCCACAGGACAGGGTACCAAAGACAACTTGAGACCCTGATACATTGTAGCCCACTTCATTTTCAGGATTTCTCTGAATTCCCAGCTTGCTTTGAGATTCGGTTTCTTTGGTTCCCATTCTAAAAGTGGGGGCCTGACATGTGGTTGGTGGGAGCCTGAGCAGATGAGCGAAGCTGAGAATTCCTATGGCCGCTGATTTGAAAGCAGTCACTTTGCAAATGTCTTAATTCCTGATTCTTGTCTCTAATGTGCAGAAGGCTTTTGAACAAGCATGGCATTCTGAAACAAAGTTGGACATAAGGAAATGTCTAAGTGATTGATTTTATATCTGTCACATCTCTTTCCAAGTACATCTTCAATTCTGCTACTGAACTAAAAGAGATAATGCAATGGTTTGGTTAACCTTTACTGTAACAGCACGAGTCTTACTGGTATTCCTTGATGATTGGGTGAGGGATTGCCACTCGGCTTCAGAATAGCATTCCCAGCTAGACAGAATCACAGTCCTATAAATTCAAATAGGGCCCAATTAACTTGTTCATAGCTGTTCTACCTCTCCTATCACTTCATGTAATTACTTTAAAAGACGCCATAGCAAAGGAGAGAAGGATAGTAACATTATTAGGCATCAACTTAATCTTGCCTTCTCTCACTCCTGAAGTCAGTCAGTCAGTCTCACTCTCTCTTTCTGTCACTGTGTGTCTCTCTTTTTCTCTCTGTCCATGTCAGTTTTGTGGGATGTGATTTTTACAGATGTTTCCTGAAACCTGTCATATCTTTCTTATAAAATTGAAATGATTAATAAATTATCTGATTGTCCTTTCCTTCTTTTTCTTTCTTTTTTCTTTCTCTCTCTCATTCTTTCCTTCGTTTTTTCTCTCTCTTTTTCTTCCTTCTTCCTTTCCTTCCTTCCTTTCTTCCTGTTCTTTCCTTCTTTTTCCTTCCTTTCTCCTTCATTCCCTCTCTCTTCTTTTCTTCTTTCTTCCTTTGTTGGTTTCTTTCTCCTTTCCTTTCCCCTTCCTTCCCACTATCTTTGTTTTCTTACTGTCTTCCTATCCTCTTTCTTTTTCTTTCTCTCTGTTTTTCTCTTTTTCTTTTTTCTTCTTCTTTCCTTCCTTTCTTAATTTCTTGTCTTCCTTCTTCTCTTCCTTTCTTCTATCTTTTTTTCTTCCTCTCTCCCTTCCTCTCTTTTTTCTTTCTTCCTTCCTCCTTATTTCCCTCCTTCCTTCCTTTCTTTTTCTTTCTTCCTTCCTTCCTCTTCCCTTTCCTCCTTCTTTTCTTCCTCCTAGGAGGAGAGAGAAGGGTCTTAAATATGGAGAAAATGGCTGTTGAGATAAGACTGCCAGATGTCATATGGCACCAGTTGAAAGAATGCAAATCTCTGTGTCTATGAAGGGTGGGATCTGAGCAGACACATTGATATTCAGTGGAATTAGCTGAATAACTTAGATCAATTTTAGGCATTGGACCTGACCTCTTTGAAGAATACTTTATAAAATGAACAGCCTTCATACTAAAGATCACGAAGGTTACAAGGCAATATAGTTACTCTAAGCATTAATGACTTCTGAGAGGAAAATGAGTAACACTGGATAACAGCTCTCAGTATTCATGGCAAGAGGCTATAGTGTCACAAGAGATGGCCCAGGTTTTCAAGAATGCCTGCAAAATGGTTGGAGAACAGAAAGATTCACTGGTATTCACCATCCACCAGGCAAGAAATGGGACCAGTTCTGTGTTTTGTACAGGCCCTGGCATTATGCGTGCACTCAATGCAAGGTTATTTTCATTATTATTTTGGACAATATCATAATATTTTAAATGGGCCAAATTTGGCTCTCAGCTATTCATGAGTAGTTCTCATGGGCCTTGAGGAAAATAGCCTATGAATACAGAGTAATGGAATTTGGCCCAAATCCTATTGCTTCCTCTACATTCTACAAACCAAAAAGAGCCTCTGTGAGCAAAGAATGTTAGGGTTCTGGATCACAGGAAATCTGATGATTAAAAGGGGACTGAAATTAGAGAATCAGGTTTATGAAACAACTAACACTTTTCAAGGTGCAAAGCTCTGAGGATAGGCTATTTCATCTGATTCTCACAATAACTCTATGATGTAGTTGTTATTATTAACATTTTATAGATAAGAAATCTGAGGCTGAGAACAGTTATGTGACTTGCTCAAGGTCACACAGCTAGTAAGCGTCTGAGGAAGGATCTGAATTCAGAACTTCCTTATATCAGGTCCAGTTTTTTTATTCACTATGGCTTACAAGCAAATCTCTGTGGACAAAATTGTGAAGAGCGAATTTTTCTTCAAGGTTTCACACCTTAATCCTGCTCCTCTACTCCCCAGTCAGCGACCACTGGCCCTTCTTTATGTCCTGCTCTCTCTGCGCCTACTATAAAGTTGACAACGGAGCTGAAACACTAAGCCCTGTGCAAGTATTACCACCTGAGAGGTTAATTCATTTTTTGAGAAAAACTAGTAGAAGGCAGTGCTTACCTCCAAAGAATGATTTTTTAAGTGTGTGAGGGATTTTCAAGAATCCCTCAAATTGTAAACAATTAAGGCCATCATCTATTCTATCTTTATAGAAGCCTAACTGTTTCAAAATCTTTTAGTCCAAACTAGGGATTCCCAACTTTTGTGTGGTAAGGAGCTTTACTCAAGGTCTAAAGGCATATTTTAACTCCTCAGTAATATAATTCTTATTATCTCTTATTGACTAGTGGTAAACTGAGCTGTATTTGTGCATGCCAGGCATTTTAAGAACCTTAAAAGAGTCAGTCAAAAAGATTAATAAATATTAAACACCTACTATGTGCCAGGGACTGTGCTAAGTGCTAAAGCACTATTTAAATATCAGTTGTTCTTGTTATTAATTATTATGTTTATTCTGAAATGAAAAGTCTTCCGTGATAGGGCCATAGGAATGGGAAATGATCCCAGGAGCTGCTTGAATTTCAACTGTAGCAGTTTCTGACCATGCTTTCCTTTCACCCCTTGTGTGCCACCAGCCTCTGGTCCTCTCAGTCCTGGAAGCTCCCCAGAATTTCCAACTACCATTTCTAACCACTGCAACCTATCAGGGACCCTCTGTTTAAACAAAAATGGAGGCACAGTTTTGAAGTTTCCTGAGAACCAATACCTTAAGGTAAATCCAAGCTATCATTTCTGCTAGGCTTCAAACTATTTAAAAGACAATTGAGAATTTTAAAAGCTCACCAAATGGAGTCTTCCTAGAAGCAAATGTTCTACAATGAAACAGAAGAAAATTGTGATTTTTTTTTCCTCTCTCTGCAAAAAAGGCAATCCGTTTCTGGGGTAAAACTCTTCATTTGGTATAGTCAGTAATGATAACCGTGATATTAATACAACAATTAGTGCCTCTAAGAAGGATTTATTTTACACTACACGCAGTGCTGTGCAGAATGTAAAACCATACCCCATAATTGCTCAAGGAAGTAGATTAGCCTTCAGTTGGGTGACTTCCAGAAGCCAAAGCTAAAGGTGCTGGCATTATGAATACTCAATCTAAATACAGTACTGTCTGAAATAATGAAGGCTGCCCTGATTCTCAATCCATGCCCACCCACCCCCATGCCTATCCACACAGAAACAACCAGTTGGAAGGTAAAAAGTTCATTCAAGCCAAGCACTGAGAAAATCTCTATCTACAGCCACAGAAAAAGATAGATATAGATATATCTCACACGTGATGTTATATATCATACATTTCTATCTCTTTCTCTTTCCATATGTGTATGTGTGTATGTTGCAGAGATCTGTGTGTATAGCAAATTTAGCTGAATTCAGTTTGTGTGTGTGTGTGTGTGTGTGTGTGTGTGTGTGTGTGTGTAGACATAGCCTTGGGTAAATGAAAGATAGCATTAATTCAGTATTGATGATCCCTTGCTTAGAATGAAGCAAGGTTGATCTGCCTGGCTCCATTTAAGAAAAGAGGTTATAGCTGAAAAGTCATGTCTGAGACCTCCACTGAAGAAGAACTCCATAGCCCTGCTTTTCTTTACCTTATGCCCAGATGAATGCCAGGAGCTCTCTGTAAGATCTAGGAGGTCCTTTTGAAACATGAAAGCAGAGCTTCTCCTGGCTGAGGGCATTTGGGTTCCTTAGAAAGTCATGACAGAAGTTTGCCCTAGACAGAATGTTCAGGCTATAACAACTGTACAAGAAAGCTTTGGTAGAGAAAAGGGCATGCAGACCTTTGGTGGGGAAGGGGCAAACTAGAGCAGAGTAAAAGTTTTAAGTAGTGAATGTAACCAGGAAGAGAAGGCCCCTGGGGTCCATGATATCAAAGCCCACAGAACTGGAGTCTTGGCAACTTTCTAGAAAGAATCACCCGTGTGGGTAATAACAAGGTCTTATATTAGTGTAGAGACTTGTTAAAATTTTGGCTCAATCTGAGTCAGCAAACATTTATCAAACATCTATTGTGTGTGAGGCTTTCTGGAATACAGCAACAAAACAAAACAGTTCCCCCAGTACACACAAGCCCTTGCATTCTACTGGAATGATAGCTGGGTACAAGTATATAGATAGACATAGTAAAAGGTATGGCATTGATGTCCAATATCTCATTTTTAGTTTTCTTATGTTGGTTGAATTAAAGGTAATTTTTTTTTGAAGAGAGCTTTTAGCAGTCATTATGCCTCAATAACTTTCTGGTTGGTCTTCCTCCTTCAAGGGTTTCTTCTCCTCAGTCCGTCCTCTACTTAGTTGTCAAATGAATTGTCCCAAAATGAAGATTTGACCATATTTCACCCTATATAACAAACCCCAGTGTCTCCTTGTCCCTTTCAAGATCAAATAATATCCTGCCTTTAGATTAAAACCTTTCAGAATTTTCCTTCTTCCTAGCTTTCTAGCCTTCTTACTCTGTACTCCCTTCCAAATATTCTACAATCCAGTTACACTGGTCTTCCTGCCATTTCCTGCCATTTTATCAACTTTCTCCTTTGCCTGGAATACACTCTATCCTCTTTTCTGTCTCCTGGTTCCCCTGGCTTCCTTCAGATCCCGGTGAAAATTTTATCTTCTCTTAGAACCCTTTCATAATAACCTCTAATGCCCATGTCTCCCTTTGAGTAATTGCCAGTTTGTGTGGTGTACATCCTGTTTGTACATGCTTGTTCATATGTTGCCTTGTCCATTTGACCATGAGCTTCTTGAGAAGAGGGACTTTTTTTTTGTTTGTTTTATCTTTTCTTTGTATCCCTAGAGCTTAGTGCAGTGCTTGGCAGATAGTATGCACATACTACAAGCTTAATATAACTTGACTAGTGGACTAAATTCCTTGGAAAGCCATTAGATTCTACATTCTCATTCATTCTTATTTATTAGTCCCTAGTCTAAGAGAAAATAAAGAAATGCACTGATAGAATAGTAGGAATGAAAGAATTCTACAGATTGAGAAGAAGAAAGAGATATTCTATTTCTCATCCATCAATTTATAGCTTAGGAAACTGAAATCCAGAGTGGTGGCCATATTGCCAGAATTAAAACCCAACTTTCATGATTTCCAGTCCTATATGTGTCCCTATGCTACCCTTGCTGCACTGTACTGTGTTTGCCTTGTTGTGTAGCTAGTACAGTCTAAATATTCATGGTAGGATACCCTACACACAATCATGTACTGATAAATATTTAATAACCAACTCTCACAAAAGAAACCTTAGGAACAACACACTTTTAAGTTTGATCTGCATTGTTGACATTGTGTTCCTAATTCTCTTAATCAACAAAACAAAAAAGTAAACCCTGATTTGTAGTGTTTCCTGATTTCTAAGGTATAAATATTCACAATCAAAATTTAACAACTGGCTCTCAAGAATCTGCACAAACTGACTCAAGCTCACCACATCCCACCAATAACTTATGATGAAATAAATGCAGTCACTTCCAAATCTTATAGACCCACACTAAACTAATAGATTCTTAGAACTTAAAGGGACCTGAAGGGACCTGAACCAGTCTATCCATATTTTATAAATAACAAACTCAGACTTAAGAAAAGTGAGGTAATTTGCCTAATGTCCCAAAGAACAAGTAAGGCTTTAGTCTAATCCAGACTGACTCCTTGTTCAGAACTACTGTTTAGTTCTTTTACATTCTGGTTTTGTCTCTCAACTAGATTACAAGCTCATTCAGGGCAGGAACTTAGTTTATTCAAGGTGACTCACAGAACTGATAGATAATAAATAACTGTTGAAAAAACAAAATCAAAATAAGAGTAAAATAGAATTTATTCTCTTAAGGAGACATGTTGGTTGCTTGAGCTCTGACCTGTCTGAAACAGAACCAAAACAGGTAAGGACACAAGTGATTCTCCATATTTGTTTGTCTTTTCTTTCCTTACCTTCCCGGTGGATGTAGCCTTATTAGTGCAATGGCCCTCCTTGCTCAGCAAGTCTGGCTTAGGTCTTTAAGCGTGTGATAGCCAGCCTCCTCACCTTGCTGTCTTTTTCTGGACCACTATCACTGCATCAAGCCTACCTTCTCCCAGTAGGAAATTCACAGACGGTAAATAATTCAAAGTTACAGTTTGCACCAGACATTCTGTTTCTTGCTCTTGAGACATGGTGTACACAGTGTTGTTTCTTCACATTTTCCTGTGGTTAGCTTTTCAGCAAGTTTAAAACAGTTCCCCGGGCTTTGAGTTCCAGTTGTTGCCCTGCCATAGTCACTCTTTGGTTGTTGCCACAACTCATTAAAAGTTGGTTTTAGGATAGCTCTTATAACAAGAGATGGATGGAAAATCTTTTTACAGAAAATAAAAGAAACCTGAAAATTACACTGAGATACAAACATGTTAGGGGATGGGAACACATGATGGTGTATAAATTATCTTGATAATGCTTTCAGTTGTGCTTTGGTTGAAATCCTGAGTAATTCAAATAAGCCAGCCTAAAAGCACAGAAAAGTAAGATGAAGTAGCAGTCTGTTCAATAGTAAGATACAGGGTATGGCAATACGTCCATTATTGTGTTCACTACACTAGGAGTTGATTTTCCTCAATCTAGCCGTAGTGCTGCCATTTATGTCATGTTGACTTTGGATTGGTCATTTTACCTCTCTGAGATTCAGTTTCCTAATCTTTAAAAGTAAGGTTTAGTGAAATGATCTCTACTGTCCCTTCTAGCTCTTCTCTCACCTATAGATGAAGCATAATTTAGGCCCCTGAACAATAGTAGATAAGTATAAGAGTATTGAACTTGGAGTTAAGAGAACCTGAATTCAAATCCTGCCTATGACTCTGGGCAAACCACATAATTTCTCACAGTCTTACTTTCCCCAATGCAAGGATCAAATGAGTTAATATGTAACAGTGTTTTACAAATCTTGAAGCACTAGGTAAACACTAGTTATTTGTTGGGGTTATTGTTGTTATGACAATTTCTTTTTAAAATATCCAGATAATTGAGAAAAGGAGATTATAAGATCTTAGAGCAGGAATGGATATTAGAGGTCATATAGTTCAAGATATTTATGCAATTATTACTATTTAATTATTTCATTTAATTAGAAACTTGAGTCTCAGAGTGGAGGAAGTAAAGTCAACAAGCATTCACTAAGAACCTTTCCGATGCCAGGTCCCATGCTGACCTTTGAGGATACAAAGGAAGGCAAAAAAAAACCAGTCTTGACTGTGAGTTCCTTCAGAGACAATATACAAACAAGTGTATACAAGACAAACTGAAGATAATCTCAGAGGGAAGGTACTGGCATTAAAGGTGATTAGGGAAAGCTCCCTGAAGAAGATGGGGTTTTAGCTGAGACTTGAAGGAAGGCAGGAACACCAGGAGGATGAGATGATGAGGGGACAATCAAAGGAAATGCATGAAGGACAGTCAGTGAAAATGCTTCAGATCAGGAGATGGAGTGTCATGCATGAGGACAAGCAAGGAGGTGGATTCTACTGGATCCGTACGTGAAGGGGGTTACAGCATAAAAAGACTAGAAAGGTAAAAAAATGGAAAGTTATAGGAGGCTTTAAAAAGCCAAATGGAATTTTATATTGAAACATGGTAGAATGGTGAAGGGAAGGTTTGAATTAAGGTCTTCTTATTCCTTATGTAGTATTCCTTCAACTTTCCCGCACTTGCTTCTTGGAGGATTTCAAAGGCTGTCTGTTATAAAGAACAGAAAGTAGATTTATTCTATTAGATCTAGAGATTAATACTAAAAGGGATATTTGGAAGTTGAAAGGGAGAAAAGAAGGGAGGGAGGGGAAGGGTGAGGGAAGAGAGAAAGAAAAAGCAAAGAAGGAAGAGAAGAAGGAAGAAATGGAGGAAGGAAGGAAGGAAGGAAGGAAGGAAGGAAGGAAGGAAATAAATTTTGGCTTGGTGGCAAGTAAAATTTCCTAAGGGTTACAGCTATCCAAAAGGAGAATGTATTTACTCAGGAAGTAGCGGCCCCCACTAACAGAAAGTCTTTAAGCAGAAACTTGTCTAGTACATAGCAAAGAGGAAAATTTGAAGGTTTGTAATCGACTAAATGGCTGTGGTTTCGACTGAAGTAACTTTGAACTCCTTTAATAGCACCTAGAAAGGAATGAAGAGGACATTGAGGACTGACAATAAAGAGACTATTCTTATAGAAAAGAGATGCTCCATATTGGAAGATGATAGGAGCTAGAGTTGGGTAAGCAGAAGAATGTCAGTTGACAGAAAGTCCCCAGTAAAATAGGAGTAATAGATAAAAGGAAAAGGCAAAATTTTAGGGGCTAATTTGGGACAGAATTCATTCTGAGTTGTTTTACTAGGAGGTGATTTTGAATGGAGAGCAAGAATATGAATTTCCTTATTGATAGGCTAACTGAACTGGCACCTTGTCCAATCAGATAGAGTGGAAGAGAAAGAGAGACATTCAGGTAGATTCCCAGTGTGACTGAGTTGTTTTCACAGAAAATAGCACACAATATATGGCATTTTTAGTATGTATTAAGGGAGAAGAAGCTACTAGCTGTGAAACCTCTCACCACTTTTTTTTCCCTTCTGGAGCTGAGAGAGAGAGAGAGAGAGAGAGAGAGCGAGCACCCTAGGGCTGTCTTTACAACTACCCAACAAGCTCTTGAAAATAAGCTTTTTCTATGATTTAATAACACCATTTACAGGAACCAAACTCCACTTTTTCTAATATCTACTAAGAGAAAGGAGGCAGAGAGATGAGATAGTAGCCAGTGTACAATTCATTATCTTTGTGAAAGCAAACAAGTAAATAATCATTTATTTAATTTCATGTAAGCTGAATGGGCATGAGAAAAAGTAAATTCTTTTCAGATACTATGTTGGTTGCCTTCAGAAATCTCAGACACACTACCCTTTGGACCTACTAAAACCTGGGGTGCTAAAAGGAAAAATGCCCTCACTCATTCTAATAAATTGAAAATAGGAGCAAATACTTTAATTATATGATGGGTGTTTTCTGAATGGCTTTCTGAATCTTAAAGTGGCTATCATATGTCTCCATTATTTCTTCACTCTACAAGATGGGTTCTCTACTAACTACACCAAAAGAAGATCGGTGAAATAAATATCACACAGGCATCATTTTGGAAACAAAAATTCTGTGTACAGATTTATTACCCCAAAGGACAAACACCTAAGTGCTATCCATTTTGCCCATTTTTCTGTTCATACTCACTTTAAGTCTATACCTTTAATTGGAGAATTGGAAGGATGTTCCATTTGTCTTCCTTAGATGATGGCATTATTCTAACCACATCTTTAGGCTGGAGATATATTTTCAAAAGGAAAAATGTTGACTTCAGAGGTATTACCTATTTTGACTTACTCAGTACTGGGTCACATTTAAATAATTAAAAAATTTTTGAAGATAGTAACCCTAAATAAGTCCAAAGGAAAATCTCCTTCATCTAATGTCAAAGATAAATTTATTAATGTTCTTCCTCTTTCCCTTCCTTTCACCTCCCATCTTCATCCACACTTTCCTTGAGTTTGGTTATTCAATGAGATTCTCCTTTAAAAAACTATTTGTATAAGTAGACTGTGACCAATTAGGAGCAAGATAGTATATAGGCTTGGTATTAGATTGACTGACTGAATAAAAAAGTACTGGGATGAGACTACCTTCTGGACTCCCCTCCTGGGTGTGTGTGTGTGTGTGTGTGTGTGTGTGTGTGTGTGTGGTGTGTTTGGTTTGTTTGTTTAGCAAGGGTTAGTGAGAGTGGAATCTCTAGGAAGAGGTCACGAGATAGACAAATGAAAGGAATTTACAGTCAATCAATCCAACAATATTTATTAAGCCTCTAATGTGTACCAGTTGGGGTGCTCCACTGGGGATACCAAAACAAAAAATAAATACATTCTCTCTCACAAGACAGCATGCACATATATTAGCATATTTGTAATGAATATAAAATCACTACAAGGTTGTTTATGGAAGGGATGCACTGATGCCTTCTAATAATTGGCACAATGCCTAGCACAAAGTATACACTAAACTTTTACTATTTACTGGTCATAATAGGAATTAAGAAAAGCTTTCCATAGAAGGTGGTGCTTGAGGTGAATCGCAAGAACAGTGAGAGGTTATATATGACCAAGGAGAGAACAAATTGGAAGCACAGTTGATGAGCAATGCAAAGGCATAGAGGTGAAAGATGGAGTGATGCGTGTGAGAAACAGAGGGAAGACAAGTTTGGAAAGACTGTAGAGAGGAGTGCAAGAAACAGAGTAGTCTATGATGATGCTGCAAAGGTGGGTTAGCTGCAGTTTGTAAAGGACTTTATAGAAACTAAAGGAGGTTATATAAAAGCAATAGGGAGCCCTGGAATTCATTGAGAAAGGAAATCAAATGCCCAGATACGTGCCTAAGGAAAAAGATGGATTGCAGTGGTGAGATCTGAGGGAAGGAGAAGAAATAGGATACTATGGCAACAGTTCCAGGAAAAGGGGACAAGGTCTTAACCCAAAGTAGTAGCTGTATAAGTAGAGAGAAGGAAGCAGAAAAGGGAGATATGGTGGAAGTAGAAGCAGCAAGATTTAGCAACAAATTGGTTTTCTATGTTGAGAAACAGAGAGAAAATAAAGAGCCAAGATTATAAACCTGGGAAACTGGGGAAAATAGTGGAGAGTGGGATAAAAAGGGAAGGTTAGAAGAAGAGTGAGTTAGAGAGATGATAAATTTGATTTGGGGCTTACTGAATTTAAAATATCTATCAAATGTCTAACATAAAAAAATCAGTAGTCAGGTGGTGACTCAGGACTGAAACTCAGGAATGAGAAACAGAATGGATATATAGATAAGGAATTTAGCTGAATGGAGGTGATAATTAATGGGAGCTGATGAGGTTGCCAAGTTGTTGTGTTCATCTTTCCTTTTGGAAGAGGACCATGCCATCAGAGAAATGATGACATGACTTGCACTTGACTTTGTTTTGACTGAGGGAGAGCTGTGGAGGTCACCAGCCTCACTTTCTCCTCCTGAGCCATCTGGATCCAGTGACCAGACATTCATCAGGATGACTGGAGATGGCCCAGAATGCAGTGGGAGACCTTGATCTTTTAGGCTAAAGCCTTTTCAGGTACTCACTTAAAGTGAGGTAATACCCATTCAGTGAATAGTTCTCTTTAAAAGGTAGTCAGGGGGTGGCCTCTTTAATAGAAAAGAAAAAAATAGATAAAAGCCCCCTTGGAGGAGGTCAGGAGTGTCAGGGTTGTTGTTCGGAAGAGAAGCTGTTACTATTGACATTCACTCTAAGCCAGGAGGGTTCAAAAACAGCCATTAAGTGGAGGTTGGGCAGGGACCCTTTCCTATTCAATCCATGGGCTTCAGAGTGCATAGGTTCCAAGGCTTTAGGGAAGAAAGAAAGAAAGAAAGAAAGAAAGAAAGAAAGAAAGAAAGAAAGAAAGAAAGAAAGAAAGAGAGAGAAAGAGAGAGAGAAAGAGAGAAAGAAAGAGAGAGAAAGAAAGAGAGAAAGAGAGAGGAAGAGAGAAAAAGAAAGAAGGAAAGGAGGAAAGAAAAAAGAAAGAAAGAAAGGAAAGAAAGAAAGAAAGAAAAGAAGGAAAGGAGGGAGGGAGGGAGAGGAGAGGAGGGGAGGGAGGGGAAGGAAGAAAATTGGAGAGGAGGGAAGGAAAAAGGAGGCAGCTCGGTCTACTCACAGGTTGTGTTCATCCTTTGTTTGCAAAGAGGACACCATGACATCAGAGAAATGATGACACGACTTGCACTTGACTTTGTTTTTGAGTGGGGGAGGGTTATACAAGGTCACCAGGCTCCCTTTTTCCTCCTGAGCCAGTGTTGTTAAAGAAGAGAAGAGAGTAAGAGACAGAGCCTTGAGTTATACCCAGAGCTATTTGAGATGATGTAACAGAAGAAACTGAGGAGCGGTTTTCATACAGTTTATAATGTTTTGCATGACTACTAATATTCTAGATATAAAATATATATCCACTGATGAACAAGTAGATGTACATCCTGTGCCCACCTATGAGTTTAGTGACTAGAAATCAAAAGAAACTTGGTTTTACTTAGCATGAGTTCTTGTTAGCCTAACTTTTTACCTTTCTATTTCGTATTACGTTTCCTTCTCCCTCAAAAATTAATAAATACAGAGGAAATATTATAAATATCTTCATGGGAAAACCCAAGTAGATGAAGAATAGCTATTGCACAGATTATGATTTACAGTCAGATGAATAGTCTGAAAAGCTTGTGTATTGTTTTGTGTGTACATGTGGGTGTATGAGAGATATGCATACTATATATATGAACTATACCACTGTAATGCTAATGAGACTGAAGATCTTCCACATTCTTTAATAGGCCTGCCCATTAAGGTGAGTTTGATTAGAGAAGATTTGTTTTGTTTATGAGGCACTGGTTCTCAAGGCGTGATGCCCTCTAACTTTGAAAAATGTATGACTACTTTGAAGTGAGGTTTAACTTTGGGGTTCCATGATTGGAAGTGTTTAGTCAGAGGAGACTCTGGGCAGCTGCTAAGGAGCCCCCTGGCTTTGAAAATCCACATATTGGTGCTTTGTTCTCTGGTAACTGTGAACGTATGTAATAGTCAGACAGTTGGATCTGTCTGTTGGTCTATGATATGTAGTGCTTATGTCAGACAGTTGGAAGCCAGTCTGTTGACTTTGATTTCTTTGTTTTTTGTACATTATATATATATATATATATATATATATATATATATATATACATACATATTCATATTAGAGATGGATATATATATATATCCATACAAGAAATTGACAACTAGTTGAGTCCAGAATTGAAAAACTAGGAAAACAGATTTGATTGCCTTTGGGGAATTTCAAAGACATTTTTATAATGTATTTATTTATTTTTAGTTTTCAACAGACACTTCCAGAAGATTTTAAGTTCCAAATATTTTCCCCATCTCTCCCCTCTGCCTACTCCAAGATAGCATGCATTCTTCCCCCAATCAGCCCTTCCTTCTCTCACACCCCTCCCTTCTTTTATCCCCTCCCTTTTATTTTTTCTTGTAGGGCAAGATAGATTTCTGTACCCTATTGCCTATATACGTTATTTCCCAGTTGCATGTAAAAATAATTTTTAACATTTGTTTTTAAAACTTTGAGTTCCAACTACTCTCCCTTGCTCCCTCCCCAGCCATCCCAACTGAGAAGGCAACCAATTCAGTATACATTATACAAGTGTAGTTATACAAAACACTTTCATATCAGTCATATTGTGAAAGACTAACTATATTTCCCTCCATCCTATCCTGCCCTCCATTTGTTCTCCATTTATTTTGTTCTCTCTTTTGACCCTATCCCTCTTCAAAAATGTTTACTCCTAATTTCCCCTTCCTCCCTCCCACTTGACCTCCTTTCTATCATCCCCCTCCACCTCTCCCACTTATCCCCTGCCCCCTTACTTCCATGTAGTGTAACATAGATTTTCATACCAAATAGAGTGTACATGTTATTCTCTCCATAAGCCAAATGTGATGAGAGTAAGGTTCACTCTTTAGCTCTCCCTTACCCCCTCTTCCCTGCTGTTGAGAAAGCTTTTTCTTGCTTTTTAATTTACCACATTCTATTTCTCCCTTTTTCCTTCCCTTATATTCCTCTCTCACTTGTTAATTTTATTTTTTAAATGTCATCCTTTCCTATTCAACTCACCTGTGCCCTCTGTATAAATACATACATACTTGTATATGTATATTAGGGTAGTTGGAGGGATCATACATATACATACGTATGTATATGTATGATCCCTCCAACTACCCTAATATACTGAGAAAAGTCTCAAGAGTTACAAATATGATCTTTCCATGTAGGAATGTGAGCAGTTCAACTTCAGTAAGTCCCTTATAATTTCTCTTTCCTGCTTACCTTTTCATGCTTCTTTTGATTCTTGTGTTTTAAAGTCAAATTTTCTATTCAGCTCCGGTCATTTCAACAAGAATGCTTGAAAGTCCTCTATTTCATGGAATGATCATTTTTTATTCTGAAATATTATACTCAGTTTTACTGAGTAAATGATTCTTGGTTTTAATCCTAGATCTTTTGACCTTTCAAATATCATATTCTAAGCCCTGAGATCACTTAATGTATAACTGCTAGATTTTGCGGTATCCTGATTTCATTTCCACTTGTTTCTTTCTGGCTGCCTGTGATATTTTTTCCTTGATCTGGGAGTTCTGGAATTTGGCTACAATTTTCCTAAGAGTTTTCCTTTGGGGATATAATTCAGTAGGCAATTAGTGGATTCTTTCGATATATATTTTACCCTCTGATTCTACAATATCAAGGGAGTTTTCCTTGATAATTTCTTGAAAGATGATATCTAGGCTCTTTTTTGATCATGAATTTCATGTAGTCCAATAAATTTTAAATTTTGTCTCCTGGATCTATTTTCAAGGTCACTTATTTTTCCAATGAAATATTTCACATTGTTGTTATATTTTCATTCCTTTGACTTTGTTTTATAATTTGCTGATTTTTCATATAGTCATTAGTTTCCATCTCTTCCACTCTAACCTTTAAGGAATTATTTTCTTCGGTGACCTTTTGAACCTCCTTTTCCATTTGACCAATTCAGTTTTTTAAGGCATTCTCATCATTTTTGGATCTCTTTTGCCATTTGTGTAAGTCAATTTTTTTAAAGTGTTATTTTCTTCAGCATTTTGGGGGGCTCCTTTAGAAAGTAGTTGACTCCTTTTTCATGATTTTCTTGCATCACTTTCATTTCTCTTCCCAATTTTTGTTTTACTTCTCTTACTTTTTCAAAATTCTTTTTGAGATCTTTCATGGCCTGAGACCAATTCACATTTTTCTTGGAGGCTTTGAATGTAGTAGTTTTGACTTTGATGTCTTCTGTTTGTATACTTTGGTCTTCCTTGTCACCAGAGTTAGATTCTACAGCCTGATTTTTCTTCTGGTTTTTGTTCATTTCCTCACTTTACTTTTGAGCTCTTTGTCAAGGTAGTTCTTTACTTCCACTGAGTTGGGGGGTAAACTCTCAATCACTGGATCCCACCACAATCAGTGGGCCTAGAGCTCCAAAAACAGTTGCTGCCCCTGCCCCTGCTGTTGCTGCCATGGGCCCCTCCTCCTCTGTGGGCCCCCCCAACCCCTCTGCAGCCCTGGGACTGGAGTCTGACCACTCTGCTCTTTCACAGGTCTCACAGGTTTTTTTCACTGACCTTTCAATTTATCCTCAGTATTTGGGGGTTGGGAAGTCTGTAAACTACCATAGGTGCTCAAGATTCGGTCCTCCCAAGGCCTGCTCAGGTTCCATTTGTGCTTGCATGGCCCGGACTGGACTGTGCTCTGCTCCCCACATGGCTCTGTAGACACTTTGTGGTGACCTTCCTGGCTGCCTTGAGCTGAAGATTTGCTCCACTCCATTACTCTGTGAGTTCTGCAGCTCCAGAATTTGTTTAGATTCTTTTTTAACAGATATTGGTTGGGTTTAGGGAGAGAGCACTAGCAAGTTTATGGCTTTACTCTGCTATCTTCGCTCCACATACCCCCCCAAATTATTTTCTTTAATGACCCCACACAATTCTTTCCTTGAATCAAAATGCACTTTCACATTGATATTCTTTTTATGATGTCGCATGTATGGAAGCCATGAGACAGCTACACTTTCCAAAGAACTGAATGGACAGGAATAGAGAGGTGCATGGCAGACCCAAACAGGCCATATCCCAGTTGGTTCTTTGGTTGGTTGTTGTCCTTCATCTTCAAAGAGGACCAAAATGATATCACCATGACAAAGTGAAATTTCAATGTGTCCAACTATGCCTGATCAGACCAATATGAGCTCAGAATGCTTTACCATTGGTTGGGTACAGACAGTCCATATGAATATTTAGGGTGAATATCCCAAATTTGTGCATCTTGTATTTACTTTGTGCTGTCTCAATTCTGCTTTGCTCAAAGAGCCCAGCACCCTTTCTGATGTGGGCATGCCACGCTGAGTGGTCCTGTGCCAGTCTATCCCATGTTGCACAGTCAAATCCAAAGTCCTTGAGAGAGACCTTGAGAGTGTCCCTGTATTGTTTCTTCTGGCCACCATGTGATCGCCTGCCCCATGTGTGTTCTCCATAAAATAACCTTTTTGCAAGTGTACATTTTGCATTCAAACAACGTAGCCAGTCCATCAGAGTTGCGCTATCTGAAGGTTGAATAAAGTAGTGTGAATACTTGGCAGTTCAGTTTGAGCAAGGACTTCAGTGTTTGCACCTTATCCTGCCAGGTGATCCTCAGAATCTTCCTAAGACTGTTCAAATGTAAGCAATCTGAATACTGATCAGTTGACGTACCATAGTTTTTTGATCCATAAATAGCTTTCAGGTCATCATAAAAGCACTTTGTATTGTTGCTATCAGCATAAAACTGAATGTCATCTATCTTCTAACTGAGTCAGCAATCTTGCATTTCTCTAAACTTTGCCTGTACTTTGCTTTTGATGGAATTAAATGCTGTCTTCTTAGAGGTGGATGAACTATCCTACTGGTAAATCCTGTGGAGTTCTAGCTTTTCATTTAGCAGCTTCTGAATATCCTCATCATTTTAATCAAACCAGTCTTTGTGTTTTTGAGTGTTCTGACCCAGATGAGCAAATGCAATGCTGTACACCAAATCTCTGAAAGCTGCCCACTCCTTTTCTGCTCCACTGATGTCAATTTTGTATTGGTTCGATTTTCCCTCCAAGTCAGAGTTCTAATTTTGTTGACATTAATTCTTCTGGTAGTCATTTTGCCTAGGGGGCAGACCTTTTGATGAATGAGAATATTTAGTTTGGAAAGGATAAGTCTATGACCAGTCCAGCACCATGCACAACACATTGCTTTTGTCACTCTCACATCTTGTCTGTCTCTTCTCTGTACAATCACATAGTCTATCAGATGCCAATGTTTGCTGTAAGGGTGCATCCATGAAGTTTTGTGTTTAGGTGAATAGTTCTTGTAACTCTTGAGACTTTTCTCAGTATTTGGGTAACTTGATGGATTATATACATACAGAGGGCACAGGGTGAGTTGAATAGGAAAGGATGATATCTAAAAAAATAAAATTAAGGGTTGAAAGAGGAATGTATTGGGAGGAGAAAGAGAGAAATGGAATGAGGCAAGCTATCTCCCATAAATGAGGCAAGAAAAAGCTTTTTTGATGGAGGAGAAAAGGGAGTAGGTGAGAGGGAAAAAGTGAAGCTTACTCTTTTCACATTTGACTTAAGGAGGGAATAACATGCTCACTTAATTTGGTATGAAAATCTAGCTAACAATACAGGAAAGTAGGGGAGCAGGGGATAAGTGGGGATAGAAAGGAGGGCAAATGGGAGGATGGAGTAATTAGAAGTAAACACTTTTGGGGAGGGACAAGGTCAAAAGAGAGAACAGAATAAATGGGGGTAGGATAGGATGGAGAGAAATATAGTCAGTCTTATACAACATGAATATTATGGAAGTCTTTTGCAAAACTATATCTATATAGCCTATAATGAAATGCTTGCCTTCCCAGTGGAGATGAGTGGGGAGGGAGGAAGGGAGAGAAGCTGGAATTCAAAGTATTAGGAATGAATGTTGAGAATTGTTTTTGCATATGACTGGGAAACTAAAAATATAGGTAATGGGGTATGGAAATTTATCTTGCCCTACAAGAAAAGAGAGAAGATGGGGATAAGAGAAGGGAAGAGTGTGATAGAAGGAAGGGCATATTGAAGGAAGAGGTAATCAGAATTTTTAAAAAAGAAAAGAATGGTGAGTAGACCTTGTGCTTATGAAATAACAGACAACAGACAAGAGTTCCCACAATTCCCAAGCATGGATGGACTGTAGTTTCCATTTTGAAGGGAATACTAACATTGGTAAGATCATAGTTTTATTAAAACACTAAAGCATGTCCAAAACAGTATGCTGGACTTAAAAAAAGAAAAATAAAAACTATCCCCTGCCCTCCAATAGCATATATCCTAATGGGACAATGCAAGATGAGGCTTGACATCACCACATCCTTTTTCTCAACTCAGATGTGAATTGGGTATTGGACCCAATGATCTAGGTTCAAGTCCTTGTTCCATTGTATGAGTGTTGTGACCTTGTGTAAGTTGTTTCACCTCTGTGACTTCAGTTTCATCATCTATGAAATGGGTGTTAACAATATTGGCACTATTTCACAAGACTGTTGGTGAGAATGAGATAGATTTTTGTATGTAAAGTTCTTAGTAAACCACTCTATGGTCTGGAAAGGTTGACTATTCTTATTACTAGAGAGGCTTCTCACCAAACCTTAATCCTTTTGTGCCCCTAGTCACAGTGTTATTTGATAGAACCCTCTAATCACCATTCTTGTGGTTGTTACCATGGCAACATGAAAAAGTAGGGAGTAACTATGTCAGCCAAGTAGGCATTTTTACCCAACTTTCCCAGATGACTGTGAAGTTAACCTTGATATTGGAGGAGGATGCTGAAAGAGGAGAGTGTCCAGTATTCTATCTTGCCTAGCTTCAGGGAGGATTGATCAAAGAGGTCAGTGGTGTACCCTTATCCCCCAGAGTGTTTTGAGGGGAGTGGGTGGAGATTGGGAGTCTTTTGGGTCTCTAGAAGGAGTCTATAGAGATTGGAAGCTAATGGAACAGAAGTAGAAGGAAACTCTTGGGACAGAGGTGGCTGGACACTGTTGGAGGTAGAAGGCATTTTGGGTGAACCTAAACTCTTGAGGTCATAGGAGTTCTGATTCCATTCTGCTTCTTAATGGAGGCTTAGACAAAGCCCCACCTTCCCTATTTAGCTACCAGATTATTTTCTTTTCTCCTCCTACCCTCTAGGGTTGGGGCAGAAGGAAGACTAGCCAGTTAGCTATTAGTCAAAAACATCTGGAGTCTAAGTTTAATCTATCTGTTAACCTTTCAGTTCTTATTCTGTTTCAATATTTTAATTAAAAAAAAAAGAATAAAAAATGAGAATCACTGATACAGTGGTATGGTTAAGGACAAAGGAAGTGAGATTGGGAAGGAGATTTTTATTTGTTTATTTTTGTTTTTTTCCCTCAAACATGCAGGAGAAATTATTATTGTAAGCTCTATGAGGGCAAGGACTTATCTTTTTCCTCCTTTTATATCCTCTGTGTTTAACACAATTCCTGGCACATAATAGGTGAGTAAGAAATGCTTATTGATTGATTTTCCCTTGAGCAGAAGCTGGTGTGGAAAGGAAGGCTCTTGGAGAGCATAGGAGGGGGAAAACATGTGAGCTACAATCACTTCTTAAACATAACTGCAAAAAGACCTATATGGAAAAATAAGCCCAAGAAGACTGTTTGAATTTAGTATGCTGTAATTAGTCCTGTTTGGCATGGGGGATTTCTAGTAATGAATTCATACCTTATCTGACCCTATAAATGAGGACTTCATTGCACTTGGTTCCCATAGTAAATGTGGACTATATTACACATGAGTAGCTTTTAGTTCTGGGAATCCATTGCATATGGGAGCCCCATATTTCTATAAATAACTATATTTTTATGTTAAATAACTTTAATTCATGAGTTCTTAAGTTAGGGCCCATGAAGTGCCCTCAATGGATTATGGGTGGGTGTCCATGAATCTGAAAGGGACAATAAAATTATGTCTTTATTTTCACTAATCTCTAAATAAATAAATCTCTAAATAAAATTTAGATCTCTAAATAAAATTAATCTCTAAATAAAATTTCTATTGATTGTAGGCAAGAAATATTCTTCCAAATCCTCCACAGGTTTCACCAAACTGCCAAAAGTTTCATGAAATACATGAAAGAAGTTAAGACTTTCTGCTCTAATGAACAAAGTTAGTTCCTATAAAATGTATGAGACTGGTTATGAACAAACTTAGAAGAACACACTTGTACACACAAATGAGTATTGTCCTCAAAATTAGTCATAGGAGGCTCCGTACTCATGAAGATGATACTTGTGCTTACCACATAACAAGTGCTTAATAAATGCTTTTCATTCAATCTTAATGTTATTTCCTCAAATGTTTCAAAACTTTTGTTGTGTAACTGCTTTCAGAACAAGTTTAGCAACCATAAGAGAATATCACTTTAATCATTTTTATTTAGCAATATATATTTCCTGGTTTAATTATAGGTACAAAACCCTTTTGTCTGAATGTCTCTCAACTATTTTCACACAATCAAATCTGTCTTCAAAGGGCCACCAAAGAGGAGATTAAAGACAATGTGTAATGGGCATCAGTTCCAAAAGAGCAGTTCTAGAAAGATTTTGAAGAATGGCACTGCCGTTGGAATGTGTGCTTGTTCTTGCAAGGAATTGTCTATGAAGAAAACATCTATTTGGATGCCTAAGTTCAGATGACTTTGTTTAAAAAAAATAATAATCACATTGCTTTATATGCCTCATTACATGATGAAAGGAAGATAAGATTCAAATTTAGAAAAAACTAGGTTTTAATCCTGTTTACAATGCTTCTAAGCTATCTTGGCAAAAGTCACAGCAACTCTTAGATTATCAGTATTCTCTTCTCCAAAAGGGATCTAATAGCTAACCACCTGCCTATCTGATAGGGTTGTTGTAAAGAATAAATGAGATCAGGTAGGTAAAAGTACTTTGAAATTTTTAAAGAACTATATATAAAATTTGCCTTCTCTTATCCAGCATGTTTTCTCCATTCTTTATGTTTTCATAGAATTTTGTTCTCCTCTTATGCACTTAGAATATTCAGGTATAATTATTGGGAAACATCTTTTCTTCTTGATTAGAGACTGAATGAGGTCAAGAAACATGTCTTTTGGCTTTAATTTACCAAGCACAATGTTTTCCAGCTTATAAATATTTAATAAAATTGTTTGAATTGCTATAACATCAGAGACTTTAGTGTTGTATGGTAGAATGGGCCGCTGTTTTGGAATCCTCTAGAGATTTACAAACTAATGGAGAAGATAAGTCCTTATCATTGAAAAATGAGCTGCAAATAAAAGATGGCACATGGGTTTTTTGTAGTTGTCACAGATGAACATCATAGAAACTAATCACTTCTACCTGAGGTCATCAGAGGAGGTACAATCATGATGAGGCCTTGAGCCCAGGTCAGATATAGGAAGATGGTGGCACCTGAGCAGAAGTCAATTCAGCAGGTCTTCCTTTCTCTCCTAGGCTATATTCTCCAATAGCAGACTGAAAGAAAACCTAAGAAACCTCTAACCCTACTGAGATGGTGCCGAGAAACATGAAGTAGGTGGAGGAAAGGAGAATGAGATAGGGGGAGGAGGTTCAATACAGTCTGATGCACCAACTTATTTCTGTAAAAAAAAAAAAGAAATTTTAACATATATTTACATAAAATAGATTTTCTAGCATTTGGCCAGACAAGAGGCCATATGCCCATTCAAGTTCAGTTCTGGTTTAATTCAAATGGACGCAATAGGACTAGAAAACTAAGAGTTATTTAAAATTTTAAATATTCTTAGAGGGAAACATTTTTTTTCTTACATGTATCCAGATGGTTCTCATTAAAGTGAAGAGGAGGAACACATACATCTGGGAGTAGAAACTGGCCTTTGCCTTTTTCAGTCTAAATTTTCATACTGGAGAAGTCACAGTTAATGAAGGAATTGGGGGAGGGGCTGCCCCCTCTATGGTGAGCACCAGAAAGACATGGAGATGCATATTAATATTTTTTCAAGATCAATGTGGCTAGTGCCAACTTGCAAATACCCAGTGTCCTCCGCTATGCCCTTAGCTAATCAAACCCCTAAAGAGAGCACCTGGAGTCAGGTAGACAATGCCATCCAATTTTAGATGGCTTTATTCCTCATAAGAAAAGAAATATGATTTGGGAGATGGGCAGGACATCTCGAAAAAGTCAGCGTATGTTGTTCCATGTGAAGAAATGAAGAAATCAGGATATCTTTCTTGAATTTTAGTCTTAGTTGGACCTCTGATTTACACTTGAGTATTACCTTCATCACCTCTATTAAACTGGATTATGGGATACCCAAGTCAAAAAGGAGCAACCTTCCTTTGAGCCCACCACATGTGCTTCAAGATAGCTTCTAGTTTATATTTTAGAAAAAAAAAACATGAAATTCTATATTAATCAATTGCCCAATCAATCAGCATTTTAAAATTCCGGTTCTGTGGCAGGTGCTATGCTAAGTGCTTTGGTGCTAGGAATAAAAAGGTAGACGAGAGATCAAATGTTTATTTAAGTACCTACCATGTACCAGGCACTGTGTTAAGTATTTTAAAATATTTTATTTCATCTTCACAACATCTCTAGAAGGTAAGTGCTATTATTTTCTCACGTTACAGTGTGTGCGTATGTGTGTGTGTGTGTGTGTCTGTATGTGTGCGTGTTTTAAAGGAAATCAAATATTTACTTGGTCCTATAGCTTTTCTCTAACATATGATAAAAAGAAATTTTATGTTTTATTTTATGTGAAATCAAAAGATTAAAGATAAAATCCTTCATGTTGAACAAAGATAGAAAACATTTTCTGAAGGATGCGACTTCAGCTTTCCAAAAAGACAGAAGTCAATTGACTTGCCCAGAGTCATCCAGCTAGTAAGTGTCTGAGATTGGATTTCAACTTTGGTCTTCCTGATTGCAGACCCAGCACTCTACCCACTGTGGCCCCTAGCTGTCAAAAATTAGACAGTTCCAGCCTATCTGTACTTTAGGTTTCATTAAAGTGGTTTTAGTTGAAAAGACCTGTCTTTAGAACTCCATTTCCCACAATGCCTAGAACTGAGAGTATCATTTATTGGAAGAAGTTCACTGGAGTACATCTACTACAAGGATTGAGCTATTTATGGAACTACAGAATGGTGACATCACCTGATAAACAATCTGATTGGCAGAGGAATTCTCTGCAGGTTGAGGGGATTAAAAAGATAGAATGGAGGAGATGGAGAGAGGAAAGATGGAGAGAGATGAACATTCAGAATGGTATGGTCATGGCATCCCCAAATAATAAGGCCATGTATAGACAGTGATGACTCAAAAGTTGAGGTGAGAGCTTTCAGACATTCTCTAGTCTGTCCTTAAGGAGGCCTAGAAAACCTGCTAAGTGTCCATTACCGATACCATTAATTTTGAAGAGGGAACTCTCCCACCTGCCTCCTGTTATAGAGTTGAACCAGAGGGATTAAAATAGAATTAGATTTTAAATCCCCTGGAGGGATGGGAATTTGTCCTTGTTGTTTCAGGCATGCAGAGAATATTTTACTCTTTCATTCTTTTCTTAATTGTACTTTCTTTTATCTTAAATATTTTTGTTACCGGAATTATGTGTTTCTAATATGGTCTTGCAATGGAGTAACACATAAGATGGGCATGTGGGTCATTAATTTAATAGTTGAAACACCAAAAAAACCCTTGATGATCCTGGTTATACCTATGTATTGTTATATAATTATATTGCATCAATTTTCACAATAATAGAATCAGAAAGGATCTTAAGAGGTCAGTTGGTTAAATTGCTGAAAATTTCAGACAGTATCCCGGGCAAGAGGGTCAGTCTGGAGTCATTACTGGTCATCCATTGTTCCTGCCTCTGGGTTATACAATCTCAGCATTGCCAATTCAGGTCCCCAGGAGATGAGAACTTGTACAAGGCAATAATATAATTATATAGGTTGGATTAATTATTAACAATTTGGATAACACAGGACTAATAATAATAGAACGTATTTTAATTAATTAATTAAACCAGCAATTATTAGTTATCTACCATTTACCAGGCAATGTGCTAGGCACTAAAGACACAAAGACAAAATGCAAATAATCCTTACTTCAAAGAGCTTGTGTTTTATTCGGGGGAAGGGAATAACAAGTACTCTACACGTAGGAGTACAAAATGAGAAATGTGGAGAGTGTACATGTTTGTGTACACGTGTGTTTATGTGTGTGTGTGTGTGATAGAGGTTTAAGGACTATTCAACATTTAGGACTATTGAGATCTTTGAACAGGCAGTCAGAGCTGAGTCACACCATTGTGTTAGTTATAAAAGGGGCATAAAACTCAGTCTTCTAGGTATGGACTGAGGAATGGGGGCTTAAAGAGTTAAGGAGAAGAGTGGGAAGACAGTACTCACAGTCCCAGCCAGGACTTAGCCAGCTGAGCTGGGAAGACTTGGTAGCACAGGAGAAACTGAAAAGAGAGATTGATGGATGAAAGTGAAAGTAGTGCTGAGATATTGCAGAGAAAGGAGAGATTGAGAAGGGGTATTAGTCCCCCAATGTATTTCCAAGCAGAGGAGCAGTGTGAAGCAACTAACTGTACCCACCTTTTCAGGGACTCAGGTACATTCTATAAAAATGGTCTGTCTCTTCCTCAACTTTCCCTCTGTGTTACTGTCCAGAAATGAACTCTGCTTACTTCTTTTATATAAATGTTTTCTGTATCTTGGTTTTTGCCTCAGTCATAAAAGGTTCAGAGGTTAAATGAGTATTAAGAATTTTCCTAGTTGGTGATTCCAGTCTATTGTAATTGTACTAACAATTTTTATCCTGATAGAAGCTCCATAAAGTAGGACAGAGCAGAGAAATGAGCATTTAGTACCTATAATACACCAGGTATGAAGGTAAATAATTTTTACAAACATTATCTTATTTGGAAGGTAGGTGCCATTATCTACATTTTACAGTTGAGGAAACTGGGACTAACAGAGGTTGAGTTAACAGAGGTTAAGTTATGCTGAGGGTCATATAACTAGAAAATAACTAAGGCCAAATTTGAACTAATGTTCATAGGATAAAACACTACCTAGGAAGAAGATCAGAAAGGCCTGAGAAGTAAACACTCCCTCTACTCAGAGTAGAAGAGAGCAAAAATGATTGAATACTGATGGTCTAATGCTTATCTTCCACAGTTATACTTCCACTACATATAATATATATACATATATATGTGTGTGTATACACATACACACATGTAGACACATATATAATAGGGATGTCTCTATGTATATGTATGTATACATACATAGTATGTGTGTTACGTGTATGTGTGTGTGTACATATATATACATATATATATATATATATAAATTTGAGCATCCTGTGTTTCCTTTGAGTCATTTCAATTCTGCTTTGCTCATAGAGCACAGCACCTTCCTTGATGTGGGCACACCAGGTATATATACACATATGTATATGTGTAGATTTGTTGTTTAGTTGTTTTCTGTTGTGTCTGACTCTTCATGGCTGCATTTTAGGGTTTTCTTGTCAAAGACACTAGGGTAGTTTGTCATTTCCTTCTCTATCTCATTTTACATGAGGAAACTGGGGTAAACATGATTAAGTGACTTGCCCAGGGTCACATACCTAGTAAGTGTCTGGGGCCATATTTTTAACTCAGGAAGGTGAGTTTTTCTCACTTCAGACCAAGTACTCCATTCACTACATCAAAACATAATACTACATGCATTATATACAGTGTTACTATATACATATGTATATAATTTACAAATATAACAAATATAAACATTCAAATATATGCCATTATGTAAAAGTAATAATTTTACTTGTGGGAACTGAAAAGATCATTAAGAAAAATCATCAGGAGAGAATATACACAGAGAAAAAGTCAAAAAAAAATCAAATGAAAACCTTGAGAAACATTTATGGTTAGGGGGAAAGCACATGGATTATCTGGCCAAAACCACTGAAGAGTGCCAAACACATAAGGAAAACCAAGAGAGAGCAATGGTAAGACAATCCAAGAAGGAGAAAGTGTTCAGGAGAAAAAAGTGATCAAAAAATGTTGTGGAGTAATCAACAAGGACTAAAGATGAAGCCGTTCTATGGAGACAGGTAAGAGATCATCAGTAACCGTGGAGAGTAGTTTCAGTTAAATGAAGGGTCTGGAAGTCAAATTATATATTTTGTTTCAAATCTATCTTTCTCTTTTCAAGGACTCTTCTAATTTGTAGTCTAGTGAAGTCAAGTCAACAATCATTTATTAAGTACCTACTATCGTTTCCCACTACTCTAAGTGCAGTAAAGCTTCCTCAATGTGTGTTAACAGTTGTGCTGTATTTGTCTTGATTATTTCTACTTTGGCAGTGTTCATTTCCAACCTAAATTTCACCTTAATATCTTCCTTTAGGTCCTATTTTGCTTTCAAATCAATCTGGAGTGTTTTGTTTTTTATTTCATGATCTCTGGAGAATCTGCAGAACTGGAATTCCTTCCTGCCTTAGAGGTAGTTACATTGATGTTCTTGATAATAAAAATACGTATTTAATGTATTGCATCCTTCAATTGTTTTTTACCTTTTTTCTTTTTGTCTTTATGATTCTTATATTTGGTTTTCTTCATTGCTTAGCTTCTATTCATTACTTTACCATTGTACTTGATCTCTCAGTTTTTTTTCTTATATCAGCTGTAGTTTGTCCAAGGAGTTCTACCTCTTTACTTATCGTTTTTCTTTTCCACTGCTTTGATTTATATTTTTTTATTGCACATATTCTTGCAGTTAGGGGTCTCATTGTCCTTAATTTGGGTGGGAGAGGGAAGAAGGAATGAAAGGTCCATCTGGGTGCCTGCTTACTGAGACTAAACTCTGTGGAGCTGGACAGACCTCAACTAGATTAATATTCCAAATTCCCTTGAATATGAGCCCTTCCTCTCTAGCTGGTTCTGAGCTGCTACACCTTCTTCACCCCCCACTCCCCCAGAAAGTTGTATTCCATTTCCACTAGGTAAGAATAAATGCCTTCTACATCTCTGGAGGAGGTACTCAGTCATTTCTGTAGAGGAACTGTGAAAACTGAAACCCCGACTTGTGACATTGCTTTACCGACTTTGCTTGCTATGTGGAATGAGCTAAAAGTAGGGAAAGAGTGAGTAGGAGCACTAAGTATTTTTATCTAGTATTATTTCATGGAGCTTTTACTTTGTGGATTCCTTATATCACCTCATCATGTAGCTTCAATTAGAATTACACTGTTTTTGATGCATGTTTCCTTATTTTGTGTTAAGTTGGAGTTATATGTGGCAAACATATATTCTGTCTTCGTAGGCACTCAACAAGTGCTCATCCTCTTCCCCTTTTCCCCTTCTTGAGAAGGTTTGATAGGTGCGTGAGATCAAAGAAAGTTGAAGCAACAAGGTTAGTCAGTTCTTTATGGAAATTTTCCTGTGAAAGGAAGGAGAGATATAGTAAAATAACTTCACAGACAGTAATACCCTGTGAAATGGTTTTGGTTCTGTGTTTCTTTAAGATGGAATGTACTTGTAGGAAAAAAGAATGAAGCTAGTAGATAGGAAGTAGATTAAAGATTTTATATAATCTGAGGGCATCTGATGGAGGGGGAAGACTGTCAGGGGTAACAATAAGAGCCCAAACTGAGGATTTCTCCTTTTGCCCTTGATGAGAAGGGCTCCATTCTTTTCACATATTGGCATAAAGGAGGAGAGCATGAGCAATGATGTTCACTGATCACAAGATATAGGATAGTACAGAAAAGGGACCTCATGTGAAATGGCTCCCATTTTCCCACATATAAGATGATGTCCCTCTGATGAGGTGGGAAGCCTTATTAAAAATTGTGATCACATTTTTCAAAACCATGATATATATATGTATATATATATATATATATATATATATATATATACACACACACATATATACACATATATGTATATATACACATATACATATATACACATACATATTTGTGTGTATATATACATAAAAATCTACACACATGGTATTTTTGATTCACAAAGCACTGTCTTCTGAATAAGTTTATAAGACAGTCATTTATCTTAACACTTCAAGGTAGATTTAGAATCTCACTGATGTAAATAAATACTCCTTCTCATGGTGCAGCTCAAAACCCATCCATGACTGAGTCTGGATATGCTATGTTTGGTTTTTTTATCTTGACTTTCCACAAATTATCTCTAAAGGATCTAGCAATATACTATAGCTGTTTTTTTCTTTAGTAGTCTTAATATCCTTAGGTTACTAAACTAGTATATACTAATACTAGTAAAATACTAAGTATTTTAATTATCTCACTGTTTACTTCTCTCTACCATTACTTGATTGACCTCCTCTTCCTTTCATACCATCTGTACATTTGGATGATTTTTTGTCCACTACTTGTGTCTAAGTCTTCATTGCTAATGTTATACTGCCTATTTCCCATAATGTGTTTATCCATTACACTGAATTATAAAAAATTCAGATTCTTCATAAATTGTGGTGTTCCATGATTCATAGTCAAATGAAAGAATATAAAGTGTTCTAAAGATGGGATTTATTTAAGATAAGTTATGTTGTTGTGATTGTTGAGTCATTCTGAACCATAGCACACCATGTCTTTCTATCTCCTACTATCTCTCAAAATCTATCCAAATTCATATTTCTTATTTCCATGACATCTATCCATCTCATCCTCTACTGTCCCTTTTTCCTTTTCCTTTCAATCTTTTCCAAAATCAGAGACTTTTCCCGTGAGTCCTGTTTGCTCATTGTGTGAAAAATTATTTAAGTTTCAGCTTCAATATCTGACCTTCCAGTGAATTGAATTGTCTGAATTAATTTCTTTCAATATTGACTGTTTTGTTCTCCTTGCTGTCTAAGGGACTCTCAGAAGTCCTCTCTAGCAACAGAGTTTCAAACTGTGGATTGTGTTGTATTCAGCTTTTCTTATAATTCCAATCTTCAAGTTAGTCATTGCTCCTCATAGCTTTGACTAGATGAGCCTTTGTTTGATCAGTATCATTATTCCCATATTAATGATTAAAGAAACTGAGGACTGGTGAAGTGATTCTCTCAAGGTCACGTAAGTAGAACATGCTTTTTTGTGATTAACTGCAATTGTCTCCTTATAACTTATACTCCTTGCCTTCTAAAGTAACAGAGAACACATCTCCTTTGTTATGATGATGGTTCTTGTATTGATATCCCTTTAATTTTTACTTTCCTTAATGAAAATCTTACTTTAATGTTTTATGGTAATAAGGAGCAGTTAGGTGGCTCCATGGAGAGAGGATAGTATCTGGAGTTAGGAAGACTTGAGTTTAAATTTGGCCTCAGATATTTACTATCCTTGTGACCCTGGGCAAGACACTTAGCCTTTCTTTCCTCTTTTGTAAAATGTGAATAATAATAGTACCTACTTCCCAGGGTTGTTCTGAGAATCAATTGAAAGAATATATTTGTAAAGTGATTAGTGGAGCACTTGGCACATAACAGGCATTATATAAATGCAGATTTTTTTTTAACAGAGATGAAATGGTCCTTGAAGACTGAGTCATTGGAATAAAAACTCTAGAAAGTTCTACCAAGCTGGAAAGGGTCCAGTGTCAAAATTTATATCTGTATTCAAAGGACCAGAAGAGCTAAATCTGGAGAGGTTTGTCCTCGGAGGGCCAGCCACCAGATAATCTTCCTCCCCACCTTTCACCACCAACTGATGTGGAGCCATCTTCATTAGCAGGGGAGTCACAGATATTTATAAGTATTAAAGAAATCTTGTCTAGAATTAATCCAATAAACATTTATTAAGCACCTACTTAGTGCAGGTTATCAAGGCATATGAGTTTCAAGATGGAGAATTTCACAGGCCCTGACCCCAAAGAATTTATTGTTTAATGGGGGGCCCGTGTTACAGAGGAATACAAATAACTATGATCTTAGGTTATAATTAACTGGTCAAAAAGGGTTGTGTAAAATACTTTTGGAGAAACAGATTGGTTCTGGATCAGGTAACTGGAGAGAGAAGGGATCAGATAAGGATTCATTAATGTTGTCTAGCCAGGTCTGCTTCATCTTATGCTTCAACCTAGAATCAGAATGAGGTATCTCTATGCCCTTAGACAATTGTGACCACATGTATTTAAAAACTGTGATATATATATATATATATATATATATATATATATATATATATAGATAGATAGATATAGATATAGATATATATATATATACACACACACATAAACATACACACATACATGTATATTACTATATACTAGAGGCCTTGGGAATTCTCTCAATACATGTGAATCAACTTATCACAGAATGAATACCTATATGCCATGGAAAGAATTTTAAGACACTGAACATATATATCCTCATAAACAGTGGCACAGCCTGGTTATGTCAGACTCCTTTCCCCAAGGAGGAGGAAGTATGTAAACAGAAATAGCTAAAATGACTGATGAGTCCAGTAAGTCAAGGCTTTGCAACCTTTTGCCAACTTCTGTGTTTATTTTTATCTGCTCTACTTATGGTGGCTGTATTCAAAGGTGATGAGGTTCTGCTTATCCTACATTGTTACACTTGCCAAAAAACTCTATCCAGCTCCCTTTATTGTCCTGAGTAAAAAAAAAAATGTCCCTGTCCCTAAAGGCCTGGACCACATGGAACCAACATACAGTTGTAGACAGGGAATTTTCTACTGGATGTCTACTGCACACTAATTAGGAAGACACAAGACATGTTTCCTCAACATACTTTGTCCTGCAGGCTGGTTTGTTACTATCAGTAAAACTTGCACAGTTAGGTGAACTACTCCTTTCCCTGAAATCCTGAACCAGACAATAAAAAATATATTAAAAATGTTTTGTCTTTATTCTTCCTATGGGTTTTTACCTTTAATCCTTGCCAGACTATTTTACTTTTAGTTCTGTCTCTCTTTATTCAATTCATTACTTGAACCATAATGTAAAATTTTACATTTATGGTTTTTGAATTTCATTTTATTCATTCAAAATACTATCACAACCTGTTGACATCATGTTGAATGGTTTTTCTTTCATCTGTTGTGTGACCTATTCCTCCTCCTCCCATCTTCATGACACTTGCATTTTATTAAACATTTGCTTTGCTTTTCTAATCAAATCTGACAAAAATGTTTAACAGAATAAGGACTAATAAAAGTCTTGTGATTCTCCACAGGATAATCTTTTTAATTTTCTTAATGGATAAAATTAATTAAAATGTTTGTGATACTAGTGTTTAACCAATTGTGAATATTCTTAAGAGTACTACAGTCCAGCCCCATCAGCTACAAGGATATCATAGAACATTATATGTAATATGAATTGTTGAAACCAGTAGATAGTATATTTACAGAATTACCCTGATTAGGCAAGTAAGGTTATTGAGATTAATTTAACAATTCTTAGTTAGCTGATGCTGGCTTCTAGTGATGACTACTTTTTTTTTCAAAATTGTTCACAACCACTATGTTAAAAGAAACAAAAAACTGTGATTTTTATGGGTAACTGACATTGCTAGCTTATAGATTTCTGGAATTCATAGTCTTCCCTTTGTAAAAATTCCAAAATTTCCATCCCAAGTCCTCTAGTTCCTCTTCTTTCTTCCAATATTACTCAAAGAATATTAATATAATTTCTCTCAGAATACTCCTATGGAATATGGAATTCATCTGGTACTACTCAGAGAAACAGAAAGACATACAATATAGATATAAATATAGAGATAGAGATATATACACATATAAAAATGTATGTGTATGTATATATGTATATATATACATACACATACCAGTGCCTATGTACATTTACATTATAACATAACCATTTATATGCTGCCTCTCCCATTATATTCATATTGTGAATTCATCATATGTATTGCAATTTGATAGACCACTCCTGTTTGACTCTTAATGACCTCATTACTTCTTTTTCTTTTTGGCAAAGATACTGGAGTTTTATGCCATTTTGTTCTCCAGAAGATTATGGCAAATAGATAAATGACTTTTGCTTGGCCACACAGTTCACGTCTAAAGCAGAATGTGAACTCCTGTCTTCTTATTTCTAGGACTCAGTCCTCTCCACGCACACATATGTACATATACGTATGAAAAAGAGAGAGAGACAGAGACAGAGAGAGAGAGAGAGAGAGAGAAGATGGGAGATCATCTGAGAGAAAAATGTACTAGACTAGAAGCAAGGAGGGAAACAGGAGAGACTTCCTATAGAAGTAGGATTTAAGTTTAATACTAAAGGAAATAACTAAATTACTATATAATTTATTGTATATAGTCATTATTAACATTTTTATAATTCTTTTCACTGCTATTGTTATTATGCAGAGTCACTGTAGCCCATGATGAGGTGACATGATCAGACCTGCACTTTAGGAAAATTACCTTGGTAGCGAAGTTGATTGGAGAGAATAGAAGCAAGACAGGCAACCAGAATATTATTGTGACAGTCCAAGGGAGATGACATCAGAGTTTGAACTAGGATGGTAGCTTTATCATTGGAGAGAAAGGAATCTCTAGGAGAGGTGTCATGAAAGTAGAAATGACACAATTCATCCAGTGAGTGAACGTGAGGAGATAAGAATGACTAAAATTGGTAACACGAGAGACTGAGATATGATGGTGGCTTTAAGACAATAGGGAAGATGGGAAGAAGGGAGAGCTGGACGTGAAAGATCATAGATTTTGGAGAGGCTGGGTTGGAGAAGCTTATGGGACAAAGACAATTGTTGACACTGGACTGATGTTTGGGAGAGAGACTTGGTCTGGATATGTACATCTGAGAATAATAGAGCTTGAACTCACGATGGCTGAGGAGATCATCAGGTGAGCAAGCATGAGTGAAAATAGAAAAGGACCTAGAGCCTTGGGGCATCTCTACAGTTAATGGGCACAGCGTGTTGGAAGAAGACTAAGCAAAGGAGATTAAGGAGTGCTTGGACACGTAGGATAACCAAGATAGCACTGCCAGAAAAACCTAACAACTTAACCTAGAAAGAAGAGGTTGTCCAGAGAGAGAAGGTGATTAATCGTGTCTAATGTTGCAAACAAATCAATAAAGACTCAGGAGTGAGAAAAGGCCATTAGAATTTACAATTAAATGATCACCAGTAACTTTGGAGAGGTCAGTTTCAGTTGAATTATGAGGCTGAATGCTAGATTGCAGAGGGTTTAAAAGAGACTGAGAGAAGTAGAGGCACTGAGAGTAGATGGTTTCTAAAGGAATAAAAGTAAAGGGGGGAGTCATGTTGATACTATAGAACAAATTATTTTTTGCTGTTCTTTTTTGGTTTTAAGAATGGGGACACATGCGAGTATATGGAGAAAGTACAGGAGAAACCAATATAGAAGGAGAGATTGAAGATAAAGAAGGGGGAAATAATACAGGAAATTTGTTGATAATGAAAAGGGATGGAATTAGGAGTGTATGTAGAAGAGTTGACCATGTTAAGCAGAGTCACCTCCTTTCCTGAGCTTGGAATGAAGGAAGGGACAATGGGGGAAAATGTCTGAATGATGTTGATTTGAGGAAGAGAGGAGAAGAGGGAGTTCTCAATGAATGACATTTGGTTTTGTTGTTGCTTTGTTTTTGATAAAGTAGGAAGCTAGTGATGGGATGTATGTGAAATGAGTGGCTTGAGGAGAGATAGTAAGGTTTGGAACAGCTGCTTTGGATGGTGGGATAGTGAGTCAGATAGAGGGGGAAGAATGTTTACCTGCTCCAATGAGGATTCAATTTGAGATTAGATAAATTTGTGATGGACTCCAAGAAACTAGGGGTTATACTCCTATCTCTTCCCATGTCTAGTATCACAATATGTTTTTTCAATTTTTTTTAAAAAAATACGTTCTTACTGGAAAAGAACAAAAAATTGGAATGAAACAATTCTGTCTTTTTTACTCATTAAGATTCTATGATCTCTAAGCATCAGGTCCATCCATTTCTTACTTACATTTTGGTTAGAATGTGAATTTAAAAGCCATTTTAGGTTAATTTAGTATTTTTCACTAACCTCTATTCATTAGGGGGACTTTACCTTTCTGACCACTCTTTCTGTTCTGTCCTTTTATTTTAGGTACTTTAATACAGTGATCATTTTATAATCTCATTAATGTTAGTATTTCCTCTAATAAAGTAAATTACAACCAATCCACCCTTTGACTTGGATTGTCCATTTTTTGTCCTGTACTCCCCCAAACCTCCATTGATCAATTGGTCTATCTACTTTTCTAATCAGTCTGTTGACTCCCTCCACACAAATTCCCTGCCCAGTTCTGCATGGTTTATACATTGAAATTTATTCAGGTTCACTAAGTACTTCTCCATTGCACTTAGGTTTATCATTAGGTTTACTTCTTCAAAGATTGTAGTTTTCCATGGTTCATAGTTACATAGGATTATCAGGGGGAAAAAACATGGGAATATTGAAAATGAGAGACTTTGATTTGAAGAGAAACTTGGGTTATTAAAAGTAGGTCACAGCATCCTAAAAGCAGACCAATTTATACTCCTTCTGTTCATTCCCAGGCTCTTTATCATCCATTCATAATGTCTATCCAATCTCTATGATTGCACAGTTCTATATTCCATCTATTCTACTAGGCATCAAATTCGGAACAATGGTGTTCTTCAACCCCTCATATTTTTTTAGTGTGGCTGGTTAGACTGAATACTTTTGAATACTAATAGAACCTATTTAGGAGGGCTTTCGTGCACACAATACAATGATATCTGCCAACCAGAATATTAGGAAGATCTTACCATTGATGACAAATCTTTCTATTTGAACTCTGGGCTAAATATTACTCATTATGATAGCAAATGTTTTTGGCATTCATACATTTGATATTAATAATGAGTCACTGAAAAAGTATCTCCATTGTTACATCTTTCAAGAAATCTTGAATAATTTTGATATATACTTAGGAATCACTTTGTTGGAGTTTTTAAAAAATACTTTTGTTTTATTAAATCAAATGTAGATTTTTTAGTCAACAAACAAGTGAATAGAAATTTTTGTAGTAAATTTCAATCAATCCTGTGACTAAAAGAATATAGCTTGCAATCAAATAACAATTCTGAAAGTCTGTTCCTTTCCCTTACATTGATCTTGGATGGCCTCAATGTCAATATCATTTCTTGTAAAGATAGTGTAGGAAGCTAAGCATGTGGGACAGTATTTATTACAATAGTCAGTCACCATTTATATACCAAGCTTTTGATATTTTTATCTATTTCAGATAACTTATGCATGAATTCCTTAATGATTTAAAATTGTGTTTGTTCTACCTCTTACCTCATTTATGTATACCGAAATTGGTCAAGTTGATATTTTCATCTTTTTTTCTTCAATGACATTTCTACTTCTATCTGCCTGGGGACTATGATGTTAGATCCTAAATGCAGTGACTCAACAATTGCTCAGTGAAAAAAAGTTAATTATGTTATAATATGATATCTCTGTCAAGATACCTTGAGAGAGTGGTGGCAAAGAACTAGAAATTGAGGGGATGCCCATCAATTGGGGAATTGCTAAACAAGTTGTGTTATATTATTGTGACAGAATACTACTGTACTATAAGAAGTGATATGGTGGTTAATTTTAGATCATGGAAAGTTTGTATGAAATAATTAAAAGTGAAATGAGCAGAATCAAGTGAACAATATGTATAGTAACAGCAATATTGTTCAAAGAACAACTGTGAACAGCCAAGCTATTCTGATATTATAAATGCTCAAATCAATTATAAGGGAGCTATGAAGAAAGATACCCTCCACTTCCAGAGAAAGAATTGATAAATAAAAGTATGCATAGTATGGTTTTATATAGCTTTATCAATCTATGTCAAATTGTAGCCTTCTCTAGTATGGGGTATGGATGGAGGGAGGGAGAGAGTTTGGAACTTAAAATGTAACAAAAAATAAATTTTTAAAAAATCTTTAGAGACGGTTTTCATTTTTTTCTGTGTGTTGTCCTGCTTCCTGTGCTATCTTAAAATTCTCTTGAGATGATCTGGCTCATCCCAAAGTAGTATAAGAAACACTTATGATCCTAGGAACATAAATTGAGAGCTGGAGAGGACTTTAGAAGTTAGCTCGTCAAATCCATCTCATTTTATGTGGAGAAACTGAGGCCCAGAGATGTGAAATGACTTGTCCAGTGTCAAAACATAATTAAATGTGAGAGCTAAGGCTTTTGAGTACAACTTCAATGCTTTCTTTACTCTCAAGCACTGTGTTTCACTGTCTATTTTTCAGTTATTTTTTTTCCTTTTATTGTTTCTTACTTTTGATGAAATAATAGTAAACATACTCACAAAGATTTTACAAATGAGTTCCTAACATTGTCCTCAGCTTTTATGTATCTATTTGGCAAGGAGAACACCTGTTTTCTGACTGAGAAGGTTTCTAGGCTCTTTTGACCTTTTTATTGTGGCAATTGATTCACAAAGGTTACATTTCATTAGCAAATTGGGATAGTTTTTATTAATGTTTTCTTTTACCTGTTTCCCATTTTTATCAACATAAGATACACATTTAAGTTCATTGAATGGACATGTCCTCTTCTGTTTCTACTATTTTTTTTCCTTTTTTTGAGATTTGCTATTATTTTAAACTTTGATCAAACAAGTTGTCAGTTTGACTGATTTAGAAAAAATTGTCATATCCATAACCAGTAATTTTTATTCTATTAAAATATGCTAAATTCGATTTTAGTGGTGCATTTGGTGTTCGTTAGTAGCATCTGACAAGTACCTTTTTTGAAGAAAGTACTTATGTTATGTAGACATGAAGCTTCTGAGGAGTCTATAATTCTTTCTGATCCATGGTTTGTAACATTTTTTCATCTTTCCCATTATTTCCCTTGCCATGAAGTCACTGAATATCAAAGTCAATGTTAAATTCATTTAGATCTTAGTGAGTTCTTTGTAGAATCCCTTTATTTCTTAATCTTCTGCATTGGATATTAGAACATCACCTGCAATTTTCCTCATGGTAATCTGTTTGCAAGTGTTTATAATGAACAGTGAAATGAGATGAGCAAATATCTCATGAAGACTCTTTCTATTTCTGTTGAACAAATCATAACTAACTCCACTGACTCCTTGTTTTGTATCTCCAAGGAAAACCTGTGAACCATCTGTTTGTATAGCTGCAAATAAATAATTTGTGTCATCTTGTTTCATTTATGGTGAGAATGTCAAGACAGTACAAGTGGTCATTAGGATTAGGGTTTGTGATATCAAACCATACTCTCACACACGAATTATTCAATAAGGACACATGGAGTATTCCATAACAGAAATAGTAGAAACAACGTTAAAGATCATTTATCTCGATGCTCCCTTTTTACAGATGAGAATGTGGAGTCATAGAGGAGGTGGTTATTTGTCTAACAGATGGAAATAAGCATTGAGTGCCTACTATGCGCCAGGCACTCCACTGAGTACTTCAAATTTTCTGTTTCAATCCTCTGAACAACCCTGTTAAGTGCACATTATGATCACTGTTTAGAGTTGAAGAAATTGAAGATTGTTGTTCTATTTTTGTACTTGAAGAGGGCCAAGGACATAGAAGGGTTATGTTTTGACTTTCAAGTTATTTGGATTTAAGTGAGGCAAGGCTGTGCAAAGTCTCATTCTCTTCTCCAGAGTCATAGGTCAGGAAAGATGTAAGTCAGAACAACTGGCAATGGACCTGGATGTAGTAAGAGACTGTGGCATTTTAAAGCTGAGATATTTTCCAAGTATCAGTTTGCCTGAGACAACACTCATTTAGTACTTAAAGGATAGGTAAAAACTGAGGCAAAAGATGGATTACTTTGCCATCTCAAAAAAAAAAACAGTCTGGAAAGAGAAGACCCTCAGTATTCTGGCCAGAAATGAATCAATTGCTATTTACACTCCCTCTGAGCCATCAAAACCCAAACAATGAGCAAGTAAGGCTTGGATTGGACCTAGTATTGGCCAATCAGTGAGAGCCTGAACAACCCTGTGAAGCAGATGTTATGATCACTCTTTTACAGTTGAGAAAACTGAGGCAGTCAGCAGTTGAGTGACTTTCCCAGAATTACACAACTAGTAATTGCCTGGGGATGGACTTGAACTGGCACTTCATCCGTTGTGCCACCAATGTGCCTCTATGATATGCTCACATTGATTCTCTGCCTCTACATTCAGCGTTCCTTCTGCTGGATTGGATATTGAATGAAGTTTCTCTGGGTATCTCTAGGTATCTAGAGAATTTTAGAATTGTTGAGGATGACCCACATATTGCCAGATCTAGCTCAGCATTTGGAAAGCTCTGAAAGAAAAGAGATTTTAGGCTGCCTTCCAATCTGAAGGTCTACAGGTCATGCTGATTTCATTATTTCATTCCTATGAAACCTGGACAGACTACCAGAGCCATACTGGAGAACTGAACCACTTCCATTTGAATTATCTTAGGAAGATTGAAGATCGCCTCACAAAAATAGGGTACCGGACAATAAGATCTTTTTTGAGTTAAATTGTCAAATATTCAAACTCTAATGCAGAAAGCACGATTCAACATACATTTGCCTAAAAGATTCTTTTACAGAAAAATCACACAAGGCAGGTGCTCACATGGTGGTCAGGAGTAAGGATACAAAGATACTTTCTGAAGAGTTTTGGCATTGATTGGGAGACATGGGAGACACGGACACAGAATCACCTAGCAGAATATGCCCACATCGAAGAAGGGGTGGTGATCCATGAACAAAGCAGAATTGTAGTAGTTCAAAGAAATCATGATATATAGACACCTCCTTCCCAAATGGTCATACAGACTATTTGTGCTGACCTGTGGTAGAGCTTTACAAGCTTGTTGGTGTGACTCCATAGCCAGACATGCTGCACGTTGATGTAGAGCATGTCATGATGTCATTCTGGCCCTCTTCAAGCACAAAGGACAACCAACAACAAGTAGGAATTACAATTTACAGATGAAAATACACAGAAAAAAAGATGGATAAAAACCAGAGAAAAGCCTTTAAGAATACAGTGCTAGGGAAAAGGCAGTGGTAAAAATTAGGACCTTCTTCCCCATTGATAAGCAAATTTGAAATTAACCAACAGGATGAGTAAGATATTATCTCTGGGGGGGGTTGAAAGCATAGAAATAATACAAAAACTTATTGAGTGGGGGGAAGGGAAAAGCAAGTTCTCCTGACAAGGGGATTTGGAAAGTCCTGGAAACATATGACTTAAGGAAATTAGAAGAAGCAGAGGAAACCCTTGGGACAGGATAAATGTATAAGGGCCTGATAGTAAACTACTGAGGGCATCCCAGGGAGGAGGATAATCTAAACAAACAGAGCTCTGTCATTTATGTAGGGAGGGAATAAGACTGAAATATCCAAGAAAGAAGCAGAGTGAGATTAGCACAGGAAAAAAAAGAATTAAAGAAGGAAGCTTGTCTGGTAGGTCTTCACTATCAAATAATTATTTTACTGGTAGAAACTGTATTTCTGCCCCTATTCTGAAATGGGTCATAGACACTTAGGGTCATAGATTTAGAGAACAGAGGGATCTTAGAGGTCATACAGCTCAATCCCTGCCATTTAAAGAGGAAGAAGACAAAACATATCATTGCTTTTATAGCTAAAGTTGCTGTATTTGTGAGTATGGAATCCTTGTTCCCAAAAACACAATGCAACAATAACAAAATAGTGAATCTAGCTTTCTGTTATCATGGAAATAAAATGAACCTTATTATCTTTATTATATTTAATACTATTTCTATTTCCTCATGTAGAACAATGGGGTTGACATCTAACAGTCTAAATGTGGTGATTAACCTATCATTGATGGAGAAAAGCAGAAGTTTATTATGGAATTCTTGATAGAATTTTTCTTTCTTTATCTATTTTTACATTTTTTTAAATTTTCAATTCCAAACTTTTGTCTCTCCTCTTCCTATTGAAAAGGCAAGAAATATGAGACTTATTATACATCGACAGATCTTTTCTATTTTGCATGTCTGTTATCTTCCTTTCAGCTTATTCCTTAAATGATCTCTAGATGATCTTTCTTAATTGGGTCTTTTCATCAAGCTTTCTGTAACCTTGTTTTTCCTTTCAGTGTTTCTCACTGTTTTACAAGGTGATACTGTTCATAATCATCAACAATCCTCCTCCCTAAGATTTTGCAAAGGAGTTTATAGTCTAAGCTAGTGTTGCCCTTGGCTGCCATATCTTTTTGCTTGGCAAGAAGATCAAGCATTTACTGCCTGAGGCAGTTTTTAAACTCTTTTAGTCTCCTTAATTTAGATAGGTTAAACTTCCTTTGAAAAAGGTGTCAGATGATGTTGATGTACATTTTTTTGTCAATTTCTCAGGTTTTTTTTGGCATTAATAGATTGTTTAAATAGTTAAGGTTGTAGTCACCTCAATTAGACACTATATCTTCTCAATTATCATCTACATGATTTTTAGTTGTGAATATTCAGCCCTCCTCTTTGCAGAACTCTAATCCTGCATCTCAACGTGCCTCAGACATGTAGAACTGCATGTCCCCTAGGCATCTCAAACTCCATTCCTCATATTTCCCAAAATTGCCCTTCTTCTGAACTGTTCTATTATCATCAAGGGTATCTATCACAACCCATCTAGCCACCTGGGTTTTTGTATCATCCTTGGTTCATCCTCTGATCATCCCAAAAACCTTATTCATCTTCCACACCTAGAAATTTCTTTTCCCACATTTCTCAATTATAACCTTTCTTTCCATTCACTATATCATTAATTTAGTTCATGTCCTCATCTTCTCTTGCTTGGACTATGGCAATGCCCTTCTAATTTGAATCCTTGATCATTTCCACCAATTGATCCTCCACAAACTGCCAAACTGATATACCTAAAGCACAGATCTGATCATGATGCCCTTCTGCTCAGTAAATTCTGGTAACTTTCCATTGTACCCTATCACTAAATAGAAACTCATTTTTTGTTCATTTAAAGCTCTTTATAACGTGCATCCCATATGCCTTTTCAGTCTTCTTACTCATTCCTCTCTTCCACGTACTTTACAATCCAGCCATATGGACTTTCTTTTCTTCACATATGAAGTTCCATTTCCCATATATCTGCCTTTGTGTTGATGTCCCCCATGCCTGGAATGCTGTCTTTCCTGATGCCTTAGAATCTCTCGTTACTTTTTGTGATTGATTTTTGTGTTTTGTTTAATTTTTTTGGTTGTTTTTGTTTTAAAGACTCAACTCAAGCACAACTTCCATCACATTCATGAACCAGTTCGTTTAGCCATTCTCCAATCAATGAGCAACTAATTTGTTTTATTTTTTTAGATCACAAAAAATGCTACTGTAAATAGTTTGTTGTATATGAAGACTTTCTTCTCATTAGTTGCCTCCTTGGAGCCTAAGCCTAGAAATGGAATCTCTAGGTTAAAGATATGATAAAGATATGTGATTCCATATTTATTCTCAAATTATTTTGTCTGATTCACAGGCTCATCAACAATGTACCAGTGTACCTATCTTCCCACACCCCCTCAAGTATATATCATGTATATTGATATTCCCATCTTTGGGCACCTCACCTTTGCTAATTTGCAAGGTCTGAGGTTCAACCTCAGGGTTGTTGTGGTTTGCATTTTTTTTTGAACATTCATTCAGTTTTTAAAGTTTTCAATTTTTCTTTTGAGAAATATTTCATTACATCTTTTCACCATTACTCATTCATTGGGAAATAGCTTTTGAAATGTGTACATATATATGTATATGTGTATATGTATGTCTATACCCACATATATATTTGTACATACATAAATTTATTAACATGCATGTTAATTCATTGTCCTATTTATATATCTTGGACATCAAACCCTAATCAGAGAACACTGACACAAAGATTTCTTTTTTTCCCCCCATTCAATTGTAGATTGCACAGTGTTGCTATTAGAATCAGGAAGATCTGAGTACAAACTCAACCTCAGACTTTTATTAGCTATGTGGCCATTGATTAGGTCACTAACCTCTACCTACTCCTATTTCTTCAGCTGTAAAATAGAAATGATAATAGCACTTAGCTACCAGGACTGTTGTGAGGAAAATATGATCTGGTATTCGTATGACATTTGGCAAGGTTTTAAGTCCTTGTTAATTTTGTCTGTATAAATTTTTTTTTTAGTTTCATGTTATCAAAGTTATCAATTTTACTTTTGTAAAGTGATAATTGTCTCTTTTCTTTGTTTGGTTAAAAACAAATATCCTACCCATATCTGTAAGAGGTATAATGAGTGTTTTTCTCCTTCTAATTAAAAAAAAGTTATAATTTAGAATAGAATAATTTAAAAATAAATTTTAACTAATTTTTAAAAGTTTTAGCAGCTTAGGATAATAAACCTAGGAAAAGAAGTTAAGCAGTTGAATGGGGGAAAATGTACTAAGTTTTCTGATTAGAGTTTGGTGCCCCAGATATAAAAGTAACATAAAAATTTAACATATATGTACACACGCATACATATATTTATGTATGCGTGTGTATATATATATGTATGTATATTAAGGATATAGGTTTATTTAGAATGTATTGTGGAATATGGTATAAGATTTTGGTCTAAAACTAATTTCTGCCAAACTGCTTTCCAGTTTCCCTATCAATTTTTATTAGTAAGAAGTTTTTTCCAAAGAAATGTATGTTTTCCAGTTTAATCGATGCATTTGTTTAGATTCTCCCTCACTTAATATGTTCCATTGATCTAACTCTCTACTTATTAGTCAATACCAGATGATTTGAGTACTTATTGCTTTATGATATAGTTTGAAGTTTGAAAGTTCTACACCCTATTTCTCTCTACCTCTATTTATTATTTTTTTCATATTCAAGATCTATTTTCTTTTTCAAATGAATTTTGTTATTTTATCAAGTTTTGCAAAGTATTCTTTTGATAATTTGATTGGTATAGCATTAAAAGTGTAAATTAACTTTAGAAGCATTGGTGTTTTGTGTTTCTTTGCACCATCTGTCCCCATTTGCATGCTTCTGCCACTATCGGTACAGAAGGAGAAGGGGCTACATAGAATTGAGAACATGTTTATATGTATATATATTTCATAGGTTGTAAGGCTAAAGAATCCATCATCAAGGCATCATTCTGTCATCTCCAACAAATCTTACTGACAATGAGCCTCCTGGTACTCAGAAACACACATTTAGTCTGCCCTTTGATCAAGAGTTAATAAACATTTAATAAGCGCCTACTATGTGCCAGTTACTGTGCCAAGTGCTGGGGATACAAAAAGAGTCAAAAGAAAGCCCTCCTGACCCCTGCTCTCAAGGTGCTCACAGTCTAATAGGGGAGAAAACTGGCAAATGAATCTTTAAAAACAATCTATAAATTGGATGAATAGAGAACAAAAGTGTTCTAATTAAAATCATTTGGGAAAGGCTTCCTGGAGTACAGGGAATTTTAATGGAGACTTAAAGGAAGCCAGGAAGCAGAGATGAAGAGAGAGAGCCAGATAAAATGGGAAATAGTCAGAAAAAATGCCTGAAGCTGAGAGATGGAGTGTCTTGTTCATGGAACAGCCAGGAGGTCAGTGTTACTGGATCAAAGAGTACATGTTGGGGAGTAAATTGGTCAAAGTCTGGAAAGGTAGAAGGCGGCTAGATTATGAAGCCCTTTGAAAGCCGAACAGAGCATTTTATATTTGTTCCTGGAAGCAATAGGGAGCCCTAGAGTTCATTGAGCAGAGGAATGACATGATCAGATCTGAGTTTGAAGAAAATCAACTCACTGAAGAATGGAAGATGGATTAGAGTGTGGAGAGAATTAAGGCAGGCTAACCTATCAGCAGGCTCTTCTAATAGTGGAGGCATGATTGGAGATGAGAGGATGAGGGCCTGCACCAGAGTGGTGGTAGAGTCAGAAGAAAGTAGAAGATCATACTCTGAAGCCCTTTCAGTGTGATACGGACTCCCGTAGCTTGCACTGTACAAGGGCTTGTACTGCCCTTGAGAGCCTGAGGCAATGGCGTGCTAATAAATGTCTAACCACCAGCTCTATGAAAACAAAAATAAAATATATGCACAAAACACTTTAAAATTTAATCTGCATTACTAACATTTTCTCCATCACTTTCTTAAGACTAAAGAATCGACAAAGCACTAATTAAAGTTCTGTTTTGTATCATTTACTTATTGCTGTGGTATAATGTTTCCCAGTTAAAAAAATAAACAATCAGCTCTTACAAGCAGGTTTAATCTCACTTTAGCACACCCCTGGTCTAAGGTCATCTTCAGGACAGGGTAAAGGGTCAGAATAGGACTTTATGGAGATCTGAAAATTCTACTTTTTAACATGATTTGAAAATGCTATTTTCCAAATTTTTTCCATGAGGTAAGATCACTTAGCAAGTGTGATTTAATTTGTGACTCTGGGTGTGCATTGCTGCAGATAAATAATAGAAATGTTCGTTAGAAGGAAATTCTTCTAAGGCATAATAAATCTATGAATGTTCCATTCACAAACTTCCTCTGGCCTCCACAGAACAGCTACAGATCGAGAATTAGTGAGGGCAAGATTTTATCTTTAGCCATGGCAGGAGATGCCCAATTCAAATCATCAAGCATCTTTTCAGAATCTACTATGCATCCACAGTCTTAGTGAACCATTGTGAACTCCAGACTGGAGTACAGAACTGTAGAATCTCCAATAGGAATATACATACACACATACAAATGTACACATACATTATGTGTGTTTATATTTTTAAGTCAGGCTGATAATCCATCACATCCTTCACAACAGCAGCAATCTCCCTTTTGTCCCAGGTGAAGTGTCTCCTTTAATATCCTTGACTTAGATTCTGAGACCAGGCATAAGGTCACTGATCTGTACAAAGGAGCTAGAAGATGTGGGAGGGTGGGCATTTTGAAGTTGACAGCCACAGATGAAAATCTTCTAGAAGGCCAAGTGATGGAAAATTGCATTGCTTCTGACACCTATCAAACCTCCCAGGTAATAAAGTAGGATCAGGCAAATTTTAGCTAGATCAGAGGGAAAAGAAGTACCCCAATCTGACAGGTCCAGAGGGCCTTCAGTTGACTCACAAAATGTTACCGATTATTGCACAAGAATCTATCCTGTTAACCATTTTGTTACTATATTCTTCCATTAAACAAGTACCACCTTCAATGTAAAGTCTTTCATGATCCACTTAAGAGCTGGTGCTTCCCTAGCATTGTACTTAGTGTGTGTGTATGCAACTACATAGGTACACATATGTGTATATGTTTGTTTTGTATTACAGGCATTCTTCATGTATATGTATGCATGTATCCTGTATTGTGTCTATATGTGCATGGATGTCTATATACGCTTACATGTGTGTATGTATATATCCTGCAAGTGTCTATATATCCTCTTTCTGTGTATATCTATGTGTGTATGTGTTTGTGTGTTTATACACACATACCCACACAACTTGTTTTCTCTCCCATTAAAATATAAGCTGGTGAATGTAAAGACTGCTACAATTTTTGTATTTGTATCCCCAGCATCTAGCATAGAGTTTGGTTCATGTGAGATCCTTGACAGCAGGGACTCAGTTTTTTTTTGGGGGGGGGCGGTTGCCTTTTTTTTTTTTACCTTTCTTTGTACCCTCCATTCTTAGCACAGTGCCTGTCACATAGTAGGTTATTAATAAATATTTCTTGATTGACTGATAGTTAATAATAGTTCCTTGATTGATTGAATCTGAAGGGTCTTATGAATGTGACTGCTTCTCCAGAGGACTGATTCAAAAGTACTATAGCTAGTTTTGTCTTACTATGTTTGAGTTGCTAAGCATGGAGCTAAAAATATCCTTCTGGGGATATAATGTCAACATTGAGTCAGGAAAATTAATGAAAGAAGAAGAGTCTCTGCCACTAACATTAAAATGGAAATAAAGGATAGTTCTAGATGAGGAACAGATACTGCAGAAATGACAGAACTGTAGAATCTCAGCTTTGAAGGCGCCCTCCAAAGTCACCTATTGTAGTCTAGTCATCAACTTTGACAAATGGTATCAACCCCAAATAGAAATAGGAAGTGCTAATCTGTACTTATGGAAGTATATTGCCATCAATAAGTGATCTACATGTGGACTTAGAGTTGTTGTTGTTTTCTAATGTAGAGCTATCTATGTTTTATTGTATTTTTTGAAATTTTGTTAAATATTTTTCAATTACATTTTAATCTTATTTAGGCTGTACTGTAGAGTACTGTGGCAGGTTGTGGACCACATATTTGACATCACAGAAATAGTCCAACCTATATGTGAACAATAATCCAAGGCACAGGCAGCAGTCTTTGAATAAAGAGTGTATGGGAAAGGAGCCCACTACCATCTGAGGTATTCCCTTACTTGAGACCTTCAAAGTCCTCCCTGTTTTAGCCTATATTTTCCTCCTTTACTTCAACCTTTAAGGAAGATGGAACTCTTATCTTGATCAAAGTCACCCCTCCACCCCCTTGATCTTATTCCCTACTATCTCTGCAAGTTTGACCTCATGATCATCCCTTTCTCCCATCTTTCATCTCTCTCTTTTCAGTTGGTCCTTATCTGAGGCCCATAGATGTACCTCTCATCCTTAATATACCATTATACATGATCTTTATACTGACTCATAGTATCCCACATCTTTTTTTCTTTCTATTGATAATTTCTATAGTTACCATACCTACCTATCTAGACTTTTTCATCATTCATTGATTTCTCAATTCCTCATCATTACATCTATGACTCTATTAGTCTATGGAAACATCTCCTCAAGGTTACCAACAACTGCCTAATTGTTCAATCTAATGGTCTTTTCCTGACTTTCCTCTATAGTTTTGGACACTAATGTCCCTCTCTTCTTCCTGAATACTTTCCTTTGGATTCTGTAACACTAGTCTTCCTCAGTTTACCTTTCTACCTATCTGACCACTCTCTTTGGCTGATCCTTCATCCTTATTCTACTCCCTAAATATGGGTACTTTTCTCAACTATATCCTGGACTCTCTTTTCCCTATATATTTTCTCTTTCAATTATATCATCAACCCCCTCTCTTACTCCTTGCTGCCCACTCCCCTCCCACCATTCCCTTCCCAGCTCCATTTTAAGTTGGCTTACATGACATCTCTGGGTCCCAGTTTCTTCACTTGTAAAAATTTAAGGTTTAGATTATGTTGTCTATGAGATCCCTTACAGCTCTAGTCTATGATTGTATGATTAAATATGTCTGATTTTAAATAGACCACATTATATATGTTGACCAAGTTGTATTCAATTACTTGCTTTCCTCCACTTGTGGTCCTGATTATTTTTTAACAGGAGATGATAATTGCTGTGGATAATATTCCATCTCAAAGGCAGCCTTGACATCTTCTTTGTCACTTATGTTGGAACTAAGAAAATGCTTTGAGATAGTTCCACCAGCATGATGGGAAAGGAGCTGATGTTGCTGTTTCCTTACTTTATTTGCCTCTTTTGTCCTCCTTATTAAAACTAGGAAAAGATAGCAATAGACTTACTCCTTCGTTTCCATATTCCTGTCAGTTAGTAGGGAATCAATGGTACCTAGCATGCTGATCCAGAGCACAGTAATGGCACGAGGCATGGCCATATAAAACATCCAACTCCAGGAGTTTCAGCTGCAGCATCAGACCCGAAGAAAGCCTGTCTTCCGATGCCAACCTATCAGCACATTTTAGAAATAAAGGCTGATACGGTTTTCTCATGCACATTTCTTGGCCATGTTTTTTTCTTTCCAGATTTAAGAGAAGATGGGTGAAGGGAGAGGGGGAGGGAGGGGAGAGGCAGAGACAGGCAGAGACACAGAGAAAAGTAAGGAGAAAAAGAAGGAGAAGGAGAAGAAGAGGAGGAGGAGGAGGAGGAGAAGAAGAAGAGAAGGAGAAGAAGAAGGAGGAGGAGAAGAAGAAAAGAAGGAGAAGGAGAAGAAGAGGAGGAGGAGAAGAAGGAGGAGGAGAAGAAGAGAAGGAGAGGAGAAGAAGAAGAAGAAGAAGGAGGAGGAGGAGGAGGAGATGATGATGATGATGATGATGATAAGAAAAAGAAAAGCTCAAATATCAGTAGGCAAAAATTCAGACTTTCTTTCCCATTGTTCCCTAAGCCAGAGGGAAGGAAGGACCTGATCAAGCCATTTGATACCCTGTTGCGGCTTCTTGTACAAAAGCTTTAGAAGTCCTATACTGTATCCTCTTTCCTTTGGAGGAAAATTTACCAAAGTGGCAGAGCATAACCCCAAAAGGAGAGTGCAAAAAAGTGAGGGTTTGGTAAGAGGCTAAGAAATATTTATACACACACCTCATTCTTGTGCCCCATGTACACCCAAGGGTTCTATTGCTTCCTTGCCACTGGATCAAACCACTCTTTCAGGGCCAGACATTCCCTTTAAACAAAGACTACCAAAGGGTTGGAGACTGGAAGCACTGGGAATAAAGACATTTACAAGTAGTGATAAGTAGAAACAATGGGCTGCAATTGAAATGTACCTGTGATCTAGTTAGGGAGTGAGGGTGGGGGAGGGCATAACCTAATACAGCAAAAGCTCAGGGAGCAAAACTGCCTTACCCCTCCAGTCCTGTTCAGCTTACCTAGAGCGAGAGCTAAATAATAAAATCACAGCATACAATTCTGAAGTCAACTGCAAGGAATGAATGCAGAACAAAGGTACTTTGGTATATGCCATCCTAATATTCCTGTCTGCACACTTTAGTGCTCTTAAATGTGTTTTATGTTTAATGAAAGAAACAATGAATTTCTGTAGAGGGGGAAAAATAGATCTTTAAAGATAATCAAGGCCTTAACTACATACCTTAGGTAGCTGGGAATAAGCCACTGTACTCTTTATTTTTTAACACTCCAGATATGTAATTTAATGCAGGTCTAATGACAGTTTCAAACATGTGCCTTTAATCGAAATTGTTCAAGCTTAGTACTATGACAGGAACTCACAAGCCACCAACAGTGCTGTCCGTTTTCTCAGGTTCTGGAAGAAAAAGAAAAGAAGAAAAAAACCCTCTCGAACTTATGTTGCTATTGATGTGTAATATACAATAAAAAAACAGTTAAATTTCAATTACCCACAGGTAATTATCATTTTATTGTTTGACGGTACTATGGGGATTTTTGTAATTCCCAAGACTAATAATTTTCTGTAATTTTACAGGTTGTCAAATAAACTATTAAAGATTATCTTTGAAAAGGCTTCTGCAACTATAAGAACCTATCATACTGTTCATGTACAGTATTAGTAATTAGAGATCCCTGGATAGTGAAATACCCACACTGGGGGCCAAGCACTGGAGAGCATATTTTCTCCCAGCCTCCTCTAATCTCTCACGAAAGCTTTCAAACTTCTCAGGTATTCTTCTTGCTTAGAGTGGGAAGCACGTCTAAACTTTTATTAATATTCTCTTGACAATTCCAAAATGATTCAGCGAGATAAGTCTTCACCTGCTGGTGGGACAACTCTGAAATCAGACAGATGGGCTGAACTCATTGTTAACAGAAACCCTGGGACCAGATGCGAAAATTAGAAGAAACTGTTTATTTTTAGGTGCTATGGAAAAAAAGTGCTTATATTCCTGGTAACTAATAAATATATCCTGCAGAGAAATCAGTCATCTCCAGATGTCAAATCAAATACATATATATGTGTGTGTATCTATGCACATATAGACACACACATATATGCATACACATATGTATATGGATACACATTGCCTATACATATATGTCTAGATATACATGCACATGTGTTATATTCATACGCACGTGTGTGTATTTATGTGTATGTACGTCCTCTCAAGAAATGTTTTCTTCTTTATCTCTTTTTGCTATTGTTGTTACAGTCAAACTTTAGGGTGAAACACCAAGTATGGTACTGGTTTATAAAAATAATAGGACAAGTAGACAAGTAGAGTTGATGGGGACCTCTAATGTTATGTAATTCCATGCCCACCTTTTACAGGTGAAGAAACAAAGGCATGGATATATTAAGCAATTTACCCCATCTGCATATTTTTTTTGTTTTGTTTTAGTTTGGTTTGGATTTTTTGTAGTATAACTAGAATTGGATCCCAAATATCTTGTCATTTACATGGTGCAATGGACAATAGGAAACCTAGAGTCAGGAAGAGCTTACTTCACATTCAGTCTTAAAATCTTACTTATTAGCCCTGTGAACCTGGGCAAGTCATTTAACCTCTAACTACCTCAGTATTCACAGCTGTAAAATGTGGAAAATAATGTCATTTACCTCATAGGGTTGGTCATAGGATCAAATATGATATTTGAAAAAACACAGCATACTACATGGCACATAGTAGTTACGTAATAAATATATTTTCTTCCTTTCTTCCCAGTTAATACAAATTGGTATGGTTGCTTATTAAATATTCATTTTCTTCCTCTCCAAAGCCTTTGCCTTTCTGTCTTCTACTTCAAAGACATTGCTCCCTTTGGAAGTTGTGAAACCAAAATATCTCCAAATGATAGTTTAATTTCATGACATCATTTGAATTAGAATTGAAGGGACCTCAGAAGTCATATAGTTTAATTCTTTTCCTAACTCCAATTTTACAGGTGAGATTTGAGGCCCAGCAAGATTGTGACTTGCTGAAATAAGCACTTGATAAATTATGTTGACTGGTTTGATAAATGCATATTGACTGACTGCCTGACTAACATAGCAAATCACACATATTCTAACTATAGTGATTTTTTTTAAATTGTAAATATCATGATCTTGGACACTTCTGCAAAGTAAAGCCACGGCCCCTTGCACCAGATCTGAGAACCTATCTACTGCATCATTCACAAAATCAAAGAAGCATAATAGTTTATAGTTGGAAGGAACTTCAACAGTCAACCCATATCTGAAAAATCAATCAAGAAAATAAAAACCTGCCCTGAATGATCAATTAAAATAAATTCTAAAAATTAGTTCTAATGAGGTTCATATAAGAGACAGAATAGATAAAGGCAATCTTGGTGAGGGAGTCACTAGCATCTGGGAAGACTAGGAAAAATGGAAAGAGAGATGTGCCTAGAAGGAAGCTAGGGATGCCAGAAGGTAAAAATAAGGAAGAGCATTCCAGGCACTGGAGTCAGCCAATGCAAAAGCACAGTGATGGGAGATGAAGTATCATGCATCGTAAAAGGAATGGTCAATAGGCCAGTTTAGTTGAATTACAGAATGTGAGAAGGAGCATAAAGTATAAGATAGGACTGGTAGGAAGGGTCCTGTTTATGAAGAGCATGAAAAGCCAAAAAGAGTCTTTTATTTTATTTTAGATATAGCAGGGGCCATTGGAATTTACTGAATTGAGGGTGGTGACAGGGTCATTCCTACATTTTAGGATAATTGCACTGACAGCTAAGTTGAGTATGGATTGCAGTGGGGAGAGACTTGAAACCAGGAGACCAATGACAATGATGTAGCCATAGTCCAGAAGAAAGGTGACAACGTCTGAACTAAGATGTTGGTTGTGCAAGTGATGAGATGGGGATGTATGTATATGAAAAATATTGCAGAAATAGAAACAATATTTGGCAATAAAAACAGAGAATGGAGCCATGACTGGGAAGGCTTGGTTTTAGAAATGAATCGAGAGATAGAGGACAGAAGAAGAATTCGATGGTAACGCGCCACAGTCTTTTCAACTCTTCTTCACATTTGATTTGCTATGCAGTATAAGATGCTCTTTCTGTACCTTTGTCTCATCACTCTTCTCTTCTGTTCCTAACCTAGGCAATTCTTCTGTTTGCCTACATTTCAGATTTAGAGAGCCAAGGTCCTAAAGTCTTTTGTTACTCAGGAATTCCTCTTTAGGTTTGCATGGGAAGGCAAGAACCCATATGTTCACTCATTCTTTGCTTCAATAAAAGCCAGACATTCAACAAGGTGCCAGGAAAGAATGGCCCAAAGCAAGACGGTCATATGCCAATGACCAACAACTGGCAGAGTCACAGGAACTAGGATTTTTTATAAAATATACGTAGATAAATAGATAATCAATAGACAATTTATTAAGTAATTACTATGTGCTTGGCACTGTGCGAAATATTGAGGATAAAATTACAAGCAAACAAAATGGCCCCTACCCTCATAGGATTTAGATTCTAATAAAGGAAGGAGGTAGATGGATGTAAATACATGAGGCCAAGACTACTAGCAAAGGGTAGAAAAGCATAGCAAGTGAGTTGAAGTGGATTACTGGCTAAGAACTCATCAAACTGGAGAAAAGGATCCAGGGCAGAGTCATAGAGGAGTGAGGGGGGTGGGGAAAGGCAGCTGACTAGGAGGTGAAATCAGGAGAATGAGTAGGCTGAGTAGGAACCAAAAATGTCATGAATGTAACTGGCTTGAGTTATATCGAACCAGACAACCAGACAGCATATTGGAGAGAATGCTGGGCTTAGTCAGGAAGATATGAATTCCAGCCTAGCCTCAGGTACTTACTAGTTAGATGACCCTGAGTAAGTTATTTAAACACGGTCTGCCTCAGTTTTCTTAATCATAAAATGGAAAAAATCATAAAAAAATAGTGCATACATTCCAGAGTTGTTGTGATGATCAAATGAGATAACATTTATAAAACATTTAACATAGTGCCTGACACATAGTAGGCACTTAATAAATGGGTGTTCTCTCCTTTCACCCCTCCCTCTTATCCTTCTTTCTTCTTTCCTCCCTTCCTTTTCTTGCTTCTTTTCCTCCTCCTTTCCTTCCTTTTACATAAAAGATATTATGTATCACTGCATCCAGGTGGCTTGGTGGATAGAGCACTGGGCTTAGTATCAGGAATATTCACGTTTGTGAGTTCAAGTATAACTTCAAGCTGTATGACCCTGGGCAAATCACTTAACTATGTTTGCTTCAGTTGCTCATCGGTAAAATGAGCTGGAGAAGGAAATGGCAAGCCACTCCAGTATCTTTGCCAAGAAAACCCCAAATAGGGTCACAAAGAGTGGAAGATGACTGAAAAATGAGTAAACAACAATAATAGTAAATTACTACTATCAGATTCATTGTTGTGACCCTAAAGAGACAAGGAGAATGAGAGAATAGTCACTTGAGACAATTTGGAACCTCACAGAATCTCTGATTCGGGATTATTTAGTCAAACTTATACCTAAACTGGAATCCCCTCTGCCACACTCCTAGCAGCCTCTTACTGAATACATCCAGTGATGAAGAATTCACTGATTCTAAAGGCAGCTTGTCCCATTTTGGAACAAGTCAAAATGATAGCACTTTGCCCTATGGTGAATCAAAATCTCGCTCTATAACTTCCAGCATTTTGCCCTTGATTCTGCCCCTCTGTGGCTGAGGAACTAATCTCTCTTTCACATAAAAGCTTTAAATTATCTCAAGAGTGAAGATAAAGGTACAAAAATGAGAAGTTGTCTCATGAAAGAGAAATGCTACCAGCTCCACAAGAGAGCCTAGAAGGAAAGCTAATTGTAGCTATCAGTATACTGGAGGTTGGGCACACTCTGAAAATGTATCCTAATAGTGTAAGCCTATGAGTCCATGTAATTGAGATTTTTACTAATTATTTTCCAGTTTAACTTATTTAAAGCAACACATAGTATTCTCAGAAGATTACATAAGAGCTTCTCCCCTTTTTATAGGTCAATGATCCATAATTTCTTTGGGTAAGAACTTTTTCTACTAAAGTTTTGCAGAAATCCATCCATTATATGCATATATATGTTTGTATGTATATATGTTTGTGTATATATATGTGTGTGTGTGTGTGTGTGTGTATGTGTGTGTGTATCCAGTAGAACCTTGGTTTTCTAATTTAATTCTTTCTGAGATTCTATTCATCATGCATTTTGTTTGTATTGTAAAGCAAATTTTCCCATAGCAAATAATGTAAAGTTGGATGTTCAGTACCATATCCCCAAAAATATTTATACAAAAATAATTATTTATGATTTTAAGTAAGTTTATTTTTCCTAATGCACCTGAAATACAATAGCAATGATTAGTACACAATATAAATGGAAAATAAAATAAAATTAACCTGCACTTTACCTTTGAAAAGAGTTATGACTGGCGTAAGAGAGATGAGAGGGAGGAAGAGGAGGAAGGGTTATTGCTTGGAAGGAGAATCTCTCTCTATGAGAATATCGGGGATTTCAACATTAGGAGTGTTTTCTCTTATGCTATTTACATTCATTTCTCACTAGGAATCTATTCTAATGAAACTTGTTTTTGACTTTTTTTTCAGAATGTCATGAAAATGTGACATTGCATTATCTTTAAAAATATTCCTGGCTCTCATTGCTACAGCTTTATTTGGGTGATGTTTTTCAACAAAATTTTGATGTTCATGCAGCAAATTTTTGTTTGTCCTGCAAGACAAACTTTGTGAAAATTTTTTTCTCATTCAACAAAGCATAGTAAACCAGGTTACTCATGAACTGAGGTTCTACTGTATAAGTATGAATATATACATATATATGCATATATACACATGCATATGTATGTACATGTATGTGTATTTGTATACATGTGTGTATAGATACAGAGGGAGAGAGAGTTTTTGAAAGTTGCTTGAGCCTCAGAGAGAGTAACTGATTTACTCAAAGTCATCCAATTCATAAAAGCTGGAGATAAAATTTGAATCCAGGTCTTCCTGACTCCAAAACCAGCCTTTAGAAACTGAGCCACACTGCCTTTTATACATCCTATTCATACTAGTGAGCAATAGTCTCATCTAAGTGTCTAGTTCCTGCACAAGGGCTAATAAGATTCCCTCTTATATTCAAAGAATATAATTCTCCAATCATATAAACATGTTAAGAAGCAACTGAGCAAGTCAAAAATATTAATAACACTGGTGTTTAACCAAGGATTAAATTTTTACCAAGGCATAATCACATCATAGTTTTCATTTCCATAACATATATTCTCTCTCTTGGCCACTGCATAGCTATGTATTTGTCCTTGCAATGTGAAGTTTATGGGGACTTAAAATGAAGAATAATTAAATAAATAGTCCTTGGTGCTGCATGTCTTACCTCCAGATAAGTCATTGCGATAACATTCCTATGCCCTGAGCTGAAGGCAATGTCAAGGTCAATTATCTCACTGGAGGCCCTAATGAAAAATATTTTTGTGATCAGAATAATGTGTTACTTTATTTTAATGGGAAAGAAAGACAATGCTGTTTCTTTACATTCTCGATGTCAAGGCGATGCCATTTCAGCTTGGGTTATGAGAACAGAAGAGGAATGCACGGTACTCACTTTGGCAGTTTTCTCTCTCTTGCTAATAGATGCTGCCAGGCTCAATGAAAATAAAGGTTGGCTGACTGTGGAGATTTCCTAGCACCCAACTTCATCTGATCCCAATGCTCTTTTTTACTGTAGCAAAAATTTGTTTTTAACAGAATGTCATAGCCTTTGCAAAATTAACTAATCCCAGAGCACACAAATGAGCCACTTTGTTTAATTAAAACATCCTAAAGATTTTTGCCTATATAGATCAGCTTTCCTGTCCCTACTCCAATCTCCTCTTCTTCTGTGTCCCCTTTTCCCTAGACAAAGTCTTATCATTTTAATTCTTTTTGTTGCAAATATTACTCTCTATTTTGGCTACATATAGTTAATGGTGTGCATGCAATATTGGCCACAGAATGTGCAATCTAGGTATGATGATGGTGTTGTGAGGTGAGAATTAAATTACATATGTTCCTTTATCTACAAATATATTTGGTTCTAATTCACATGCCATTGAACCATTAAAGAAAAATGCATCATCGAAATCTTTCGAATTCATGTGTCTTTTTTGTTACCCCTAGATATTCCCAATGAAAATCCTTTAAGATTTTACTAATGAAACAATATTATTTATTGACCTCCCTTAAGTTTCCATTCTGATGTCTTATCATGATATGAAAACATCCCTGGATTCTCAAAGATCTTGTCAAGAGATTGAAAGGCATAGTGGATCCTACAAGGGTGAAAAGGATTGAAGATGTATGAATGTATGGCATGGCTATTATCTGAAGAACAGGCTAGCTCAGTTTGGCATGACTCATCACCAAATTGATCTTAGTGTGATGAAATCTGAATCACAACAACTTTAAAGAACTTAGATAGAAAGAGTACCCATGTCAGTGAAATTGCAAAGCTTTTCAATATTGAAATGAACGGAATATATTGACAAGGATGGACTTGAGGTTCTTTTCTGCTTTAAATCTATAATCCTATGATTCAGAGAGGAGAGAAATAAACATCTCCTAAAAGATTGTGGACACAGTGGTCAGATGACATTGATTCTAGGTTCAGCTCTCCCGCTATCCAGATGTGTAGCCTTGAGTAAGTAGGTTCCTCTTTAAAGGCTTCAGTTTGTTTGTAAAATCATGAAGTTAAACAAGAAGAAATCTACAGATTCTTCTACCTCCAAAGTCTTATGGTTTTACAGTGAGGCAAGGAATGGATATAGATACCCTCTTGTAACAGCTGTATTTATGAAGGCTTTTCTCTAGATGTAACATGGGTAAAAACATGATGTTTAAGGATAACAGTCAACGAAGACAATTTTTATAGACAAAATTACTCAATAATTTTCACTTTGTTTGAAAATATTTTTGTTTAATTTAGCTTTTGGGGGAGAGGGGAAGTGCTTGATTTTCTTTTTTCCCCATAGATTCATTCTAAATGTGTTACTGAATTTCAAAATATTAATCTTAGTTACCAGGCTTAAAATTTCTGCTGGAGGAGTATCAGAAATATTCGGGTCTAAGGACTCCTGCTAGATGACCCAGCTTTTTTAAAGACTGATATATCATTGCATAGATGACTTTATGCAGAATTACCTTTTACACATATAATAGAAATGACTCATCTCTGTTGGAGGGTGAGAGAACCCTTAGAACTCCTCTTAGAGGGAAACAGATTGCTGAACATCTGGAGAGTAGCAAGTTGTAGGCACAGGCATGCAGAAGACTAGACTCTCCCATGTCATTTTCCTTTATCCTTAAGAATGATTTCCTGCCTAGCTATGTAAGGGGAAGAAAGAGTTACTGTGGAAGGATGATGGCTCTCTGCCCACTATGTGGCCAAATAGCCTTTTGACTTTGGAAATTACACTCTTGGATTTCCATGCTAGAAAGTCTTCCTATTGATCATTTGGAGGGCCCTTGATGGTAGAGAGACCCTTAACTATTGTGGGGAAGGTTTCTTCCCACTGTGCAAGTACAAGAGTAGGCTAGAGATCAGACTTCTATGTTGCTGGGAACAACAAGGAACAGGATCCACTCTAGCTTCTGTAACAAGAACTATCAGTATTAGGACTAAAACCAAACTCTGACAGCAGAACCCACATCTTGAGTCTCTACTTTTGAGGTTTAAGGTGAATGTTTTCAAGTTTACTAAACAGGATATTAGAAAAAGGGGGTATTGGATTGAGAAAGGATATATAGTCCTGAATAACATTAGGTATGATCACAGTTGGTCCAAGGCTGGGAGATCTGCATTTCACTGTGTACTGTTCCTATCTCTCTATTTCAACAATAAAGTAAAAATATGAGAAAAATCAATATTTCACCTACCACCCACCCCCAACTCCCTCATTTTTGCTCCACAAATGACACCTATATTTGTTTCATTACATTTTAGAACACCAAGGAACAGAAGGAGTTTTATGAGATTATTGGATAAAGTCTCTCTTGAAGGAGTATTTAATCAGTTTATTTTCATCTTTTCTCAGATTAATGAACTAAGTGGCCACAGTGTGCTAATTGCCAGTGTCTTATTGGTGATGGGAGATCACTTGAGATGATAAAGTCCAGATGTAGGGTAGGGGCAGAATCTTAGATTTAAAGATTTTAAAACATATTTGGGAGTCCATATTTTTATATTATCCCCTAGATATAGGATATCCTCTAGTTGTAGGACCCCAGATGGTACAGTGGATAGAGTATTGGATCTGTAGTCAGGAAGACCTGAGTTAAAATCCAGCCACAGACACTTACTAGCTGGGTAATTTTTCGGTTTCCATTTAATTTTCACATCCATAAAATGGGGGTAATAGTAGCACCTACTTCCCAGGGTTGTTATGAGGATCAAATGAGATATATTTATAAAAAGTGTTTTGCAAACCTTAAAGTGATATAAAATGTTAGCATATTTTAAATTTTATTTATACTTATCTAAGTTTAGGATCAGAAAGGAATAGAATATGGGTAAAAAAGAACCTTTCAGACCATATAAGTCAACTCTTTAATAATTTATAAAATAGGGGTAGGGGTTAAATGACTTATCTTGATTTGTCCAAGTTCACACAGTTAATAAGGAGTCAATAAGATTTGAACAAAAGTCCTGAGTCTCCAGAGTTATCATTCTTTCTTCCCACTAAACCACATTGTTTTCTAGCCCTGAGATGAGAGAGTTTGTGACTTCTCCAAGGCCACAGAGTTTCTTAATGAAGTGGACCCAAGATTCAAACTCATTTTTTCTAATTCTTGGTTTAGGGCTCATGCTCCTTTGCAATGGGCAGAAGCAGGTATTTTTCCCCTTCTGTCTTCCTTTACATCTTCATTGCCACCATGTTAGTCCTGGACTTTATCAGCTCATTTCTGCATTCTCATAGTTGCTTCCTACCCATCATCCCTACTTCCAATACCTTTGTTCTCTAACACATAATCAAGACAAGCTTCTAAAACTCTTCTCATGTTAGGACTCATTTGATTAAACAACAAGCATTAATTAAGTGCCTACTGAATGGTAAGTGCCATGCTAAGGCATTGAGGGTTAAGGATACAAAGACAAAAGATTAAACATTCCCTGACCTCAGGGAGCTTAGAGTCTAATCAGGGGTATGGTAATTCTATCTTCAACCAAAGTTCTATTTTCATAAAAACTTGGCTTCCTTATTTAGGGGCGAAACAAAGAATGGTTTTGAAATGATTTTTGAACCACTGAGATAGAATCACAAAATATTAGAAATATCTGGGACCTCTGAGATCATTTAGTCCATTCCTACATTCAATTTTGCAAATGATGAAACTGAGACTCAAGATGATGAAATGACTTGGCTAAAGTCACAAACCCTGTATATGTTTGTTTGCTATCTGACCCATTAGTTTGTAAGCTTTTTGAGGACAGGGACTGTCTTTTGCCTTTTTACATCTTCAGTGTTAAGCTTAGTGCCTAGTATATTGTGGGCACTTTATGCATATTTATTGACTTGACACCTAGGACAATAAAGTTTTGAGCATAAAGGCACCATGTATTCATAGGATTGTAGACTTATCACTGCAAGAAACTTTTGAAGCCATCTAGTTTAATTTCTACATTTTATAGATGAGAAAACAGACACCCAGAGAGACTGATGAATTGTCTAAGGTCACAAGGTAAAAAGTGGAAGAGCCAGCATTTGAAACCAGTTATTTCTGATTCCAAATCCAGGGTTCTTCCTTATTCTAGTGAGTGATCAAACCATATCTCAAATTTATATTTCTCCCCTGCCACAAATATGGAAATAGTATTTTATAACATCCTTACAAGATGCTCAAAAGCTTATAGAAAGCATTTTTGGAAGGCCAGTCAAACAAGGTGCAAGTACCATAGACCAAGAGATGATCCACTCAGGGTTAAGGTCAAGAAGCCAGTCATGGAAAGTCTGAGATGCTTTAATAAGCCAAATATATCACCCACACTCTCAAGAACCTACATCTTGATTCAGCATTCATCTCAGAAACATCTTAGCCAACTGACTCTGGGGACAAGTTATTGAAGAAAGAATCAAAAGGAGAGAAAATGTGGGACTAAAATGATTTAAGGAAATATTCCCCATAAGTTTGTAAGGAAAACGGAAACTGCCCTTTGTTTACAGAATGGAAAGAGTACAAGACCCTGATAGGAGTTCCAGCTCTGCTGAAGTTGAGATTTCAGACAAATGTTTTCCTCTTTCTGGGTCCAAGTTTAATTGTCTACAAAATGAGAGTATGAGACTAGGTAATCACTAAAATTCCAGCACTCAGAAAAAAGCAATGTTATCTTTCAAAATTTTGGATTTTTTTTCTTTTTAGTTTATGGATTAAAACAAACAATTCCATATTAGAAGAACATGGAACATATTTCTTATCAGATTTATAGACAAGTGAATAATTTATGAATAAACAAGAGATAGCCAAGTTAGGTAAAAAATGAATAATTATAATTACATGAAAAGGTTTTGTACAAATAAAATAAATGTACCCAAGATCAGAAGAAAAGAGAAAAATTTTATTTATTTAAAGGGGAAAAAAATGTATAGACCTTGTAAAATTCACCTTCTTTTCCTTGCTTTCTCCAAGCCAGGTATATTTTCCAATTGTGATACTAGAAAAAAAAAAAACCTTAAGAAGTCTAGTAGAGAGTTATGAGTGTGCTAGATTAGGCTTAGAGAGAAGAGAAAAGCCTGGAGGAACTTGTTTAGTCAAAGCTGGTGACAAAGAATCTGGGTGATGACTATAAGAAGCCAATAGGAAAAGTCAGAGAGTTGAGGTCTGAAATAAGATGGTAGAAGGAAATGGGGACCAAACGGATATTCTGGTGTCAACTGCTTATATTTTACCTCTTCTCCTTGGTGGTTAATTTTTCCTTAGCGTGCTTGCTCAGAGTTTAAGTAGTAGTACCTTCTTATCAAGATAATAAAGTAATACCTATTAACAGGTAATATATTTGAATTCTTCAGTGAGCTGGTCTCTCTTTTTAAAACATTCCCAATATCCCAGTGGTATTCATTTGAGAATAAAATAGAGTACCTCAAAATCACTTAGAGAGACTGAGTAATCACAGAACTCATGGAAAAAACCAATAATAATATTATGGATATATACTTATATAATAGATATATAGATACTTAAAGGTCATTTATGTAGTTAGCTATACTATACATGACACATAATATAAAGAGAATTCACAGTCATATATTCTTTCTAGAGCCATAACTAGGGCAAGGCAATTGGGACTTTGTCCCCTAGCACTGAAATTTAGAGGTGCAAAAAATTTTAATGATTTTAAAAGATTGTGCATTAAAAAATATTTTGACAGCATTTTTACTCCTTTGGGGAAGTGATTTAAATTAATTAGCAAGAATAATTAGTTAAACTAAGGAGATATAAGATGACTTGCTTCCTCTTGCCTTAGGCCACATACCAGGAGATCTCCCCTCCTTCTACTTTCCTGTTTGAGTGGCACCTTCTCCTCCAACAGCCCCACTGTGTCCTGAGGGGAGGGACTTCTTTTTTCCCCCAACAAAGTCATGTCCTAGAGTCTTCTCCCAAAATCTGATTTGGGGAGCAATGCCAGCAGTTGATTTAAAGCTTGATTTAGGTTATTTACCCTGGGTACTTAAATTCTATTTAAATAGGATAATTCTATTTCATAGGGTCTGTAGATTCAGAGTTAGAAGGGATTTTAGCAATCATTGGCTCTAATCCTCACTTTTTTTAAAAAGAACCTTAGATTCATAAGTAACTTTCTCAAGGTCACACACAAAATAACAGAGTTGGAATTGCATATTGTAATATATACATACATATATATATATAGAAAACAAAAATAGATGTATTATGTTATATATACATATATATCCCACCTCTCCATATCGACATATCCACACAACGATGGGGCCACTATCGCCAGAGAGCAGAAAGCAATCTTAATTTCATTATTTTCCTTGAGGGTAATGATTAAGGGGAGAAGTGAGATTAAATGGAAATACTTTTCATTCCCTTTAAATGATCATGTGAAATATGTGTAAAAAAAGTACTTAGCAAGTTGCCTGACATAGTAGATGCTATATAAATGCTTAGTCCTCTCTCATTATATCCTTGTAATAGAGCACCCCTAAAACAGAAGGAGGTCTCTTCACACAGAGGGCCTTCTCACATTTGCAGGAATGCATTTGATACAGTGAATTTTCTATCATGTGAGAAATATTTATGATGACAGAGTTGGGAGGGCATAAACATATGTATACATATGTGTGTGTGTGTGTGTGTATTTGGCTTCTCTCAAGGACTTACATGTAGTGGTGAGCTAATATGGAGGAAATAGTTAAAAGAGCTGGAAGAATAGAGCCTCCTTTTCTTAGGTTACTGAGATTTCAAGAGTTCTCCACTTCTGTTCTATAAGGCAATGAGACAGTCAGAAATTAATGAAGTAGTGTAAGAGAAATGGAAAGATTTGAGTGTGTTAAAGGGAGGAAGAACATTTTCTCTTAAGAGGAATGATAGGAAGACAGTACTTGGCTATAAGAGGCTGGCTAAAGGGGCTACTCAGGCTTCAGTGTAACCAAAAACTCCAGAATAGATTAGTGTGAATTTCTTATCATTAGAGATAGGATAATGCACGGGAAAATAGACATTACCAGGCTGTAATGCAACAGAGAGCTTTTGATAAACATATGTTACAGTAATGGAACTCAAGTCACTTGTATGTCTTACTGAAGGTTACCTAGTGAATTGCAGCTCTGTAATGGCCAAAAGCCCTCAAAGTTTATCATCATCATCATCATCATCATCATCATCATTAATGGAGTTTAGTCTACTCAGTCACAATAGAAATTAAATGCAAATTCACTATTAGCATTAGACAAAGGTCTAGGGAGCATGGTCAACACAACGGCTGCAAACTCTTCCCCTGAAAAAATCAGACTTCTCTTGCTGGCTTGATCAATGATTGATTTATAAACTACTAATTTTTTGGTGTCCTTAGATCTCCCAAAATGAAAGTATTAGCTGTTTTGTTGTATTTAAATCATAATCTTGCTATGATCTAAGATGTCTTCTCATTTACGTGCTATCATCATCATCATCATCATCATCACTTGGTTATTCTAGTCTCTCCAAAATATTTTTGTCCATAAGGATATTTAAGAAACATAGGGGTACTTCAATGTGACTATTTAGCATGTGCTGGTGATCCTTATAGAAAAGGTGACACTGCCTTTCCCAGAGGCACCTGTGAGTGGGCCCAAGCCAGTAGATGACTTTTTAGTAAGATGCTGTTTCCTGTTCTCCTCCTTATGTAAGTTGATTTTACTGGGATTTTCTTTTGATGATACTAATTCTTGCAAAGATAATTAGGGAATCAGGCAATCTGCTTTTGTATCTGTGCCTTTGGGATGCACAGATTTAACATCTGAGGCAAAGTCAACTTTGCTGACTGTGTGTGTAGCCAATTCTACATTTTAAAGAGAAAGGAATGTACTGTCAGGTCATTCAATACATTTGAGGAAGAAAATCTTTCCATTCCAAGTCTTGTTGTTGTGCCAAGACTTTGCCATATCCTCCCTCCTTTAATCTACTTTACAATGGAATCCACAGTCTGTGATGGAATGAGTCCATAGTGCAAGGGTGTTCTGATTTCTATGACTAGATTTTTGGAGGTTTCCATCTTTAATATTCATATTAAAATAATGTTTATTGCTGATCTGAGAGAAAAGAACTTTAGTCATGATCTTTTAACTATTGTCCATTCAAAATTTTTCATTTAAAGTGAACTGTGCCTTTGGCTTTTGTAGATCATACATCATTTGGTGAATCTGATTACTTGTTTGAGGGATGGAATCATAGATATAGAGTTGAACAGAACTTCTGAGGTCATCTGGTTTCACCCCCTTCAATCTTTGAATAAGGAAACTGAACAATGAAGCACAAGGGACTTGCGTAGGTTCAAACAAGTACTAAGATGAAAAGATGGGATTTTTCAATTCAATAAACATTTATTAACTGCTAATGCTATTCCAGGCACAGAGCTAAAGGCTGGGAATACAAAGAAATAGTCCCTGCCCTCAAGGAGTTCAAGATTTAGTGGGGCAACAGTGAGCAAAGAAACACATGCCAAACAAGCTATTTACAGGAAAAATTTTGTTTAGTGTTTCTCAACCCTGTTTGACTTTTCCTGACCCCATCTGGGGTTTTCTTGGCAAAGTTACTGGAGTAGTTTCATTTCCTTCTCCAGCTTATTTTACAGATGAGGAAACTGAGACAAACAAAATTAAGTAATTTGTCCAGGTTTACACAGCTAATAAGTGTCTAAGGCCAGTTTTGAGCTCAGGAAGATGAGTCTTCTGTCCCTGTACTCTGTATTCTATTCATTGCATCAAGGATAAATAGAAAGCAATTAAAAGAGGGAAAGCATTGAAATTAAGAAGGGTTGGGGAAGACTTCCTATGAAAGACAGGATTTTAGTTGGAACTTGAAGGAAGCCAAAAAGAGCTGGAGTCAGTGCAAGTAAAGGTGCAAGTAAAAGAATATTCCAGGCATGTTGGACAGCCAAAAAAAAAAATGCTGAGAGTCAAAAAATGAAATGTCTTGCTCTAGAACACATAGGAGGCCAGTGTCACCAGATCAGAAAGTATCTGTGGGGGAGTAAATTGCAAAAAGACCAGAAAGGTAGCATAGAGCTAGCTCATGAAGGACTTTGAATGCCAAAATAGCATTTGAAATCAGGATCTCAGACTCTAGAGATAATATTTTTTTCACTGTGCCATGATGACTCCACTCTAATGCAATCAAACTTTTATCAAATACCTACTCATTAAGTGGTATTTATTAACTTTATTATTTAATGACATTTATTGGTAAATGACTGGAATTTTGTAAAGTATTTTCTATAAGAGGACAAAGAGAAAATAATTTCTGCCCTCAAGGAGTTTGTATTCTATCAGGGATAGATGATAGACATAAAACATTTACAAAGATATGTATGATTTAAAGAAGTAGGACAAGAAAAAATGCACTAGTTCCTAGGGAGTTCACAGAAGGGATTTAACTGAAGAAGCCATACTTGAGTTGAGACTTAAAGAAACCTTGTCAAGGAAATAGAGGTGAGAAGTTAGGGCACTGGAGGCATGGATGGTCAACCTGGGATAAGACATGGAGAGAGGAAAAAGAGCACCAAATTGGGGGAGTAGATTACTGTCCAGTACGGCTAAAACAGAGAATTATCAAAGGAAATGGATGGGGACATAGGTATGGCAAGAGGATGTAGAAGAATTTCAGATTTTACAATATAAAAGAATACTTACGGTGAGGAATCTATGGACTTCTTATTAAAATATTGACATATGAGTGAAAGCCTTTCAAGGTTAATTCTATAGTCTTTATAGGAAGCCTTGGATTATAGTAACAGCTTTTCTTGCATTCTATATGCATGAACAATCTGTTTTAACATAAAAGTTCAGTGACTTGCATAAGATCTCACATAAGTAGCAGACGGAGGATTTGAAACTAGGTTCTTGATTCTAAGCCCAGAATTCTTTCTACCATATGACTGACAGCTTAAAAAAAAGGAAAAGAAAAAAATTCTTTCCTGAGAATATTTTCTCCATTTAAAACTAGCATAACAAGGACTCACAATTTTTCTTCTACCTTTCATTCCAAAATGAACTTTCATGCGAAGTAGGGCTCTGCTCTCCTTTTTTCCCTCAAATAAGGGCAAAAGTTTGTGGTTCAGTCATTTCTAACTCTATGACCTCTTTCAGAGTTTTCTTCGAAAAGATCCTGAAGCAGTTTGTCATTTCCTTCTCCAGGTCATTTTATAGATGAGGAAACTGAGGCAGAAACACTTGAGTGACTTGTCCAGATTTACATAGCTAATAAGTGCCTGAGGTTAGATTTGAACTCAAAGATGAGTCTTCCTGATTTCAGCCTGGCACTGTGCCATCTAGTTGCCCTATGAGCAAAAGTATACCAAGTAATATATATAACTTTATAGAAGTCTCTGAACACAGAAAACAAATGGGGATGGGAAAATTGGGATTTATGCCAAGCTACCAGATGCATAACAAGTTATGATGAAAATAGAAGTACATAACCTTAGTCCTTGGGTGAGAAGAGGATATAAAGCCATACAGTCAACATTTTCAAACCTGATATCACTGACAATTATAAGAGGAGAGAGGTGTGTTACCAAGTGATTTTTTTTCTTCTGTAGTCGGGAGATAGAACGTTGGACTTGGAATATGAAAATCCTGAGATTAAAATACAACCTTGAGAACAAAGTTACTTAATCTCCCTGTGCCTCAGTTTCCTTTTCTGTAAAATGGGGATGATAATTATACCTCCTAGTCGTTGTGGTGAGGATCCAATGAGATGGTAGTTGTGAAGCGCTTTGAAAACCTCAGATGCTATATAAATTATTATTAAAACAGTAAGTATATGAAATAGGCTTCAGAGTGGAGACCTTCAAATCCGGCACTCTGTTTGAGTTGTATTTAGACACCTCTTACCATAGGAAAAAAATCTCCCCACCCTCTAGTCCAGAGATAGCACTCATCATTTATTTTTTGAGGGGGGAGGAACAAAATAAAAGGGAATAGCAGTGAATAGTGCCACCTGCTGATAACTGTCAAGTACTCCAGGAAGAGTAACTGATAACTTGGGTCCTCTATTCCATACTGGGAACTATAGAGGAAGCATTTATAAACTATTTTGCATCTTGGAGAATGGTGGCAATCTGATGGTGCCTCTGGACCCCGTTTCATCAGAATAATATTTGAAATGTATTAGATAAAATACTAAAAACTAGAATTACAAAGGAAAACAATTATCTTGAAATCTATGTGTATACATATATATGTATGTATATGTATGTATATATATATGTAAACACACAAATATGTAGATTTTCAATTTGTAACAAATTTCAATGTTATGCACACACATGTACAAAATGAAATAAACAGAAACTAAGTGCCTTGCCCAAGGTCTTCCAGTTAGATTGGGAGATCTTCTATTTCTCTGTTTCCCTGCCTATAAAATGGAGATACTAATACTCTCAGGGTGGTTGTGAGAGTCAAATGAGATAAATATTTCTAAAGCACCTAACACAGTGTCTGGCATAGAGTAAGCTCCATATAAATGTTGGCCATTGTCGTTATACATATACGAATCTCATGGCCCCAGACGGAGAAACCCTGCTATAGAGAGTAGGAGGAGGAAAGAAGGCAGACCTGACCTGCTGAGAGTTATGGGAAACTTCAATACGTGCAGGCATTGAGAAGCAATGTTGGACAGTTCTTGCTGGGAGGATTGCCTGATATCTTGACTGTAAATAAATAATGCCTCTAAGGAAGCATCACTCATTGAAAGTTGGTGTTTTCCCAAAACTATAATCTATTCATTTTCTGTGACTCATAAATAAACTTTTTCATCTTTGACTTTTGTGAACTTTGTGCTTTCAAGGGCAATTGGGGACAACATACTGTCACTGTCAGGTAGTAAAGTTCCCAGATTTTTTAAAAATTTGAATTCCCCAAGTGTTTCCAGACCCTTTGCTCTATGAGAAAGTCTCAGACACAAAGGTTATAAGTTTGTTAAAAAAAAATAGTAAGCAGCTGAAATATCATGGCAAGCCCTGGGTACCATATTTTCAAAGAGACATTGATAAAATTGAATGTGCCAACAGACAAGAAATCAACATGTTTGTCTGATGATAAGATTTCAAGATCGTATCAGTTATGAAATTCATACCTCCTCAGTTACCTAGAGCCTCTGCCTTGTTCTGGTGAAGGTGGAGAGTGGACAGTGGACATAGAAGAACTCCTCCCTGATCCTCCACTGAAGGACAACCCCCAGGGCAATCATCTCCTTATCTTACTCCCCCTCCTCTGCCCCCCGGCACCTTCTAGACCTCATCCTGCTCCAAGCTGAGTGTCTTCCTCCCTTTCAGTTTCTTTTCATGTGCTGTCTTCTCCCAATAGATAGAGAGATCTTTGAGGACAAGAACTGTCTTTTGACTTTCTTTGTATCCAGGACTTAGCACTGTGCCTGGCACATAGTAGATACTTAATGAATATTAATTGAGAAACAGACTAACTTAATCTCTAAAGTCTTTTCCAAATTTAAATTTTTGGTTCCTATACCTTCAGTCAAGCAAAAGAAGCTAAATGAGAAAATTAAAATCTTTTCCCACTATTTCATGTGGGCAGAAAATTTGAAAAGTATATAAGAAGTGACAGGTACTTCAAAAAGAAACTATGAGTTCTGTATGTACAAAGGTAAAGGTGTTTCCAAACAACCAGGGAAATTGTTAAATTAATCAGGCTTCAAGAAACAGTGATGGAAATGCAAATTTGGAGTTGTTTCTGGATCAGCTGGCAGGATATAAGTATACCTAACTGTAAGCAACCCCAGTACATGGAAACTTGGATTTGCAAAACATAAATTAATGGTTGATTATCCACTGCATTACACTTTTATCTTACTTCATAAAAGGATTTATGATAATTCTGTTAAATACTCAACTTTCCTAATGTATTTAAAAAGTAGTTCAATTTGCACATCATATACATTTCAGGGACCCATGTATTAAGTAAAGCGAGGTTTCCTGTAAAGTTATATATTACTTATCCTCTAAGACTGGTTTTTCTACAAGCATTTAGAGACTTATGAAGAAGAGATATTAGGCCTGCTCTTGGTCTCAGAGGGCTAGAAAACAATCTGGCTCCTACCTATCTTTCCAGGTTTATTATATATGCTACTCCATACTCTCAATCTTATATGTACTTTCCATTCCAGGAAAATTGACTTACTAGCTCTTCCATTTACAAGATATTCTATCTTCTGCTTCCAGTTTTTTGCGCAGTCCTCCCTCCTCACCTCCATCTCTTGGAAGTCCTACCTTCCTTCAAGCCCCAAGTTAAGTACCATTTCCTACATGAATCCTTTCTGGACCTCTCCTTTTCCCTTTTATTAATTTTCCCCAGGCATTCTGGAGCCAGCTCCAACCAGCTGGCAATAACCAGTTGTTGATATATTTATGTAGGAGTCCTGTAAAAGTCACATATCAGGGATTGATGTATTATTTTGTTGGTTATTGAGACTGAAAAAAATGAAGGAGAAGATCTAAATGATGCAGATTGAATTTAAAAGTTCATCATGTGTACCTCTTTCGGTTGTTAAATATTTACCAGCACATCCCTCTTTCTCTCTTTATATAAGTGATTTTGTTTAATTTGAATTTTATTTAATTTTACTTAATTAGAATATATTTTGTATTTCTTTACTTGTTCAAATATGGTGTATCCATGCACTGATTCGTTATTGACCTGATATTTTCAGTCTCTAATAAAATTGCTTGTATATAGTAGTTGCTTAATAAATGTTTGTTAAATTGAATTAGATTTAATTGAGTTGTTGAACCAAGACCAATAGCGGTATTTCCTGAGAGGCAGATTTCAGGCAAATACAAGGGAAAAAAATCCTAGAAATTAGAACTATTCTAAAGTAGAATGAGCTGCCTTGGGAACAAAATGGACTCCTCCTTCCTAAAATTCTTCCATTAATGAATCAATATCCTCTTGTCAGGAATGCTACAGAAACAATTCTTGTTTCAGTATGGCTTGTGCTTGTATGGATCCTTCTGTGAGATTCTGTAACTGTGATAGTTTCCAATTGTCTCATTAGAGCCCACATATGAAATAACATCCTGTTAGTGAGTACTATTTTGGGTTAACTCAAATTTGTGGACTAACTTTTGCACTTCATTAATCAATGAATGGGGCAGCCAACATTTATTAAAAGCTCACTATATGTCAGGCACTGCTAGGTTCTTGGAGTACAAATATAAAAGGGAGATATTTTTTTTCTCAAGGACCTTATACACTCTTGAGGTAATACAATATGTTCTTAAATATTTGCATATAGAATAGGAAGAATTGAGAATTAGAAGCCTGGATGTAGAATCAGGAAGACCAGAATTTAAATCTAGCTTCAGACTCTTACTAGCTATGTGACCTTGTCAAAGTCACTTAATATCTCTATGTATCAGTTTCCACATCTTTCAAATGGGGCTAATAATGAAATATACATAAATTTCCTTGCAGATCTTAAAGCTTATATAAATGCTAGCTATAATTATACACAAAACAAAGAGACAGTGATGGGTTTGGGGATGGGAGTAAGATAGGCTTAATTCACTTGAAGAAGGAAGTATTTGAGTTAATAATTGAAGGAATTTGGGGTTCCAGGAGGTAGAAGAAGAGGAGAAAGAGCAACCCTGGAATAGAGGTCAGCTTTATGCAAAGGCACAAAGGTGAGCGATGGGATATTATAGACAGGAAAGAGCAAGAAGGTCAACATGGATGGATAAAAATGCTTTTACTGTGTCTTATGCATCATATACACTCAGTGTTTATTTGTGAATGAATGAGTGAAAAGATGGATGTATATGAAAATTGGGAAGTGAGAAATGATGTGTGGATTATAAATTGCTGATCCAAATGTTGTGCAGGGCCAGATGAAGGGAACCAACAGGCCATTAAGAGGTTCTGGCAAACCCTTCGATTTTCAGACCAGCCCTACAGAATACTCATGTTCATCAGCCTGAGTTTTCTCCATATATGTTTCATTCTTACTCAAAACAAATGGCATTTGCATGGCAAGTCAAAGAATAAAAAAGTCGAGGTGGTAGTTAGAAATATGTAATAAATGTATATAAGTGAGACAGAAAATTGGAAAATGGCCACCTGCCAGCAGCCACATAAATTTTGGAGGAAATGCATTTTCTACTGGGATGCTTTATCATAGGAATTGCAAATATTTATTAAAAGTATTAAAATAGTCAGAATGTTAAATGTTTCCTTCAGTAGTGGAATTTCACATTGCCACATTAGAAGATGGGATATTCTGATACGGTGTTTATTAAAATGACTTCATTTTATTAGTCTGTCACCCACAATAAATGGGCAGGTACAGTTAACACAAGATCTATTGTAGATAAGGGAGATTGGTGGGGTTGGGGGTGGGAAAGGCTTTGAGCTGCACGTGGCTTGCACACTCAGTCTTTCTTGAATGCCTATGAGAAGAAATCCCTTGTTTTCTCATAGCTTTGAACTATTTTCTACCTTTGATCATCACCTGTAGACCAAAGGGGACGATTTGCCTCTAACTCACACAGTGTCAGGCAGAGGGTACAGTGAGAAAAGGTTTAGTTCTTTGCACATCTTCACGTGTAATTACCCAACACTCAAATAAAGATACTTCCAGACTAAGTGAAAAGGCAGAGACTTGGCTGAGGATATAACAGAGATGACAGTTCCAAAACCCATCATTCCTGAGTGACACTAAGTTGAGAAATGACAGGATGAGCTAGGAAGATTACCTTTATAAGAGGCTTGTAGTTCATGGGAGGCCCTGACCTAATAAAGATCTTATACCATGACCTGGTAAAGAGATTAGGCCCCCATCCCATCCTAAGACACTGTTTTATGTAAGTCAGAGCATCTGCCAGGTCCCATCCCATGAGACTGCTCCAGACACTGAAGGGATCTAGTCAGACTTAGATATTTCTGAGCTAGAATAAGGGCTGAGGGTATTGAGGACTGCTTGAGGGACTGCTTCCAGCAAGCCTGGCACAAAGCCAAATGTTTGCTGAATGGAACAATTAGGAAGGCAGGAATCTCATGCTTGGTGGCAGTGGTGATACCCCCATCCCCACCAAAAAAAGAGTAAGTAGCCCATTCTCTAGATGAAGAGCTCTAATGAGTTTTCTCTTACATTTTCTCCTAGGAAAAGAAATCCACTGATCTGGCAGAGCTTTATTACAGCAGGTCTGCTGTGGCTTAATTTTTCTCTTCTGATTTGATTTTAGTGGGTATCAGAGATTTTATCATCTCTTGAGAGAAGTAGAAGGAAACCCTAAGGAGAGAATGAATTTTGCTAGCTAACTTCAAGAACTCAGTGACTGCTCCCAGAGACTTTGATGATTGGGGAAGATTTCAGGAAACTCTCCTAATGATTTTAGAAAACCTCAAGCTTTTTAGAATTATGTGGATTGAGTTGAAAAGAAATTCCTTCTGTTGGTGAAGAGCCAAACAAACCAGGGATGATTCATCATAATGACGTGTCAAAATGTAAACCAGCTTGACATTCAACCTTGTCTTTCTAGAAATGATTTAATTCTTTCAAAAAGTATTTATTAAATATTCATTTTTTGTGTGTGAGACAGCTGTATGGTGTAGTGGATAGAGCCCTGGGGTTGAAATCAAGAAGACATCTTCCTGAGTTTAGATCTGAACTCAGGTACTTACTAGCTGTGATCCTACAAAAGTCTTTTGCCTTTGTTTCCTCCTCTGTAAAATGAGCTGGAGAAGGAAACCACTCTAGTATTTTTTGCAAAGAAAACTACAAATGGGATCATAAAGACTCAGATATGAAGGAAAAACTGAGCGATAACAACAATACTGTTTGTATGGCACTGTGTTGGCTGCTGTAGGAAGTGCAAAGATTTAGAAGTCGCAGTTCCTATTCATAAGGAGTTTCTAGTCTAGCTGAGGAGATGGCACATTCAGATGAAAAGAACAAGAAATAATTCAAAGTAGAATACATTTAGGGCTTGAGGAGGAGCACAATGAATTCTGAAGGAGATAGGGATTCAGGTAGATCAGATGTTCTTAACTTTTTCTGTGTCATGGACCCCTTTGGTAGTCTGGTGAAGCCCATGGACCCCTCCTCAGAATAATCCTTTAAAAAACATGAGTATATGGAATTACAAGGAAATTTATTATATTGAAATGCAGTTATGAAAATATTAAAGGAAAAAGTTCTCAGAACCCAGGTGGAGAAGCCCTGAGCTAGATACCTAAGGATCATTGCAATTCAATTCAACTGACATGCGTTGTACAAATCCATGTGTTCCGTATTCAAGATGTGAAAACACAATTACAAATGGAGCTTCCTCTACTGGGGCATGAAAAATATAAGCATAAATAAACTTAAAGCAATTTGAGGAGAGGGAGAATGATCACTAGCAATTAGGGAGATGAAAGCATGGAAAACTTCACTTTCATAAAGAAACTAGAATAGATCCCTTCCTAATCTAAAATTAAGTGGCAGATAATACGAGAAGTACAAAGTGAAATCCCTGGAGCAGTTGTTGGATTCTCCTGTAGGACTAGTAGATCAAGCAAGAGGAAGGCCTTGAATGAATCGTGAAAAAGAAAGAAAAGAGAAGGGGAGGCACTCTGGATGTGAGAGACTGAGATAAGGGAAAATATGTGCGTTTTCACCCTTCATTGCCAAAGAAGACCATGCCATCAGAGAAATGATGACATGACATGGACTTGACTTTGTTTTAAGTGAGGGAGGACTGTGCAGGTCACCAACCTCACTTCTCCTCCAGAGTCATCTGGATCCAATGATCAGATATTCATCAGGATGACTGGAGAAGACCCAGGATGAGGCAATTGGGGTTAAGTGACTTGCCCAAGATCACACAGTTAGTGAGTGTCAAGTGTCTGAGGTGAGATTTGAACTCACATCCTCCTGACTCCTGTACTGGTGTTCTATCCACTGCACCACTTAGCTGCCCCTAAAGGAAAATATAGAATAAGAAGGAATAGTCAAGAATAGATAAAAGTCTATTCAGGTAACAGTTAAGTTGATTAAATTGACTGAAGAAGTGAAAGGGATCTATTCTAGTTTCTTTATGTTGGAGAACAGAAGGCAAAAAGGTTGAAAAGATACATCTGAACCAGATTGTGGCAATCCTGGTCCCTCTTTTTCTGAAAATTAGAATTAGATGATGAATCTCCTCTAGTCCTTTTAGAATTCATTGTAAAGTAAACTATCTGGAGAGTTCACAAAGCTTTGAATAGTTTCTAGAGTCATCTTGGCCAACCCAAATGTCAAAAAGAATCCTTTCTACTATCCATCTGATGTTAACAACAGCTGACATTTATAGCATGCTTTCAAGTGTTAGCAAAGCACATTGCATACATTATCTTATTAGATAGTTACAAAAACTCTATGAGGGTGACATTTTTTTCTTGTCTGTACGTATAACTTCATAATTGTAGGGAGTTCCTAATGAGGAAAATTCCTCTTCTAATATAGATTTGCAACTGTTCTCAAATTTAATAGTCTTGAGAGACACAAAGAATTCAAGTAACTTGTTAAAGGCCACACAGTCAGTATGTGTTAAAGATAGGACTGGCACCCAAGTTGTTTGACGTAGACAGACTATCACTACTGCGTGACCTCTGAGATACACTGTAGGTTTGATTATCTCAATTTTATACATGAGGAAATTGATGCTCAGTTTAAATGGGAAAGACAATTAGTCTTCCTAATTCTGGCTCTCTAGGCTCTATGCCAATCTGCTTATGAGTTTATGCTATTATGTATATATGGCAAGACAGAGAGAGACAGAGACAAAGAGACAGAGAAAGAAACAGAGACTGAGATAGAGAGAGAGATGTAGACATGATTTAATCAAATTTCTGTCATTCAAGCAGGTATTCCTTTCACCTCTACTAATGTATCCCCTTCCTTAATGCAAATTCAGAGGTGGGGAGCCACTCAGCCTTGGAAGTAAGACTTGGAATCAAGTCCTGACGAGAAAATATACTAGCTCTGTGATAACAGAAAAATTATTTAACCACTCAATGACTCCAAAATCACTGTCTAAGACTACATCATTTAGATAAAGTGCTGCTAGAAATAAGAAGACAGACAAACACAGACATAGAGAAAACTGTGAGTTCCTAAAATAATGAAGCCACAGATACAGATTTTCCTTCCATATATAAAATGATATTCCAGAGTTAGCACTAGAGACGGTTATCATTTTAATAATGCGTTATCTGATTGTCCTAACTTTGTTATAACAACCAGAAAAGAGGTCAGAATGTCTGGTCCTTGAATCTCAAAGTATGTCTTCTCATAGAGAGTCCCAGTTCACTAACACAATGTTTAACAATGGTATTTCAAGACTTATATTGGATTGTATGTCAAGATGAGAGAGGTCAAACCAATCCAAAGAGCAAGTGACCTTTAAGACTCCTTTACCTCTAAGGTAACTCACAGAAGGAATCTGTACTCTCTATTGCTTAATGGAAGCTGGGAAAACAATCTGGCAAGGCCCAGAATGTTTCAGGACTGCCTACTCTAAACTCTGAACTATATACTGTGAATCAAAGCAAACACTCTTTTGGAATGTCTACCAGAAAGTTTGGATAAGACCGAGTTGTTTAGAGGAAAACTGGATAATACATACACAGAAACATGCATACATACATAAATACATACATACATGCATGTACACATAGTTATAGGTAGTAATAGATCTGAATAGGGCCTTTCTGTCAGCAAACACATAACATTGGCCTTTACTAAGGTCACAATGTTTTGTGACCAAAAACCCCAAACTCTTGGATTTTAAACCCTGGTCTAGAAACCCCAAGTTTGTTGGATACCATTTTCTTAACTGTCTGTTCACATCTCAACACAAGACTAGTAGGTTGGTCTTGAAATAACCCAATATGACTGAACTAGGAGGTTGTAAGAGAAAGCTCTCTACTCTACAATGAAGGGTTGGATAGCAGATTTCAGAAGTCTGGAAGATATCCAAGGTATTTATTAATAATAGTGGAACTTATATTGAGGAATGTTATACCTTACAAGATAATAAAGAATACAAATCTAATAAAGACAAAGACAAAGAAAAAAATTGAGGAAGATACATTATGCATAGCATGATATATTATTCTTGTCCACATATACATACCCACAAACATTGTATGTATGTTATATAAATATGTTAAATGTGATACATACATTTGTTTCTCACTAGAATATATGGAAATATATACATTATATAGATACATAAATTTGCATATGTATATTATTTATGTATGTATACCAAGGTCATAATAGATGATGCATCTCAATGCTATTATGAGCATATATGATTTCTGACTTCCTGTCCCAGGCTCTGTGAAGGAAGCAGAATAATTTCAAGACCTGATATTTATTCTCAAGGAGTTTATAATCTATGGTGGAATTTAAGTTAATTACAGCAAATGAGTTGTAAAACCATGTGGTATTGACCTATAAGAGAAATCAATATAGAATGGAGTAGTTTAAGAAATTGGCATGACTCCATCCTGCCTAATTTATTTTTTTTTCTGGCAGTATTAGTGTTAACTCCTAAATATATTTCCCATCATTCTGAATAAAAACTATGCATATCTTTTCTAGACTTCTGAAATTTGCTTTTTGTGTCTTAGAATGTTATAGGAATAGAAATTTTCCATTACAACCTCCTGTCTCAGTCAAGTTAGTTTATTTCATGTTCAACTAGTCATGTCTTGGGAAGTGAATGGGGGTTTAGAAAGGTAATATGTGAGATCAAACTTTTGGTTTGTAATCCAGGGTTTAAAATATGGGTATCTTGAATTTCTAATCACAGATGGAGAACATTTAATAAAGACAAGTGAAAATGTGTTTACTAAATGAAAGACCTCAAATATAACAAAATATGCAGAGTAGCACCTTTTGCTGCCAAAAAATAAAATAAAAATCACTGGAGATTAGGAGGGCTCCCATCAATAGAGAACTGGCTGAAGAGAAATATGAATATTTGAATTATTATTTTACTGTAAAAAGTGACAGATCAGTAGAACTTAGTGTAATAGGCAGAATCAACATCAAGAATATTCAAAATTATTACAATAATAAATCAAAAGAATAAAAAAATAAAGCCAACACTGATTAATTATACTGACCAATCTTAGCCCCAGAGATTTGGAAGCATCTCTTTACTCAAAAGGGAATGAGGGAGTACAAGTGCAGAAGAACAGGTGCATTTATTTTTGACAGTGGATTTTGCTTAAAATGTTTTTGTTTTTATTTTGCTTCACAAATAAAGGCCAACTCAGTAGGTTAGTAGGACATGGGACACATAGGAAATAAGGGTGAGGTTAAAAAAAAGACATCAACAAAATGTATAGTAACTATATTATATGTATATACATATAAATATATACATATACTGTGTACATGTATGTATGTATGGATAGAATTCATTATCATAGAGCAATGCTTCATAATTGTTTATATCAGCAGATTTAAAAGGTATAGCCAAGATGGTAGAGCAAGTTAGGAACTCACTTGAACTATCCCAAATCCCCCTCCAAACAACTTTAAAATAATGCCACAAAATCAATTTCGGAGCAGCAGAAAGAAGAAAAACATGGGCTGAAACAATTTCCCAACCCAAAACAACTTAGAAGGTCAGTAGGAAAGATCTGCTTCACTAAAGCAAGAGTGGAACAGAGTCCAGTGCAGGTAGTCTGGGCAAGTCAATGGTGGACCATGCCCTAGGAAGCCAACAACCCCCAAAAGTCAGCAATGAGGCCCCACAGCCTTATTCAAGATAGCATCAAGGCCCTAAGTTATCTAAGGCAACAGTGAGGACCCATAATCCCCTGCCTCAGCAAAGTAGTGCAGATCTTTGGGAGCAACTGAATCGTAAGTAGCAACTTTCAGAGCTCTCAGCCCACAGATGGTAAGGGGGTCATACAACTGGTCAGAAGGAGATAATAGGAGACATTGCTAGCCGAGGGTACAGAATTCCAGTGCACTGCTACTATTGGGGATACAAGGTGAGGAGGAACACTAGCCCACTAGAGTATTCAGCTACAAGGGGGCTGAAATCTTGGTTACAATTCTGGGGAAGTAGAGTGCTTGTGATTACTCCCAGAACAGAGCACAGGGCAGAAGAGTAGTGACCATATCTCTCCTTTGATCATACCAACTTGGAAGATCTGAAAAGTATAGGTCTCCAGAATTAGCTCTGAAAACAGCAACATTAAAATCTTAAACTTGGAACAATTCCCCAACACTCCAGAAGCAAAACCCAGTCTTAACATAAAACAAAAAGTCTAGAAATAGGCTAGAAAAATGGGGAAAAGAAACATCTGACTAGATAAAGTTATTGTAGTGACAGGGAAGGTCAGAACACAAATTAAGAAGAAGAAAAAAAAGTCAAAATGGCTACCTGTGAAGCCTCAAAGAAAAATGTAAATTCATTTCAAGCCTGAAAAGATTTCCTGGAAGAGCTCAAAAATGATTCTAAAAATCAAGTAAGAGAAATGGAAAAAAAAAAAGGAGGCAGAAAGAAATGAGAGTAATAGGAGAGAATCATAAAAAAAGAGTCAATAGTTTGGTAAAGGAAGCACAAAAAATGGAAAAAGATATACAAATATTGACTGAAGAAAACAACTCCTAAAAACATACAATTAGTCAAAAAGAAAAGGAAGTACAAAAGCTCACTGAAGGCAATAAATTCTTAAAAATTGGAATAGAACAAGTAAATACTAATGACTCCATGAGACATCAAGCAATAATAAAACAAAATCAAAAGAATGAAAAATTTTAGAAGAAAATGTGAACTCTCTAATTGGAAAAACAACAGATCTAGAAAGTAGAACAAGTAAAGATGATTTAAAATTATTGAACTACCTGAAAGCCACGATTTAAAAAAAAAGAGGTCAGATATCATATTTCAAGAAATTATCCAAGAAAATTGCCCTGATAACCTAAATTCAGAGGGGAAAAATTAGAAATTGAAAGAATCCACCTATCACTTTCTGAAAGAAATCCCAAAATGAAAACTCGCAGAGCTCCCATGATAAGTAGAAAATATTGTAAGTAGCCACAAAGAAAATTCAAGTATCATGGAGTGAGAGTCAGGATTACACAGAATTTAGCAGCATCCACACTAAAAGGATTGGAAGGCCTGGAACATGATACTCCAAAGGACAAAAAAGTTAAAATTATAAAAGAATCACCCATATATCAAAACTGAGACTAATGGGAATATGAGACTTAACTCTTGAGAACTGTATCACTGATTAGAGCAGTGAGAACAGAGGGTGCCAATAAGAGTTGACTGTGATGGGATGATATTGTAAAAAAATTATTCTGAATATAAATTGGATAAAATCACTCATAAAATGGAAGTAGATAGCAGAATGGAATAAAAACTGGAATTCTACAACATATTATTTGGAAGAAATATACTTGAAGCAGAGAGACATACAAAGTAAAGGTAAAGAGCTGGAAAAGAATCTATTATGCTTCAGCTGAAGTAAAAAAAAAAATTAAAAAGCAAGGAGAGGGCGGAGCCAAGATGGCGGAGTAGAAAGACTCACATATGCTAGCTCTGAATCCACAGCCCATGGATTTCCTCTAAAAAGAATTCCCAACAAATTCTGGAACAGTGGAAGCTGTGCAGCAACACAGTGAAGGAGATTTCCATTCCAGAGAGCCCTGAAAAACTGATCCCAAGGTCCATCGCACACCAGACGGGAGCAGAGCCCTCCACTGCCCTGGCCACAGCACTGAGAGGAGCGAGCAGATCCGAGCAGGCTTCAGGGATGGAATCTCCAGCGGCCGCGAAGGTCCCTCCACCCACAGACGCACAGGTCAGTGAGAGAGACAGGCTGAGAGGGGAGCAGGGTGTCTCCGGGACTCAGGCCCCCTTGGGAGGCAGCGGAAGAGGTAGAAGAGAGGCAGCAGCAGAGTCTGCGGCAGAGGCAGTGGCAGAGACAGCAGGCGTCCAGAGGCTCCCAAAACAGGCAGGAGCTCAGCAGCAGCTCCATTACAAAAGGTCTCTGCATAAACCCCCTGAGGGAACTGAGCCTGGGAGGAGGCCCTGCCCCCACCTGAGAACCTGATTTAATTTTACCCTGAATAGAAGCCAGGCCTGCCACCAAAAGCCCTGAGGCTGGGGAACAGCATTCGAATCTCAGACCCCAAGCACTAGCTGGGTGGATCTAGGCCAGGGGGTGGAGAGGACTCTCAGAAATCAAGTAACTGGCTGGGAAAATGCCCAGAAAAGGGAAAAAAACTAAGACCATAGAAGGTTATTTTCTTGGTGAAAAGATATTAGCTCCTTTCCTTTCCGAGGAGGGGGAACAATGCTTACCATCAGGAAAAGACATAGGAGTCAAAGTCTCTGTATTCCAAAAATGGGAAATAGATATCCAATGGACTCAGGCCTTGGAAGAGCTCAAAAAGGATTTTGAAAATCAAGTTAGACAGGTGGAGGAAAAACTGGGAAGAGAAATGAGAGAGATGCAAGAAAAGCATGAAAAACGGGTCAATACCTTAATAAAGGAGATCCAAAAAAATGTTGAAGAAAATAACACCTTGAAAAATAGGCTAACTCAATTGGCAAAAGAGGTTCAAAAGGCCAATGAGGAGAAGAATGTTTTCTAAAAGAAGAATTAGCCAAGTGGAAAAAGAGGTACAAAAGCTCACTGAAGAAAATAGTTCTCTCAAAATTAGAATGGAACAGATGGAAAGCCAATGACTTTCTGAGAAACCAAGAAATCACAAAACAAAACCAAAAGAATGAAAAAATGGAAGATAATGTGAAATATCTCATTGGAAAAACAACTGATCTGGAAAATAGATCCAGGCAAGACAATTTACAAATTATGGGACTTCCTGAAAGCCATGATCAAAAAAAGAGCCTAGAGACCATCCTACATGAAATTATCAAGGAAAACTGCCCTGATATT
>CM053769.1:175052088-175119141 GCA_028658325.1 Potorous gilbertii
CATTATATATACTATATGTATTATAATATATCATGTATATATCTAAATATACTCTTGATATATAAAATGTATTTGTATCTATATCCATATTGCACTAGTTCTGTGATTCCATTGTCATAGGAAACTCCAACTTAAGGTTACTTCACTGAGAGAGAGAGAGAGAGAATAGATAATATAATGAGGATATAGATATGAAAATATTGTGTGCATACATGCACAATATGACTTTTTTTTGAGAGAAAACCACCAACAGCTCAGGGCAGAGATCAAGACAGTCTCCTGTGGTGGTGCTTGAACTGAACTTTGAAGTAAACAGATTTGAAGGGAGTAAATTCTAGGACAACTTGTAGAAAAGCTCATGCCAATGAATGATCTTGTTGCCCCAAAAGATTTCTTATAAATGGCATAGGGAAATACTTGTTTTAGGACATTGTGGGATTTACTTGGATTGCCTATTTAGGGATGTATAATGTTCATTGATTTTTTTTCTCAATTAAACTTTTGAAGTGTTGTGGTCAGGGTGCTTGGAATTACTTAGTTGGAACCTACAGATTTTCCAGAAGACAATTCCCACTTCACCACCTCACTCTTAGATATGGTTAGATTTGTGTTAAGAAGTAAATTTAGAAGAAAAACAAGGGCTTATCTAGTTTTTTCAGCTGATTTTACAAAAGTGGAAATTGAGAACCAAAGAAATAAAGAGACCTATCTATGGCCACACTGCAAGTCCATGGCACAGGCTGGATTCACATCCAAGACCTTTGGGTAATTAATCAATCAACAGATATTTGTTGATCATCATTTATGCATCAGGGAGTTTTATTCCAGTTCCAGTGCTCTTTCCATTGTTTTGACATTGGGACCCTAGTCAAAAGAAATCTGATACCAAAGAAAGAAAGGAAGGAAGGAAGGAAGGAAGGAAGGAAAGAAGGAAGGAAGGAAGGAAGGAAGAAAAAGAAAGGAAGAAAGAAAGAAGACAGGAAGGCAGGAAGGAGGGAAGGAGGAAGAAATGGATTTCTTTGGGATAAAAAAGAAGAGGGAGAGGCATTTACATATTGATATGGAGTTAGCTTTCAAGTAGTGAATTGTGGGTTCTTTCCTTCCCATGATGTAGAATTGTCCAGAATTCTTTTACCTCTTGAGATTTCTGCTAAGAATTCTGAATCACCCAGCAATAATTTTCAAACACTGTAATTCTTGTCAATGTATCCTTACATAAACTGATTTCAGCAAAGTAGGCCTGGCTATTACAGAAGACTCCTAACTGATATCTGCTGCCAGTCTATTCCCAATCAAGTTCATTCTCAAATTCACCACTGTATCATAGACTGTAACTGTAAAGAGTTGGAAGTCTACTGAACAATTCATCTTGCCCCACTGCTTAATTTCAGAGAGAGATGGCTTTATAACTAAACAAATCACACCACCCTAAACAACTTCCTATTTACTATGACATATAAATTGAAACATTTTTGGGTATTCCCTATGTATATTATACAGTTAATGGATTAAGAGTTGTAAGGGTGGGACGCCACTCTCCATTCTAATAAATGTAATCAGAGAAGGTCCAAACAATCAATGGCCCAGATGAAATTTCAAATGAGTAAACAACAAGGTTATACCCTATGATCTCTTAAAGAGTACGAACTTCTTTGGTTGGATTGAAAAGAATGTGTTTGAGAGATCAGTCATGGCCCATTGGGCCTATGTACAAAAAACATCTTCAGTCAACTATAGGGGTAGAAGAGTTTTAATTTGGCAGATTCCACATAAAGAGCTGGAGCTAATTCATTTAAAAGGACTCACTCTTGGAGGAAGAAAGATAGAGAGTCAGTCAATCAGAAAATCAATAAACATTAAGTGCCTACTGTGCGCTAGATAGTGTTAATCACTGAGGACTAAAAAAAAATTGAAAGATTATGAGGTCATTATCAAGGACCTCACAGTCTAATAGAAAGAAGTTGATCCCCTCACCCTACCAACACTGGCCACATCATTGGAGTGTCTGGACCAGCAGCAGACAGTCCAGTGGACTACACCAATAGGAAATAGTACAACTAGCACATAAATAGTCACCCAAAGGAAAGAACTTTCAGGGAACATGATCAATCTTAGGGGAGAGAAATTCTGGCTATGAATTCTTCAAAGCTACTGACCATTGGAGAGCAACTGAATCCAAGGTACAGTTCATGAGAACTCTAGGAAGGGAGAAAAGTGAGACACTTCTTTGGCACACGCACTATCTATACACTTGCCTAATTACTATTGTATTTTACATTTGTAGCCACTTTTCTCCTTGAATTTGTGTATTTGTGGGAGTGGTCACCCCCACTTTGAGGAGAAGGGCATGTTTATACTAATTTTTCTTGCTATAATATTTTAGTAAGACCTATCCATCCATATAGCATATATGTAACTATATGTACACATGTATACATATAATATATACTTATGGATTTATGCCTATATGTTAATTAATATATTATATATGATGTATACATATCGTGTATTTCACAACAGACACACACACATATGCACATATGTGTATGTAATTTTTAAGGGAAAAGCAAACCCGTAGTTGCTTATAAGCAACAAGACAAGAAACAAAGTCCCTGAAGGTTCCTCCAAGATCCTGAGAAAAGTACTCACTCATCCTCTGGGGAACCAGCTTTTAGTACAAGTGGAAATTGGAAAAATAAAAATCGGGAAAATGGTGTTACAGTATCATAAGAGTAACACAGGTTTAGAAAGGGTCTCAGTGACAATCTAGTTCACCTTCCTCATATTCTGAGGCCAAGGAAGGGGAAGTGATTTGTCCAACATCACTTTGAGTGGGATCCAATTACAAAGTACCAATAGCAAAATAAAAGTTGTGAATTGGATGACCTCTAAGGTCCTTTCCAATTCCAACTCTATGATCTCATGATTCTTCTGTCTCTAAATCTTTGGTCCTTTGGTGATTCCTAAAGTGTTCATTCAACTAAACCCTATCACTTTATCTTTCTAAACTTGTCTTCCACTACTCTATAGCTCAAACCTACCACATAATACATAGTTGTCTACTAAAACTATTGCTGAATCCTCTGCATGTTTCTACCCCTGAATCAACAAACAATTTAAAGGAATGTTTGTTGAGGGGCAGTAACAGACAAGCCACTTTGATGCCTTCCTTAATCTGAAGGCTGTTCTCATATGCCTTTGCCTTTCCCTCTTGACCTGGAATGTCCTCTTTACACCCTTCAGCCACAAACCTTACATTTCTCTTCTTGTAAGATCCTGAAAACTCAGCTAAATTCAAACCTTCTCAATAAACATTTCTGTGACTTTGACGACTTCTACTACAGCAATAATAATATTTGTATAGTGTTTTCTAGTTTGTAACATGCTATATATGCTCAGTTGTTTTTCAGTCATGTCCAACTATTTGGGATTTTCTTGGCAGAGATACTGGAATGGTTTGCCATTTCCTTCTCCAGTCCATTTTACAGATGAGTAAACTGAGGCAAACAGGTTGAAGTGACTGGCCTACGGTCATACATCTAGTAAGTGTCTGAGGTCAGATTTGACTCAGGAAGATGAGTCTTCTGACTTTATCCATCGTGCCATCTGGTTAATATATATAAGCACACACACACACACACATTTTATTATAGTCTGACACAGTTTCTAGTTAATTTTCATATCTTGTCTGTTCTTTAAACTTAAAGCCTTTCAAGCCATATTGTCTTACATTTCTGTGCATCTCCCCTAACCATCACCACCTAAATCACCTAAACCAGTGCTATATGCATTCAATAAATGTTTGGTTATTTAATTCATTAAAATGAGACAATAGTCCAAAAAATGAACTCTTAGTACTTTTTAATACTAATGGTTTAGTTATAGAAAAAGAAGGATGAAATCTTAGAGATCATTTATCATGCCTCTACTACTCATTGTTCAGATGAGGGAGAACTCCAAGACCCAATTGAAATTAGTTCCTTTTGATGTATCATGGGGGCTCTTTTTAAAACATTAAGGCAAAGTACAATACTCTGATAAGGTATGTGATACTATTTTAACACCTTCATAATTCCAAAGTGATTTTTCTATGCTTTCCAGTAAATAAGTAAATAGTTGGGAAAATAACTACTTTGTACCCGATAGAAGAGCTACTAAGTATTACACAAAGATGGAAACAATTTTTATCTTAAGTCAGCCACGGAAATACCCATTAATATTTTTTAATGATTTTATTTGGTTGATGGAGTATTACATCTCCAAATTACATAGCTTGGCTTTTCCATTACACGCTCCTTATGGGTCATATGCATATTCAAAAAGTTGTACAAAAGATTCCCACACATTTCAAGTAGCCAATTTTCATTTGCTCAGTTCTTGTCTGAAGAACCAGACCCGTGAAAGGGATGAAGCCCTCGAAAGTGCCTGTTCCAGGTTAATTGTCTCAGATTGCTCATTTGCAGCACTATTATAGAGCAGCAAAGCTGGTTAATCTGCTCTAGGGCCACCCTGCTTCCTCTATCCAGCTTACTTTATGGCTGAAGCAACATTTGGCAAAATGGCACTGTTGGCCAAGGTCCAAATCATATAAGATTGCCATTTTTTTTATTGGAATCAAGGAAAGAATAAGGCAGGTTCAGAAATAATTTCATAAAGCTTAAAATGGTGAACTCCATATTAGTTTTAGCCTGTAATTCACTTCCATGTGGTATTGTATGTTGTGACCCTGAATCCCCTTTGCAACACCGATGTGAACACATGCTGTGCATTTCTACACAACAAATGTGATGTAGGAGGAGAGGAGGAGGGAGGGAGAAACATGTTCCCATTTTTTTAGGCATTGCAACTTTGTAAGGAAATGGATTATTTCTGGACTAAATCTTGCACACAACTTTCAGTCCCTCGTACCTTTATTATTGGAAACACTATAACTCGAGAGCCTCTTCACCAGCGGCATAACTAGCAGGTGCTGCTATCATAAGGGTAAAAACATTTACTTATTAATCAGTGCACATAATTCATCTGGAATGCTGTCAGTTTAAGATGGCAGTCTGACTTTTTTTTTTGAGTGGGTAGGAGGGTCAACAATTTAATGAATCTCGTCTGCATTTTAATTCCAACCTAATAATCTGCCTCCGGCTCTTTTTCTTCACAAGTGGAATGCTTTTTCTTTTCCTTTCTTTTTTTTTTCCCTTAGGATTCTGCTATCAAGTCAAGCACAATAGAACATTTACCTCCCTGCCTCAGTTACACAGTAGATTAGATTTACCTCAGGTAACCCCACCCAAATAGCAAACTAAAGCATCTATTAATCATCCCCACCCTGCAATAATTCCCTTCACAATGTCAGTTTCTCTTTCTGTGTATATCTTCCCCACCCCTCAAGGTTCTGACAGATTTGGGTTTTAAAGTTTCCCTTCTAACTCCCCACTGAGATGCACATTTAGAAATATGGTGTCTCTTGACAGTTAAAATAAATAAATTACCCCTTTTCTCCCCAAAAGATCAAATGCTTCATCTAAATGTTTCTCTTTGGAAATTTTTTTTTTTACATGCACTGCATCCAAACAGGTAGTACAAAAGAGTTCTATGGGTGTGTTGGGGATGGAGAGGGCTAGGAGGTTATTTAAGTGGATTTGTTTATTTATTTATTCATTAAAAAGCAACCCACCAACCCCTCCACTCACCATGTCAAATGTACAGAGAATAGACTTTGTTATTAGGGGAGATGTGACTGTGACTGCTTGAGCTCAGCACTGACAGCCGGCTCCTCTCTGAATTTCAGTCAGCCTCTGTCACTTGCCTTGACAATGAAGTTAATATATTCATGACATTACTGCACATGCATTCTCAATTCACAGCATATTGTATTGTTTACCCCTGTTCTTTTGTACTATTGCATGTAGTAATTTGCCTTCTAGCAACAGAAAATTCCTCAACTTAAAATTTTGCCCTCATTTTATTTACCCTTAATAGAAAAATAACCATTTCTTGGCCCATCCACTGTTGGTAAGACCACCTTTTTGCAGTATCGCAAACAGAGAAATGTCAGATTTTACATTTTGATCAGATGTGTCTACAACCATTTACAATACATATTTCTCATCTCCACTCTCCTACATCCTTTTCCCTAAGAAGCCACTAAGCACATTATGTACTCAGAGGCCAGCCCCCTGGGAAAGTATGTAGGGTGTGTGTGTGTGTGTGTGTGTGTGTATGGTGAGGAAGATGTTGAGGCAGGGGCATGACTGGAAAGGGGTTTGAGTGGTATCATAATTTATTGGAGAAGGAGCAGAGTCTGGATTTCTTCTAAATCTGGAAAATCCATACATTTCAGGAAAACATGGTGCTCTTGTGACACGTGCTTCTGCACACCATTCAAAGAAATGCCTCTTCACTATAGGGGAAGTGTCCACTGTGTTAAATATATCTGTAGTACTTATCATTTTTCTCCACTGGAATACCACCTCACCACATCTCTCCAACAGCTCTCAACTTTACTCATCTCTCCCAGAGGTTGGATGTCATTCACTAGTGTAGATGACTTTTACATACCATAAGATCCACTTAAAATTCCTTTCTCTCCATTTATTTCTGGGGCATTGATTACCCAGTCTCCTGAGCTCAACATTTATTCAGGTTGGTAGAATGCAATAATAATTTTGAAGTCTAAGACAGATGATTTTGTTATTATTTTAAATGTTGGTCCTGTAAGAAACTCATTAAGCCTTGGCGACAGAAGTCAACAAAGAGGGGACATCCACAAGAAGAGAGAAGCTTGGGTTAACAAGATACAAGTGTGTTCTTTCTATTTCTTAATGATGACATATATGTATGAATATCTATCTATATATATATGTATATATGCATACACACATATACATAGATATGTTTATCAGCATCCTACGAAAGAGAGGGACCTCCAGAGACTGCAAAGTTGGTCTGCCTCCTTTGGCTAAAAACATCCTAAACCACTTCAGATTATGCTGCGTTAGGCAATCCCCAGAATCACTAATGCATTGTTGGTGGAATTGTGAACTGATCCAGCCATTCTTGAGATCAATTTAGAACCATATCCAAAGCCCTATAAAATTACGCATTCCTTTTGACTCAACAATTCCACTACTAGGTTCTGTGTCCCAAAGAGATCAAAGAAAAAGGACCTATATGTACAAAAATATTTATAGCAACTCTTTTTGTGGTGGTAAAGAATTGGAAATTTAGGGGATGCCTATCAGTTGGGAAATGGTTGGACAAGTTGTAGTATAAGATTGTGATGGAAACCATTATATTATAAGAAATTACTAGTAGGATGCTTTAAAAAAAAGTCTGGGAATACTTACATGAACTGATGTAAAGTGAAATGAGAAGAATCAGGAAAATATTGTAAACAGTAATAACAATATTATATGCTGATCAACTGTAAATAACTTAGCAATTCTAAACAATACAATTATATAAGGTAATTTTGAATGACTTAAAATGAATGCTATCCATCTCCAGTGAAAGAACTGATAGAGATCAAAATATACTTTTTTTTAACTTGACTTTTCTTGATTTTTGGGGGGCGAGGGGTTGTGTTTTCCTTTGCAGCATGCTTAATAAGGAAATAGGTTTTTTTGTAACTTCTCATATGTAATCTATATCAAACTACTTGCCTTCTCAAGGGGAGGGAGTGGGGGAAGGAGAAAATTTGGAATCAAACTTTTAAAAATGAATATTAATTTTTTACATATAATTGAGAAAAATTATTAAAATAAAGATTTTTTTTAAAGAGATTCCTAGACATGTTATGTCCCATAATCCATTTCTCTAATCTTTATGGTCAGATAAATGCCTATTTGCTACAACTGAAAATCATTTCCTCTTATTCTGGGCACAGTTGATCAGGAGGCCATCTGGCCATCCTTCTTGATATTTGAACCTTTCATATACTTAAGGAGTGTTATTGAACTGAATTGATCTCTTCGTTTTTTAGCTCCTAGTGCCCTTATAGTCTGTTACATAATTTAACACTAAACTATATAGTGTTTTGCATTGTGTATTTGTCATATGTCCCTGACTAGGTTATAAGTTCAATCAGGTCAAGGATCATGTTATAAATATATCTGTCTATTACCTAGCACCACACCTCACTCATCATGGTTGCTTAATAAATATTTATTTATTGATTGACTTGAAGGTACATGTACCAGCATTAGTTTAAAGAATAGATTAGCTATATGACTGGGTAAAAACCATTTCTACTAGAAATATCAAGGAACCTAAGGGAAATGTATTTTGTGAATCTGGATTATTCTGATAATTTCCTTCCTTCATGTTAACACTTAGCCATAGGCAAGTACGTAGCAAGGCTATTGCAGAGATGGGCAGAGGACAGTTAAGTGCTGGAGAAACAGGTTCTGCAGTGAACTGCTAATGTGGTCCAGCTGGGTAAGCAGTACTGACAGCTGGGCTTAGTGCTGAAACCTCAGAGGACCCAAGTCATCATTGCTGGGATGTCTAGCCTAGCACAGGGCAGACAGGCAAAATCGAGCCATCAGATCCAAGGGGCAGTTAGGTCATAGCTAAATACAAGAGTCTGAGCCAAGTCAAATGGTATCATATTACCAAGAGGAGATGACTGTGTCGAGTGGGATGAGCAAAGGAAAAATTGGAGCTGAAGGCAGTCTGGGCTATGATCACAGCAAAGTTAAATGTGAAATATGAAGGTAGGTCATTTTCCAGACAAATTGTCTACTGACAAAGCTGAGGTTCTCTTGCTCAGGAGGTTCAGTTATCTTGATGTAATGCTTAGGACTCTAGATAGAGAGATGGAAGGGACCTTAGATATCATCTAATCTCGTACTTTCATTTTTTTTCAAGGATGAAGATGGAGGCTTGTAGAGGAGAAATGGCTTAGGTAACAAAATGTCATAGTGGGTAGATAGTAGCACCCTCAATCAAAAGGTCCTGAGTTCAGATCCTTCCTGAGATACTTAAGAGCTGTGTGACTCTGGGTAAATCACAACCTTTTTCAGGCTGTTTCTTCTTTTGTAAAATGAAAATTATAATAGGTTTCTAAGGTTACTATGAAGATCAAATGAGATAAATGTAAAGAATTTGGAAATCTTTAAAGCAATATAGAAATCCTAGCTTTTCATGATTATTTTTGTTTTGTTATTGTCTAACATCATGCAGAAAATAATAAGAAATAGAAAAAAAAAAGTAAAGGAACCATTTCTTCATCTTACTAGTCCGTCTCTTAGGCTGGAGAGAATGTGAGTCACTCACTACATTCTGCAATGCTGTGGGTCTAGATGCTGTCAGTATCGTATCTTCCTCAGATAGGAATATCTGAAAAACCTAACCATTTCTAAAGACTTCCCTGCATTCAATACATAAACAGGACAAATGCCATTGACAAACATGTCTCCATGTTTTATGGCTCATTTAATGTTGATAATTAAATGTTGCTTAATAATTGGTTGCTTAAAAGAATTGAATGGAATACTCAAACTTTGATTGCTTGGTAAAAAAAACCATGGAAAAATTGGCCTATTAATTACAGATCTTAAGGTCATAAGATCTTTGAACTGTAAGGGATATTAAACACAAGTTGAACAAGCCCTTTCATTCCATAGATGAAGCAACTGAGGTTTAAGGAGTTTAAATGACTTGCCTATGGTTATATTGCTAGGATATCAGAAGTAGAATTTGAACCCAGGTCTCTGTGACACCAGCCCAATGCTCTCCACTATGCATGCTGCCTCAGGATTTATCAATCAGCAGTTATTTTTTCACCTCTTATTATAGAAAAGATATACTTCTAGTAGCCACAGGGAAAACAAGGAAGAATAAGTCATAGTCACTGTCCTTCAGGAGCTGATGACACAGTTGGAAAGAGAATACATATACTATAGACAAGAAAAAGATAATTACAGGTCCCTACCCTAGCCCTCCTTTTTCTGTCCTACAGTAACTTGCATTCCTAAGATCAGGGGGAACTGAGTCACCATCCAGAAGTCAAGTTCTAAGCTTTATCCCTTATCCCTTTGTAGATGAAGTTGGCTTGAATTAACTTGAGAGAGTTAATAATTCTCTTTTCAGTATGAGTACTTAAATTTTAGAAATCAGCAAATACTATAAATCAGGGCTTGATTTATGATTTTCTTGATTGCCTAAATTAAGAAAGTAATAGAGAAAATATTAATAATGCAGATTAAATTTTAAAATGTGTCTATACATTTTGTTGTGTTTTGGAGAGCCAGTTGTTAAAACATTTACCAGCATGGTCCTATTCATCTCATCCATCTGGCATAATTAATATTTCCTCTCTTATTTATTCCTTCTGCACAGAATCATAAGTAATAAAAGATAAACATGACTTAGGGCATCCAATTTACAGGAGAGAGACTGAGGTCATCACCAATCCTTTCACAAGACTGGAAATAACAGAACTTAATACCAACTTCGTAAGGAAAAATAGTTAAAATACTAATGTCCCAGAATGGGGCAGTTAGGGAGGGGCAGTGAGTTCTTCCTCTGACCTGCATAAACTTCTATATGGTAGCTCCATGTCTATAGCCAGAGGTCTCTGTCTCACTTCCCCTCTACCACCACCATCCCCATCCATTGGGGTCTTATTTCATTCATGCTATTTGCCCCAGGTGTTATTTGTGATGCTTGCCAAAGTACACAAAAGGATTTGCAATGAATCTACCACATACATACCCAGTCTTTCACCTGTCACTATCCCTATCAAAAACCAAATCTGATAGAAAGTTTTCTAAGTCATTAAGTACAATAGTGTAAAAGGAACTAAAAGGAAAAACATACTCCTCTTTTTGTCAACAACTCTTGAGTTGACAGACCAAAGGGTGGGGGACTTTTAAGTTGTTCTAGTGGGGGTAGGAATGTGGAAGAAAAGGTAAAAAAAAAAAAGGAAGAAACCAATTGGATCTAGGTGCTCAACAACAATCTCATATTGATTTGAGAAACCTGTATCTGCTACCTGGGAGAGGCTGTAGTACTGATTAGTGTCTTAATCTTACCCAGATAGGATGGAAATTGTTCATGCTACTGAGAGACACAAGGAAACCATTATTTCTTTGTAAAGACAAATATCCATTTCAGTAAATAATTTAAAGAACACACTCTCTATGTGGGGATATTTGGCATAGGGCTGGGGAATGTAAATAAAAATAATTTCTCTTTAGCTGGTTTTTTTAGACAAAAAGAAAAAACAAATGATGTCTCCTTGCCAGTATTTGCCACATTAAAGACACTTACAGTAGATCAACCATTAGAAGTTAAGAAGTCTTATACACATAAAGAAAGACGGGGAGGACAAGAGAAATTCATCACCATTTTCTGTCCATACTCAGCATGTCGTCACCACTTAATTACCACTCTTGTGGTGCCATCTCTGCTTATGGTTTCAGTCTTTCATTATTTAGACATTTCACCAAACTCAGAAGGCCTGCACTCATCTCAAGCTGATGAGGTTGAGTTGAATGAGTTTTACTCCCTTGAGAGTTTGATCTTTAATCCCAAAAAGGCATCGAAAATAACACTTGCAAAAAGGATACCGTTTTGTGGAGAGATGGGAAATACGAATTAGATGGTCACAATATGGAGGGGGTAATCAGTCTATCAACAATTATTTATTATGCACTTCCTACATATCAGGGCACTAGGCTAGGTACTGTCAATGAGAGACAAAAGTGTCCTTCAAATCTCTAACAAAAGAGTTAACATGTACTTGTGTAACACTGAGCAAGTAATTTAACCACCTTCTGGCCCAGTTTCCTCATCCATAAAATGCGGGGGCTGGCCTACATAGCATCTGAGATCCTTAGAATCTCTAGGTACAGGCTCCTCTGATATCTATATCTTAAGTGTAACACAAATATATATGAAACAAATACAAGACATTTTGAGAAAGAACAAGTTAGAATAATGTCATATCATGTGTATCTGAGGTAAAAAACCATAAAGAATTAATCAAAATGTATTCCTTAAATATCTTGTAGGTACCAATTTCCATGCAAATGTACAGGGCATATCAGGAAACATAAGGAAAATTTCTCTGTCTTACATAAGAGAAAATAAGAGGCCTGTGACAATAAGGATCTAATGACAAATTAGGGCTAAATATAATTCACTACTTATCCATAGGTATTCATCTTTTGTAACTTCTGTTCATGTCTTCCCCAGGGAGTTCACCTCTCTATCCCTCATTATATGGACTCCATTGGAGTCTATCTATGGCTACTTCACAGTCACAGTAAGTAACTAACCTTTTCCAGCATGCCTCCTATAGACCATTTCTTCTATACAATTCTTAAGGTGTAATGTAATACAACCCGCCTGTATTCTCATATGTGATCTGTCATTGTTCTTTGAGTGATTCTTTAATTCCTCAGAGATGAGGATATTCTATGATGGGTGGCCATAGAATACCACCAGAAGAAATTTGTCGAAAAGATGGACCTTTCAGTAACCATTCTAAAACAAAACAAGCAAACAAAAACCCCTCAAGCTAGTAACAACCATGAAGTCTTAAAAATTATCTTTTTTAGGCACAACACTTTGTTCTCATCCCAAACAATTAACCTTTTAACATTTTTGGCCATACTAGCTGAAAGAACAGCCACTGAATAAGTGCAGATTACACCATCTTGCCTAGAGATAGTCTATCCCAGGTAAGGCCTGTTTGCACATAAAATGTGAAGTCCTTCCAACCATGTTCCTACTGTGGACCTCATCTTCTCCCTTTCCTTATCCAAATGCATCTTCATATCTGGAGTCTCCCTTGGAATACTGTGCATGCTGTCTTCTAATCACAAGGGAACAAGTATTTATTTAGCGGCTATGATGCTCCAGGTATATGGGGGATACAAAAACAAAAAGGAAAACAGTTCCTAACTTCAAGCTTTTCCTATTTGGGGGGGGGGGTCATGATAAGGAAATACAAAACACACACTAAGTAAATACAAAACACACACAAGGTAAAAAACTATTTGTGGGAAGAGGGGGCTATTACTAATACTATTACTAAAGGGAGAAGCAGACAGCCTATACAAGGTGACAAAGGCAGTGTCTAGACAATATAGGATGAAAGTAAGTTTGGTTGGAACAAAGAACACAGAAGATGGAGTCATTTGGAATCCATCTGGGAAAAAGATTGAGAAAACAATTAGATTCTAAACAAAAAATTTATATTTTTATATATGTATGTATACATATATAATTTAATATATAATACATTACATATTAATATATAATATGTGATAATACAGTGATATAATATGTCATATATTAATGTTATATACATAGGCACACATACATATATACAAACACACATACATTTATATGTACATACACATATATGTGATATATATATATATATATATATATTACATATGTGTAAAAGCAATTGGGAGTCACTGAAAGTTCTTATGTGATATGATGAGACCTGTGCTTTAGGAGTATCAATCTGGCAGCTATGGGGAGGATGGATTGGAAAGGGGAGAGACTTGAGATAAGGGCCCTGTATTTAGAGGGCACTGTAACTGTTTAGGCAAGAGGCAGTGACCATGTTAGACAGCAGAACTTTCTTTTATATGCTTATCCTCTGCTGGGTCAAGATAGGTACTTTCTCCTCTTTTTCACATCTACATTTGAACTATTTGTAGACCATAATTATTCCCCATTTGGGCAGTGACTTAGTTATACTACCCATTTTCTTCAACCCACTCCGTTGGCTATCATCCTGTTTCTTTTTTCTTTCCTTATAGCCCTTTGAATTTAACTTCATTTTCCTAGAACTGAAGTGTCTAAAACTAAATGGAGCATTCTGGTAGGATTTTCAATATAACTGGTTAACCTTGCTATTCCTATGAAATAACTTCTGTTGCTATAAGTACTTGATATATCCTTTTATTTCTTTTCCACTATTGTGGAAAAAAAATCAATTTTATATCTTTTTTGTATTTTCCCTCTGCCAATAGGTCTTTTTTCTAGATTTCTAGGAGGAGAGCAGAAGATGTCATGGAATTATTTGCATTTTTGTCAAAGAAAATACTTCTTTGACCCTAATACGTACAATGAGCCGCTAACTTTCTAATCATCCATTTGATGGCTGAAGAAGACAAGTTCATACTGTGTGTATATGTATTATATGTGTGTGATCACACACAGGTGTATAAACATATATATGTTTATGTATACATATCTATACATTTGTTTAAATTATCAAAACATTAATAGTCAAAGACAGATACTAAACATCCTTGTTTCTATCCATTTATTTTCTAAATATTTGAAAAAGGCCAGTGGTTGGGGATGGAGTGGGGCAGTAGGCATGTGGAACTTGTTCCCATTTTGTTTACTAGAATACAAGCCTATGAGAGTATTAGTTTCAAGAGACACAGATCGCCACTTGGTTACTAGATTTCTGTTTTATAATCATAGTATCCTATTTTCAGGTCCAGAACATAAAGGCTAAAGTACTAAGATCAGTTCTGCCATAGGCATGCCCAAGTTGTAACTATTTAGAAAATATTTGCATTCCAACGAGGTTACTTCTATTTTTTAAAACTACTTGTATTATAGTTATATAATTTCTAATAATTGAAAAACCTAGTTGGCTGAACCATATTTTAAAATTTAATATAAAATGAAATGGGCAAATATTAATGGAAAACGTAGCGTCAGAATTTTTGAGCTGGAAGGAAATATTCATATCCAACCAGATTGTATCAATCGTGGGACCAGCCCCTTATAGGGGTACAAAGACATCACCTCTTGACCTCAATGACATTCCAACCTGGAAAATAAAGCATAAAGGCATTAAGATACAAGACAAATACAAAGTCAGCATCACAGAGCTGTTAAAAAGCAGTTAAGGATCCAGGATGTGGGTGGCACAAACCAACTCTAGGTCTCCACAGAGGGGAGGTCTCAGTTGTGCCTGGGTCATAATGATCTGGGGAAGTTTTAGGAAATATTAAAGACCATTGGACCTTGGAAGATGAGTAGATTGAACAGATAGAGGAATATCAGAAGTTACAAAGAGAAACTTCAAAAATATAGGTACGAGGTAAGAAAGTGTAAGGTATGTTTAGGGGATACTAAGTAGAGTAAGACCAATTGTTTGGGGGCAGAGAATACCTATAGAATAACATGAAGGTGCCGTGTAGAATGGCAGAGCGGAAAGGAATGGAAGAAGTCATTGAGTTCATCTCTCTTATTTTGTACATAAGGAGATTGAGAATTAACGAGCAAAGAATACTGAGAAGTGATGAGTAAAGAATATAAGATGCTTTGATCCACTGACCCTATGCTAATTTACAGGACTATTTGCTTTTCCTTCCTCTAGCTACTGGGGTAGGATTGCCTAAGGATATATTCAATTAAAAAAAAAAGACTTTGCCAGAATGTCCAGGTGCATCATAAATGTGAGTATTTGATGATAATCTACCAATTACAATCATGTGACCAGGTGGTTATGGAAAGTGGAAGTCCATTCTGATTATCAAAAAAGGAGTCTGTCTGTAAGGCAGCTTTGATAGACAATTTAAACATTTTTTTTTCCTTTTCATGGTCTAGTCCTTTTCACAAGCACCAAATGTGTTATATTGGTGGGTACAAATAATATAACTATCTGACTCAAGTGAAAGGAGAATAGTGATCTAATGAGATTTCATATCATCTCTAACCTTATGAGTTATCACAGAGCTTGGAAAGGATCTTTTCCTCTGAATTATTGGGTAAATAGTCTAGGGCAGAAGATACATTGGGGTGAGTGGCGGAGGGATGGACTAAGAGGCAAGAGACCTGAATTCTTATTTCTCTCTCAAAATTTTACATTTCATCACAAAAAGATTTACTTGGACTCTTTCTGGCTTGTTTGCTGGAAAACCCCTTGAAAGCAAATTAGTTAATATTTGTTGAGTTCATTTCATGTTTTGCAAATATAAACATTTCCCTCTTCATGACCTAATTAATTTTTTTAAAAGTCTGTCTTTGGTGGCCTCCACTGCCTATCCTTTCATTCACTTCTCCGCATCATACAATCTGACTCCCAGTCTCCAAATTCCTTTCTCTAAAGTTGCCAAATATATCTTAATTTTCATATCCAATGATTTTTTTTCTCAGTCTTCTTCCTTCTTAACCTCTCTGGAACATTTGTATCTATTCACTGAGGTACGTATTGTTTTCCCTAATAACTAATAAGCTCTTTGATGGAAGGGGCTACTCTTTCTGTCTTCATACTCTTAGCACATAGTAGGCTCTTCATAAATGCTTGATCAGTGTTAGTGCTTTATGATGATTTATAAAAGCAATAATAGTAATACCAATGAGGTTTGTAAATCACTGTACATACTGTGCTTTTAAAAATAATTCACTTTAAGGTCAGAAATAGCACTGAAATATGCGGAACTGTTAGAATAAGGCTTTCTTTTGACTTTTCCCTAGCAAATTCAATTTAATTCAATCCAACAAACATTTATCAATGATCATTCCATTGTGCTAAATGCTAAGACCACTAAGATGTAACAATACATATTCACTTCCTTCAAGAATCTTACAAAAGGGTAGGAGATTTGATAACCACAAGCTATATAATTATGATAAGCATACTGGAGAGGTTTAATCAGAATAGTAAGAGAGATTTGAAAAGAGCCAAAGGAGGGGATCAGGGAATGCTCTATAGAGAAGATGGCACATGAGCTTAGACTGGCAGAAAGGGAATGGTTTTAATAGGTGAAGGTATGGGTGGACTTCCAGGCATGAGGCATAGCACATTCCAAAGTACAGAAGAGGGAAAAGGCAGGATGAGTTAATGGAATGCTGAGTGATTCATTCTGGTTAGAACACAAGAGTACCTAAAGGGAAGGATCATAGATGTAGAGCTGGAGGGGATCTCAGAAGCTATCCAGTTACCCTACCCCTTTAACATTTTGCAGATGAAGAAACTGAGTCACAAAAAATAAAAATTATTTGGAAAAGATCATATAGGGAGTGTTAGAGGTCAAATCTTCATAAAGGTCCTCAGATTCCAGAATTAGGATTTGTTCTACCATGCTGCATGCCCAAAAAGTCTAAAAAGATAGTTTTTGAGACAATGTTACAGATAGATAGGTAGATAGATAGATAGACAGACAGACAGATAGACAGACAGACAGACAGACAGACAGCTAGATAGATAGATAGATAGACAGATAGATGGTAGAGAGGATAGATAGATGATAGACAGATACAGATATAGAGAAGCTTATGAGTTTGTATTTTGTCCATTAAGGAATAAAGAACCACTGAAGGTTTTCAAAAAGGAAAATGATAATTTTTATACCTGAACAATGCAGATTAGGCTACTGTGAGATAGTTTAGAGAGAGAAGACACAGTGAATAGTTATGAGGCTTTTCTACTTGCTCATGTGAGAGAAAATGAACACCCTGAGTAGGGTGGTAACAAAGTGGAAAGGAGGTGAGGGTGAGAGACATTTCATAGTTAAACACTGTAGGGCTTGATAAATTACTGAGTCCAGGAAATGATGGTGAATAAAGAAGCAAAGATGACTCTGAAGTTTTATCTCTGAGTGACTGGATGAATGGTACTATGAATCACAGAAATAGGAAAAGTAGTAGAAGAGTCTTGCTGGAGAGGGGAAGGGTATGGGTTCAGCTCTGGACATAACTGAGTTTGAAGTGATGGCTGGACATCTAAATGAAGGTATGTATCAGGCACTTGGAAAAAATGCTAAATGGATTTCAGGGTGAAGACATGGGCATATTTATGCAGCAGAAGTTATCACTGAAGTTGTCAAAGTAAATAAGATCATCAAGTGATGGAGTGTAAACAAAAGACAGAAGGCAAAGTCTTTCAGGACACTCCCATGGAGAGGTGGGGATTAGGAAGAAAAGAAAATACTCTAATGGAACCAGAAAAGTGCAATGTCACAGAATCCATTGAAAGAAAGAAAAAGAAAAAGTTTATTAGACTGAGTGATAAGGAGGTAATTAGAGACTTAGCAAAGAACATCAAAAATAGTATAGTGAGAAAAGTGCCCAAATTTCAAGGAGCTAATTAGAAAATGGGTGGTGAAAAATTCTAGGCAGAGGTCATGTTCTTTTTTTTCTTCTCCATATTATCTTCCAAAGGAAGGAAAAAAAGATATGGGTCAGTTAAGCATCACAATTCAAAAAAACAACACAAAACAAACAACAACAAAACTTGCTGAAATACATGGATTGTATCTTCTAGACAACCTGCCTAATTGGCCACATACACGAATCAGACTGTGGCTGAGTGTGAGATTTGGGACTATCCTTTCAATGGCATGGGTACTTACAATCATTAATGTTGCTAAAGCTGTAGCTATCTGTGGAACTGAATTATTATTGCTACTTCATGCTCAGAATATGTGATACTTGGACAGTGGCTACTTTATGAAACACATAGAGTACCAGGCACAAAACAGGCATTTAATTAATGTTTATTGATATTTTGTGTACCTCCCTTTTATCTGACTCAAAACCTCCACCTAATTGTAACTTATGTCTTCAGTATCTGTCATTCTCTAAATATCACCAGGATAATCACCAGTTTTCCTTAAAAGTACTCAAGTTGAGAAGGCTTCAAAATATAAGACACCTCTATTTATTCAGTAAAAGATACAGACAAAGATGCACCCCCCCCCATACTGAGAAGCCCTCTTTAGTAAGAAACTCTTCCATTCCAAAGACTTGTTTCATCCCCAAGATTTAACCTAGATGGAGCTCCAGCAAGGTTGAAAGAAAGGGTTCAATATGCGTGATATAGTGGAGCAGAGTGGGAACAGCCCCAGACAGAATGAAACAGAAGTAGCAGTGTGAATTCTTAATATATCAGCACAGGATGGGAGTCCAGTGAAACTGAGTGAGAGAAGTGCAGGGCCCCCAGTAACAGCAGCAGCCATTCCTGAGACTATCAGCCAGATTAAATGTTTGAAAGTCATCTATTCCAGGAGCTGGAATAAGTGGAGTAAACTATAAGTGTTCTGACCCTCCCCTTGATGACCTTGAAAAACCCAAAGAATTTTTCCCCAGGAAAAATCCTGGAATAGTGAAATCAACAGAAGGGCCCAGCAGTCTCTCAGCTCAGGAGGCTGGAGAGATCAATAAGCAGAGTACCACTTGCTGTGGCTGAAGGGGACCCGTGCAAGACCAGAAGTGTCCCGCAAGCCTCACTTCAGCAGAACAAGAGGAAATCCTGAGCTCCAGGCAGGGGTGGGGGTGGGGGGTGGGTTGGAGCCCCTAAGCACCAACACCAGGATCCCAGGTATGCCTTAGCAAGGCCAGGGGAATTGGGCAGACACCAGTACAGATATGATTTTACCAGCCCCCAAGCCTGCCTGTGCTCTTGATCAGCCCTAGAGCAGGAGAACTCCTATGATCAGACCACCCTTCCCCCACACCTCACCCTATAAGCTTTGTTGTAACATCAGGAAACTCAGAAAGACTTCACTTGGCCTCGGAACTTGGAACACACCAGGCAGCTTAGCACCAGGTAAGCAGCAATACTATATAGCGTCTAGTGGAAGGAACAAGAGGCCATAACACACAAAGCCAGTAACCAGGCCTCAAGTTCTCAGCACAAGAAATGTGGGGCAGAGGCCCCAGAAGCAGAGATCCACTTCAAAAGTCAGGAAAAAGGCAATCATCATGAACAAGAAGCAAATCAGAAAAGTCTTACTATGGCAACAGAGAAGACCAAAATATGAATTCAGAAGAAGACAGCACTGACAATATACTCACATCTGAAAGCTCAAAAGGGAATATGAACTGGACTCTAGACCAAAAAGCACTCTTGAAAGAGTTCTAGAAGGATTTTAAAATCAAAATGAAAGAGGGAGAAGAAAAATTGGCCAATGATTTTAAAAATACAACCAACAAAATGAAAAAAAGAATTCATTGAAGAGAATAGCCCCTTAAAAAGTAAAACTGGCCAAATCAGTAAGGAGATACAAAACCTAAATGGGAAAATTGAACAAATGGAAAAGGAAGTTCAAAAGCTAACTGAGAAAATAATTTATTAAAAATTAAAATTTGACAAGTAGAAGCTAATAACTCTATGAGGTATTAAGAATAGTCAAACAAAATATAAAATTTAAAAATTAGAAGAATATGTAAAATATCTCATTGGAAAAACAACTGACCTGGAAAATAGATCCAGCAAAGAAAATCTAAGAATTATTGGTCTACTGGAAAGTCATGATGTAAAAAGACCTTGGGCAATATCTTCCAAGAAATCATTAAAGAAAATTGCCCAAAGGTCCTAGATCCAGAGAGCAAAATAGTCATTGAAAGAGTCCATCAATCACCTCCTAAAAGAGATCCCAAACTGAAAACACCAAGAAATACTGTTGCCAAATTCCAGAACTGTCAAGTTAAGGAGAATATACTATATGCAGTCAGAAAGAACAAATTTAAATATTGAAGAACTGCAGTTAGGATCACACAAGACCTTGCAGCTTCTACATTAAAATATCAGAGGGCTGAAATATGATATTAAAGACAAAGGAGTTTGCCTTTAAGATATAAATATGATAAAGGCAAAGGAGTTTGGATTATAACCAAGGATCAATTACCCAGCAAAATTGAGCATAATCTTTCAGGCAAGGAGATGAAATAAGGGATTTCCAGACCTTCCTCTTGTACAAGCCAGCGTTCAATAGAAAATTTGATCTTCAAATCCAAGACTCAAGAGAGGCTTAAAAAGGTAAATGGAAAAAGAAAAAAAACTTCTTATTCAATATGGGTACACTGTTTACATCCCTATATATGAGATATGATACTTGTTATATGGGAGGATGATACTTGTTAATCTTGAGAACTGCATATTTATTTTGACATTTAAAAGGGATATAAATAGATAGATGGAGTGGGTATAAATTAACTGATGGGATGAAAAAGATGTAGTTAAAAGGCGTAAAGGGATTATAATGGGAGAAGAGAAAAGGAGGAAGCAGAAAAAGGTAAATTACATCACAGGAAGAAGCACAAAAATATATTACAGTAGAGGGAAAGAGGGGAGGGAGATGAGCATTGTTTGAGCTTTACTCTCATCTGATTTGGTTCAAAGAGGGAACAACATATTCAGGTAAGTATAGAAATCTAACTTGCCCTACATGCAGTAGGAGGGGAAAGGTGAAAAAAAAGGGAAGGGGGGCATTAAAAGGTAGGGAAGTAGTGGTAAGGGAAAAAGAAAATTAAAGAGGGGATTGATAGAAGGGAGGGAAGATTGAGGGAGGCAGTAGTCAAAAGAAAAACTCTAATGAGAAGGACAAGGGTGAAGGGAGAAATAAAAGCATAAAGAGGAGGTGAGGGGATTGGATGGAGAAAAAAGACAGATAGTAATAATTGTGAATGTAAATGGGATGAACTGTTTCATATAATGGATTAAAAACCATAATCCAACAATATGTTGCTTGTAATAAACACATTTGAAACAGGGGGATACACACAGGATAAAGCTAAAAGGTTGGAAAAGAATATATTATACTTCAGCTGATGTAAAAAAAAAAAAAAGCAAGGGTAGCAATCCTAATCTCAGACAAAGCAAAAGCAGATATAGATCTAATTAAAAGAGATGGGGAAGGAAACTATATCTTGCTGAAAGACACCGTAGACAATGAAATAATATCATTACTAAACATACATGCACCAAGTGATAAAGCATCCAGATTCTTAGAGGAGAAGTTAAGGGAGTTACAGGAAGAAGTAGATAGCAAAGCTATACTAGTGAGGGGCTCAACTTCCCCCTCTCTGAACTTGGTAAATCTAACCTCAAAATAAACAAAAAAGAAGTTAAGGAGGTAAAATAGAATTCTGGATAAGGTAAATATGAAGGTCCTCTTGAGAAAATTGAATGGGGATAGAAAGGAATATTTCTTTTTCTCAGTGGTACATGGCACATACACAAAAACTGACCATGTGCTAGAGCATAAAAGCCTCACAATCCAGTGCAGAAAAGCAGAGATAGTCAATGTATCCTTTTAAGACCACGATGCAATAAAAATTATACGTAATAAAGGGCAATGGAGAGATAGACCAAAAATTAATTGGAAACTAAATAATCCAATCCTAAAGAGTGAGTGGGTCAAACCACAAATCATAGAAACAATCAATAACTTCATTCAAGAGAATAACAATAATGAGACAACCTACCAAAACTTATGAGATGCAGTAAAAGTAGTTCTTAGGGGAAGTTTTATATTATTGAATGTTTACATGAATAAAATAGAGAAAGAGGAGATCAATGAATAAGGCATACAACTGAAAAAGGTAGACAAAGGACAAATTGAAAATCCCCAAATAAATACAAAATTAGAAATGTTGAAAACCAAAGGAGAGATAAATAAAATTTAAAGTAAGAAAAATATTAAACTAATAAAACTAGGAGTTGTTGTTATGAAAAAAAATAAAATTGATAAACCTTTGGTCAATTTCATTAAAAAAAAAAAGGAACAAGAAAACCAAATTACCAATATCAAAATGAAGAGGGTGAACTCACTTCCAATGAAGAGGAAATTAAAATAATAATTAGAAATTATTTTGCCAAACTGTATGCCCTTAAATTTGATAATCTAAGTGAAATGGATGAATAAATAAATAAATATATATATATATATATATATATATATACATATGTATATATATGTATGTATTATGCATTGCCAAGATTGACAGAAGAGGAAGTTGAATACTTAAATAACCCCCACTCAGAAAGAGAAAATTGAATAAATCATCAATGAACTCCCCAGGATAAAATCTCCAGTGCCCGATGGATTAACAAGTGGATTCTATGAAATATTTAAAGAACAGTTATTTCCAATACTATATAGACTTTTTGGGAAAATTGGTGGAGTCCTACCAAATTCTTTTTATGATACAAATATGGTTCTGATACCTAACCCAGGAAGAACCAAAACAGAGAAAGAAAAATATAGACCAATTTCTCTAATGAATATAGATGCAAAAAATTTTAATAAGATATTAGCAAAAAGAATACAGCAACTTATCATAAGAATAATACATTATGATCAGATAGGATTTATACCAGGAATGCAGGGCTGGTTCAATATTAGGAAAACTATCAGCATTATTGATCATATCAGCAACAAAACTAACAGAAACCATATGATTGTCTCAATAGATGCAGAAAAAGCTTTTGACAAAATACAACACCATTCCTATTGAAAGTACTGGAGAGCTTAGGAATAAATGGAGCTTTCAATAAAATAATAAGCAATATCTACCTAAAACCATCAGTAAGCATTATATGCAATGGGGAGAAGCTAGATGCATTCCAGTAAGATCAGGGGTGAAACAAGGATGTCCATTATAACCACTGTTATTCAATATGGTACTAGAAATGTTAGCTATAGCAATAAGAGAAGAAAAAGAAATTGGAGGAATTTCAATAGGACAAAAAGAAACTAAGTTAAAAATTTTAAATAAGATATTAGCAAAAAGATTAAGTAACATCATGAGAAGAATAAACTATGATCAGGTAGGATTTATACCAGGAATACAGGGCTAGTTCAGTACTAGGGAAACTACCAGCGTTATTGATCATATCATTAACAAAACTAACAGCAACCATATGATTATCTCAGTAGATGTAGAAAAAGCTTTTGACAAAATATGACACCCATTCCTATTGAAAGCACTGGAGAACACAGGAATAAATGGAACCTTCCTTAAAATAATAAGCAGTATCTACCTAAAACCATCAGCAAGAATTGTATGTAATGGTGATAAGTTAGATGCATTTCCAACAAAATCAGGGGTGAAACAAGGGTGTCCATTATCACCACTGTTATTCAATATGGTACTAGATATGTTAGCTTTAGCAATAAAAGAAAAAGAAATTGAAAGAATTTGAATAGGCAAAGAAGAAACTAAGTTGTCACTCTTTGCAGATGATATGATGATATACATAGAGAATCCTAGAGAATCAAGTAAAATACTACTTGAAATAATAAGTGATTCTGCCAAAGTTGAAAGATACAAAATAAACCCACATAAATCATCCACATTTCTATCTATTACTAACAAAGCCCAATAGGAAGAGAGAGAAAGAGAAATCCCATTTAAAGCTATGGTAGACCCTATAAAATATTTGGAAATCTACCTGCAAAAACAAAAACTATATGATCACAATTACAAAACATTTTTTCCACAAATAAAGTCAGATCTAACTAATTGGAAAACCATCAGTTGCTCATGGGAAGGCTGAGCTAATATAATAAAAATGACAATCCTACCTAAATTAATTTTCCTAGTGCCACACTAATCAAACTACCAGAAAATTATTTTCTATTGCTAGAAAAAAATATCAAAATTCATCTGGAAAAACAAAAGGCCCAGAATATCAAGGGAATTAATGAAAAGAAGTCCTAGAGCAGGTGACCTAGACCTACAAGATCTCAAATAGCAGCAATCATCACAACCACTTGGTACTGATTAAGAAACAGAGTGGTAGATCAGTGGAATAGGTTAGGTACACAAGACACAATAGTCAATGATTATACTAGTCTACTGTTTGATAAACCCAAGGACCCCAGTTTCTGGGATAAGAACTCACTGTTTGACAAAAAGTGCTGGGAAAACTGGATAACAGTGCAGCAGAAACTGGGCATAGACCAATAGCTGATACCATACACCAGAATAAAGTCCAAATGGTCTAGATATAAAGGCTGATAGTATAAACAATTTAAAGGACCAAGGAATAGATCATTGGTCAGATTTGTAGAGAATGGAGAAATTTGTGACCAAATAAGAGATAGAGAACACTATGAAATGCAAAACAGATAATTTTGATTACATTAAATTGAAAACTTTTTGCTCAGACAAAGCCAATGCAATCTAGATTAGGAGGGAAGAAAACACTGGGAAAGAACTTTTACAACTAGTATCTGTGATAAAGGCCTCATTTCTAAAATATATAGAGAACTGAGTCAAATTTCCAAGAATACAAGTCATTCCCCCAATTGATAAATGGTCAAAGGATACGAACAGGAAGTTTTCAGAGGAAGAAATTAAAGATATATATAGTCATATGAAAAATTTTCTAAATCATCAACGATTAGAGAGATACAATTCAAAACAACTCTGAGGTACCACATCACACCTATCTAACATGACAAAACAGAAATCTGATAAATGTTGGAGAAGATGTGGGAAAGTTGGAACACTAATCCATTGTTGGTGGTGCTGTGAGTTGATCCAACAATTCTGGAGAGCAATTTAGAACTATGCCCAAAGGGCTATAAAAATGTGCATACCCTTTGACCCAGCCACAAGTCGCTGCCATTCTCTTCAGTCAAGCCTCCCTGCGGCTGATTTCTAAATTCTCATTTAGAAGTTGGTGTCATCTCATGAACAGTAAGACTATTGAGGAGTTTCATATGATGGTTGTGTTGCCACTCTTTTTGCTGGGGCAACAAGAGCTTTGAGCTTTGATAATAGCAAAATCTATTGTGCTTTACCTGTGTCCCACAACCATACACTCTACACCAAGTTTCTTAAGACAGTTTCAGGAATGCCTCTTCTTGAAAATTTTGGGTGGTTATAATAAATCAGATCATTTAGGGATAACTTAAAAAAAAAGACCCTGTTTTCTTCCAAGAAAGATCCACTTTCCACTTTGCATCAGCTTATGTTGAATTCAGAATTATTCTCCTCCTTTTTTGTCCAGAACCTAGACTATGTATTAACAGTTTATATCAGCCCTATCTATTGATTCTTTTAAGGTGTGGAGTTTCACGCCTATTTACTTTCCTTCTCCCATCTTCTCCTCAGGTTAGATCAGATTATGCAGATTGCCTGGGACTATTTTTCATATATGTCCAAAAGGGAAGGAGGAAAAGAAAACAGTCAGAAGATTATAGTTCAAGCACAGAGAAGAGAGGATTAATCCTCCCTTATAAATGATTGTTCTTTCTCATAGTCTTCCTCTTTGCAATCACAGAATCAACCAATTGTTTCAGCACTCAAAGAAACCTCAGTGATCATGCCATCCAATCTCTTCATTTTCATGATGAAAATAGGAAGTTGCATAGAGATTAAGTGACTTTCCCATGGTCACATAGCAAGGTAGTACAAGGCTTAGTGCAGTGCCTGGCATGGAACAAATACTTAACAAACATTTGTTGACTTAGTCTCTGAGCTCGACCTAAGCTCAGGACTTTCACCCAGTGTCCTTCTACTGCACAGCCAATGGATTTCAGAATAGAGGGGCAGGGAGGATGCCAATTTAACTGACTTTGGACAATGAGCCCTGTGCAATGGCTTGATAACTTCTTTTAAAACTTAATGAGGGTAACTATGGCTCTGGGGGAGAGAGTGAGGCTGGGAACTTTGCATATCCTTGTCTCACTTAAGTACAATTCACTTTCATGTTATGCTATTTCCTTCTCAATGTCATGATCCTCTTTGAGAATAAAGAACAAACAACAACCTAGGAATAGTAATTCCTGCTCCACTGGGGACCTAACTGGTCATTTCCAATTGAGTAACATAACTTCTTTCTTTCTTGTCTTCCTTCCTTCCTTTCTTCCTTCCTTTCTTTCTTTCTCTTTCTTTCTTTCTTTTTCTTTCTTTCTCTCTCTCTTACTTTCTTTCTTTCATTCTTTCTTTCTTTCTTTCTTTCTTCCTACTTTCCTTCCCTCCTTCCCTCCTTCCCACCTTTCCTAACTCCCTCCTGCTCTCCTTCCATCCTCTCCCTCTGTCCACATAGGGAATCATAACTTTACCTGCTGGTGTTCTGCCCAAAAGAATATAAATTTTGATTCCTGAAACCTCACAAGGTTTTTGGGGTTTACATTCCTTAAACAGAAATCACTCTGGCTGTCATTGATTGGCCAACAATAGGTCCCTGCCTACGCCTCATTTTGTCACTTGTTGGGCTCTGAGAGCTTAGAGTGAATGCAAATAGCAATTGTTTCTGTTTTGGTCAGAAACCCAAAGAGGGGAAGACCCCACCCAGATTGATTCTTTTTTTTTTTTAACTAAGTAAGAGAGGCCATTCTTTGCCTCATTTCTTATCTAGTCCATCACTGAATGGGTGCTGCCTCAGACAAACTGAGAACTGGAAAAGACCTTAGCTTATAAAGGCCAAGCTCTCTTACTGTATCAGAGGCCATGTCTAGTTGTCTTTTCCTATTTTTTACCACCCTGATGGCTCTGGAAAAGAGAGTGAGGCTGGTGACTTTGTACAGGCCTGCCTCCCTTAAATCCAATTCACTTGCAAGTCATGACATCACCTTCCCTATGTCATGGTCCTCTTCAAGAAAGAAGCACAAAAAGTAACAAAAACAAGGGTAGCAGATTCAAGAGTTTCAATGAGATTTCTTTTTAATTCCTTCCAGCTGCTAATGGCTGACTAGGGGATTGAGAGAGGAGTAGTCCTGACTTTCTGACATCTCCTGATACAGCAGGTCCCAGGTTAAATACTAATGCAGGCAGTCAGCAAGGGGAAGTCCCTGAAGTGAATGAGGTTAAATTAAAAGAATTTCCCCAGATCTTTGGATTGAAGGGTAGGTCTAAGATGAGAAAATGAAAGGAGACAAAGAAGAATGAATGACTGGCTTCTTCATTTTAGAAAGGAATATGGTATCTTCTTGTTTTAAGCAAATAGATAAAAAGTTTAAAAATGTGAGCTAGACTGTCACTGGCCTGCCAAGAACCTGAACTAGGCTTTCTGTTGAATATTCCCATAAGTCTTTAGTTGGGGTTCACTTAAATCAAAAAAGAGAGATGCACAAAATAACAGGCTCTTCCTCTAAAGTACTACATTTATAATTGGTATTGTTTGGCACATATGAGTATGGATAGTGCCCTCATTTATTACTTTATTACAAACTGCCATTTTTTTTAGCATTTTAAGCTTTCCCAAATGCTTTATACATCTGAGATCACTTCAACCTCTTGACAACCATGCAAGAACAGTGCTATAGCTGTTATCACCCTCATTTACAGATGAGAAAACTAAGGCTGTAATGTTAATTATATGAAAGAGAGTTAAAGATTTTCTCCACCCATTAATGAGCCTGCCCATGAAGGGAAGTTTGATTAGGGTAGATTTATTTTGTAGAAAGTCCCCCACCTTTTGGTAATTTCTAATGAGGCACTGATTCTCAAGGGTTGTGATGCCCTCTGGCTCTGAAAATTATAGCATAAATACTCTGATGTGAGGTTTTGTTTTGGGGCTTACTCATTGGAAGTATTTGGCCAGAGGACACTCTGGGTGCCGCTAAGGAGCCCACTTCTTCCCCCACCCTTTGAAAACCCAGATGTTGGTGCTTCTCTCTTTAGTTACTATGTATGTATGTGTAATGGTCAGACAGCTGGATCTTTCTGTTGATTAATGATGTAAGTATTGCTTATGGTCAGACAGTTGGAAGCCTTGTCGGTCTTTATTTCTCTGTCTATATTTTCTCTGAAGTTCAAGGTTCTGACTTTATCCCCTGAAGTAAGTGAATGATACAGGTGTTAGATTAAAGTGATTATTGACTCCTCAAAAGTTGCCTTCCTTTTAGAAAAACAGATCTAAGAACCTGTACAGAAGGACCTCCTGTGTATGTCGGAGTCTTTGCTATTACAAAGGCCCAGAGTTGTTAAGTGACTAACCACAGGTCACACTGATAGGAAATGTTTGAAGCAGAAATCAAACCCATGTTTTCCTGGTTTCTCTATCTAATATCCTATCCATTATGCTATATTTTCTCACTTTAAGCAAGATGGTAGAAGCACATATGGAGGATTTCCTTCAAAGTTTATTTCAAATGCTCTCTGAAATGAGGCTTTGGTTTATCCCCTAATGCTTACTTCCCTAAATCATGTTTTATTTATTTTGTATATAGTTATATAGGGATATGCTGCCCACCTTATGGGAAAAAAAGTGCCATGATTTCTGTGGAACTCCATGAGAGTGAGCAGGGAATATCTTGCTTTTTCCTTTGTATTCTCATTGCTTCATATGGTAACCATACAAATTTTTTTTTTCTAGGCCTACCTAAGATTTTATTGGTATAAGCAACTCCTGATAAGGAAATTAGTTTTACTGATGAAACTATATCTGCTCTGTACATTGTAGACTGAGGGAGTTTCTTGGGGTACTAAAAAGTTGCGATTTTCTCAGGGTCACAAGCTAGTACAAATCAGGAGAATTTTAATTTGATTAATGCCACCTGACTTAGAAGCTACCTGTCTAATCACTATGCTATGCTGTCTCCACCAGGCACATAATAGATCCTTAATAAATGCTTCATGAATGATTGATTATTGATGTGATTCACACAGGAGAATTTACGTTATTTTCTGTTATGTCATTCCATGACTATCTCAACATCTAGCTCTTTTTCCATCCTGCATGCTTTTTGATTGCACTGGTTTTCTGTCTACACATCAAGGCTCCAAATCTCTAGCTTTATGTTGATGTCATAGGCTTAAGAGTTAGAGGGAACTTTAAGACCAGCACATTCATTTTACAGATGAGGAAACAATGTAAGTTGTCCAAGGTCACATAGGTAATAAATTGGAAAATGCTTAGCCCAGAGCATAAGACCTAACTTTCAGTTCCCTGCAGCTCTTCGCTTCTCTTTTATTATTCAATTAAGCTATTCTCAGAGAAGTAGCAGTGACTCTCATACTTCCCTCCATACATGTACACTACCATACAGTTATACCACCATACATGTACACTACCATAAGTGTCCTAGCTACCGTGTCATTCTAAGACCTGAGGATTCCCGTCACCCTAGCCCTGAAAGGAGCCATTTTCTGAAATATAATACTTCAATGGGAGAAGCAATCCCTTAAATAAAATGTTTAGTAGACACAATGTGTAACATATAATTATTAAGTCATCTTCTTTATAACATGCAAAGAAAGACAAATTATGATTCTTGCCCTAAAGTAGTTTAACCTGATTGGAGAGAAAAGATATAAAGGACAAAAAAAGTTAAAAAAAACCCAAAAAGATTTAAATCATATTTTAACACAAGATTCAAGTGATGAAAGTATAATTTCTGAAGGGATGGTCCACACATGAAGTTTCAGGAGGTGAAGATTACTTCAAATTGGAGTGGATAGGGAAAGCTTCCTTGAAGGGTTGGGATTTGAGATGGCTCTTGAAGAATATGACTAAAAGGAGAGAAAGGATGGAGGGACTTACAGGTAGATAGAAATGCTGGAGCTATCTTTGGATTAAAGAGAGAATCAAGTACATTAAACACATATGTTCGCACACATAGATGTATGTATGTATATATAAACACAATTTACATACAGATATCCTTGTATATATGAATGCATGCATATTATATGAGCGTGCATATGTGTGTTTATACTAGAGAAAAAATTTTCCCCCCAAATTTGAGTGCTGATGAACATAAATTATAAATGATTAGAATCTTATGTGGCCTCAGCAGTTTGTTACTAGATATTTGAAGACATAAACTGCAAGTCTTATAAATTGTCAGGAATATAACATGTATGGGTAAAGAATGGTATTACTTGAGGACAGGGTAAAATGAGAGAAATTATTCATGGCACACATGTTTCCAGTTTTGTTGCTTAATTTTGGAAATAGGTAATTCCATGTCAAAATTAAACCCAGTGGAAAAAAAAAGTATAGGAAAGTCATCTTCATTTTCATTATCTAGGGCAGTTCAAAAGGCTCAAAAATGGAACTATTCTCTAAGAAAGGAATGCATGTTCAGGTAATTACAAATAACAGACGCATCTGGGCATCTTAATTGTTTGGGAATGTCTCAATTAGCTGAGAATGGTTTCATGACGACTTAGAGACAGTAAAAATTTTTCACAGCAGATTGGATACAATGGTGAGAAAAAATATAGCCAGCTTACCCTGAAGCCTATTTATGGTTACAGAAAGCTTTCAAAGGCGCGTATCTTTCGGTCTTTATTTGCCTTTAAAGTGAACATAGTGATTTTAATCTTTGTGGTTCCACTGTTTTTCTAAAGAGAATACTGGGCTGTTGACTCTACCCAATACTCAGTTTACTAAGGTTAACTGCATCTAAACCTAACCCTTCCCAATCCTTCTTTGGCCATAGTCCCTTTCTTAATAATTGCCTGCCTTCTTGATGAAATTGGAATCTTTAACTTTCTGAGTCTGTAGAATTTACTTTCTGGGAAGCTCAGAAGGAAAATATTCTCTTTCTGCCTCACAGAAATTGACTATCCTGCATAGCCTTTCAGCAAACTCACATTGACATACATCAGCCCATTGCTAGACAGTTTCTGCATCCCAAGCACTACAATTACATTTTGCCACTTACAACCACAACCACTGGACATTACCATGCATCAAAATGGTCTAGTTCAATGCAGATTCTGGCAGTCTATGAGGTTGAGTTCTTGGAAAAGTTCTTTCCTTGAATATCTATCCACAGTTTGTGCTACAGGAGGGTACCCTTATATTTTTTGCTAATGCATCTGAGGTTATTGTACCATGTCTCCAAAGTTCTTTGTAAGTTGGTCTTCCCCTGATTTTGTGGTCTATCCACATGGTCTAATGGAGTCCCCCTCTAGTCTTCACTGAGACTTGTATAAATGCTTATAGTCTGATTCGTCCAATCTTGATAAAAACTCTCCCAGCCCAGAAGAAACCTTTCATAATTAGTGATGAGGAGGTTATGAGCTATTAGATACCACCGATTCTTTGCCTAACAGCCACTTTTGCACAAGAAACATGATCTAGGTTAAAGCTTGTAGATTGGGGGAATGCACACCTGTGGTTAATCTAACCAGCAAGTGGATGTCACTATTGCCCTCAAACAAATTCAAATCAATATTATTTATCTGGCTGTCTTTGAAATATAACGAGGTCCCCTACATAAAATCTTCCACTACCTGTGGGAAACAGCAGGGGGGAACCTAAAGCATATTGGTAATTACCTGTTCCTGAAACAAAGTCTGTTTCTCTTAATTTTTCAGTATAGCTGCATACGCATGCAATATAAATCCTGGGATAAATGTGGAGGGGGAGAGGGAATAGGAATGGACATGAAGCCACTTCACTGATTGGTCAAATCCTGACTTTAGCAGGTTTTCTTCCATGCTGTGACTTTCCTTGTGTTCAGACAAAGTTAGAAGGGATCTTAATTAATTAGTGACTTGGATGTGGCTACCCTAACTAATTGGTGAGTTGGAAGTGGCATAAGTTCGAATTCTGGGGTCAGTACAAGGCCTGAATGCCAGTCACTTATCCACTGTTAATTACAAAAGGAACCAGAGAGATTCCCAAAACATCAGGTGTTATCCTGACTCCTTACTCTCAGGTCATATACAGTAGGAATTCAGAGAAGCTCTTTTTACATTCCATAGCAATCCTTCATAACATAATCAAGTCATCAATAAACATTTATTAAAGGCCTACTATGCTCCAGGTACAATTCTAGGCATTGGGAATAGGAAGGCAAGAGTGTACACAAAATAAATACAAGAAAATTTTGAGCAGGAAGGGATGAGCAGTCATGACCTCTCTCCCTTCCCTAGAGCCCTTACTTCCTCTTGTATATCGTATGTGTTGTTATTTAATTCTGACCAATTTTTCAGCTTTTAAAGGACAAATGTGGTATCATAATTCTTTGAGATTGTGTCATTTTCATTTTAATAATTGTCACTAATAAATACTTGATGGACTGGATTAAATAGCCCCAGTGGCATCAAGCACAGAGCTGGGTACACAAGAGGTGCTAGGCAGAGGAATATTGAAGGGAAACAAGGGAGGCAGTGCAAAAAGATTAAAAGATTGTAGGTTTGGGAATGGGAGGACCTGATTTCAAGTCTTTGAACCAGAGAAATCTGAGCTCAGATCCATCTCTGATGCTTGCATGACCCTCTATTTTTCAATTTCCTCATCTATAAAATGAAACGTTTGGACCAGATGGCTTCTTCGGTCCCTTCTAACTTTTGATTTATGAACCTATAATCTTATGACTTCTTTGGGCTCAATTTTCTTATCTGTAAATTAGGAGGTTAAACTAGGTAGTCTCTAAAGACTCTTAGATTCTAAAAATCTATGCTCTTCTGGCAAGTAAACTAGACACACCATACCAGGAAGATTCCTCCCTTCAGGAAGGGCTTCATCCTTTTGTCTGGCATATTTTGGGGGTGGGGCAGGTAGAAGTCGGAGGGGCAACTGGGGGGTGTTTTCCAGCTACTTGAGGATTGGCCTGTTGGCACAGAAGAGCATTAACTCTGTAACCAGAAGACATGAGGAATTAGAATAGTACTTCTGATGCTTTTTCTGATTTGTGACTGTTTAAGGCTTTAGTTTCCACTTCTGTAACATGAGGGAGTCGGACTACATGGTTCCTGAGGTCCCTTCTATGTCTAGCTCTATATGATTCTATTAACTATTACTCCTATTTTAGCCATGGAGTTGTAAAACAGCTTCAAGGAAAAACAAAACACCAGAGATAAGTCTCAGATGCTGGTTCAGATGAAGAGAAAGAAAGGACATTTGGGCAAAACCTTTAATAGCAGATAAACACCAGGAAGAAAAAAAAGAAAAAAGAAAAAGAGGGAAGCTTTAGGGGAAAGTGTGTTAGGGTATTATGAGTGGCAAAAATAAAATTTCAGGCATGACCAGTGATTTACCCATGTTCCAGCAGATCACAAGGGTCTCCTAAGTGAAATAAAAGGCTGAAATATAGCCCACTTTTATTTCTATTCCTGAGTCTTGTAGTGGGGAGGCTATTGTTAGTTCTGTTACTGAGTTCCAGATTAAGTCAGTTTCTGAGAGATATCAAATTACGTCAGCATTATTTCTCTAAATGTTCCAAATCATTGTTTTTCTCCCCATGGTGTGGATCATGAAGAGTGGGTAGATATGTTAGGAAGAACTTCATAGCAAGGGTAATCTAAGGGAAATCTCACAAGATTTCTAAGATAACTGGTAAGTGATAGAACTAGATGTGACTTGAGTGGTTCCTAGTCAGAAAAATAAAGAATTTGCATGATATAAAATCATAGAATTACCATTCCCTTCATTTTACTGCTGAGAAAACTAATGGTCAAAAAAAGTAGATTGCTTTTCCAAAGGTTACATAACTAATTTCATAGGTTGCCAAAGGTCTATGGAGAGACGTAAAGGGAGCACAAGAAGGTCCAACATATTGCTAATATTGCCTTACATGGATGAAATGGCATAAAAGATTTACTGTCCAATGGATATATGATCAGATAAAAAGAGTTGAGCTGGTTGTGTAGCCAGACTGAAGGATAAACAGATGAATAACTCATGTGCTGCACGGAAATCTATGGGTTATCTTTTCAAAATCTAGAGTAAGATCTCCAGAATTTTAAGAGAAGCTCCTGTGGAATATTTATGAAGGAATATAGACCAAAGTCATTCAGGGTGAAAGACATGAATGTATGACCCTGAAATCAATGAAATTGCAAATTCTTTGAGGGACTGAAGAGAAGTTCACAATTTGTTAGAGGAATGTAAATACCTGGGAACCCTTTGAAAAGGACAGTCAGAATAAAATTTCTCAAGGTTACAAAATTAATGGTATATCTCTGATTTCTACATACTGACATGAGGGCACTAAAATGTTCCTGGGTAAGCATCCTATATATTGTATCATTTTTCAGATAATTTTATGTTAGTCTATAGACCAAATGAATATAGGAGAAAGGACAAAAACTTTTATTAAGGACCTACTCTATGCCAGGCACTGAGCTGAGAACTTTATTTACAAATATTATCTCATTTGATACCCATAACAACCCGAAGGAGTAGGTGGCATCATCCCCATTTTATAGTCAAGGCAAATAATAATGGCCAAGTGATTTGCCCACACATAGTGAGTGTCTAAGGCTGGCTCCAGCCTTAATGATGCTGTATTCACTGGGCCCCTTAGATCCTATTTTTCTAGGATAGCTGTGTCCATAAGGTTTTCTTGCCTCCAGTTTCTCTCCTCCCCAAACCATCCATCATACAACTGCCAAATTGATTTTCATAAAATACAGATCCAACCATGCCACCATTCCTTATATCCCCATATACACTCACTCAAAACTCTTCAGTTGTTCTCTGTTGCTTTTAGCATAAAATATAGTCTGCTCAGTCTGATATTTAAACCACTATATAATCTGCCTCCCACCTACTTTTCTAGTCTTTTTCTATATTACTCCCTTTTGCTCTACTTTCCATTTCCATCAAGTTGGACTGGCTTTTTCTCATCCACAACAGTCCACTTTCTGTTTCTGTGTCTTTTTAAAAATACTTCCGTATATTTGGAATCCACTCTTTCCTTACCTTCATATCACTGAATGTTTCACTACCTTATAGACACAACTAAGACTCCACCTCCTACATGAAACCTTTGCTAATCCCCTCTCTCTTCATTTTTTTACTAGCCCTAGATGTCTCCTGAAATGACTTTGTATTGCTTAGTATTTACTTATGCATGTGTCCATTGCAGCCCCACAAAAGAATGTAAGCTCCTTGAGAGGAGAAACTGTTTCCTTTTTTATCTCTGTGTCCCCAAAACCTAGTGCCACACTTTAGGCTTAGAAAACGCTTAATAAATATTTGTTAAATTGAATTAAATTCTAACTCTAAATCCAATCCTTTTTTGACTGCTTGACTTTCCACTACATTTAGAAAAATATGTGTATAAGAATGCATCTATATTTAAATTTACATACATATGTATGCCTACAGGTAGATAAATAAGTAAATACATGTAAATCTACCTCGAATACTTTACAAAGACTTCCTAAACTGAAACATTCATCTGCATAGAAAAAATACTAGTTACTACCATTGAGAATTTACTAAATGAGACAATGGCATTCTTCCCACACTGACTTCAGCTGAGCCTGGGTGGCTTTGATTTAGCAGGTGAAGGAATCACCTTCATATTTTGCTTGTTAGCCCCAAACAGATTTTATTTGTTCAACCTCCCTTTATTTCTTTTTCATAATCATAAAGTTTGCCCTATACAAGGTTTGCTCAGATCACTACACAGTCCCTGTATCATTTTTATAGATCTGGTTTTTTTTAATGTGCTTATTTAAGTACCAAGTAACTTATCATAGTTTTATAATTGACTAAAAAGTTGACTCAACGTAAAATCTAAATTAAATTGAAAGGAAATCCAGACCCACATTATAAATTATCCTTCTTCCACCTGCAAGTATTTATTTTAGAAACTACTAAAGCACAAAAAAACAAAGTTTGCCTTAGCACAAAAAAAAGTTGGACAATTATAAACCAAAATTTATCCTGAAGGAAGAATGTTTTTTCTTTGCAGGGACACTAATAAAGGGGAAGAAATATAAGTGCTGCTTAGTGTGGGTTGCGAAATGCCTAAAATTTAAAATTAGAATAGTAGCATTTTTTTTCAGGACAAGCTCCGCTGAGCTTTTTACCCTGATCGACAGGCTTAGGGTGACATGACCTCATCTCAAAGATTTAGGCTTCAAAGGCCTCTTTGCAAACCTCTTGCTGATCACCTGGCCTTCTGCTTCTACAAACTGAATGTGTGAAAGTTTTGAAGCCTCCTTACCTTACATTAAAAATTTCCCTACCATCCTTCAGTCAATTACCCAGAGACCAAAAATATCCTTCCTTTACCACATCTCACTTTCAGCGTGCTGTGTTCTAAATCCATTATCATGGCCCTTTCTGCATACTACATCATTGGAGGAACAAGGCTCTGATGATGTAGGACAACCCACCATCATGTACATCACTAGATCTTTAGCCTCCTGATCAGCCAGGGGGGTTAATAAGCATTCCAGATGGCTTGCAATGCCTGAAGGAAGAATGGATAATCACACAGAGCTCCCCTCTAAACAATAACAAAATAAGACCACAGTAGCATGGGGCCTGCGCCTGCCAAAAATACTGAATGGCCTGCTCAGAACAATAAGACAGTATGATTGGGAAGCCATGCTGGTGCTCTTTCTCTTTACAGGTGAAGAGGGCCTTGGTTGCAATCAGGCAGGCCTGATGATGTTATGCAACAACCACAGTATAAAGCAAACCATAGATACTCAATAGCCTCTGTGAGTAGCTAAAGCCAGTGGAAGGTTCTCAGCCAAAAGCCAGCCTTTCTGCAGGTAACAGTAAGTATTCTATTAGCACCCTTTGTTTTGAATCCTGGAGAGGTTCCTGCACTGAGAAAGCAGATTGTTTGAGAAGACACCAGAAGTATTTTGTGACTTTTCAGGTAGTATCTATTAAACTTACTGTGGATTTTTGAATTATAGCCTGTCCCAAATTGTACTGAAGAAGGAATCTTTAAACTTAACACCCACTAACTTGTATGATAGGTTCAATAATGGCTCCCTAGCCAAGGGGACTACAGAATCCTGGAGTTCTCTAGAGTCCTAGTCCTCAGAAATTTTAGGACATGAAATAAAGATGTTGACATTCTATGTGTGTTATAGTATGGTATAAGATCCAAGAAGGGAGATGGAAAGAGGGGTCAGAGCCTGATTGTCAAGGGCCTTGAAGGTCAATGCTAAGGAGTTTGGTATTTCATCCACTGACAATATAGAGCAACTGAAGGCTTTTGAACAATGTTATGACATAATTATCTCAGTGAATCCAGAAGAATCATCTGCTAGCAATGTGTAGAATGAATCGTTATGGTAAGAGACTCAAGGAAGGGGGACTTACTAGAAGGCTATCCAGTTAGGGAAGGAATTGAGGGTCTGCAGTAATATGGTTGTAGTAGGGATAGACAAAATGGAAGAGATGTGGAAAACAAGTGCTTCAGAAATTTTAAATGACAGAAATTGGTTATTCGTGGGTTGTGAGTAATAGAGAAGAAGGAGATGAAGCTGAATCCATGGTTGTGAGGATAGGTGACTCAGAGAATTGCCAGAGATGTAAGAGTTGTGTATAGGAACCTGAAAGTTCATAAGTTGGGCCACTAAGACTTTAAAGTTTTATATGCAAAGTGAAGCCATTGAACTGAGTCATAGCAAATCAGACCAAGCAAACATGTCAACCCTGCCCAATTTTTTTTAATGGTCATCAAAATTACAACTTCAGCTCGTGGCAGTAATTAGTTATAAGTGAGGATCAGTTTAAACTTCAACCTTGGGTCCACTATGTATGTGTGTGTGTGTAAAGCTGTGTTTCAAATTATTCATTTCCTCTGAAATGAATGAAAAATATTATTCTGAGAAAGGATCCCTATGGTTTACCAGGCTTCCAAATGGGTCCATAACACACTCAAAAATAGTTAAGCTAAGGTTATGCAATCTTTAGACTGATAGACATGAGAATACCAAGGATCATAGGATGGCAAGAAAGATGAACAAGAGTTCTGAGTTCTAGTTCTGAATATTTCACTAACTGAGTGATCTTCAGTAATAGTAATCCATATATTTACGTAGTGCCTTAAGATTCACAAAATGTTTTCTTCATTAAAAAACCTGCAAGGAAGGATGTCTATCACTCTACACCTTAGTTTCCTAAATCTGTAACATAATAGATTATGTTTATCTGGACTTTTACACTTAAAAAGCTTTTGCATTTGATTATTACCACAGCACCATTAGGTAAGTTTTGTCCTTTGTTGTCGAAGAAGACCAGGCCGTCAGAGAAATAATGACGTGGCTTACACTTGACTTTGTTTTAAGTGAGGGAGGGCTGTGCAGGTCACCAGCCTCACTTCTCCTCCAGAGCCATCTGAATCCAGTGACCAGATAGTCATCAGGATGACTGGAGATGACCCAGGATGAAGGCAACTGGGGTTAAGTGACTTGCCCAAGGTCACACAGCTAGTGAGTGTCAAGTGTCTGAGGTGAGATTTGAACTCAGGTCCTCCTGACTACTGCACTGGTGCTCTATCCACTGCACCACCCAGCTGCCTCTGTCAGATGAGTAGTGCAAATATAATTATTCCCTTCTTACCACTGCAAAAGTGGAAGCTCAAAACAGTTAAATAGTTCAACCAAAGTGGCAGAGCTGGCTCTCAGATACAGGTCTTCTTACTCTAAGGAGACTCTCTTTTCTACAATAGACTTTTTCTGAAACTATACAGCTGAACTAAACAGTCTCCTTCATCTCTCTGATTCTCAAACTGTGATTCCTCGTGTCTCTTTCCTATCTCTCCAGTCATCCCCTTCCACACTGTGATCAATCTACGCTGGGCTCCTTGTGCTTCCTTAAATGAGACACTGTCTCCCATCTCCTTGACTTCACAGTATCTATTCCTCATGCCTGTTCTCTCTGGATTCCTGCAAGACTCAGATCAAATCCTACCTTGTGTAGGAGGTCTTCCCCAGTCCCTCTCTTCTCAACTAAGGATGCCTTTCATTCTCAGCTTATCTTCTATCACTTTTATATCAAGTACACACTGAGTTACATGTTATCTTCCCCATTACATTCAAGCTGCTTGAAGGAAGGGATTACTTTTGTCTTTATATCTATATTGTTTATATCTCTAGCCTGGAACACAGTAAGCACTTAATAAATGCTACTGACTAAGTAACTGACAAGTATCTGATTTGCTAGAGTTTTGTCAGGAAAACAATAACTAAAATTCTTTGTTATTTTGCATGACCAAAAATAAAAACAAAAGTTCTCTTGGAATGTTTGGGTTCTTTTGTTAGTGTTTTGTTTTTACAGGAATTAAATGGGAGGCACTTTGATGTTAATACCAGGTGTATTACCTAAAATAAATATAGCTTATTTCAATGAGGTGTTCTGGGGAAGGACGAGTGAAATCTAGAAAGCTTGCTGGCATACGGTTCTCAGGAACTGTACAGAACAAAAGTATCCAGAACTCCTGTCAGCAAGACCAGAAAGATTCCTCAGCTCCTTATCTTAATATTGTATTAGAGGGATTTTAATTGTGCTAACACACCCACAGACCTCCAAGGGTTAACTGCCCACAATGTAATGAATTCAATAATGATGAGTTAAAAAAGGTCTAATTAGCAAGTAACCACTTTATTATGAAAGAAAATGGTAATGAATTTAATAGCTCAAAATCATTAACAATATTTAGTTTGCTGGTACTTGTTCTCTATTATCCTCATTAATATGAACATTTAATATGTTTTAAAATGGATTTGTAATACTTTCTGTGCCATGAGGTTACACTGACAGAAAGAGTGTAATTATTCTGGTAATTGTTATCACTGTATGTTTGTGCTCCCAATAGCAGTATATTTAGGTGTTAATACCAAAAAAAAAAAAATAAAAGTAATTAAGAAAGGGAAGATTTAAAACCTAATTAAACAAAAACTCAAAAAAAATTATCTGAGTCCACTACAAGAAAAGAAGTTTAGAAAGTAATTGCTTTGGAAAGTTTTTTTCCCCTTATTAATTCATTTTCCTATTGTTGTGGCTAAAAAATACTGACATCTAAAAGAAAATTGTTATTAAGAAAACAAAAGAAGAGGCGGATTTTGAGGCTTGTGTTTCACAAGGCAGGGGCAAAACAATTCTTCAGAAGATGTCCAGCTGTCATCCAAGGTGATCGTAAGTTCAGCGCTGATATTTGCCATCCACTTATGCAAACCTTGGATTTTGCTGCTTGACTTGTTTATCCCCTACTCTATGTTTTTCCCTGTGATCCTTGGGCATCTCTGAGCCATCTCCTTCTCTGCTTAGGTAACCAAAGTCATTATATTCTTCTCGCTATGAAATTTGGTAACCAAGAAATGATCTTAAATTCATTGCTGCTAAATTGTAAATGATTGGTAACATCTCAGGGTATTGGCAGAGATCAAAGCAATGAACTCAAGGAATGATAATCCTAAAGAAAATTATTATTGTGGTTTTTTATTTTTATTATTTACTATTACTATTATAGTTTGGGAAGACTTGTTGCTCCTAAACCATATGTCATGAGTTGTACCTTCCTATGTCCACATAAAAATGACGCTAGGCCAACTAAGAGCATACAGTGCAGAGTACCACAAGAGATGCTGTGATTAGCACAATTTAAAAACAAATCTTACTCAATTGCCCTGATTAAGTAACTGTGTTGAGTCAGACTAATGACTTGTCAGAGCCCAAATCAAAATCAATACCAAATTAGAAGAATGAAAGTGCAAAAATTGCTGCATGTAATAAAAATATTTCCAATTTGACTTCAACAAGCTATTGACACCTGAAAATGAAAAATAAATAAAAGAACAGACAACAGCACCACTTATCACAATTTCCTGTGGAAGTTTAACCAATAATAATTAGACACTATATGAAAAGATTAAAAGACCCTCAAAACTCCCTTGCCACAAGAAGAGATATCAGTCAAAGAAAAGACCATTTTAGAATTAAACTCATCTATGAAAGTTTTCAGAAGGCAACTGGGCAGCCTGGTGGAGAGAGTGCTAATCCTAGAATCTGGAGCTATGAATTCAAATCTGGACTCAGACACTTAATAGCTGTAGCCCTGGGCAAGTCATTTAACCTCTTAATCCATTGGAAAAAGAAATAGCAACAATGCCAGTATCTTTGCCAAGAAATCCCACGGATGGTATGGTTCATGGAGGCACAAAGAATTGGACGCGACTGAATGATGGAAGAACAACAGCTTGCAGAGGAGGGAGGTGGATGATCATAACCCCTTAAAGCTGCAAGAAATAATAACTGGGAGAAATATCTACAGAAACCTTGGAAAGAAGCTCAATTTGACCAAGTCATCCCTAAAGCATTCAAACAGAATTGTAAATGTCAAGCAGGAAAAACAAAAGTCAAAGTCTGTCAACATTTTAATAAAAAATTATTTATTTCATCAGCATTGCAGAATCCACTGTATTTAGGCCCTTATATTACAGTCTTCGATGTACTTTACAAGGAAGTGCAAATCAAATAGAAGAAATATTGAACTATGGAATAACTGATCTGGATTAAATATACACAGAGGGAATCTGTGAAGAAGGATCCCTTATGCAGAGTGAGTCCTCCAAATTCTCCTGTTACTGTCTGATGTGTTAGCTTTATAAAGACTCAGAACATCTTTAGAATATCTTAAATGACACCCATAATTAAAGAATTTTATTCTTACTATCTACAAGGAAAACAAAGTGGATAAAGAATATCATTGCTTATTAAAATTAGCTTATTAATCATAGCTTATTAAATTATTAAAATTAAGATTAAAATACATGGACAATATTGCAGATTGTTTAGCAATGTATATATCTTGGACTGCAGAGGCTGATGAACAGTGACTTAGTCCCAAAATAGAACAGAATGAATATATAGCATTGACATGAATTTGGAAAATAGGATAGCACTAAGATGTGGCATCTTCATCAGTCTTGCTAATAACATCTGATATCACTGATAACATCATCTATCTGATTTCACTGGGAAGGTGTGTTCCCTCCCCACCTTACATGGTAGAGATGATAACCAGTTGTCACATAGCAAGGAGGCAACTTTCTTTTTATTTTTTCCCTATAGGTTAATTTATTTAATTTTAGTTTTTAACATTCACTTCCAGAAGCTTTTGAGTTGTAAATTTTCTCCACCCTCCTCCCCCCTTCCTAAGATAGCATGTTATCTGATAAAGGCTCTACATATACATTCTTATTAAACATATTTTCACATTAGATATGTTGTAAAGAAGAAATAGAATGAATGGGAGAAATCACAAGAAAGAAAAAAAGGAGAGAGAAAGCAAATAGGAGGCTTCGATCTTCATCGAGACTCCACAGTTCTTTTCCTGGATGTGGATAGCTTTTTCCATCATAAGTCTTTTGGAGTTGTCTTAGATCATTGTATTGGTGAGAAGACCTAAGTCTATCAAAGTTGGTCATCACCCAATGTGACTGTTACTATGTACAGTGTTCTCTTTTTCTGCTCTTTTCACTCAGCATTAGTTCATATAAGTTTTTCCAGATTTTTCTGAAGTCCACCTGCTCATCATTTCTTATAGCACAATAGTATTCCATTACATTCCGATTCCCTAATGGATGGACATCACCTCAGTTTCCAATTTTTGGCCACCACAAAAAGAGCTGCTATAAATATTTTTGTACATGTGGGTCCTTTCCCCATTTATAAGGTCTCTTTGGGGTACAGCCCTAGTAGTGGGTAGTAGTGGGTCAAAGGGTATGCCCATTTTTATAACCCTTGGGGCATAGCAAGGAGACAACTTTCAATCTTGGACAGTTCCTCTTGCTTTGTGGATGTGGTCACTGAAAAGTCAAAGGGAGGTGGTTTTCTGTCTATTCACTAGCTTATTTAGACCTACTCAGGTTCATAAGTGACTTATTCCTGGCACAGTTTATTATAGGAGCTTGTATTATAATTTTGACTGAGTTGAAGAGCATGCTCAGTGGTGAATGATTGTAAGTGATCTGACTTGAGCAGAAATGGCAGATAGAGCACCAGCTAGGACTTCTGGAGAATTTATTGGGAGTCTTTCTTGTTTTCTTTTCTAGTCAGCCTTTAAGATCAGTCTGATCTAGCTTTCTGTCCTAGATTCCTCATCTACTGAAGGACAGAGCAATTGATAGGGATAGGGAGAGATTATCTTCTGTAGGGAGACATTGGTAAAAGGTCACTTTTCAGCTGGATAGTGTTGTGGATGAAATGCTGAGCCTGGAGTCAGGAAGGCTCCTCTAAGGAATATACATACACACACACATTCACACACATATATACACGTATGTATACATGTGTATATAAAATACACATATATGATATAGGTACACATACACAATATATGTATATATACATATATACACATACATATATATACATATAAAACACATATATAATAAATCCTAAGGAAACTACATAAATACTACCTATTATTTTTCTCCTACTCTTATTCCACTTCCTCTTCTTTTTAGGTATTTATCAACTGCATTTAATATTTTCAGGGTTATTTTTGCAAAGTCTACTTGCATTATATTTAAATACTTTATAGATTTATATGTTGTTATTGAACTAAAAATTCCATTAATAATAAAAACTAGAATTGTTACGTAGCTTTAATATTTGCAAAGCGCTTTAAATATGCTATTTCGTTGATTTCTTATATCAACCTAGGAAATGGGTGTTACTTTTATCCTCATTGTACAGACAAGGACACTGAGACTGCGAGAGGTTAAGTGATTTGTTCAGGATTATACAGATAATAAGTGTCTAAGGCAGGACTAAAACTCAGACCTTCCTGTTAAGTGCCCCATTCAATCCACTCTACTCCCTGGCTGCCTTAATAGTTCACATGCTTTATAATTAAATTCGTACCAGATTGTTATGTTCATTAGTGATTTGATAATTTCTAATAAAGCCTGGTTGCTAGTAATTCTCAATATATTTCTCTCCCTCAAGCAAAATTGTATATTTACTTTGTGAGGTTCAGTTTTCCTGGCCCTCTATGGCAAATGAAAGAATAAATGAATGAAAAAGGATTTATTAAACTTTTATGATGTGTCAAGCACTTTCATAAGTGCTAGGATACAAGCACAAAAGTGAAAGAGTCTTTATTTTTAAAGAGGAATTCTAATAGGGAGAGGCAGCAACTAGAGCGAGTGATGACGGGGGGAGGATGTTTTGTTCTCATGAGTTACAGGGATGGTGATTGAAACATTAAAGCATTTAATTGATATTAGAGCAATTTGTGGAAAGGGGAGAGGGATGTAGATGACAATAAGCCACATGGGAAAATGGATAGATGAAGAAGATGACTTCGATGAGTTAAGAGTTGAAGGTCTCCTTCTAGTTGTAGACTCTGGAGATGTGGCTTGGAGATCATTAATAGCATTTTCACAGATGCCAAATTTCTCCCTGAGAAAGGACTTACATTTTAACATAAATATTTCTATATTCTTTTAGTGGTGCTATATGACTATGAAACACAGAATACTATAGCCTCTGAAGAATTCTAATCATTAGTCTCTCAAAGGTCAATGAGGGGATATATGTAGAAAAGTGCCTTAACAATGCAGAATTTTGGCACAAAAGCATCATAAAAGATGTCATCAAAGAGATCATAGAATTATAAATTTAGAAGTGGAAGGGACCTTACACAATCTACTCCCTCATTTTCCATTTAGGAAATGGGACCTGAAAGGTTATATGATATAACGTACCTGTAACTCAAGGTCAAATTAAACTCTCCACTGTAACACCATGCCTCGAAGAGGAGGAAGGCCAGTCATATGTCAAAAGGGAAGGATAACACATAGAATGCCTATATGTTCCATTCATAGCCATGTTAACACCCAAGAGAGCTAGAAAAATTACCCTTGGCCTTTTGGGTGGAAATCATAGGAGGATATGGACAAGATTATCATAGGGTGAGAAATGTAGATAGGTTTCCATTTGAACCATTGGAAGAAGTACCATAGAAGGGAGGTAACAAATCTCTCAAATTAGTTATACAAGTATATGGCCCTCAAGGAGGTTTAGAATCTATTTTTTTCTTAAATCATACATGTAGTGATAGAAGGTGCCTTAGAAGCACTGGTATAATAGAGAGCATATTGGACTTGGAAACTGACCTTGAATTTTGCCTGTGATACTTACTTGCTATGCCAAGTCATTCAACTTGTCTGATCCCGTTTCTTTATCTATAAAATGGGAACAAGGCATGTGTGGTGCTCATAGAGCATATTTCTCCATAGATTATGTGAGCTGATTATTGGTGGTGATGGTGTTGGGGATGTTTTTTTCCAAACTTTTATTCTTTTTAGAAATCCAACTTAGTCATAATGGATCCACAACTTTTTCCCCTTTAAATAGCCTTTTTCACCACAATTAAATATCAAGACAATTTTTAGCATCTATCTTTATAAAATTTTGAGTTCCAAATTTTTTTCTCCTTACCCTCCCCTCTTCTGAAAATGGTAAGCAGTTTGATATAGTTTATACATATGGTATCATGTAAAACATATTTCCATATTCATCACAGTTGTGAAAGAAGAAACAGATCGAAAAGAAAAAAAAACATAGGAAAGAATAGAGTAAGTGAAAAAATGTGCTTTGATCTGCATTCAGAGTCCATCAGCTCTTTATTTGGAAATGAATAACTTTTTCTTTTGTGAGTCCTTTGTACTTGTCTTGGATTATTGTGTTGCTGAGAAAAACTGTCATTCATTATTGATCAACACAAAATGTTGCTGATAGTGTGTACAACGTTATCCTGGTTCTGCTCATTTTACTTTGCATTAGTTTGCACAAGTCTTTCCAGTTTTATTTTTTTCTGAAATGTACCTGTTCATCATTTCTTATTGCTAAATAGTATTCCATTACATTCATATACCACAAATTATATAGTCATTTCCAAAAAAGGCATGCATCCACCCAGTTTCCAATATTTTACCACCATGAATAGGGCTGCTATAAATATTTTTTTCACATGCAGAACTTTTCCCCTTTTTTATGGATATGGACCTATTAGTGGTATTGCTGAATAATGGTTTGGTTGCAAAGACTTTACTTCCAAATTGCTCTCCAGAATAATTGGATCACTTCTCAACTCCACCAAAAGTGCCTTAGTATCCCAATTCTCCCACATCCTCTCCAACATTTACCGTTTTCCTTTTTTGTGATATTAGCCAATCTAATTGGTGTGACATGGTATTTCAGAGTTGATTTAATCTTCATTTCTTTAATCAAAAGTGATTCAAAGAACTTCTTTAAATGACTATAGATAACTATGATTTCTTTGTCTGAAAACTGCCTATTCATATCCTTTGGCCATTTCTCAATTGGGCAATGGTTTGTATTCTCATAAATTTTATTCAGTTATCTATATATTTGAGAAATGAGTCATTTAGCAGAGAGAAACTTGCCATAAAGATTGTTTCCCAGCTTTCAGAGCTTTTTTTCCTTCTAACCTTGGTTGCATTGTTTTTGTTGGTATAAAAGCTTTCCAATTTAATTTTATCGAAATTACCTACTCAATGTTTTGAAATGCTCTTTGTCTCGTTTGATCATGAATTCTTCCCCCCACCCCCAAAACATCTGACAAGTAGACTGATTTTTGCTCTTCTAATTTGATTGCTTCATTGTCTATGATACCTTTTAGCAAGATGTAATTTCCTTCCTTATCTCTTTTAATTAGGTCTATTTTTGCTTTTACTTTGTCTCAAATCAGGTTTGCTACTCTTGCTTTTTCTTTCTGTAACCTCTGTTGAAGCCTAATAGATTCTGCTCTAGTCCCTTACCTTTTCTCTGTGTGGGTCTCTGTGGGTGGCGCTGTTGTTGTTAGCAGTTCTGACAAAGTATGTAACTATTTCCAGAACCCTGAGGCTTTGAGTCCTGTTGGAGGAGAGTAGGTCGCTATTTTGGTCACTGTTTTCTTCATATTGAGGAAGTGGACAAGGATGATCTCTATCTGTTCTCCTAAATATGGCTAGCTTAGGAGAAATTATTTTTAGGTTCAAATTGTTGCACTGGTCACTATCTCTTAAAGGAGGGGTGCTGCAAGCTTATATTCAAAGGCTTGACTCCTTTACCACCAAATTTTAGTGACACAAAAAGTCATCACCAATAGTGAATAGGGAATAAAGCCCTTCTATCCAATAGGTTACAAATAGAAATCAGAGACATCATACTGGTTAGAATGTACCAATGAAATATCTCAGATTGAGAGAGACAGAAACAGAGAGTTAGTTAGTTGATTAGTTGTAATTGATCTCAATCTAAGTGAAAATTCCCCTAAATTTCTAGAGCAGCCAACTGGAAATGAAAGGAGTTTTGGGGAAAGGGAAATTCCTATCCATGTCTGCCTTCCTAGGTTTGTTTTCTTTCTCTCTAGAATTTTCCCTGGATAGAGATTTAGACTATATTCATCCTCTTGGCATAGAAGGGAAGAAAATAGTCTCCTCTTTCAAGTTCTCCTACCAACTTCACCCCTCACTGAAGCATGCAGTGTTAAATCATCATTTTCTCTGTCAATAAAGATAGTCTTCTGTAGATGAACCAGGTTTGAACCCTAGGTTATATGGGGATAAGAATACCTGTCATAGTTATTTCAGTCTCCCTGTGAGGCTTAAAGGAGATAATGAATGTAATGCAATTTGTGATCCTCAAAACATTGTAAAGATAAACATTATTATTAATTCTAATTACCTGTGAAGAAATATCCATGAGAAACTTGAAAAAATATTTCTTCCATGTGACTCCAAATCACAGGACTTTTCTTGTCCTTCTTCCTGCTCTTACTGGTCTAAACAGGTGAAAATAGGAAGTCCAGGCCACATTTGCTTAGGGGCTTAGGTTTAGGCTGGCATCAGCAAACAAGAGACAGGGGAGAAGAAACTATCTGAAATTGACATTTGAGGTTCAGTCAGAGGAGTTTCTTCAAGTCTCTCTCTTTTTTTTTTTACACAGAAGAAAGTGAGTCCTAGAAAGGTTAACTGATTTTCAAGGTCATGTATCTATTACAACTAATGAATAGTAAGTAACAAAGCCAGATCTGGAACCCAGGGCTCTTGATTTCCAGTACAGTGTTCTTTGGACCCTACTCTCTGAAACCATGAGAGAACAATATGAAAAATGCAAAAAATCAGTTGGTAAGTTACAAGATACAAGTTATAAGACCAGAAAACACAAATGCAGTACAATACTTCAGAGAATTCAGAACGCAGTGATGGCAAAAATGATCAGAGAAGCTTTTATGAACTGGTGAGATTTGAGCTAAGGCTGGGAGGACGAGTAGGATTTGGAAACTCTAGAGAGCAGAGATAATCAATTAATAAGCTTTTATTAAGCATCCACTGTATTCCAAGTGGTGGGTCTGACCAGTCCTAGGGATTTAAAGAAAAAGCAAAAACAATTCTTGACTTAAGGGAATTTGCATTATAATGGGAGAAATGATAAGTACATAAATAGTGATATATAAATTACTTATTAGTAGAAGGCCAGAAATATTAAAGGAGAAGTCACTAATCACTAGAGGTGGGGAGGTTGGGAAGGTGGAGGAATAAGGAAAGGTCTCCTGCAAAAAGGTGATATTTGATCTGAAACTTAAAGGAATCTGTAGATTCTGAAAGGGAGAGAGCAGTAATAGAAATTTATTGTAGAGCCCTTATCAGATTGCATGCTGTCTTGGTGAGGAAAGGGGAGAAAATTTAAAACTTATGGAAGTGAATGTTGAAAACTAAAAGCTAATTAATTAATTAGAGAAAAAGGGAGACAAATGAAGGGATAATATTATAGGCATAGGAGACAGCCAATTCAAAAGTAGGAAGACAAGAAATACAGTGTCATTCATGAAGATTATCAAATAGTCAATTTCAATTGTGGTAGACTATAGAGAATGTGGAAGATAGTGATGATGTACATATATTTTCCAGGAGCCTGGACAAATATCAACATCTCAGGTTCTGAAGAGTTTCAAATGTTAAATAACTGATTTTATATTTGACCCTAAAGGTAATAGAGAGCTAACAGAATTTGTTGAATTACAGGATAGGATATAGATGGAATGCTACATATTGAGACCTACATTTTAGGAAAATCACTTTGGCAGCTAAATGGAAGGCACATAGGAGTAGAAAGCAGCTTGATGCAAGAGACCAGTAAGGAGACTATTAGAATTATCCTGAAGACAGTAAATGATGACCTGAAACAGAATGGTGAGCGTGTGAGTGGAGAAAAATAGACATATATATCCAAGAGATGACAAAAAGAAATAAGGAAATCAGATCAAGGGCAGGTAAGTTTTAACAAGTAAGGAAAGGAAAGAAAAACAAATCTCAGAGTTGCTAGTGAGAGAATTCCTACCTTAAACTATTGAGTGGCAACCTTGAAGTTGCTACATGCTGAAAGGAGAAGTTGAGAAAAATGTCATCCAAGGTGTGATGCATGCTAGAGTAACAAATGGAAGAAATACAAGGGAATTAAGACACACCATGATACCATTACCCAGCCTTTCTCAGGACAAGTGTTCTTAGGACAGTAAACTTAATCCACTGAATTAAAAGGAATAATGATGTTTCTTTTTCCTCCTGATGTTAACTCTCTCAAATTACCCAAAGCTTTATGTACCTTCTCTCCCAGTCCAACAATCCCTGTGCTTTGTCAGAAAATAAACCCCACTTCTTTCTCCAGCATTTTTGCTTTATACCTCAGCTTTCTTTTATAGTGAGGAAAAAAAAACTTAACCAATATGTATTTTCCACTGAAGTCTGAGCCCCAGGAAAAGAAAGAAAAAAAAAGGAAAGGAAGAAAGGAACCACACAAAACCAGTTGTTGAGATCCATAAAATAAGTTGTATGTTATCTCATATTTTAATCATTCAAGATATGGACAGAGTAGAAACCAGACTCATTCTGTTGGTTAGTGTTATTTATCAGGTAGAGTGGTCTCTAACGACAATGAAGTAGCACTAACCCAGACAGCAGTCCTTAAGCCTATTGCAGTGTATAAATATCCCTGCTGAGAGCCTAACAGAAACTCTGTTGTGCCATCAACACAGAGGAGCTAATAAGTACAAATATACTTCAAAGAACAGTCTTATCTGCCCCTCATGAGCATATGTAGGTCTTACCAGAATACAAAGAATGAATATTATATGTACAATCAAGGAGGAAGAATATATTTTATAATAATTAACTGTTACAAGGCATCCTTCATAATTAATATATACATATATTAGTTATAAATTACATATCTTATGTGTGTGTATATTAGAACTTGTGAGAATCTCAAAACAGACGTACTTCATTCCCCACTGTTGAGATGTTTTTTTAAAAGATGCATATCTCCTTTTCAGTGTTTTTATTACTATAGGGAAGCTAATAAGTTCCAGGCTATTCTCATTGATTTTTTTTCCTCTAGAGGAAAATAAAGATGAGGCACATTTTGGGGAATAAAAAAAAATGAAAGCAGAGAATTACAAGGATTATAAATATTATTAAATATAATAATTGGATGTCAAATATAAACTTTACTGAACTTGATAATATCTTTTGATATATATATATAAATATGTATATACATGCATCTATGGCTATGTCTGTGTACATAGATATGGATATTTGGATGTGTTTTTGTCTCTGTCTCTGTATGTATATGTGCAGGTCTATATGTCTATGTATATTGGAAGACATTGGGGAAATAATATCTTTCATATTTTTTCTGCATTCACATAGCTATTATAAGTATTAATTAATTGATTCAGGAATAGTGCTTAGGAAGTAAAGTTATGTGGTTTCCCCAAATAAAAGTTCTCCTGTATTTTTTATAGAGATAACTGTGTCTTGTTTTGGTCATATCTGAAAATCTACGTCTCATTTTGTTTCTCTAGTCCATCACCACTCTACCAAGAGCTGGGAAGCATCAGCCTTCTGGCTTAATGATTGGTCATTGCATTGATAAGTGTTCCGAAGTCTTTCCAAGTTGTCCATTATCATGTAGTTAAGGTATACTTTTTTTAAACTGGTTTTAATACTTCACTCTTCATCACTTAATATAAGATTTCCCATGTGTTTCTGAACATTTCATGTTTGTCATTTCACATTCAGAAATGAAAATTTGTTCAGCCATTCCATCCATGGACTGGTACTCATTTTGTTTTTCATTCTTTGCTTTTAAAAAAAAATGCTACTAGTCATTGTTTGTTTTTACATGTGGGTCCTTTCCCTACTGCTTTAATCTCTTTGGAACATAAACTTGGTAGTAGTGGCACTGATGGGTGAAAAGGTATGCATACCTTAGTGACTTTGGGGGATATAATTTCCAAAATGGCTGAACCATCTTACAGCTTCACCAGTGCAAAAATGTATTTATTTTCCTACTGCCCTGATAATCATTGTAATTTTTTCTTTTTGTCATTGAAATGTGATGGATGTGACGGGAACTTTTGAGATGTTTTAGTATTCATTTCCATCATTATTAATAATTTACAGCAACTATTCCATATGAGACTTGATAACCTGAATTTCTTATTTTGGGATTTCCTTGTTCATATCCTTTCAACATTTCTCTATTGGAGAATGGCCATTGTTATTATATAATTGTATCAATTCCGTATATACCTCTCAGCCTCAATTTTCTAATCTGTAAAATGGGGATAGTAATGGCACATTCACAATAGGATTGTTGTGAGGATAAAATGAGATAACTTGTACAGTGCTTTGTAAACTGATATATGAGTGGTAATCATCATCATCATTCAATAGAATTATTGAATTTAATTTTCTTTATTTGACATAATTCCCTACTTTACTAATCAGGGCCATATTTGACTTATAGGAAATGGATAGGATGCCTTATTTATTTATTTTTCAATCAATTTCTATAAAATTAGAATTAATATTTTTTTCAAAATATTTGATAAAATTCAGTTGTAAATTTGTCTGGTACTGCTTTTTTCTCCGTTGGGAAATCATTCATTTCTATTTTATGATCAATTTATTTAAATTCTCTATTTCTTGTCCTTTTTAATCTAAATATTTTGTGTATTTGTAAACATTCATTTTGTTGAAGTTAACATTTTGTTTGGTATACAATTGAATAAAGTCAATATTAGAAATTTCTTGATTTCTCTTCATTTGTCTTGCATAACAATGGTTCATTTCTATATTGGCAACTTGATTTTCCTAACTCATTTAAAAATGAGAGAAGCTAATTTGTTTTTATAAAATACTACTTTTAGTTTTATTGATTCAATAAGGATTTGGGGGACTTGTGATTTTGTTAATTTCTTATTTTATTGTCAGAATATCTATTTTTTGTATAATTTGGGCTTTTTGATTCAGTGAGTATCTCTGTTTTTAGTGTTAGTTGATTGCTACCCCTGCTTTGTAAAAATTTCTTAAAGTCTAATATATTCTATTCTAATATTTTTATTTTAACTTGAAATTTTGTAGTTTCAAGTGTCTTCCATGGGAACAACATACTAAACCATTCTGCTACTCCTCTGATTATGGGTGAGTTCATTCCATTTACATTTATGGTTATGATTAATAATAATTTTATACAGTGCCCTGTCTTTTCTTCTCTTTTCTTTACAGTATATAAAAATATGGTGAAAGAAAAGGCATTCAATCAATAGTAATTATTTATATTTTAAATGATCTAATTGCCCTCCTTTGCTCCTCTTCTCTTTATCTAATCAGATATTGGCCAATGATCCTTATTCTTCCTTTCTCACTTTGAATCTCCCCATACCCTCCTTTACTCTACCTTCCCTTCTAGACCAACCTTTCTTCTTTCCCTGTTACCACCTGTTTTCCTACTTAATTTAATATATTTCTATCCTAAACAATTTGGTTTTTTTTCTCCTCAATTCTCCTTCACTCATGTCAGATGAGTGAGATTCATGAGCTATACTCCCTATTTACCTTCCCCTCCTTATTTTTATATTTTTTCTCATATAACACAATTATGAGACATAGTAAACTTCTCCCTATTATGTTTCATTTCTTCCCCCATATATCACTCCCCCTTTTTATTATATGTCTTAAAACAAAAAGTTCAAATGCAAGTCACCTCTAGGTCCTGTATATGTTTTTACTTACTCCTTATGTGACCCTAAAATCCAATGATTAACTGAAGAGACACTGGTCTCTTCTGCACTTTTAAAAAGTGAAAACTTCATCATATTTTAGTCCTCCCTGATTTCTCAGGTGTTATTTGCATTTCTATGCTTCTTTTTGCTTCATATTGGCTTTTCAGAAGTTGATCGATTCAATCTTTATACTTTTATTTTGCCCTCTTCTTCAGATAGAAATTTTCCTATTATGATCATGAACTATTCAGGCTTTTCAATTATCATGGTTTTTAGGGAGATCACATAGTCTTAAAAGCTCTCTCCTATACTTGTTTTTCAGGTCCGTTATTTATCAGAGTTATATATTCTTCTATGTTTCAGATACTTTGACTTTATTCTAAAATATCTTCTGCGTATAAGGTTGAGTCTTACTTTCTCCATTAAGTAATATCTTTCAGGGTGTTTGCTACATAAGTAAAGATTTCCTTACATTTCTTCCATTATCTTCCATCAATTCCCCTTCTGTTTTATTTTTCCTTTTGCTTCATTTCTTCCAGCCATTCTTCTATACTTTGCAGTCAAACCATTCTTTTCTCTAAGGTTCTACTTAAATCTCCTGAAGAGTTACTATTTACTTCCAATTTTATCTCTTGGAAATTTCTCAAACATATAGGATTTCTTTTTTGTGTCTATGGTTGTATTTTATTTTATTCATGTCATCCATCTCAGTTTCTTATTTGGGACTTAGTACTTGAATCAAACTCTATTCATGCAACTAGTCTTGATTGACAGAGGTCAGGTGTTGTTTGGTCCTGTTCCCTAGGTAGCTTTGCTATCTATCTATCTATCTATCTATCTATCTATCTATATATATGTATATAGTTTTAATACTTAACTCTTCATCACTTAATATGTATGGGTATATGTATACATATATATATATACATATATATGTATACACACAAATATATTGTCAAAATTATATATAATATATTTAAAATATGTTACATATCAACATTATGCATATATAAACAAAAATCTTTCACTTTCTCATTTCAATCCTCATCCCCCACTTGAGAACAAAATAAAAACCAAGCCCTTGCTACAAACATATAAAATCAAGCAAACCAAATTTCCCCATTGGTCATGTCCAAAAAAACTCTCATCAAATGTCTCATCATAGATTCCTTTTCTTCACTTTTCTCTCAAGAGGTGGTTAGCATGTGTCATCACTGGTCCTCTAAAGTATGGTTAATCGTTATGCTCCTCAGTTACTAATCCTTTCAAAGTTACCATACTCTTGGTAATTATGTGTCCCTGTTTCTTATGGTTTTGTGGTATTAATTGTGTCCCTGGTTCTCTTCGCTTCACTCAGTGTCAGTGTGAGTACTGGCCTCTTGCTAAGGCTGAATTCGTAGAAGTGACTCCATGTTTGGCTACTCATTGACCACCTACCTTTATACTATAAAGTTCCTATGTACCTAACAAATGTCTTGGTCAGGTATATTTAAGTTTAGGAATGAAAAGTTACTAAATAATCAGCTTAGCAAATTTCATCTAATCCAAGTGTTTATGTTTAGTAAATTTTACTCCTCACAGTTTTTGATGCATTCAAGGAGATTGCTGTTCAGACCTCTTACTGACTGACTACTCCTAAGGTTCCCTGTCCCACTTAAGTGTCTGTGAATCTTCCCAGTAACTACACTCAGATATAAGGACAGACACCTAGGAGATCTGGGTTCTTGATCAAGTCTCTCACAGTCAATTCATACAAGCCTACCCCAGATCACTCTGAAAACATATTCTTCAACATTTCTTACAGCATGATAGTACTCAACTGCATATATGTACCATAGCTTGGCCACTCTCTAATGTATGGGCAACCTCTCAGATTCCCATTTTTTGCCACCACAAAAAGAGCCATAAATATTTTGGGCATACTTAGAGTTTACTTATATCCCTCCATTAATTTGCCTTCTCTCTAATTCTTACTTATCTCCCTTTTCCACCATTTCCCTGTTGAATGAAAGGCATTTTTGTACCTAATTCTGTGTGCGTGCATGTGTGTGTCTATGTATTCCCTCCTTTGACTAGGTCTGATGAGAGTGAGTTACAAGTATCAGCTGCTTCCCCCACCCCTACTCCTTGTTAGTATAAATGTCTGTTTGCACCCTGATTATGTGAGATAATTTTCCCTGACCTTCCTTTTCCTTCTCTCCCTAATCCCCTCTTGTATTTCTCTCACCCCCTCTTTTTCCATTTTTCTTCTAAGATCATCAAGACATAACAGAACCACTCCCAGGACTTCTGTCTAATTAGACCCTCCCAAAGGTGCCTGATGATGATAGGTTTCAGAGGGGACATGTGTATCATCTTTCCATATTTGAATGTAAGCAGTTTATCCTTGTTTATCCCTTATCCTTAGTTAATTCATGTTTACCTTTTAATGTTTCTCTTAATTGCTGTGTTTGAACTTTATAGTTTCTATGCAGCTTTGGTCTTTTCATTAGGAATGCTTCGAAGGCCTCTATTTCAATAAAGAGCCATCTTTCCCCCCAAAGTAGTACTATATTCAGTTTTGCTAGATAAGTAATTTCTTACTGTAAGGTTATCTCCTTTACCTTCTGGAATATCATATTTCAAATTCTCCAACAGCTTTATGGTAGAGTCTGCTAAATCATATGTGATTCTAACTATGGCTTTTTGGTATTTAAGTCATTTCTTTTTGACTGCTTAAAGTATTGACTATAATATTCCTGAGGGTTCCCCCTCTCCTGGAGATAACCAGTAGATTCCCTTAATTTTCATTTGTTCTATGGTTCTAAGTGATTTGATAATTTTCTTTTAGTATTTCTTGAAATATAATGTCTAGGCTCTTTTTTCTCTGGTTCTGGAGTTCATATAGTTCAATGATTCTTAATTTTTTTTTCTTCCTTGATGGATTTTTCCAGGTCAATTGTTTTTGCTGTTAGGTGCTTTCCATTTTCTTTTATTTTTTCAGTCTTTTGACTTTGTTTTAATATTTTCTTATTGTGTCATAGAGCCACTGACTACTGACTACTTCTGCAATTTTCAGTGTCTTTGTTGCTTCAGCAAGGTTTCATACCTCCTATCCCAAACTATTAATTCCTTTTCCAGTTCTTTATTCTGTTGCTTTCATTTCTTTTCCAGTTTTGTCATCAAGTGGTCTTGTTTTGTTAATTAAAAAAAATAAACTTGCTTTATCTCTTGCAGGAACTCTAGATGAATTTATACCTAAATTTATACTGTTTTTTCTGAGACTTTACTTGTAGAAGTTTTGGAGTCATTCACTTTTTCTGCCTCTATGATTTTAGCATTCCTGCTACCATACTTGCTCTTTCCAGTGAAATTTTTGTTTGTTTGCTCATTCTTCCATTCTACTTCCTGACTTTGCACTTGATGTTAGTGTTGGGCTCTACACACATCTGGAGAGAAAGTCAAGGCTGGTGTTCTTGCTTTCTTAGGATATCAAGTGTTGCTTTTCTAGGATTTCAGGGACAGGTTAGGAACCTGCAAACTTTCCGTTTCCAAAGGGGTTTGATACAGGGCAAATTCAGACCACTGCCTCACCCTGGTCGGAGCTCTGCAGGTTTCTTGAACTGGGTTTGGAACTAGGCAACAGTAGAGTACTCAGATTCTGTAAGCTGCCTGTAAAACACTTTTGGTTCAGAGGGACAGAACTCTATCACCCTATGCATTTTGAACTGGAGTCACCATGAACTTTCAATAGAGTTCCCCATCATGATTTGGTTTAATGTGTTTTGGAGATTTGTTTGGAGGATTTTGAGGTTGGAGAATGGGAGGATCATGGAGTCAATTTACTATTTCTTGTTACTATACTGCTCTTCCAGCATACCTCCCCTCTGTATTCTTGCTGCTAGCTTCCATTATGGATAAAATAGGGTTTTACCTCCTGTAGGAGTCCTTGACTTCTATATTAGGGTTTACCTCCTGTAGGAGTCCTTGACTTCTATATTAGTTTCCAAGCTCAACTTGAATTTAACCTTGGAATCAACCCCCTTTCTATGTCTTCATATGGAAAACAGCTAAAAGTTAGTTCTGTCTCTTTCTAAGATCCTGACAAGACCCAACCTGATATCACAGATTGATCTGGGATCATGACTCTTACAAAACTCTTAGAACTTGAATTATCCAGGGGCAACAGATATAGATCCTATTTCCTGATATAATTGAAAAAGAAGAAGAAGAAGAAGAAGAAGAAGAAGAAGAAGAAGAAGAAGAAGAAGAAGAAGAAGAAAAAGAGAGGGCTTACAATGATTCAAGTACTGTGCTAATCACTTTTAATTTTTTTAATTTTAATAGTATTTTATTTTTCCAAATTCCATATCAAGACAATTTTAGCATTCATTTTTACATGATTTTGAGTCCCAAATATTTCTCCCTCCCCACCCCTCTTCCAAAAATGTGAGACAATTTGATATACATTATACATGTAAAATATTTCCATATTAGTCACAATTATGAAAGAAGGAACATATCAAAAAGGAAAAATAACACAAAAAATAATAAAGTAATTGAAAAAGTTTGCTTTGATTTGAATTCACAGTCTATCAGTTCTTTGTGTGGATTGCATTTTCGTTTGTGAGTCTTTGCATTTGTCTTGGATCACTGTGTTGTGGAGAGGAGCTGAGTCATTTATAGCTGATCATCATACAGTGTTGATACTGTGTGTACAATGTTATCCTGGTTCTGCTCATTTCATTTTGCATCAATTCTTACAAGTGTTTCCAGGCTTTTTCTGAAATCTATCTGATTACAATTTCTAATTACACTGTAGTGTTCCATTAGATTCATATACCAGAGCTTGTTCAGCCATTCCCCAATGATGGGCATCCCCTCAGTTTCTAACATTTTACCACCATGAATATGACTGCTATAAATATTTTTGTGAATATAGGTCCTTTTCCCTTTTTATGATGTCTTTTGGATACAGACCTACTACTTGTATTGTTGTATCAAAAGGTATGCACAGTTTGGTTTCCCTTTGGCCACAGTGCCAAAATGTTTTATCAATAGTGCATCAGTGTTCCAATTTTCTCACATCCTCTCCAACTTTTATCATTTTCCTTTTTTGTCATATTAACCAATCTGATAGGTGTGAAATGGTACCTCAGAGTTATTTTAATTTGTATTTCTCTAATCAAAAGTGACTTGGAGCAGTTCTTTATATAGATAGATTTGTTTTCTTCATCTGAAAACTGTCTGTTCAAATTTTTATAATGTGTACCATTTGGGGAATTGCTTATGTTCTTATAAATTTGACTGAATTCTCTACATATTTGAAGGCTTTATCAGAGACATTTGCTGTGAAGATTGTTTCCCAGTTTTCTGCTTTCCTTCTAATATTGGTTGCATTGATTTTGTTTGTGCAAAATCTTTTTAGTATCATCAGAATTATCTATTTTACATGTGTAATGCTCTCTGTCTTTTATTTGGTCATGAATTCTTCCCTTCTCCATAGATCTGAAAGTTAGACTATTCTTTGCTCTTCTAATTTGCTTATGGTGTCACCCTTTGTGTTTAAAATCAGGTACCTATTTTGACATTATCTTAGCATATAGTGTATGACACTGGTCCATACTGAGTCTGTGTCTTATTATTTTCCAGTTTTCCCAGCAGTTTTTGTTAAATAATGAATTCTTATCACAAAGGATGGACTCTTTGGATTTATGAAACACTAGACTTATCAAATACTGGGTTACTAGTCCTAGACTACTGTGTCTTATGTAATTAATCTGTTCCACTGATCCACCATTCTATTTCTTAGCCTGTACCAAATAGTTTTGATGATTACTGTTTTATAATATAGCTTGAGATCTGGTATTGCTAGACCACCTCCTTTTGTTTTACTTTTTATTAATTCCCTTGAAATACTTGACCTTTTGTTCTTCCAGAAATTTCATTTCTTTTTTAGCTCTATAAAATAACTTCTGACAGTCTGCTTGTTATGAATAAGTAAATTAATTTGATGGAACTGTCGTTTTTATTATATTTGTTCAGCCTACCCATAAGCAGTTGATATTTTTCAAATTGTTTAGATCTGGCTTTGTGTGAAAAAAAAATTTGTTATTGCGTTCACATGGTTCCTGGGTTCTTCTTAGCAGATAGACTCCCAAATATTTTATATTGTTTATTGTTATTTTAAATGGAATTTCTTTTTCTATTTCTTGTTTCTGGGATTTGTTGGTCATATAAAGAAATTCTGATGATTTATGTGGGTTTATCTTATACTCTGCAACTTTGTTAAAGTTGTTAATTATTTCAAGTAGTTTTTAGTTGGTTCTCTAGTATTCTCTAAGTATAACATTATATCATCAGCAAAGAGTAGTAGTTTTGTTTCCTTGTTACCTATTTTACTTCCTTTGATTTCTTTTTCTTTTCTTGTTGCTATAGCTAACATTTGTAACACTATATTGAATAACAGTTGTGATGATGGGCATCTTTGCTTTCACCCCTGATCTTACTGGCAAGGCTTCTAGCTTATTCCCATTGCATTTAATGCTTCCCAGTTGTTTTAGACAGAGACTACTTATCATTTTAAGGAGCACTTTATTCCTATGTGATGTCGTGTTTTTAATAAGAATTTTAATAAGAATAACTGCATTTTCTCAAAAGCTTTTTCAGCAACTACTGAGACAAGCATATGATATTTGTTGGTTTTGTTATTGATAATGGTCAATTTTCTTGATAATTTTTCTAATATTGAACCAACCCTTCATCACTAGTATAAATCCAACCTGGTCATAGTTTATAACCCTTGTGATATAACGCTGAAACCATCTTCTAGTATTTTATTCAAATTTTTTTACTTCAATATTCATTAGGGAAATTTATCTATAATTTTCTTCTCTGTTTTAGCTCTTCCTGGTTTAGGCAGCAGCATCATATTTATGTCAAAAGGAGTTTGGTAGGACTCCTCCACCTATTTTTCCAAACATTTCATACAGTATTTGAATTAATTGTTCTTTACACATTTGGTAGAATTTACTGATGTATGCATCTGGGCCTGGGGACATTTTCTTAGGGAGTTCATTTATGTTTTGATCAATATTTTTTTTGCATATGAAGTATTTTTTTAAAATGTTTATCTTTCATTTTTAAAACAGTTTATAACAGATAAAACAATTCAAACTTTTGGTCAGGTGATACTTCTTTTTAAAGCATTTTACAATATGGACCACAAAAGAATTTTTTTTAAACATTAACCAACTGAAACACAAATAATATTTATATTGCTAACTTCACAGGCTCTTGACCTAATTGTCTCCACAGTATTACTAAGAATTAAAGGACCCTAACTTATTGTTGTTGGTCTAAAGTCCTATGCCTAATAGCTTAATTTTAGACTTAACCTCGGATGTTCCCCTACCAATAATCTATAATTTAATAGATCTGGTATTAAGCTTACAGACCTTTTGACTATAGGAAATTGCCACTAAGAGTAGGGACATTGCAGGGATACAATATCTCCCCAACTTCATGTCAATTCCAGGCAGAATTAGATTGTCCATTTGCATTCAGTCAGGCTTAAAGTCTGCCAGGTGTCAGTGGGGAAATTGAGTCAGGAGAATCCTACCTCAGCCCAAACTGAACAGCCACTCTCTCACCCTTCCCATGAGATCACCATTTGCAGTTCATACCAGCATCTCACAGGCTTAGTGGCATCTTAGATTGGAGACTCAGACTACCTTTCTTGATGTCCATACCTGGAGTTAGACTCAGAAGAACAGTCACTTAATAGTCCCACAGCATCTGAAAATGGCAAGTTCCAATAACCAGGTTTCAAATATGATTATAATTTCACTTTGGCTAAGAAACATCTTTTGAGGCAAGTCTTAAGTGGCTTACATGCCTTTCTATACATGTTCTAGTTCCTGATTAAATAGCAATCATAAAATCAAATTTATCATTAAAGCCTTAATCTTTCCATCAATGCCAAATTTTACCCGAGTTACCTCTAGGAAATTTAGACTAAAATTATTTTCCCCTAACTAAAGATGTCTTTGATTTATTTTCAGTAATTAATTCAGTCAATTGTTTTAATACTAATTACTTTTACCTCACTTTGTAACATGTCCAATTTTTCTCTCCATCACTCCCCTCCCCCTGATTCCTAATACTTTGCATTCTGATTGCTCCTTCCCTCAAGTGTACCCTCCCTTCCATCACATCTCACCCTTCCCTTATCTCCATCGTCTCTCTTTTCTTGTAGGGCAAGATAAATTTCTATACCCCATTCCCTGTATTTCTTATTTCCCAATTATATGCAATAAAAATTCTCAACAATCATTGCTAATTCTTTGAATTCCAACTTCTCTCTCTCCCCACCTCCCTCTCCAACACCACTGAGAAGGGAAGGAATTAAATACAGACTAAATATGTGTCATTTGTTGTGTAATACTAATTGTATTGCCCTCTGTCCTACTCCATCTCACCTTATTTTTCCCCCACATTTCATTTTGTCCCTTCTTGAAAGTGTTTGTTTCTAGTAACTCCCTTCTCCCATTTGCCCTCCCTTCTATCATTCCCCTCACCTCACTTGTTGCCTCTTCCCCTAATTTCCTGAGGTGTGATATAAATTTTCATATCAAATTTAGTGAGCATGTTATTCCCTCCTTCAGCCACATGTGGAGAGAGTAGCTTTATTTTCTTCTCTCCCCTTCTCCTTTTTCTCCTCCATTGAACAAGACTTTTCTTATCTCTTTTATGAGTTATAACCTGCCCCATTCTGTTTCTCCCTTTCTCTTCCTGGTATTTTCCTCCCTTATCCCTTAATTTTTATTTTATTTGTGTGTGTGTGTGTGTCTGTGTGTGTGTGTGCATGTGCATGTCATCTCTTCTGATTCAATACATCCTGTACTCTCTGTCTATATATGTATGTGCATGTGTGTGTATGCACAATCTCTCCATCTACCTAAATGCTGAGAAAAGATTCAAGAGTTATAAATATTTTCTTTATATGTAGTAATGTAAACATTTAAGCTTTAAAGAATCTTTTATGATTTTTCTTTCCTGTTTATCTTTTCATGCTTCTCTTGATTCTTGCATTGTAAAGTCAAACTTTCTATATAGATCTGTTCTTTTCTTCAATATGAATGATTGAAAGTCCTCTATATCATTGAATGAACATTTATTCCCTTGAAGTATTATACACAGATTTGCTGGGTAGGTGATTCTTGGTTTCAATTCCAGTTCCTTTGACCTCTGGAATATCCTATGCCAAGTCCTTCGATCCCTTAATGTTGAAGCTGCCAGATCCTATGTTATCCTGATTGTATTTCCACAATACTCAAATTGTTTCTTTCTATCTGCTTGCAATATTTTCTCCTTGATCTGGGAACTCTGAAATCTGACCACAATATTCCTAGGAGTTTCTCTCTTCAGGTCTTTCTCAGGAGGCAATAGGTGGATCCTTTTAATATTTATTTTGCTCTCTGGTTCTAGAATATCAGGGCAGTCATTGAAGATAATGTCTAGGCTCTTTTTTTGATCATGGCTTTCAAGTAGTCCCATAATTTTTAAATTGTTTCTCCTGGATCTATTTTCCAGGTCAGTTGTTTCTCCAATGAGATGTTTCACATTTCTATTTTTTCAAACTTTTGGTTTTGTTTACTAACTGCTTGGTTTATCTCATAGTCATTCATTTACCTGAACTCAATTTTTTCTTTCAACAAATTATTTTATTCAGTGAGCTTTTGAATCTTCTCCTCCATTTGGCTAATTCTGCTTTTTAAAGCTTCCTTGTCCTCATTGACTTTTTGGACCTCTTTTCCAATTGAGTTACCCTCTTTTTAAAGCTGTTATTTTCCTCAGCATTTTTCTGGTTCTCCTTTAGTAAGCTACTAACTTGTTTTTTAAGATCTTTTATTGCCTGAGCCCACTTTGAGATCACTTTGGAGGCCTTGGAGGCAGGGGCATGGACTTCCCGTGACAGTATGCCTTGCTCTTCCTCATCCAAAAGGATGGGAATAGACACCTATTCACCAAGAAAACAGCCTTCTATGGTCTCATTTTTTTCTCTTTTTTGAGCATTTTCCCAACCAGTTACTTGACTTCTGAGTTTCCTCTCCACAACCACCTCACCTCCAGTTCTGCCAAGCCAGAGGGGGCTGAGATTCAGATGAGATGCTCCAAACCCTCAAGGGCTTTAGGTGAGGGCAGGGCCACTATTCAGTGTGAGATTGAGATCAGCTGCTCAGGTGAGCAGGACTGCCACACAGGTCTCAGTTCATTCAGGGGGTTCACGATGAGACCTTCAACAATGGATGCAGGCTACTGCCTGCATTGAGAGCCCCCACGACTGTCAATCTCTTTTCTTAAGATGATATTATTTAGGCATTCTATTACCTGTTCTGTTTATCTAGGCAATTAATATTTTCATAAATATTAATCAATTACTTGCCCAGTCTTAATCACAGAATGGGTTTTGCCTAAAATTGAAACCTGGGAAAGGCATTAGTTTAAAAAGTTCAAGGTCTCCCACTGCATCTGTGGCCATCTCCAGTTGTCTTAATCTATATCATGCCATTGGACTCACATGGCTCCAGAGAAGAATGAGGCTGGTGACTTTGCACATCCCTCCCTTGCTTAAATCCAATCCACTTGGAAGTTATTGCATCACCTTCTTGATGACACGGTCTGCTTTGAGAATGAAAGAGAAACAATAACCACAACAATTGATATCACTCAGATTGTCAAAGTGATTGGTATATAATTGGACAAAATATTTCCTAATGATTTCTTTAGTTTTTTCTTCATTGGTAGTGATTTCACCCTTTTCTTTTTTGATACTGGATATACAGCTTTCTTCTTTTAAAAAAAAATCAAATTAACCAATGGCTTATCTAAATTGTTTTTCTACCTATAAAATCAGCTCCCAGTTTTATTTATCAGATCAATAGTTATTTTTTTAACTTTAAGTTTTATTAATCCTATCTTTCTTGCTGTCTTGGGGAGGGGGAAGAAGAGGAAGGAGGGAGAAAAAATTTGTTACTCAAAATCTTATAAAAGTAAATGTTGAAAACTCAAAATAATTAAATATATAAAAAAGCATTACAAGTATCATCTATCCATGTAGGGATGTAATCAGTGTAGCTCTATTGAATCCATTATGTTTTCTTTTCCCTTTCTAAACTTTTTCTTGAGTATTCATGTTGGAAATCATTTTTTTTTGTTAAGTTCTGGTCTCTTCCTTGTGAGATATTGAAATTCTTCTATTTGATTGAATGACTATCTTTTCCCCCTGGAAGTATTACACTTAATTTCTCCAGGTAGATGATTCTTTGTTGTAGTCCTATCTCCTTTGCCTTTCAGAATATAATGTTCCATGACCTCTGATCCTTTAATTTTGATGCTTCTAAGTCCTGTGTAATCCTGATTGTGGCTCCCTGACATTTGAATTGCTTCTTTCTGGCTACTTATAGTGTTTTTCTCTTGACCTGATAATTCTGAAATTTGGCTAAAATGCTCCTTGGAATTTTTATTTTGAGATCTCTTTCCTGGGGTGATTGGTAGATTCTTTCAATGCTTCTTTTTGCTCTATGGTTCCAGGACATCAGGGCAATTTTTCTTGATATTTCCTTGAAAAGATGCTGTCCAGGTCTTCCTTTTGGTAGGCTTTCAGGTAGTCCAATGATTGTGACACTTTCCCTCCTGGATCTATTTTCCAGATCAGTTGTTTTTTCCCATGAGTAATTTTACATTTTGTTCAATATTTTCATTCTTTTGCATTTGTTTGATTGATTCTGGATGTCTCATGGAGTCATTTGCTTCCACTTGCCCAATTCCAACTTTTAAGCACTAGTTTTCCTCACTTAGTTTTTGTATTTCCTCTTCCATTTAGTCAATTGTACTTTGTAAGGAATTATTTTTGTCAGTGGATTTTTGTATCTCCCTTTCTATTTTGGCTAATTCTATTCTCCTTTTCCATTTGGTCAATTCTTTTTAAGCTGTTGTTTTCTTTTTCCAAGCAATTGACTCTTTTTTCATAATTCTCTTGCATCACTCTCATTTCTTTTCCCAATTTTTCTTCTACCTCTCCTATATGATTCTTAAGCTCATTTTTGAGCTTTTCCATGAGTTCTTTCTGGGCTTAAGACCACTTTCTATTTTTCTTTGAGACTTTGCCCACAGGCATTTTGACATTGTTGTACTCTTCTGGATTTGTGTCTTGATCTTCCCTGTCACAAGAACTTTATATGGTCAGGTTTTTGTGGTTGTTGTTTGCTTATCTTTTTTTTGGCCTTTCCCCTTTTATTTTCTTAAATTTGAACTCTTCTCCAGGGGTGGAAGGGTCATAGTCTCAGGCTTCTTGTGCCAGGGGGTACAGGCCTTGGCTATTTACCTGGTGCTGCAATGATGTTGCCCTAAGGCCCAAAGGGGACCCCTGTATCTGGTGCTGCCCTGAGGGGATGAGTTGGGGTGTGGCTGGAGCTGCTGGAGTCTATAGGCATCTGGCAGCTTTTCTGGTGCTAAGCCAGGGTCCTAGCACTAGCATCTAACTGTGTGCTGAGGCAGGTGGGGATATTTCTGCATTGGAGTCTATGTACCTAGGGCTACACTGAAGCATACGAGTCTTGTTTTTGGAGTTTGCCTCTTTTCCTGGGGCTATGCTGAAGCACATGTCAGTTCTAAGAACTGGAGTCTACCCATTCCCCTGGCTATGCTGAGGCATGTAGGGGGTCCTGGTGTTGGTGTTTGCCTGCTCAGTCACACTAGGGCTCAGGAACGCTCACTGGTTTGCCGAGGTGGGGCTGGCTGCTGACTTGCTGGGATGCTCCCTGTCCTGGACTGTGCTTCTCCCTTTGCCTAGGAGATACAGGCCTTTCCTGCTGATCTTTCAAGTTTCTTTTGCTAAAAGATTGTTTCCTCCTATCTTTTTGCTGGTTCTGCTATACTAGAATTGGTGTAGGGGTGATATTTTGTGGTTGTGTGGAGGTACAAGTAGCAGAGTTATGGTGATTACTGCTGACTCTGCCATCTTGGCCTGTGCTAAAAAGTATTATTTATTAAATTATTATTAATTTATTATTATTATTTATTTATTAAATTAAAATTATTATTTCATTTGATTCTTTGAGTCAGTGGCTATGATGATCATCCCATTTTACAGATAAAACTGAAACAAAGAGAGTTTGAGATTTGCCCAAGGTTACACATGTTGTATAACAAGATGTTTAAGGCTGGAGTTGAACTTCAATTTTCTTCACTGCAGGACTACTAGGTCTTTATTCACTGCACCACCTAGAAGCCCATTCACCGACCAGGTGCCATACTACGTAGAATTGATACTGGCCTGTCCTCTGCTATGGCTCTGGAAAAGGCTACCTCAGTTCTGCAGATTCCATCTCCTCTGATTTGTTTCCACTCAGTATAAACAAATTTCTTTTTTTTAAATTTTTTTAATTTTTTTATTTTTAAAATAAATTTATTTAACTTTTTACATTCATTTTCACAAGATTTTGGGTTCCAAAATTTTCTCCCCATTTGTCCCCTCCCCCCTCCGCAATACACTGGACATTCTAATTACCCATATCACCAATCTGTCCTCTCTTCT
>CM053769.1:175119641-175163197 GCA_028658325.1 Potorous gilbertii
GGAAGGGAGGGATGAAAGAAGAGAGGGCAGATTGGTGATATGGGTAATTAGAATGTTCAGTGTATTGGGGAGGGGGGAGGGGACAGATGGGGAGAAAATTTTGGAACCCAAAATCTTGTGTGAATGAATGCAAAAAAAGTTAAATAAATAAATTTATAAAAATAAAAAAGAAAGAAAGAAAGAAAGAATAAATAGGGATTCATCTAGAACGAGGTGGCAGTTAGGTGGTACAGCAGAAAGAGCATTGAAACTACATTCAGGAAGAATCATCTCCCCCCAATCCTTCAATAAATTCCTCCTGCCTTTTTAATATTAATCATATTCCTATATTCTATGTAATATTTGTGTTACGGAATTTCAACTTTATCCTATAAAAATTCATCTTGCTTTCTCTTAAGTTGTTGGTTCCTCTTGGAAATTAGTCTGCTTCATGAGAGGCATCAATCTCAATTAATGCCTATACATTAGATTAGAAGTACTCTGACTCTGGATTCTTTGAGATGGTTCCACCCAAACACATCATGAAACCCAGCAGTTTTTGATGTTCCTAGGTTTAAACCATAACAGTTTTCCCTGTCTCATCCCTTTCTACTCCATTGCATGCTCTACTTTGATGTCAAAATGTGTTTCCTAAAGTATCAATCTGACCATGTCTGTCCTAGAAGATAAATCTTGACTTTACCTTGACCCAAGTCTCTTAAGGGCAATGCTACTAACTCTTTCTCACTGCTTCCACCCTTCCACACCCACTACAAAGAGAATCTTATATCCTGCTTCCCAACAAGTCTGAGAAAAGTCCAGCAAACTGGAAAAGGATTAAGATCAGGACTTATAGACACAAGGTTGAAATATTTATCTCAAATGTTCTGTGGACAGTTGGTGGGAGTTAAAGGAACCCAGAAGATAAGAGACATAAATCTAGCCCCTACCCAAATTATAAGCAGAAAATCCATCTTCCAGAGACTGGAGGCTGAGATTACTCATCAGAGACTGACCCTGTCCCAGAAATAGGGAAACAGGATGTACAAGACCACATTGGTAGAAAAGAGTGGAGAAGTGCTGAGGAGTAGACTCTACTCAGTCAACCCCATTCACTCTTTATTATCACCGGCATTAAATATGGAATCCTTGGTTTGGTAATTGAAGCCCTCTGCAATCTGACCGTTTCTACCTTTTGAATCTTGTTTTATTTTATTCCCTCTAAATACTATAGTATCCATCTATACTGCCCTACATGTTATTCCTCACACTCAGAATTCCATACCCAACTTCATTCATTGACACTGGCTAACCTCATGCCTAAAATGGTGTCCATTTATCTCCTGTCTTCTCTGGTTTCCTTCAAAATTCAGCTCAAATCTCAATTTCGACAAAAAGACTTTTCTAATTGTTCTCCTCCCCTATCACTTTGCCCCTCCCTTCAAGCACTGTTATTACTTTCCAATTATAATATATATTATATTACATATATACATATATGTACTATATATCAATGTCCTATGTGTACATAGATATTTGCATGTTGTTTCCTCCATTAGATGTTTGTTCCTTGAGGGCAGGCATCATGTTTTTGCATTTCACAGCATTCCCAGTGCTCAGCGCAGTGCCTCAAATATTATAAATGTTTGTTGACTGACCAAATTAAGTTTCCTCAGTTGTAAAATGGGAAAAATAATACTACCTACCTCCCAGGGGTATAATGAGGATCAAGAAGAAATAATGTATATAAATATGTCACTACCCTTATAATACATTATAAATATGACAACTATTATTATATAAATGGCAACTTTACTGAGTCCTAGGGAGTATGGACTCATTAGATGTTGCTATTAGCTATGAAAATGAGCTTTCTATGAGCAAAAATGTGATAAGCTGTGACTTGGGGGTGGCAAGGTAAGTTTCTGGTAATTCTTAGGCTGAAAATAATCAGGGGCAGAATTAGTTTCCACTTGGAGGGAGAGGAATATATTGAATGACAGGCCAATGTTCCTATAACCTATAGGAACCTATGATCTTGCTTCCCTGCAGAGTACCAAGGGTTATTCTTTATTATCCTTAAAGATTCAGCCAGCTTTGTTTTCTTCTTCTGGAAGTAGAGGTACAGAGAAATAAAATTTGCATGAAAAGTTTGTTTGCAAAATGAAGCAAATGTAAACTGTTCTCCCCAATGGTCTAGTTCTCTCCTACATCTCAAGACAGTCTGGGGGAAAAATGATGCCACGCTTGGTGTCCACCAAAGCACCCTAGAGATAAAAAACAGAACATAATTGCTAAATATTATTTTTGTCATTATTAATACATGAATCATTCATTAGGAAAAGAGCACTAGGAATAGGAAAGTCTAGAGATAATAGGCTCCATTTTTAATATGGCACACGAGGAATTATCCACATAAATCCCCTCCCACTAAGATGTGCAACCATAATCCCTCTTTCCCAAGAAAGTTCTTGGTCATGAAGATAAACTTGTAATTATGGCTCTTCTGGGCTGAGTATTTGCAGCCAAGAGTAGTATAAGCAAAGTAAAACTCTGCAATTCTTGTCTATGCAGTACTCTTCCTTCATTCCCACCTTGGTTCAAGTGCCTTCTTTGGTAGGGGTGGGGGGATTTAAGAGGGGCACCACTCCATTTTGAAACCCTTAGCTAACTTCATAACTTTTAACTAATTCCTTGACCTCTCCAGCCTCAGATGCCTCATCTTTAAAATGAGAGAGTCATAATAGGTGCTTTCCAAAGTCCATTCCAGTTTTAATATTCTGTGACCTATTGTATAGAAGTGAGCATCTTAGAGAATGACAGTTTACAAACCAAATAAAAGAATGAATAATTATTTGGAAAGATACTTTAAGAAAATATCAAAATTGATAAATAACAATATAATTTATTAAAATACCAAATCATCTACACCCTGAAGTAAGTCAAGAAAAGATACAATTAGCATACCCTTCTTTATGAATTGAAAATGGTCTTTACAGACCATTTTTCCAGATGAGGAAATTGAACCTTATAACTTAAATGACTTATCCAGGATCATATAGTTTGTAAGTAGTGGAGCTGGTATTTTAAAAGAAAAAAACAATATGTATAATATAAATATTTTTTAAAGCCATAAAAAACAATAAAAACAAACATTCGATGTTGTCACTGCTCTAAAGTCCCTTGGTATCTAAGCAAGTTAATAAAGACTTGGAGAGGATTCCAGGAAGATGGTGGAGTAGGTCAGAAAATTCCAAGCTCTCAAGATTTTCCCCCACAAAAGACTTAAAATAGCAACTTAGTGCAACAAAGTGTGGGTGAAGATAAATAAGAATTGAGGCACGACCAGGGTCCTCCTGGGACAATTTGAGAATATCAGAAGAAAAATCCCAGGACAAAGTTTGGTCCCTGTGAAGAGTAAACTCTTCCAGGCTAGGGTCCCTTTAAACAACCAACTACAAGTGGCTTAAACAACTGTAGGCAAGCCCTGGGGTAAGTTGGTTTAAGAGGCTGACTTTGCCTCTGCCTCAGCCTCAGGAACTTTCACCACCAGGATAGTGAGGGGAGTTGAGCATTTGAGCCCAGGAAGATTGAGGGAACCTTTACTGATAAGGAATGCTACTCTCAGCTGTGCAGACCGGTGGGGATGAGAAGGAGCCATCACACACCCAGTGAATGCAGAAGGAGGGGGGCAGAAAGCCCCTGGTTGTGGGCACTTACAGGGGGTTGGAGGTTTGGCTTTGGTTAAAGGTAGGAGGGGAAAACTGAAGATCTGGAGAAAGAGGCATCATCTCCCATACCCCAGTATTAGAGGTGATTATGAAAATTAAGCTGTCTCCACAAAAAATACACAGGCAAAGGAGAAAGAATCCAACCATAGACAGTTATTATGGGAATAGAGATGACTGCAGTTCATCCTCAGAGGGAGGATATTGAAGTAAAGAGTAATGTCAAATGGTCACTTTCCCAAAAAGAATTCTTAGAAGATCTTAAAAAAAAAGTTTAAAAACCAGATGACAGAGATGGAGGAACAAGTAAAGAAAAAAATAAAAATAACCCAAGAAAAACAAGAAGGTTATGAAAGAAAAGTCAACTAATTGGAAAGAAAGCCAGAGTCTTAAGGAAGAAAATGACACCTTGAAAATGAGATTGGGCAAAGTGAAGCCAGTGAAATTATAAGAGATCAAGAAATAATTAACCAAAATATGAATAATGAAAAAATAGAAGATAAAGTGAAACATCTTATAAGAAAAACAACAAATTTGGAGAATAGATTAAGAAAAGAAAATGTAAAAATAATTGGACTAACTGAAAGTTATGATCAAAAAAAGAATCTTGATACAATAATACAATAAGTAATTAAAGAAAATTGTCTTGAAGTATTAGAATAAGAGGGGAAGTAGAAATAGAAAAAAATTCATTCATCATCTAGAGATCCTATGAGGAAAACTCATAGGAATATCATTATCAAATTTCAAGCACCCCAATTAAAAGATAAAATATTAAAAACATCAAAATTAAAACAATTTAAATATAGTGGTGCCACAATTAGAATCACACAAAACCTAGCAGCAGAGACATTAAAGGACCAGAGGTCTTGGAAGATAATATATTGAAGAGCAAAAGAACTGGGACTCCAGCAAAAACTATCATACCCTGCAAGGTTAAATATTATTCTGAACGAAAAAAAATGGATATTTGATAAACTCTCAGACTTTCAAGAATTTGTTAAAAAAAATCCTGAGCTTATTAGAAGATTTGACATTCAAGAGTTAAGAGGAAGATAAGGTACATACCAAAGACTGATTCTAAGGGATTCATAAGGATAGACTGTTTACTTTATACATTTCATACATACATATATATGAAATGTAAAATGTATGTCTAAGATTCTTATTAATAATTGGGTAGTTCATAAGTAAAATGGAAGAAAACCTGAGTAGGATAAGAATTTAAAAAGTAAAATAATTTAGGAACAGTTAAAAAGAGTAATTATTTCATACAAATGAGGCACATGAGGAAGAATTAATACAGAGGAATTAGATGAGGAGGAGGGTTGGTAGTTCTGTTAGCCTACCTTCATCAGGAATGGGTTTAAGAGGGAACAATACATACATATTTAGAAGAGTATAAAAGACTTCCAAATTCAGAAGAAATAAAGGGGCAGAGAAATAGGGAGAGGACAAGGGAGGGATCTTTAGAGGGAAGGGGGAGAGAAAAAGCAAAAGTGGGTATAGAAGGGTGTTTTGATTTATGGAAATGAGAGGAGAGGGAAGGGATCCTTGGAGGGTGGTAGGCAAGTAATAGGAGAACAAGGTAGTGGGTAGAAGTAAAGTAGAGGAGACAGGAGGGATAGGAAACAAGAGATATGCACAAATGAAAAACAGATCAGGAGAAGACTATGTTGGCAAAGTATATGTCTATATAGGTATATATAGATGCATATGTGTGCATATATACATATACATATATGTGTGTGTGTGTATATATATATATATATATATATATATATATATATATATACATACAGCTATAGAGAAACATATCCAAACTTCTTTGTAGCCTTCTGGAAGGTGGTGGGAGGGGCAGTAAACAAAGTAAAAAGTGCACAGCAGAGAACAAAGAATCCACAAGGAAGCAAAGGAAAAATGGACAATTTTCAACAAAAGTATTATTTATCTTGCAGGAGGTCTTGAAATGAAAATTTACTATTACATAATTTGAATCCTCTCATGTTCTACTATGCACATGACATGCTTTTTTCTTTTTAATTTTGTACTTTAGTTCCAATATTTAAGTTTATGATATGTTTTTGATTCTTTTCTCTATTCTGTATTTCTGTTCTGGCATTTGAGTCTAAAATATTTAAATTAAATTTAAAAAAATTTTAAAATTAATAAAAATTAGCAAATATAAAATAAGAACTTGGACAGAAATGTACTATTTATATTCTTTATTTTGAAAAGTGTTGGGTAGGAGATGTTTTCTCCCCAACAGACTTCCGTTACAAGGACAAAAGAGAAAAAATGAGGATGTGGATTTAAAAACCATTTTCCAAACTATTCTTCTTTTGTTACCTCATTGTCCCATGCAGGTGGCCCTGGATTTCCAAGATGATATCTAAATTAAGGGAGCAGAAAGAGGAAAAACCTTGGGAGAATGGAAGAAGGGGGAAGTAAAATGGAATAAATTATATCACAAAAAAGAGATGCAAAAGAATTTTTACAGTGGAAGTGAAAATGTGGGGAGTGGTGAACAATGCTTGAATCTTACAAGAATTGGCTGAAAGATGGGATAAGACACACACTCAGTTGGGCATAGAAATCTAACTCTCCCTACAAGGGAATAGTAGAGGAAGAAGATAAGGAAAGCAGGAGGGCTGATAGAAAGGAAAGCAGATTTGGGGAGGTGGTGGTCAGAACAAAACTATTTTTAAGGAAGGACAGCACAAAGGGTAAGAGGGAAAGGAGGGAGGGAGAGATACAGACAGAGAGAAACTGAGAGACAGATGGGGCAGAGTCACAGGGAGGGAAAGTAATAGAATAGAGAATAACTGTAAATGGTATTGGGGTGAACCCACTCAAAAAATGGAAACAAATAGCAGAGTAAATTAAAAAAAAAACAGAATCCTACAATATTTTGTTTACAAGAAATACATTTGAAGCAGAGAGACACATGCAAAGTAAAAGTAAGGGGCTAAAGCAGAACCTATTATGTTTCAGCTGCAGGGGTATCATTCATGATCTCAGACAAAGCAAAAGCAAAAATAGATCTAATTAGAGGAGATAAGGAAGGAAACTACATCTTTCTTAAAGATATCATGGACAATGAAGTAATGTCAATACTAAGCATATGCACCCAAAATGGCATAGCATCCAAATTCTTAAAGGAAAAGTTAAATAAGTTATAAGAGGAAATAGACAGTAAAACAATGCTAGTAGGGGACCTCAACTTTCCCCTTTCAGAACTAGTAAATCTAATAAAAAGTGAAAAAGAAGTTAAAGAGAGGAATGGAATTTTAAAGAAGTTAGATGTGCTAGACTTCTGGAGGAAACTGATGGGAATAGAAAGGAATATCTTTTTCTCAGTATTACATGGCCTACACACACACACACACACACACACACACACACACACACACACATACACACATACACACACACACACGACTATGCATTAGGGCAGAAAACCCTCACAACAAAATACAGAAAATTAAACTCATCCTTTTCAGATTATAATGCAAAAAAAGATCACATTCAATAAAAGTCCATAGAAACATAGCTTAAAATTAGTTAGAAATGAAATAATTCTAAATAATGAGTGGATCAAAGAATAAATCATAAAACATTCCAATAATTTCATTAAATAGAATGATAACAATGAGACAATATACTAAAATTTGTGGTGTGTAAACAAAGTAGAACTTCAAGGAAATTTTCTATCTTTAAATGCTTTCTTCAATAAAATAGAGGAAAGAGGAGATCGATTAATTATATATTCAACTTAAAAAAAACTAAAAAGAGAACAAATTACAAATATCCAGTAAAAAACTAAATTGGAAATCCTGAAAATCAAAGGAGAGATCAATAAAGTTAAAGAAAATCATCGAACTAATAAATAAAAAGGAGAGTTTTATGAAAAAAATTAAATAGACAAATCATTGGCTAATTTGGTTTAAAAAAACTAATCATAAAAATGAAAAGGATGAACTCATCAACAATGAAGATAAAATTAAAGAAATTATTAGGAGCTCTTTTGCTCATTTATATGCCCATAAATCTGACAATCTAAGTGAAATGGATAAATGTTTACATAAATGTAAATTCCCCAGATTAACCAAAGAGGAAATAGAATAGTTATATAACTCCCTTTCAGAAAAAGAAATTGAGCAAGCCATCAAGAAGCTTCCTAAGAAAAAATCCCCAGGATCAAATGGATATATATGTGAAATCTACTAAATATTAAAAAAAAACACAATCCCATACTATATAAACTATTTGAAAAAAAAAAAAAAGCAAAGGAGTCTTACCAAATTCCTTTTGCAATACAAATATGGTGCTGATACCTAAACCAAGAAAAGTGAAAATAGAAAAAGAAAACTATGGACCAATTTGCCTAATGTGTGTGTGTTCATCCTTCATTGCAGAAGAAGACCATGCCATCAGAGAAATAATGACATGACTTGCATTTGACTTTGTTTTGAGTGAGGGAGGGCTGTGCAAGTCATCAGCCTCACTTCTCCAGAGCCATCTGAATCCAGTGACCAGATATTCATCAGGATGACTGGAGATGACTCAGGATGAGGCAATGGGGGTTAAGTGACTTGCCCAAACTCACACAACTAGTGAGTGTCAAGTGTCTGAGGTGAGATTTGAACTCAGGTCCTTCTGAGTCCTGCACTGGTGCTCTATTCACTGCACCACCTAGCTGCCCCTCCCTAATGAATATGTTTTGCATTACTATGCATGCATAACCTACAAAAAATTGCTTGCCATTTCTGGGAGGAAGAAAAAGAGAGAGGAAGGAAGAGAATTTAGAACTCAAAAGCTTAAAAATATACAAATTTTAAAATTGTTTTTACATATATTTGAAAAGAAATTAATGACTACTTTTAGCTGGACTTAATACTCAAACCACACCATCAGACATTGTTTCACATGTTCACATGTTGTCACATCATGTCTTCCTTACTCTTGCTCTGAGCTACATAATCAAATCAATTCTGCTTTTATACCTTGAGAGAACATACCAATCAGCTGCCAAATGGATCAACTCATTATCCTTGTGAATCATCATACCTTTCTTTCTGTGATCAGTACTCCAATAAATTTGTTGTTTTCCCTTATTAGAATACAAACTTTATGAGAGCATTTTTCTATGTGCCTTCCCAGTGCCAAGTATAATGCCTGTCATATAGTAAAGGTTTAATAAATGTTCATTCATTCATTTACTATGTCAGCAGAGCAGTGCTACAGCAGCATTACAATTTGGGCAACAATAAGTATCTATTGTCTGAAGGTCAGACTAACTAAGGACAGAGAGATTCAACAGCAACAATCTGGTTCCCAGGGCAATTGATTCCATGGCTTGGAAATCCTAGCTACTTTGATTCAAAGGGGGGAAAACTAACAATTAAATGATTATCTTGAGGGAAATTGAAGGATCTCTTTATGTTACTCTCTCCCTAGTGAAAATGAAAGCCAGTAGTAGAAAGAGAAAGGGAAGGAGAGAGATAAAGGAAGGAGTGGAGAGAAGAGAGAAAAAGAATATAGAGAGGAAAAAAGGCTAATGAGAAGGGAAAGGGAGAAGGAAGGAAGGAAGGAAGGAAGGAAGGAAGGAAGGAAGGAAGGAAGGAAGGAGAGAGGAGAGAAATAAGAAGAAATGGAGGGAAGAAGAAAAGAAGGAATGAGAAAAAAAGGAAAAGGAGGGAAGGAGGAAGAAAAGGAGGGAGAGAGAAAGGGAAGACAGAGAGGAAGAAAGGAACACATAAAAAATAAAATAAAACAAAAAAGAAAGGGAGGGATACTCTCAAAATTAATAATAGTACATACCTCTCATGGTTGTTAATTGGTACCCTCCTTAGAGAAAACTTACAATTACACTAATTGGAGAAGTTATAAAATATTTGCAATAATAAATATTCATCAAATATCTCTAATATTAGAGGTAGAAAGGATCTCAGAGGTCATTGAGTCTAACGCTCTAATTTTACATAGGAAGATACTGAGACCCAAGGACAACATAATTACTACATGCCAGACACTTGTATACAAGTACATTGTCTTCGAAGCCAATGTTCACTCTACTAGCTATGATGCCTCCATAAGGTCTGATTCTCAAATCACAGATCACACAGATAAATGTGAATGTAAAGTATTTGAAGAAGGGTTCTGTATCTGACAAGAATTGCAGGGGGAAAAATCAAACACTCAATCAATAAACATTTGTTAAGTGTCTACTATTTGCCAGTCACTGTGCTAAGCACTAGGAATACAAAAAGAGGAGGGACTGTTTGTCCTTGAAGAAATTATAATCTAAATGGGAAGCAATCTTGCAAAAAAAAAAAAATAGGTTAACTCTGGCATCTTACACCATATATCACAAGAATTTCAAATTAAATACTTTATTTCTAAATAAAAATTGAGAATAATAGAAGATGGGCTCTTTTACAAGCATGGCAGTGGGGGGGAAATCCTAAAAATAGTGAAGGAAATGATCACCAAATATTAAAAAAATGAATAATTTCAGTTAAAATGAAATTTGAGAAAAACCATTAAGAGTCAATGTGTGCCAGATTGCACTGGATGTGTTATCCAATTCTAGTTGCCAAGTCCCCCCTAAACTCCAATAACATGGATGATTTCCTTAAAAATAATTTTGTTCTTAAGTAAAAAGAGTTGCTCTGGCTATTAATAGTCACGCTATTCTTTTTCTAAGTCAAGGTATCATACAGAAAATTATTGTTCAACTCGCTGAAGCTTTTGTAACAAAGAAGTCTTTTTTGTTAAGGAGGGGTTTGAGTAACTCCTGGTTGGTCAGAACACAAGACAGGACTTAGAAGTATTAGATTATATGTCTGGTCACTTCTCTAAATAAAATTTATTGTTATGCCCTTCCCCTAGTACTTTGAAGTGTAATCCATTAAAGGATTGGTTTTATTAACTCCATTTTGTAAATGGAGAAATAAAAGCAGTGAGAATTTAAAAGACTTATTCAACATTACACAGGGTATCTATAAAATAATGTTGTTTAGTCTTTTGACAATCAAAGGGCAACCTTGTTTCCTGTTATTTGTTACCACAAAAAGAAAAATTATTGCTATGCGTATTCTGGTATCTTTGGGTCAAAACGTATGGATGAACACTTTGATCACTTTCACAACATAATTTGAAATGTTTTCAAGAACGTCTCAGCCAATTCACTGCATCAGAAATACATTTGTGATGCTGAGTGAAATGAGCAGAACTAGGAGAATATTATACACAGTAACAGCCACAGGGTGAGAGGACTGTTTCTGATAGACTTAGCCCCTCATAGTAATGCAAGGACATAAACCACTCCCCAAGGATTCTTGATGCAAAATGCCATCCATATCCAGAGAAGAAACTATGGAATTGCTATGCAGAATGAAGTAGACTATTTTCTCTTGTGCTATGTTTTGATTTGGTTTGGTTTGGTTTGGTTTTTCTCATGGTTTCTTCCATTTTTTTTAATTCTTCTATGCAACATTACCAATGTGAAAATGTGCTTAATAAGAATGTATGTGTAGGACCCATATAAGATTGCATGCCATCTTGGGGAGGGAAGGGGAAAAATTTTAAACTTATGGAGGTGATTGTTGAAAACTGATAACAAATTAAAAAATTAGCATCAATAAAAAAATTAGTATATTTGTGTACTGGTATTTCTATAACCCATCCATCATTGGTCATTCCTTCGTTTTTCATCTTTGTCAATTATCTAGGTGTGAAATATAAAACATTTGAATTGTGTCCTGCATTTTTCTTATTATTATTGATCTGAAGCAACTTTTTATATGATTATTGTGATGTCATTCTTTTTGAGAACTATATATTCCTATCTTTTGATCACTTATCAGTTAGGAAATGACACTTGGTTTTACTCTATAACAGGTTTTTTTTGTTAATTCTTGATGTATTTTAGATATCAGACCATCATATTTTCCCTGATTGACAGTTTACCTTTGTAAAAGATACCCAGTTACTTGTAACTAAGTAACTAAAACTATCCAATTGTGTGTGTGTGTGTGTGTGTGTGTCTGTGTGTGTGTATTCACTTCTTTCTTTTGGTTTAAGGGTTTTCTTCTCAGTGATAGCTGTGAAAGATACCTAAACCTATTTTTTCTCCAATTATTTATGACATGGTCTTTCATAATTAAGTTGAACTTGGAAATTATTATAGTATGTGGTGTAAGATGCTGGTGTGAATCTCTTTTTTTTGCCAAATTTCTTTCCATGTTTTACAGTAGTAGTTCTTGTCATATAGGGAGTTTCCCAGTAGTTTGTGTTTTCAAATATACCGAACACTGGATAATGAGTCATTGCTGATTTTTCCTTATCTACTCTACTTGTCTTTTTTAACCAATAACAGTTTTGGTTGTTATTGTCTTAAAATATAATTTGTCATCAAGAAGTGCTATTCTCAGATGCATATCTACTTTTTTCCCATTATTTCCTTTGAGATTCTTGACCTTTTTTTCCACCAAATAAATTTTATTATTATTTTGTCAAGCTCTAGAAAGTACTTCCTTGATTAGCACAGCAGTTAACTGTAAATTAATCTAGGCACCATTATCATTTTTAGTTATATTGACATATAACACAATGAATATGTTTCCATTTATTTTCCTAGTTCTCTAAATAGTTTTGTAATTGTATTCACATGTCTTAAGTGTTTTGCTAGATTGATTCACAGATATTTAGTATATTCTTCAGTTTGTCTGGATGGGACTTCCTTTCCTAATATTTATTTCTAGATTTATTATCACTATATGAAATGTGTTAAATTTTGTAAACTTGTTCTATATTCTTCTGCTTTACTGAAATTATTGCCTCAAGTACTTTTGCTTTTGTTGTTGTTGCTGCTGCTGCTGCTGCTGAAATTCAGTTTTCCATGCCACCTAGTATGCCCTCTGCCAGTAGGGATACTTTTGAGTCCTCTTTGACAACTTTTAATTTCCTTCTCTTGTCATATTGCTAACCATAGTATTTCTAGAACTGTGTCAAATGATAGTGAGGAAAGGGACATTTTTTACTCCTGTATTTATGAGGAAATTAGCTAGTGTTTTTCCAATGAAATTAATGCTAGCAAGGCTATCCATGTTTTTCTAAGGTCATCAAGATCATCATTTCTTATAGCATGGCATTATTCCATCACAACCACATACAACCACTTGTTCAGTCATTCTGCAGTTGACAGACATCCCTGAAATTTCCAGTTCTTTGCCACTACAAAGAGAGCTGCTATAAATAATTTAGAACACGTAGGTTCTTTTAATTTTTCCTTAATCTTTTGGAAATAGATCTAGTAGCTGTATTGCTGTGTCAAAGGATATAGGAAGTTTAACAACTCTTTGGTCATAATTCAATTGCCCTCTAAGATAGTTGGATCAGTTCACCATTCCACCAAGACAATGAATTAATGTCCCAATTTTTCCCCATCCCCTCCAACATTTGTTGTTTCGCTCTTCCATCATTAGTTAATCTGATGAGTGTAAAGTGATATCTCAAGGTTATTTCAATATGTACTTCTCTAACCAATAACGACTTAGAGCATTCATTTTGATTTCTTTATCTAAAAACTGCCTCTTCATGTCTTTTGATCACGTATCAATTAGGGAATGACTCATATTCTTACAGATTTTACAAAGTTCTTTGAATATTTGAGATATAAGCCCGTTATCTAATTATCTATTATCCTCCCCCACCCAGTTTTTTGTTTGCTTTCCTTCTGATCTTGACTATATTTGTTTATTTGTATGAAAGTTTTTAAATTTAATGTAATGCCCATCTTCCCTCTATCCTTAAAAATCCCTCATTTGGTCCTTCTATCTATTATTATATTGTTCTATTTCTCTTCTCCCTTCTGACAAATTTCCTTGGAAAGTGTCTATATTTGATGCCCCTAGTTCTTTTCCTCTCTTTCCCTTCTTAATTCTCTAAAGTCCATGTTCTCATCAGATTATTTTCATATTCATTTGTCCAGTCCTAACCTTTCTCCTGACTTTTTGTTTCATATCTCCAGCTGCTTATGGGATGTTTCTAATTAGATGTCTCATAGACATCTTAAACTTGACATGTCCCAAACTGAACAGATTAACGTTACCACCCCAAACCCTTTTGTTTTCCTAAATTTCCTTTTATTGTGGAGGATACCATCAGCCTAGCAGTCATCCAGACTTGCAACCTAGGTGTCATCCTTGACTCCTCACTCTCTCTCTCACCTCTCATATCCAATCAATTGCCACATTCTGTTATTTCTATTTTTACAACATTTTTTTGGACATTCCCCCTACTCTTTTCTAACATTGCCATAGTTTTATTGTAGACTCTCATCACATCACACCCGGAAGCATTATTTCAGTAGTCTCATTTGTTCTCCCTGACTTGTCTCTCCCCATTCCAGTCTATCCTCATCAAAATGATCTTCCTGAAATGCAAATCTGACTATTCAGTCAATTCTAGTCATTCCCAATTACTTCCAGGGTCAAATATAAAATCCTCTGCTTGACTTGTAAAGATCTGCATAACTCTTTTTAACTCTCCAGTCTTCTTAAACCTTAACTCCTACCTGATCCCCTATGATAAACTACAATCCAATCACTTTGACCTCCCTCCTGGTCCTTTCATTAGACACTTCATTTCCAGCTGGTAATTTTGTCTTGTTATTTCCCATGTCTGAAACTATTCTCTGTCTTTCTTCAAGTCTTTTCTAAAGTTCTATTATTTTTTCAAGAAAAGGATACCTTTCTTCTGTTGATTACTTCCCAATTATCTTGTATATATCTTGTTTGTACATGTATTTTTGCATATCTTCTCAAGCACAATTTAAGTACTTGAAAAGTTAGCATAATTCCTGTAACATAGTTAATGCTCAATAAATGCTTATTGACCAACTAACACATTAACGAGTTTTTATTCTTCCAGATAAATTTTGTTTTTCTTTCTTTTAGCTCTATAAAGTAATCCTTTGGTAGATGATTGGTACAACACTGAAAAGGTAAATTAATTTATAGAGATTTGTTATATGTAATAAATTGACTCAGCTTACTCACAACCAATTAATATTTCTCCAACTGGATTGTTTTCTTTGGGTAAATAGTGGTTTGTAGTAGTGGTTCTTGTGTATATTTTATCAGGTACAAACTGAAGTATTTTATGGTTATAAAAATTATATTAAATGGAATTTCTCTATCTCTTCCTGCAGGATTTTGACAATTCCAGAAATGTGGATGATTTATGTGGATTTTTTGTATATTCTGAACCTTCAATAAATTGATGTTTCAATTTAGTTTTCTAGTGATTGTCTAGGAGTCTGTAAGTAAACAATTCTATCATCTGCTAAAAATCATGTTTTTGTTAGAGTTGTTTCTTCTTTGCCTTTGCATATTCGCTCAATTTCTTTTTCTTATTGTGTTATATATAGCACTCCTCACAGCATATTGAATAATTTTTTGTTTTACCTCTGATCCCATTAGGGTATTCCCCCACTTTAGCGAATGCTGCTACTTAGTTTTAGGTAGATACAAACACCATATTAAGGAAAGATCCATTTATTCCTGTGCTTTTCTGTTTTTTAAAAGGACTGGGTATTATAGTTTTCAAAACTTTTTCTGCATTTATTGATATATTTTTATGATTTTTCTTGTCATTATTAATATGATCAATTATATTTTTACTTTTCCCAGTAATATATCAGTACTGCATTGTGGGTAGAAATCCAGTCTGGTAATAACCTTTGTTATATATCTCTGTAGTCTCTGCAAATACTTAGTTCAAAGAATCAATTTTATGTTTTCATATTATATATGTAGTCTTTAAATTTTCCATTTTGTGTATGTCTTCTGAATGTTATGATTTCTTTATTTATGTTCATTTGGATTTTATATTGATTTTCTACCACTTTAAGTTGCATACACACCTCATCAACACTCTTTTTGTTATTTTATTTGTGTTAGCCTATGTATGTATCCCCCTGAAGACAGTTTTAAGTGCATCCCCTAAATTTGAACATACCATGTCATTGTCATCATTCTCTTTCATAAAGATCTTGTTTCTATTATGTGTTCTTGTACCCACTAATTATTTTAGGACTGTATCTTTTGATTATATTATATTATTATATTTTATTTTATTATTTCTATATTAATTACTATTTTTATTGAGGTATAGGTTTTTGTCTTTTTAACATTCTTTTTTAGTTACAAATTTTCTCCCTTCTGCCTCCCTCATGCATTGAAAAGGTAAGCAATATGATAGTTATTATACCTGTGAATTCATACAAAACATGTTTCCATATTAAATACATTTCAAAAGAGAAAAAGAAAGTGAAAAAATATGCTTTAATTTGCACTCAGAATTCATCACTCCTCTCTCTGGAATTGGATAACATTTTGCATCATATGTCATTTGGAAATATTGTAGATCATTGTGTTGATCAGAATTGCTAAGTCTTTTATGGTTGATTATTGTTTTAAGATTGCTGTTACTGTGTGCAATGTTCTTTTGGTTCTGCTTTTCTCGCTTTGTATCAGTTAATATGTCTTCCTATATTATTCTGAAATCATCACTTCATAATTTCTCATTACAGTAGCATTCCAACCTGATCATATATCATGATATTGTTTTTGAGGGATATAATTAGTATTACTTCTTCATATATTATTGAATAAGTTCTTCACTCTAGCAATAGCTTATTTTTGTAAGGGGACATGCAGTACTGAAAACATGAATATTATTATTTGCATTAAGAAAATTGAGTAAATATTTCAGTTCTAACCTCTTGAATAGTGTATTCAGTGTTAGATTTCCCTTAATGTTTATCTTTTATACATTTATGAAGGAGTAACATTAAAGTCCTCCTCATTTGCTGTATTATTTCATATATCTTTTTGTAAGTCTATTAACTTGCATTTAGGAATTTGGATGCTGTGTAATTTCTTGATATTCATTTTATTATGATATTGTTTCAATGTTTATATAGTACCTTTAAATATAAACTTTCTGTATGTTTGATATAATCCTACATGTATAGCCTGTATTGGGTTGCTTGGTGTCTTGGGGAGGGAAGAGAGGAGAAAAAAATTGGGAACTCAAGATCTTATAAAGGTGAATGTTGAAAGATATCTTTACATGTAATTGGGGAAAACAAAACCTATTAAGTGGAAAAGGTACATGTGTGTGTGTCTGTGTGTGTGTGTGCGCACCTGTGTATATTTCTACCATATTTTTCTTTCATGAATTTTTATTTTTAACTTTTTCTGATAGGATGATTGCTATGCCTGACTTCTTTTTAAAAAAATTACTTGATACATATTAAATGCATTTCAGGTTTCATCATCCTGTATGTTCCTTCCTTTGGTGAATTTTAAGTACATTTATTTTTTTTCTTGCTGTCCCATCTCACCATCACCAATCTCTTAGTTTAAGTGACATTCTTTTGTGTTGCCCTCTTCCAAGAAATTTTCCATTACTTTTTTTTTCTTATTGCCCTTTCCCTTCTAGTCTATTGTTAATCCTGTAATGTTTTAATATAGCAACCTTTTGGGAGCTATCACTGAAGTTATAAGCAGTAGCTACTCTTTCAGGTTTTAATTATGAATATCAGCATATTAATGTCTGTTTATGAATCTTTTGGATTTTGTGCATTTTTCTTATGGTAATGGAAATAAATAGCCATCTTCTCCCTGGAGAGGAAAAAGATAAACTCATCTTTCTTAAGTTAATGCTATGTTATCTCTGGTTCTATGCCTTTTTTCTCCTCCACAGTACTCACATTTTTCTAAGAATGCTTCAAATGCAACTCTTCTAATGAAATTCCAAATTTTTCTATAATGTGTTCTTTTGAATTGAATTTTGGGTTGAATCTTGAGTTTCTTTGCTTTTGTGCAATATCCTTATCCATTCTCTTCTTTATTTTCTTGTGACTATGGAGTAATTCTAGGTAATTTGAACTGACATCTCTTCATAATTGAGTGTCTTTATATAAACTGCTCTCCAAGTTTGTTGTTATTGAAAGCATGATGTTTAATTATTACACATATGATTTATTTCTCTGGTAATGGTCTTTGTAATCAATTTTTCAGTATTTTATTTTTGTCTTCAAGCCCCTGTAGAATAATGATGATTTTTTTCTGCACAATCAGAAGTTTGAGGAGAGCTTGAGGAAATGGAAGAATAGATATCCATTTTAGAAACTACCACTTGTGGTTTCTAAGAAAAAGTTGGTTTGGCAAGCACAGTAAGTTTCAGTAAAAACAAAGACCATTTTCCCAAATCTAGGAGTGGTATCCAGCCTTTAATTACTTAGTTCCTGTGCCCTCAGGAAAGCTACTAGATAGCAAGACAATGTGGAATGTTTTCTAGGTAGAGGTATTTATATACTGACTGCTTTTTAAGTACAGTTTGAAAAGAATTAAACTTAAGTGGAAATGCTGCTACTTTAAACACTGAGCTTAAGGGCCAAATCTAAAATTAAAATTGTAGGCAGAACTTGATCTCCTATTAAATATTTAGTGCCTGAACTCTTCTTGAAGGAATTCAGAATGAATACTTTCCCTTCTTTCTCCATCAACAGACTTTACTCACCTCAAACTCCTAGATAATCTGTTTGTATTAGGATTTTGTAGTGACATTAGGTGACGTTTCAGTTGTGTGAGTGGGAACAGAATGAATCCCAATGGTAATCATACCCATTCTTTCCATTTTTCCCTGACTTCAAGGGAACCTTGAACCAGCTAGTTGCCACAAGATGTCATTTTGTTCTCTCTACTACTGGAAATAGCAAGAATCTTAACTCCTACTTTCAGCGTCTGCTAAAGTCTATGAATTCATGTACCTGGGCATCCTCTACAATTCTGATCCATAACCTTCTTCAGAGGCAGATCTGAACTTTGGGTGGTGAAAGAGGAAAATAAAGAAATAAGGCCAGATGATTGGAGTGTAGAATAGAGGTAGGCGGATATTCACCACCTTTCTCTTTCCATTTGGAGCTCTAGTTCAGGGGCTGTTGACATGGGTGTTACCAATCCTTTTATTTTCAACTTTCTCATCTTGCAGTGAAATTCTTTGGTGCCTTAATAAGACTCAACTGAAAAGAAATTTTCTTCTTTTCAGAAATTGAAAGAAAGTAAAACTGCTAGGAAATTTTGAAGAAAAGCAGAAGAGAAAGCCTTCTGGGTAGTGGGGTGTGTGTGTGTGTGTGTACATGTGTGTGGTTTTTATGCATGTTTGTCTTTGTATCTATCTCTCTCTGTCTCTATTTTTCTTTCTCTCCCCCACCCTATTTATTCAAGATCTCATAATAACTCTGTAGCTATGATGTGTCCACTAGTTAATTTGGCCCCTGGGGCTTTCAAAAGCTTTTCTGCTGGTTGAATGTGTTTTAAACTCCAGATCAGATCTATAAGGCTCCAAACTGGATCTTACTTAAGCTTTAAAGAAACACATAAATAAAAGCATTTTATATTGCCATTACTTCATAACAATCTCATTGCTTAATTTTTATTAAATATACTTGTATACAATTTCAATTCTATATACTTAAGACTATATACTTAATTATTAATTAAGTATACTTGTTCATTGTTTGCTCAGTTGTATATAGTATCTTGCTTTGTGTTAGACTTAGCTCCTGGCAACCAGAGGTTTACAACCGAACAATTTTTGTGTCCCACTTTTCCCGGATTAAAAAGCTGAGAAGAAGCTTAATCAACCTGGAGTTCTGTAAGAAGAACAAAACAGGGAGTAAGTAAAACTGAATCTGCCAATAACTAGCTGTGGGCCATAAGAAAGTTAAAATTCTTTGAACATCAGATTCCTCACATATTAAACTGATTAATCTAGGGGAAAAGATAATATCTATAGTTCTATGATATCTCAATACTTTAGGGATTTTTCATTTTGTTGAAATTATTTAGGGTGTTCCATGGATAATGAATATAGAATATATCTTTAGACCTAGTTCAGACTTTAAGCTTTTGCAGAGCAGTAGGACCTACAGGAAGCCAGATTGCTATTCCTCCCCCCTGATAATTCTTTTTCTGTTTCTCTGCCCTCACAATGACTATCCAACTGGCTTAAAGTAAATTCAATCACTTCTCATTTCTACTGCTTAGAACCCCCTTTTTCCTTCAAAACTCAGCTAATGCCCTACCTTTTACATGAACCTCTTCAGAATCCCCCACTGCAGCTAATAATGTTTTTATTATTTTATTTTATTATATTTTTTATTCTCTATTAATTATATAATATATATTTATGCATATGTACTTTTTCCCACTCCAGATATGATATAAGTTCTCTGAGACAGGGACTGTTGTTTTCTCTTTTCTTTGTATTCCCAACACTTAACACTAGGTGCCTCATATATATACTCAATTGATTAGTTGAATGTTGTCCTTCATTTTCAGAGGATAAAAGTTACATCACTATCTTTGAGTCAAGTTACAGTGAACTTGACTGTGACTGATCACACCAAAATGAGCTCAGAATGCTCTATCACAGTTTGGGCACAAATAGTCCATGTGAACATTTGAGATGGTTACTCTACATTTGTGCATCTAGCATTTCTTTTGAACTACTTCAACTTTGCTTTGCTCACAGAGCACAGCACCTTCTCTGATGAGGACACACCATTCTGGGTGGGCCTGTGAAAGTGTCTCCCATGTCACACAATCCATTCCAAAGTTCTTAAGAAAAAACTTGCGATTGTCCTTGTATTGCTTCTTCTGACCACCATGTGAACACTTGCTCTGTGTGAATTCTCCATAAAACAGTCTTTTTGGCAAGTATACATTTTGCATTTGAACAAAATGGCCAATTCATTGGAGTTATACTCTCCGCATGAGAGTGTTTGACAGTTTAGTTCAAGAAAGGACCTCAGTGTCTGGTACTTTATCCTACCAGGTGATCTTCAGAATCTTCCTAAGAAAATTCAAATGGAAGTGATTCAGTCTCCTGGCATGGAGCTGGTATATTATCCAGTTTTCACAAGGATACAGGGAGGTCAGCACAACAGCTCTGTAGACTTTCAGTTTGGCAGTCAGTCTAATATCTCTTCTCTCCCACACTTTTCTTCAGAGCCTCTTCAGCACCAAGCTAACTCTGATAATGCATACATTAACTTCAATATCAACCTAGAAAGTATACTGCCAAAGTTAGTGAACTTATCCACAGCATTCAAAACTTCCCCATTTGCTGTAATGAATGATTCCACATATAGTTAGTATGGTGTTGGCTTAGAATTGGCCATTAACCTCCCTCCCTAGCTGAAGTTCCCATTGAAGAGGTTTTGAATGCCGTTAGATTCATTTCATGTGACACGTGGTGCTGATACTATGCCAGCTGAAATTTACAAGGTGGAGGACCCTGACTGAAATTTTCCAGGTTATCTAGCAAGAGGAGGTTATTTGCTGGGAGTTCAACAGATGCATCCATTGTCCATCTCTATGAAGGTAAAAGAAATAGATTATCCTGTGACAATAATGGGGCAGGGGAGGTGAGACTGTCTCTCTTAATTATATGCCCAATAAATGTTGATTCATCAATCAACTGGTTAAAAAAACACTTTGAGAAGTCAGTCACTTTTGTGACATTGCTGTTACTTGCTCTTCTTTCTGGAAGAGAGACATGATACCAGGAAGATGATGCCATTACTTGCAAGTGAATTGGATTTAAATGAGGGAGAGCTGTGCAAAGTCACCAGCAGTGCTCTCCCCTCCAGAATCTGGGTCCAGTGGCCAATTATAGATCAGGACGACTGAAGATGGCCCCAGATGCAGAAGAAGTCCTTGGCCTTTGTAAGCTAAAGTCTTTCCCAGATCTCAGTTTAACTGAGGCAATGCTCATTCAATAATTGAGGCTGGGTAAGAAATGATGCAAAGAATGGCCTCTTTTACCTAGTTCATAAAAAAAAATCTGGGAAGGGAAGACTCTCAGGATTTCTAACCAAAACAGAAACAATTGCTGTTTACATTCACCCTGAGCCACCAGGGCCCAAACAATGACCCAGTGGGCTTGGACTGGAACCAATTTTTGGTTCCAATGAAACTCAGAGTCATTTGGGTTTAAGGCATAAACTTTTTGAAAAATTTATTATGAATTAATTTATTTATTTTTAGTTTTCAATATTCACTTCCCCAAGATTTTGAGTTCCAAATTTTCTCCCCATCTCCCCCTCCACCCATCCCAAAACAGTGTGCATTCTGATTACCCCTTCCCCCATCTGCCCTTCCTTCTATCTTATCCCTACTTTCTCTTGTCCTTTTCCCCTCTATTTTCTTGTAGGGCAAGATAGATTTTTATATTCCATTGCCTGTATATTTTATTTCCCAGTTTCATGTAAAAACAATTTTTAACACTTGTTTTTAAAACTTTGAGTTCTGACTTCTCTCCCATCCTCCCTCCCCACCCAGTTCCATTGAGAAGGCAAGCAATTCAAAATAGGTTATACATGTGTAGTCATGAAAAACACTTGTATAACAGTCTTGTTGTGAGACTATCTATATTTCCCTCCATATTATCCTGACCCCCATTTATTCTATTCTCTTTTTTGACCTTATCCCTCATCAAAAGTGTTTAGTTCTAATTATCCCCTCTTCCTATTAGCCCTCCTTTCTACCACTTCCCTACCTCCTGCTTATCCCTTCACCCCATGTTTTCCTATAATGTGAGATAGATTTTCATACCAAATTGAGTGTGCATGTTATTCCCTCCTTACACCAAATGCTATGAGAGTAAGGTTCACTCTTTCCCTCTCATGTCTTTCCTCTTTCCCTCCATTGAAAAAAAAACTTTTTCTTGCCTCTTTTATGTGAGAGATAATTTACCCTATTCTGTTCCTCCCTTTCTCCTCCCAATACACTCTTCTCTCACTCATTAATTTTATTTCTTTAAATATCATCCCTTCATATTCAATTCACTCTGTGCTCTCTATGTGTATATAATCCCTCCTACTACACTAATATAGAGAAATTTCTCAAGATTTATAAATATTATCTTTCCATTTAGGAATGTAAACAGTTCAATTTTAGTAAGTTCCTTATGGTTTCTCTTTCCTGTTTATCTTTTCATGCTTCTCTTGATTCTTGTATTTGAAAGTCAAATTTTCTATTCAGCTCTGGTCTTTTCATCAAGAATGCTTGAAAGTCCTCTATTTTATTGAATGACCATTTTTTCCCCTGAAGTGTTATCCTCAGTTTTTCTGGATAGGTGATTCTTGGTTTTAATTCTAGCTCCTTTGACTTCTGGAATATCATATTCTAAGCCCTATGATCCCTTAAATCTGAAGCTAAAAGATCTTGTGTTATCTTGATTGTATTTACACAATACTTGGTTTGTTTCCTTCCAGCTTCTTGCAATATTTTTTCCTTTACCTGGGAGTCTGGAATTTGGATACAATATTCCTAGGAGTTTTCCTTTTGGGATCTCTTTCAGGAGGCAATAAGCATCTTCTTTCATTATCTATTTTACCCTCTGGTTCTAGAATATCAAGGCAGTGTTCCTTGATAACTTCTTAAAAGATTATGTTTAAGTTCTTGTTTTGATTGTGGCTTTCAGATAGTCCAATAATTTTTAAATTGTCTCTCCTAGATCTATTTTCCAGGTCAGTTGTTTTTCCATTGAGATATTTCACATTGTCTACTATTTTTTCATTCTTTTGGTTTTGTTTTATAATTTCCTGATTGTTTATAACATCATTAGCTTCCATTTGCTCCATTCTAATTTTGAAAGAATTATTTTCTTTAGTGAGCTTTTGACCCTCCTTTTTCATTTGTCCAATTCTGCTTTTTAAAATATTCTTCTCCTCATTGGCTTTTTGGATCTCTTTTGCCATTTGGGTTAGTCTATTTTTAAGATGTTATATTCGCCAGCTTTTTTGGGTCCCCTTTAATAAGCAGTTGACTCGTTTTTTATTATTTTCTTGCATCACTCTTATTTCTCTTTTTAATTTTTCCTCTACTTTTCTTACTTGATTTTTATAATCCATTTTGAGCTCTTCCATGACGTAAAACCAATTCATACTTTTCTTGGAGGCTTTTAACTTTGTTGACTCCTTCTTTTTGTATGTTTTGATCTTCCTTGTCACCAAAGAAAGATTTTATACTTTAATTTTCCCTCATTTTTGTTCATTTCCCCAGCCAATTATTTGAATTTTGAGCTCTTTGTCAAGGGAGTTCTTTGCTTCTAGTGGGGGTAGGGGAGGTGTACTATCAGCCACTCTTTTCCCCACAATGTATGGGCCTAGAACTCCTGAAATAGTCACTGCTGCTGCCCTGCTGCTGCTGCAAGCTCCTCTACCTCCTCAACCACCCTGAGTGGATACACAAGTTAGACAGGTTTTTTCCACTGACCTTCCAATTTCTCCTGAATGTTTTGGGTTTGAGAAGTCTGGAAACTGCCACAGGTGCCAGTGATTCAGTCTTGCTCAGGTCCCATCTGTGCCAATGAAGCCCATATTGGACTGTGCTCTACTCCCAGCTCAACATGATAGACAATTTCTGTTTGCCTTCCAGGCTTTCTTAGTCTGGAGATTTTGTTCATTCTTTCATTCTGTGTGCTCTGCAGCTCCAGAATTTGTTTAGAGTCATTTTTACAGATATTTGGGTATTGGGGAGAGCTTTAGCAAGTCCCTGCTTTTACTCCACTACCTTGGCTCTGCCTCTAAGACATGGTCCTTAAGAAAGAAATCCATTCCATAAACCCCAAGGTATCTTGTAAGGTTTAAGTGATTAAAATTTATATTCCTTTGGGCAGAGTACCAACAGACTATATGTGAACAGAATAAGGAGTAAAGGAAAAAGAAAGGAAAGGAGGAAGAGAGAGAAAGAAGAAAAAGGAGAGGAGAGTGGAAGATAGCAGAGAGAAAGGTAAGAAAGAGGTTCATTGCCTAACTATAATTGTTATAATGATGCATTAATAAAAGAAAAGTTTGTATTTAATTTTTTTTTAAAAATTGCTTATTTAAAGATGTTCTATTTCTATTTGCTCTCTTCTCTTCCTTCCTACTAGAACCTTAAAATAACGAGCTTTTAAAGGAAAAAGGCTGAGAAAAGTAAAATGACCTTCCTGAAATCACATTGTTAGTGCATGGCCAAACCTTGAACTTAACTCATTTAGTCATGTGCCAGGCACTATGTTACATATTGTGTATACAAGGAAAGGCAAATGACAGTCCACGTTCTCAAGGAGCACACAATCTAACAGGCAGGACAACATATAAACAACTATGTACAAGTAAGATAGGAACAGGGCAAATTGGAATAATCAACAGAGTGAAGGCATTATAATTAATGGGGATCAAGAAAGGCTCCCTGTAGATGGTGTCATTTGGCTGGGACTTAAAGGAAGCCAGGACGCAGAGATAAAAAGGGAGAACATTTCAGGCTTCACTTGAGACTAGAATCTGGTCTTCAGGAAACAACAAACTCTGAAAAATAGAGTATGATAGGAGGGTGTAAAGTGAAAGAAGACTGGAAAGTTGGCCAAAGAGGAATGTTATCAAAGACTTTGAATGCCAAACAGAGGATTCTGTATTTGATCCTGGAGGTAACAAGAAGTAACTGGCACTTATGAGTGGGGAGAAACATGGTCCTACCTGTACTATGTGTATTGTACAAAGATAACTTTGACAACTAACTGGATTAAAGTGGGGAGAGACCTATGGCAAAGAAACTAACTGGCAAACTCTTGCAAAAGTCAAGTCAATAAACATTTATTAACACTTACTATTTGCCAGACACTACTAAATGGTGGTAATGCAAATACAAACAGAAACACAAGTCCCCGAACTCAAGGAGTTTAAAAGTTAATGGGGTCAACAATATAAAAAGGGAACAGGAGCTGAAAACAGTATCATGGGACATAAAAAAGCTATATTTTATCTTTTTACATTACCAATGCCTTGCATATAATAATTAGTTACTATTTTTTAATTAGATAGTACTACTGGTCTAGAATCAATGACCCACCCACGTGTCATCATCAAAGGAAATCCTTTCTGTTCTCCTCAATTCTTAGTGCTTTCTCCCTGCCTTTCAAATGATCATATACTTTGTTGTTTATTCATTTTTGCATGTTGTACCTCTCACTAGTAAAACACAATCTTGATGGTAGGTAGGGACTGTTTTTCATTTACTCATTGTAGCCCCTGCACTTAAATTGGATTTGATAAGATTAGATTAATTGTGAGTTTGCTTGTTCTGTTCAAATGCACAGTTTAGTTCCCTAATACTCAGTTATTAATAATCACTTCCTGGAAGTGGTCTTGTTATCATCTTGGTGAGTCTGATGATCCGGACACATGATCAATTTCAAATACAATTCTCATTTCATCTGACTTTTAAAGAAAAAGATTAACTGATTAAAATCTATTACAGGGAAATCTTGTGGAAATCAAAGAATCAATCAATAAGCAGCATTTATTAAACATCTACTGTTTGTCAGGCACTATGTCATGTTCTGAGAATAAAAATGCCAAAAGTAGTCCTTTCCCTCAAGGATCTTACATTTAATATGGAGGGGAGGGAAGTATGTTCACAGATAATTACAGGATATATACAAAATCCATAAAGAATTAAGAGACAGGGTATGATGAACCTGGGATGAGGGAGAGAGGGAGTCAAGAAAAACTTTTCTAAGAGATGGACTTTGATCTGAGCTGTGCAAGGTGGTAGAGGTTCCTGGAGAATGTGGTGAGGAGTAAGAACATTCCTGGAATGAAAGATAGCCTGAACAATCACACAAAGGCAAGACTTGGAGGTTTTTCTCCATAGAGAAAAAAAGTAAATGGATCAGTCTGTCTGAATTAAAGAGTGTATGCGTGGAATTTAGATACAATCAACTTGATAATACAGGATGTTGTCTGATTGTTGTAAGCACAAAACGGAGGAGTCTACATGTAAATCTAGAAGTGATGGGAAGCCACCGAAATTTTGAAAAGTGGAATGACCTGGTCAGACCTATATTTTAGGACTATCATGTTGGCTATGTTAATATATAGATTCCACAGTAATATTTTCCAAATGTAGAATTGGAAAAGATAGAGAGTGATGAAAGGAGATCAATCAGGAACCTCTTCACGTGATCTTGCACCTGGATCATGTAAGGTGTAAGGTAATAAGGGTCTAGACTAGACTTGTTTGTTGTGAGTAGGCAGAAGGGGATAGATGGGTATGTGTGGAGGAATTGCAACTGACAATACCTAACAATTGGTTGAATATGAGAGGTTAGAGAGAATGAAAAAATTGAAGATGATTCCTAGTTTTTGAACCTGAGTGACTGGGACAATGGTTTTTCACTTACCAGAAAGAGTGGAAAGAGGAGGAGAAATAGATTTAAAAGGAAAGACAAATTCAGTTTTCTACACATTGATTGAGCTCAAGATGCCTATGGGACATCTACCTGACAATGCCCAGCAAGTGGATGTGGAACTAGAGATCAAGAGAGAGATTAATAGGTGAAATCAGCAATTGCAATGTTTCATTTATGATATGCTGTGAGCCAAAAATGAATGATTGAGAAAATTAGGGGCTTTATTGAGCTAAAGGCTAGGAATGAGCAGCAGCTTAGAAAGCCCAAGTACTCTAAAAAAAACCCAGTCCTGCATACTCTTCCCTGTGCACTCATTCTAAGGGAACTATGACAATGGATGCAACCACCCTACAATGACAGAATACTCTGATTCAGATACATAGTCAGAAATTGATAAGAGCATGTGCTCAGGAAATGTGTAATGGCTCTAAAAGCCATATTACATATTAGGCACATAATAGCTGGAATTGCCTACACATACAGTTCACATTCAGTGGAGCATTTACTGTCTAATCAGGTAAATAAGCACTTAGGGAGTTTTTAGCTAGCCAGGTTTGAATGAATGTTTTGAATGAATGGTATATTATGTTCCCCCTTGTTTCACATTTCTTTTTTGAATTCAATTTAATGAAGTTCAACAAACATTTATTAAGTACCTACTATATGCAAGGCATTGTATATTGAGGATACATCAGAGAGAGAGAGAGAGAGAGAGAGAGAGAGAGAGAGAGAGAACAAAATAAAACAGTCACTGCCCTCAAGAAACTCCCATTTTTCCACCTGGTTTAGGCAAACAAAACTTTGGTTCCAAAAATTCAAAAAAAACCCCGTGCAGTTAGCATACCATGACAGAATGCCATGATCCTAATAAAAATTCACTAATTAATGAATGCACAGGTTTGGGAATTATGTAAGGGCTTTAAAAGCCCTATTATATATTAGGTGGTTCCCATGAAAATGGTCATAATTATGAGTAACATTATAATTAGCCTAATGGCTTTCCTGGTCAGAAAGAGGCCCTAAAACCTCAGATGCTGAGATACTGGACTCAGGGGCCGTAGAACCCAAAATCACTGTCTCGGGTCTATTGTTAGAAAGAACAGGGGTACAATGTGTGTATACTTCAGATGGTTGTTTGAAGAAACAAGAGAACTTAGAATCTGCACTAGAAACTACAAGCACACATCTTCTATACAACATGTAGCCTTCTAACTGACTGTAAAGAAAGAAAAAAGTTTCTTATCATCACTACCTCCATGCTATTGTTTGACTCACATAATACAACAAAAGCAAACACCTCATTTTTGCTATTTCACTGCAAAATTTCTAAAGGGCTTTCATTATAATAGTTCTATAAAGTAACTGGTGCACATGAATTTATCCCACCAATGAGGGGACAGAGACCAATGACTTGACAAGGCTCAGTGTCAGGACATGATGAGCTTGGGAAGTCTAATCCCATATATATTGCTTGGTTCCAAGATTATTTCTACTGCCCCGTACGACCGGCTTGGTCCCTAAGCGAAATGAGGCTGAATTGAGGGTCTTCGATGGTGCTGTGGCCCTAATCATCACAGAGTTTTGGTACCTCTGAACTCTGTTCCATTGTACACATTATCAAAAACAGCAGTGGAAGCAGACAGGAGAGGAGCCCTTCAGCTTTTTATACAATGAGCTCCAGAACTCCATTGGTCCTATGGGGGTCAGAAGTGAGTTCGGTGTTACAAACTGTTGGTGTATACTCTCTTGGCTCTCCCGGTGCTGGGAAGCTAAGGAAGGAGGCTCAAGCTCTCCCCCAGAGATCGACCCCAAAAAAGGACAAAAAGAAAGCACAAGTCATCTTTATAACAATTATATTATTATTTTAACCTCTGAACTCTGTTCTATCAAGTTAAGAGACTTAGGATCAGAATGTAATATCCCTTTCCTTAGATTAATGGGCTGTCTATCCATGCAATCACTGTCTGCAGCACAGATTTGGCAATTTATTATGTGGTGACTTATGGCCTCTCTTGTATTTTTGTCATATGCTGTGGCTTGACTTTTGCATCGTTACCTAACTTTAGACATGTTTATGCTTTACAAATAGCTTGAGGGCAGGGGCTCTAGAGCTCCTTTAATTCCCATGAGGAACAAAATCTTAAGCCTGGAGTAGAGTGCATGTTCCATAAATATTTTTGATTTATAGATGAAGGGGTAGTGGGGGAGAAGTGGGAGACAATTGCTGTTCTCTCCATTTCATCATCATCATCATCGTTGCTCACATGTCTCCAATTTTAAGGTCATTAAGCAGTTTGTGTACATTTTTTTATTGTCACAACAAGCCTCTGAACTAGATACTGTTACTCTTCCCATTTTATAGAGGACATTGAGGCTTGGAAAGGTTAAATTACTCACCAAAAGTCCCAAAGCAAGTATCTGTGTTCAGATTTGAACTCATCTTTCCCACTCTAAATCCAATCCATATCTACTATTTCTCCTTGCCTCTCTAGATCAACTCCCAGTACAGCTTCTGTTTCTCTGAAGTCCAAAATTCTCAGGGGATCAACACTGAAGTTGTTCGGTTTCCCAAGGAAAAAATATTGGTATAGACATATATATGCATATATGTCTATATACATATATATTTATATGATGGTACAGTTTTTATATAATGGAGTATGTTCTTCAAAGGCCTTCACCTGATGAATCAAAAGAACTAAAATCCCCTCATCATTGTCACCCACTAACCCCTCTCCATTACACTGGTTTCAGTGATGTAGCAGCTGGAAGGAGTAAATTACCATCTCTTCTAGACAGGCTTCATCCTTCTGTTCGAGGGAGTGGCTCCATGTTCTCATAGAGAGTCACTTTAGAATATATCAATAGATAGGTAGATCGATTTTCTGCTGTCAAACTCAGCAGTGAAAGAATCAACTTCATTTTTCAAACAGATGCCTGGGTTTTGATTGCCAGGCAAGAGGAGGAGGGGGAGGGGAGAAGAATCTAGCTCACAAGAAAAGAAAAGAAAATGGATAGGTTTACTCTATGAAGAAAGGAAAAGGTTTATTTCCAATCTCATCATGGATAATCTGAAAATTTCTAAAAGTTTTAAAAAGATACCTGACTTAGGGCATACCAAGTTGCTTAAGGTTACTTAGGGACTTTACATGATTTCAGTATCCTATATTTGGTGTCACTTAATACATTTTGCAAGCCAAAATTTATCAGCTCTAATGACAGCTTTTCTGAAAAATTCAGCTTTCAGTGGAATTTTCTGTCACATACTTACATTATTCTGAAAGTATCAACTGGGGTGGGTGGTACATCTTTGTTAGGATGTAGAATAGTAAAGACTGATACTCAGTCTTCTTTCTCAACTGGGATTCACACTTACTCAATGGTGGCCAATACAAAAAAATGGTGAGATGCTACAAAAGGATAATAGGGTCTTTGATCAGTATTTTGTGATGGGTAGCCAGGGGTTCTTAAAAGGAATGGAAGAGACCAAAAATGACTCAAGCATTTTCTTTTTTTCCTTTTTAATTTCTTTTTAATTTATGGAATGAAACAAGCATTTCTATAACACAGTACAATAAAAAAGATGATTGCACATAAAATTGCAAATCTGCTATGCACAACTTGCTATTGCTTTCAAATATACAATGAATTTATCATGTAAATTTCTTTTTTTTTCTTCCCTTAACTCTCCCTGCCCCACCCTAGACATGGCTACCATTAGACACAAATAGGTATAAATATGTAAAATTATTCTATACGTACTTCTATTTACCAGTTCTTTCTCCGGATAGATGGCAACTTTCTTCATGTGTCCTTTATACTTAATTTGAGTGTTTATAAGTCAAAATAACCTATTCCTTAACTTTTTTCTTATTTATCTGGAGTTAGATTTATCTTTCAAACCTGTGTTTGTGGACTTTTCCATCCATACCTGACTGCTGTTATGGAGATTGCCCAGCTCTGAGTAGGAAGGAGGACAAACCATTCACTTCCTCTATTTTTGCCAGTTCACCTAGCCATACGTAGACTTAAACAACTCTCTCAATAGCCTTTAAAAGCCTTTTCTTCCCCCAAAGGTGCCAAATCTACTTTATGAAAATATACCACAACTACCTTCCTGTGAATTTTGACAAGTTTAGAGTAATGCTACCAATTTTTTAATGTTTTAAGTAGCTCATAAACAGCCCCCACTTTTATAATGTTTAACTATATCCAGAGCCTAAGTTGAAGATGGAGTCAGGAAGACCTGAGTTCAGGTTCTATCTCTGACAAATGGCCAGATGAAATGAGATAAGTCCCTTAGTTACCTACCCCATACAGGTAACCTTCACATCTCTGATACCCATCACTTCCTTAGTCCCCACACTAATGCCATGTTAGTTAAAGTCCTTATCAACCCTTACCTTGACTATACCAGCTGTCCCTCTGTCTTATCTCTCCTTACTCCAAGTCTATCCTTTGTGCAGCTGCCAAAGTGACTTTTATTTAAATGCAGAACTGACCACAACACTGTCCTACTCAAAAAACTCCAGTGGCTCCCTCACTTTGGTTTTTAAAACCCTTTACAACTTGGTTCAGTCTATAGTTCTAGCTTCACTTTATAGCAACAACCACAACAAAAGTAATAAAGCTAGCATGTACATAGTGCCTACTATGTGCCAGGCATTGTGCAAAGCTTTTAACAAATATTACTCCTTTGGATCCTCACAATAACCCTGGGAAATAAGTGCTTTTATCCTACACACACACACACACACACACACACACACACACACACACACACACACACTTAACAGTTGAGGAAACTGAGGCAAACAGAAATGAAATGACTGATTAGGTTTATACATCTAGTAAGTGTCTGAGTCTGAATTTGAACTCAGAATTTCCTGACTTCTGGCCCAGCACTTTATCCAGTATACCATCTATATGACTCCCTTCACATGCTCTAAGGCCTAGTTAAATTGAACTTTGCACTATTCCCCTCACATAGTATACCATCTCACATGCCTTTCCACTATTTTTCCCTATGGCTAGAAGGTATGCCTTCCTCATTTTGGAGAATTCCTTAGTTCCTCCAGGACTCTGTTCAAGCACTAGATTCTATAGAAAATCATTCTGGATCCCACAAATGCTAGTATCCCCAAATTAGCTTGCCATCATCTGACATTTCTTCTGTATATAACTGCATATGTACATATATGGTCTGCCCTTAGATAATATAAGCTTTATGAAAAACAGGAATTATTTCATTTTGTCTTTGTAACCTTAGCATAGTTCCATGGACGTAGTAGGTACGTTCTGATTTATTGAGTATGGTACCAGATTCTTTTGGAACAACTTTTTTCTTCTCTCAAACCCATTTTACTTTAAATAACCATTCTGTTGTCTTCCTAATGACAAGTAATTGAGATTTTTTGATAAATCTACCACACAGTTTCTTCTTATTCTTACCTCCAATTTGAAGTTCCTAGAGAAGTATAGGGATGCTTCGGAAACAAATGAAACAGGACTGTGGATGTTTTGATTACCACATATCTCATTTGTTTTCATTGTTATCATTCTCCCAGCTATAAATGAAGTGCTCCAACACTGCAGATGTTTTCAGACTAATATTGGAATGTGGAGAAAGTGAAGGTCTCCTGTGTTTTGTGTCTGGTTCTTTTCAGCTTCATCCAGTTCCTGTAGATATGCATTTTAAAGGACTGAGAGTCTTGAGAGCTTACTCATTGGCCTTGCTGCCCATCCAACACTCAGCCCTGGAGAACTTGAAAGGCACACTGGTACTGTGATGCCCGTAGGATGGAAGAACAAGGAACCAAAAGATAAAACTAGTTATAACTATTCATTAGTTTTTGGTACATCAGATAATTTGTGCAATGGCTTCAGGGCTTTAATTGAATCACTTTTCCCACCTTGTCTTATTTTAATTATGCTGCAATCATTTTTTACCAACTTGTGCAAAGGAACCCTACGAAAATGTGACATATGACAATATACATTTACTAAGCTCTAGGACTACTGTGACCTACAGGCAATTAGCTACTGCCTCCAGCACTCAAACGACCAATTAAAGAGTTAACGAAATGCTCTCCAAATCACCTACATGTTCAGGTTTTTTGGACTGCCAGGAACACTGCTCTTCAACTGATATAATTTTTGACTGACTGATTTAGTAAGTCTACATCTGCTAGAATCCCAGACTCATGCCTGTAAAAGTGAGGAGTCAGGTTTTATGAGGTGCTTTCATTGTCATTAAAGACGATCCCACCTTAGCCCTTTTCCTAACAAGACAATCTTGCAGCAGTCATTATGAGATGTGATCCCAGCTTGTCATCAGGGGAAAAATGGCTTGCTAGGTCAATGAGAATGGAGCTGAGTTCATCTCTAGGACATGAGATGTTCATTCCAATGTCTATCTGCCAAAACTGAATATGAAGAAAGGAAGATCAAAAAAAATTTTTTAAGTGGGTTAATGTCTAAAATATAGTTATCAAACATATAACTAGTAGCCTTTCTCTAAAACATATTGGGGAAGGAGACAGTAAAAAAGGGAAATGCTACCATTTCTCACTAATCGATGCCAGGTTTTGCTTTGAGACACAACTTGCCACAAACAAGAGTCATGCTAAAACTGTTGCTCATATAAGTTCCATTAAATCCAACTGCCAACCTTGAACAGAAATGATGCGCAATGTGAATATGGTCAACAAATATACTACAGGCAATCTTCTTTAAGGTTGAGTTGGTATGATAGGTATACTGCCTCAAAATAGAAGGTATACTCATTAATTGGCCAGCAATAATTAGATCTTATACAGTCAATACTAAATAAATATCCATTCATTTGATTTGAGTATGCCAGAAAGGCAATCATCTGACAGCCTTTCAGAGGGATCCAACTAGAAATGGGGGGGGGTGGTAGGGAAGATCCAAAATAAGCACTTTTCTTTCTTTGGCAATTACGATTTCTTTTAGGTCATGCAGCCAAGAATAACCACGATAATTGAGAACTACTTTTAGGCTGCATGATTCAGGATTTTACTTGGAAGAAAGGACCAATCCCATGAACAAAATAGATGTGCTGTGTTCCACCATTTTCCTTGCTGCCTATAATGTGTCCAATTCTAGTCTAAGCTGTTACAATTTAGAGAAGTGACCTGGGAACTGGTTCTACATGAAAGATAGATGGAACTTCTTAAGTCATAGGGCCAAAAATCATAAGTGATTTTCAGGGGGCTTAAAACAAATATTAATAAAGCTATTAATCTAATGTATAATCCATGTCCTTGTAGACTTTACAATGATTACACTTTGAAAGGCAGTGATCCTTACCAGAAAATGCATCATAGGCCCGAGGATGCTCAAGAGAGTTCATGCTGATGTTCTTCTGTAACTTAACTCTTTCCCTTTAGGCCCAAAGACCATCTTGCATGAAATTCAGGAAAGGGAAACATAATGCTATTCTGGTGTATTTAGTATAATACTAACCAACCTGTCTTACTAAAAAATAAATCCTAATACCAGAAAAAGAATACTTTTTCCATTTCCTCTATTTCTAGGCAGATACTTCTGAATGTCTGTCAGTCAGACAGGAAACATCTATGGAGCAAATTAAAAGGATTCAAAATTTATGGATGTAAATTATTTCAAATCAGTGGAAGTTTGCTTAGTGCCTACCATATAGAGGACATTGCAATTGTTACATGTGGAGCTCTGAGCCTTGAAGAACAAGCACCAACCTTCCAAACTCTGAGTATCCCATTAAGTATGGTTGATTGATGTAATCAACTCCCTGAGTAATATTTTACTTGAAAGCATGATCATCTTTATTCTCTATAAAAACCCATAGTACCTAATGTGTGTGATACATTTTATAGACATTCACTGAATTGCTTTTGCTAGTGTAAAATAAGAGATAAAGGGTACTTTTAGTTGCTCTTGTTATTTCAATACCAACTACTTCCTGAAATGCTGTAGCATGAAGGGGTTGGACTAGCGTGAAGAGGTCCCTCCCAGCTCTAAGCCTTACAAGTTGTACTATTCTCCTCAAATCTACAATTCTTTTCTTGGAAGAGTTCATCTGCTAGGAAGAGGACCATTTTTCTTTCTCCATTCTTCACTTAATATCCCATATTTGCCACACAAAACAGAAAAGTTTCTTTTCTCTTCTTCAGTCTCTTCCCCACTTCTCACCCCAGTGCTCCCCATCTTACAGCTCAGCAATGTTTTGTGGCTCCCCTCATTGGACACTGCCTTGTAAAGCCCCCATGTTGCACTTCTCACTGCCCTGATGTGCTCACCCAACAGATTCTACTAACATTGGAACAGATGAAGACAACGACATATATACAGTCAGGACCCAGCCCAAGCACGGTCAGGGCTTCATCTTTCATCCAGCTGCTGTAAGACATGGTCCCCAGGAGCACAATATGTCTAAACATATCAATTTTCTCAAAATCCTTATCCTGCTGAGCTAACAGATCATGGATAAATACATTCATTTATTTGTTGTGTCCTACAGCTGTCTCTAGATCTCATTCTGTTTTACTCTCAGTCCTAGCTTATGGGTTTCTATAAGGTATGGACTGGCTACCTTACATATAGTAGAGATAGGCTAACTTTTCAATGGAATAATTTGGGGGATCCTTTTACCCTCAAATCCCTGCATAGAAATTTTAATAGAGAAGGACGCCTTTCATTGCGAAGTAGGAGAGATGGCTTAGAAGGCAAATGCTCTCCAGGTCTCAGAACTATCTAAAAACACCAAGCTGGCAGGATACTCTTCAACCACACAGCTACTAGACTTGACCAGTTTGAATGAGGTCTGGCATGCTATGGAAAGGGCACTGAATTCTTAATATTTGACTCTCCCATACCCTCCATTCCTAGAACTATTTCCCCTTCCTCTTCTATGTGCCACCTCCCCTGCACCCCCATGCCCATTGAGACAAATACAAAATGAAATATAAATGACTAATTTAAATGAGAATGGATCTTCATAGAAGTAAAGTCATTGGGTTCCTTAAAAATGTATAAGGACCCTAAGAAGAGGAGAGATAAAGAGGCTAGAATGTAGAAGAAAACTATCATTTGCTTTTTCCTTTTCCCAAAGGACAACCCTGGTGTGGACAATCACAAAGGAAGGAGAACAAACAGTTTTCCTTTCAAGGAACAGTCTGATGAGGGAGATAGATCAAATGCAAAGAAACACATGCTAAGTAGCTATCTCCTGGGAAGTACCTTGTATAGTAGGTGCTCAACAAATAATAGAATCACAGGATCATGGGATAATCAACTTTAGACTTAGAGCTAGGAGGAGAGGGGGAAATTATTCCATCTGACCCCTTCCTTTTCCAGATTAGGAAAGTTGTGGAGAAATTAAGTGATTTGACCAAGAATGGGGAACATGGGTCTTGGTCTTCTGAGTCCTTATATGGCCTTTTGACTGAATCCAAATTTTATAGGACAAATTAAAATTTGGATTCAATTAAAAGGCCTCAATTAAGGACCTAGAAGGCCACATGTACAGGTTCCTCAGTCCTGAATTTGACCAAAGTCACATGAATAGGAAACAAAAGAGTCTCTATTCTATCTTGATCCATCTACCCCAAATCCAGAAATCTTCCCACCCATCCTGTACTGAAACAAAGAAAATCCTTAAGAGCCCATGAAGGTAAACTTCTCATCCACCATAAGGTTAATTTGGAGAATCCTTCCCTTGTATCTCACAGTACACAGCCAATAGAAGTAAAATAATTCACATGAAAGTGGAGAGCAGGGGTCACTTGGCTTCCCAATTGCCGTTTCCAATTCAGCCTCATTCTAAGGTCTCTCAGCCAGCAAGAACAAACTAGGCTATGAATGTTACCTCTTCTATTGAAGCAACTCGGTGCAAAATGGAATAAATGACATCATGGAGATAAGTGGACTGGACAGCCCAGAGACCAGAGGCATGGTCTTGTCTATTTTGGAATGAGAAATCCAAATCAGGGAGCATCCTCAGGTCCTCTTCTTTCCAGGTCATTGAAAACAGGGAGAGACCTGGATGTGACACTTTTGGTCTCCCAGGAGGCTACACAACACAGACCTTTGCTGTGCCACTGAAGACAATCTAGAGAAGCAGTAAAGGGGAGAAAAGGTGATAGGGATATGGATGGAAAGGGAGCAGAGAGAAAGAAGGAAAGAAAAAAAACATGTCAAGCTAGGAAGAGAAGTAAAGTACTTAAACAGAAAGTTGAGCAGTCAATGCAAAATAGCCATATAGATGAGTAGGCTGGAGGAGGGGGCGGGGACAGGGGGAGAATCCACCAATCAACCAACTACAAAAATCTTTGATCTTTTATAGATGTCCTGCAGACATCTGTCTTCCCATAGAGATAGGAAGGAAAGCCTGTGTTCTGATGCTGAGGGCTCCCTTGATTTAAAAAAGTGAATTTGGAGATGAAAATAATAAGGGGGAAACAAATTCCATAAGGTTGTTTATGTGTTTGTGATAGTATGCATGTGAATGCATGTGATTATGCCTAAGTGTGTCTGTGTGTAATGTAGCATTAACACCAACTCACATAAGCTGTTCTGCTTTATGAGTTGGTATTTTTTTTTTAAAGAAAATCAAGCTACATTTTTTTTCCCTCTTCCCGCTTCTCAAAGACGAAGCAGTTTACAGATGCTGGCTGAGTCCTTTTTTTAGGAATAATTCTAAATGCATCATTCAAATATCCTTTGAGCTGAATACATGATATACATATCATGAATACATATAATCACAGCGCAGTCCTTTGTGGAAGGTCTGAAAATAGCATCCGAAAGAGCTGACCATGAGTTTCCATCTGAGGATTTGCATTTGGTTAGCATGGGTGAACCGATTCTGTTCACTCATCTCATATTTAATGGGAGCTATTCGGGCTCCCATGGTTTAAACACGGAGCGTTTCAGTGGCCCACTAGATAAAAAGTAAATCGGAATTTCTAGGCCCCTGTGAGAGCTGCAGGGTTAAGGATGTGCCAGGCAGAAGGAACTTGTGGGTTTTTGACACACTGCTTGCAGACTGGTATTATTTGTTTAAAAAAAAAAAAAAATCCTCATCTTAAAAATAGAGGATTTTACTAGCACTGAGGGCTTTTGTAGAACTGAGATGACCAAAATCCCAAAGCCTGATTTTGAGGCTTGATTTGCAACTTTGTTTTTCCTATTATGAATATTTGAAAATGCCAGACCTGTGACATAATTCAACAGAAGCACCAATATTAATAGCAATCATAATTTTATAAAAACATCATTAATAACACCGACAACAACACATGGAACCGTAGAGAGAACGCTGGATTTTGAGTCAGGAAGATCCAAGTTCACATCCCACCTCAGACTCATACTACCTGTGTGACTCTAAGCACAGTACTTAACTTTTCTGCCTCATTTTCTTCATCTGCAAAATGGGGAATGACATGTTTGTAAAGTGTTTATCAAACCTTAAAATACTATATAAACACTATATGTTATAATTTTTAACCATTTTGCTAATTAATTAATTAACATCATCCTCTCAGTCTAAACATAGTGGCTGCTTACTGTTAGATACACAGAGGTTCTTCTGCCTGAGATAAGGACAAGGTATTGATCATTGTTCTTTGTACCTTGAAAAATGGTAAGCTGGAGGAGAAAAAAAATATAGCCACCATTTTTAAGACAATGGGAGAGGAGCATCCTGCCCTTTCCTGTCTCTTTCATCCCTACTCCATCCTCCTCCCATCCCCACTGCATAATGCTATTAAAAAACTGAAGTCAGTTACATAAAAATCCTTAAGAACAGACTAGTCAATCAATCAGTAAACACTGGCTAACCCCCTAATATATCAGGTATTGGGTAGGGTGAGGATACTAACAAGAAGGAAACAGCCCTCACCTTCAAGGTGAGGATTTATTTAGAAAGGCAATGTATATAAATAAGTATTTTCACAGTGTGAAATGATACATTCTATCTAACAAGATGGTGTCAATCATATTTTGCTTCCTATCAACTCCCCACACTTTCTCAACCCCATACTTTTTGTATAAAATAGCTGTGCATGTTTTATAGCCTTTAAAATTTTCATTTTTTTTAGAATGAAAACTAAACAAGAACCTTAATAACATCTAGTGACCATTGTAAAGATGGTTCTGAGATTGCAAAAGGAAGGGAGAGTCTGCATGTTTTAACAATGGATCCATATGGTTGTCAGAATCCAAATAAGGGTCCTAAAAACCCATCCATATTCTACAAAATCTCTCACCTATCCTCTAATTTAGAAACTTAACAACAATAACAATGCTTCACTACTTTAACGTTCCAAGATTTCACCAGTGTGGGTATTACCTCCTCCCACACAAGTGGCAACTTCTCTATGCCTTAGTAGACAGTCTTCAGGATTACCTTGGCTGAAAAATGTCTCTTCTTATAGTCAAACATGGGCTGTCTCTCAATTGCCTAGGCCAATCCTCCAGGCAAAGGTACAGAAGAAATCATTGGGTCAACACTTGAAGTTGTTCTATTTTGATAGAGTTTGCCAATGGTTATATTTTGCTAGCCTACCTTTTGCAAACCTCTATTTATCCCCACACCATAATGAGATATCAGAACAAAACTCTAAGTAACATGGGGAAACGTGCTCCCAGGACACCCGCATGGTAGAGTGGGGGAGATCTTTCTCTTACAAAAGAGAGCGTAACTTCCTTACTTTCTCCCCATGGCAATTGCTCTCATTAGAACTGTGATCCTATGGAAGTCCAAAATGCCATCTGTGTGATATTTAGCGGGAAAAGAATGCCCCCCCCCTTTCAATATGATGACTGACTGTACTCAACAAAAGATCTCTACCACAATCCACAGTGACATTCATTTGAACTACCTTTGCCTTGTTGAGCTCTCCACTTACAACTCTGCATCAGAATAGGACTTTATGAGAAAAATAAGAATAACATATTTTTATTTCCCCTCATTTTAGCTCAGACCTGTGGTTTCATTTGTTTAGGGAACTGAAAATGAGGAAATCTTTCCTCCCCACCCCCAGTGGAGAATAGCACCTGCTCTGCCAACAATATTAGAGATTTTCCTGAGGAACTGAGATGTTAAATGCTTTATTACCCTTGGTCACATAGCCAGTATTTGTAGAAGGTGGGACCTAAACCCAGATCTTCCTCACTCCCAGGCCCTTCTTTTTCCATACCTTGAGTAAATGACTCCACACTGACAAAAGGCTTAAGACCTTAACAATGGGATCATCTTCCAAGTAGACAAAAGGATGAAGATTTGAATGCTTCCCAAGGTAGTGTGGAAAGTTTTCTTCCTTTAAAATGGGGGGGGGGTGTACTAAACACACCTTTTAATACTTATGGCCCTTGACTCGTATACATAAAGAGACTGAACAAAGTAAAATCCACAATATGGCGCCATGTAAATAAAATCATCTCTTCGACATTGTAACTTTCCCTATCATGGTTTCAATATATTGTAGGTTGGCAAATGAAGTTAAATGGAAATTTTGGGGGAAGTTTTGCAGAAGCCACGGATGACACACAAAAGCCATCAGATGACACAGAGTTTATGACTAAATATTTAACCCAAGTTTTATAATTCTGTATTGTAAACACACCATAAAATAAAAAGAAAAAATTCAATTGTCTCTGCTATGAAAGGAGAGCCAAAAAATTTTGACTTAGATTTTCTAGATCACAGGAGTGCCTCTCTCCCAAATGCCACAATGTGGAAGGGATGAGTGTCCTAGCATATTTATCAGTGACCCTGAGATAAATGCACCCTGCTCCTTCTTATAAACTCTGTACAATAAAAATAAATTTGTCATCCACTAGTTCCTCCTGCTGAAAACCCAAACTATATTCTGCAGGAGTCCCTGGCAAAGCATCTTGCTTCTGGAAGTGATTGTTATGACAGAATTATAAACAGCAAAATATATACACATGAATACAAATGTCCTACAAATGGTCTTTCACCCCTTTCTGGAACTATTCTTTCATCAGATGGAATGATTTGCCTGAGAACTGCACTTGACAGAGACAGAAACTGTGCCACGCTCCTGTTCAACAGGAGGGCACGGATAAATATTTTCACCTGGCCAATGTTGAGTGGCTCACTGTAAGCTACATATCAGTCACATTTCTACCCATCCTATTCTCAGTATATCTAAAGCAAACATAAGCAGGGCTTTTAAAGCCCCAAAGCATGAGACCTGTTCTTATATCTTGTAGGTGGGTGGGTCTTTGTACTTTGACACACTTGAAACAAGGGCTTCATTAGGTCTATGAAGAAGTGGAGGACTGGGGGCAGGGAGAGGCATGGAAGGCAGTGCTGGAAGTAGAAGGACAATGTGTTTTTTTTTCTAAACTTTACAGCCAAAAGTCACCACTTGGTTTTAATTAAGGACAAACCAGTTCTATCTACCATCACCTCCAGCAACTCTCTCCTCTCAACTGGGAGTTATATAGAAAGTGGTCTGTTCATAAAGGGGAATCTATCTGTTTGAGGAGAGCTAGTACATACAGTAATCCTATTTAGGGGGAAAGATGGGTTGTTGGTAAGTAGTGATAGATACACACAAAAATAATATTAATAAAATATTTTTAAAGCTCAGAAGAAAAGCAAAATGTAGAAGGGGCATATAATAGATATTTAGATATTACCCTGTTAATTTTAATTATATACAAATATATATCGATATTTTTAAAACTATTTAGCAACTCATTTTATAATCCTTTCTTATTTTTGCTTATTAAAATTTATATTTATTGGTTGTAAATTTGCTATATATACACATATATGTATACATATATTCACAAATGCATATATAGGAATATACACATATATAAATATTTATATTTGTGTGTGTGTGTATAATACTAAACAAAGAAATGTGCCTGGTTCTCCAAGTCCAGACTTTTAGCCTTTCATTTAATCTGGCCCGGTAAGCACTTATATGGGATTGGGAGATAGAGGAAAAAGCCTCATAGACAGCTCTCCTGGAGTAACAAGTAGCCAGAGTGTAGGTTCAGGTCTATTTAAAAAGGAAAAAGTAAGATAGATGAGATTTAGAAAGATCAGCAAAGGAAAGAAAAAGAGTAGAGAGAAAGCAAAAGGAGGAAGAGCTAGAAAATTTGAGATTAATGAAATCAACACAACATGCTTGGAGATAGTTTATCTTCTTGTCTACTTTACTCCCCCAATTATGTATCAATTTAATCAACTTTCTGAGAAATATTTGTGTTTCAGGGACAGTGCTCTGTAAAGTAGATGTAAAACCAAATGTGATCTCACTGCTCTGCTTTGCTGAAAGATTTTTTTTTCCTAGAAAACTAATCACTTCCTAAAAACTGGAAGGGAAACAAAATAGTTAAAGGAATCTCCTGGTCAGGCTCTTACTATGTCAGTATTATATCTAGATCAGAAAAAATAAACTAAATTCTCTCAATCTATAAGTTAAATGTTATCTTTCTAAGGATTTCTTTTTCATAAATGTTAACAATATACCATTGTCAATGTTGGAAAAAAAATTTCTTTGCACCATACCCAATAGGTTTTTTTGTTGCACTAATTTCTGGTTTGGGTTTTGGTTTGTTTGGTTTCTGTCTGGGAAAGAATGCCTTAGATCTTTTCTATCCATAGTGGAAATAACCCATCAAGGTTTGTCAACATATATAATAAGTAAGCCATTGTTAAACTCGTTGTTAGGCTTCCTTCAATTTCCAGACTTTTGCTTTGATGTCATGGGAACATAGCCTTTCATGTGTTTCTTGGATACTGTCTCTTCTACATTCTTTTATCTCTGTGATTTGTATACATGAACCTGGGTTTGAATTCTGGTCCTGCCATTTCTTACCTTTGTTTTTGGTAAGTCATTTCACCAATCCAGTCCTAAATGTCCTCATCAGTAAAATGGAAGACTTGCAGGCGTCCGGCCAGTCCTAGGTTTATGGTCCCCAGATCTCCCTCTTCCATTGTGCAATTCTATTTAAACCTGTTCCAGAAATTAATGTTTGTAAAATAGAAATTAATTAAATTGGATATTAGTCAGCCTATTTGCTGAACCTAAAAAACTAAAAGGAGGATGTAGATTTCTCTTGACTTGAAGGTTTTTTGGTAGGAAAGTATTGAACATCTTCATTCAGGGAGTGAGAAGTTCAGATTAAACCAGAGGTGGGGAACCTGTGACCTCAAGGCCACATGTGGTCTTCTAGGTCCTTGGGTGCAACCTTTTGGGGTCCAAGTTTTATAGAACAAATACTTTTATTAAGGGGATTTGTTCTATGAACTTTGGATTTAGTCAAAGGCCTGCACTTGAGTCAACATATGGCCTCGAGGCCTCAGTTTCCCCACCCCTAGATTACACTATACCTAAAAGTCCCTTGTAATACTAATATTCTGTGATCTATGATCTATTTAAAACACTGGAGGTGTTTTGCATATTTTACTGCTTTGTAAATCAGTCCATTAAGTCACAATACAAGGTTCTGTCATCTTAGCCCAGGATGTTAAGGCTT
>CM053769.1:175163297-175179659 GCA_028658325.1 Potorous gilbertii
AGTGCTCCAGTGGATTCCAATCAAACACTTGACTACACTAGTAGTCAACAAACAGAGCTTTTGTCCAGCTCTCCAGCTTTTTCCTATTCTGTGAGGCATTTAACCCTATCAAACTGGATGTGTTTGGCAAGGTTCTTTTCTACCAAATGCGTAGCCCCCATGTTTCTGTGTTTCATGCGTATGTATTTGTGTGTGTGTGTGTATATGTGTGTGTGTGTGACGCGAGCTCTTAAAGGTGACAATTTGGATAGGACATTAAGATCATGGTCTTCTAAGCAATGATTTGTGAAAATCAGATTTAGTCTTCCCCACAAAATCCATTTCCCTCTCTCACATGACATGGAGAGAATTTGTTTCTTTAAGTATTATGCACTGAGTCAATAGTTACATTGAAAATATGGGACAGATCCTTTAAAAGGGACTTAAATTTCCTCTGTCCTGCATGGGGTTCACATAATACTTTAGAGAAAGCACAGAAGAAAAAATATCATATATTACTTTGTTCAGTATTATATGGAAATATACCCGCACTTATGTGCATATACAAATATATATATATAATATATACATATATGTGTCTGTATTTTTGCATATGTATCGGTGTGCATCTTTAAAAATTACATCTTGACAGGAGTTTGCCAAAATTCAGCGTTTCATGTAAAAATAGCTCCATGTCTGCATCAGTTAGTTTCTCTTGGAAACTTTAAAAGAAATATTTTGTGATAGCTTTACCCTGCACTGCCCAGCTACAGAAAGATAACAGTAAACTACATTCTTATGGCTGTCATAACATTTAGCTCAGTGCAGCTTGCAATGTGAGTAATCTATTAAGATATATAAGGTGCAAAATGTTGCCTCTCTCTCTTGGAGTTCCTGCAATCAACTGTAACAGGCCAGTGCAATTACTGCCAGTATGGTGCATGGAGTGCTTCCTGCCACAGCCTCTGGACGACCAGAGAGGTTGCACCAGTGACCCCTGGCAGCCTTGGCCACTGCCACTGGGGCCACTGAGAGTTCCTTTCCTCTCGATCTGTTCCCTCTACTCCCCCCACCCCACTCCTCTTTCCCGGCCTGTCATCAATCTTACTAAAATGACAGCAGACAGATGTTAGCCTTTGCAAAGATCAAATGAAATCTATGGCTCTAGGGCTGTTCACCAAGGAGCAGAGTAGTCTACACCAGACATGAGCATATCTGCTTGCCGTCTCACCAACATCAACCCACCTAGAATCAATTTGGCAGCCATCACAAGCATCTCTGCACTGGCAATAAGATCTTCGAAATGGATTCTGACAAACTTTAATCCTTCAACTGTTTCAAAGAGAGTTTTGAGTGGCATTGGGATTTGTTTTTAAAAAGGAAAATCCTTATCCATGCTCAACTCGAGGGCTAGATATTACTTAGGCTCCTATCTCAAGGTATTTACCCCCTCTCAGAACAGTTGGGTGGCATGGGCTAGCATGAGTCCCTGCTGCTCAGACCTCAGTTTTTGACTTTTTGAATGCTCCCAGGGAGTAAGCATTACTCCATAGTATAACTCTGCAGAATGTGCCCTTGTCTCATGCAATTTCTTTACATCAATGTACAGGACTATTTATTCCCAATAGAAATGTTTAACTAATCTGGAAAATGTCAAGCCATATGGTGTACATTGTATAAATTTCATCCATCCTTTTTAACTCTTTCTGAAATTTCTCTTTCTCTCCCCCTCTATCTGCCCCTTTGTTGTGGACCAGGCAGGAATGATTAAAAGTCGGGGGGGGGGGAGAGCGTTTGAAAGTGGAGGGAAGGAAGAAGGAGGAGGAGGAAGGGAAGCAAGCAGGAAGCAGAGAGTAGGCAACTAGCAAAGAGGTTATTCCCTCTTACTATACTTGACATCTTGTGGACTAGAAGTCCCAGGAATCACTAGGATCAAGGCACCTTTTACATAAAGTTCAGGCAAACCTAGAAAGAGACTTACATCAACAGTGACCTGCAGATGAATACTATACATTATTAATCATAAAATCCCCACAGGCTACCTGAAATTCAGAGAGACTAAATCTCCTTTAGGCTTTTATTTCCATCATCACTTCCAAAGAATAATGAAGTCTTAACTGCATGAAGAAAAGAGCAGCCCTCCAGTACTTTCAGCTAAAGGAAATGTTTCCGTAATGTATCTAGCTACAGTATCCTGGTTAAAAAAAAAAAGATAGAGAGCTATTTAAAATAAGCGATATCAAGGAAGAATAAACTATTATGTTTGTGCCAATGCTTATTCATGGTTTTATAACAAGACATATCTGTTTTCTTCATATAAATCTTGACTCTATATTTAGAGTTTGCAAACAATGACTCTAGTTTTTGGCTGCCTGCCATTCCTGATAGAAAGCCGGGATGGCCGAAGTACAAGACTATAACATAAAAAAAAAGTCTTCCTTAAACTCATGAACACAACTTCCAACCAAGTTAGAGGAAAATAGAAAGTGCCCGTGTGTGTATTAAGGGGGAGGAAAATGCAGGAGTGCAAAGAGCAACCCAAACAAGCTAGCACCATCTCAGAGTATTTCTAAGCTTAACTAGAATAATATCTCCGTTTTTTGTTTTGTTTTATTTTGGATTTTTTTGCCAGGTCTCCTAATCCTCACAGAAGGAGCTCCTCAGCTAGACCACTTATACAAATCTACCACGTGAGAACTCACAAAGTGTCGAAACATTCAACCAGGTTCCATCTTCCACACTTTCAAGAATTTAATTGCCAGATAGATATTAAAATAGTTGGAATTTCAAAGAGCAAGGGCAGATTCCGTTGCTCCTACCCCTACCCTCAACAACCAGCACTGTGTATTCAGTAGATACTTGTTGATTTGGTTTATCTTTAGTTCTAAGGTATAAAAGAAAAATGAAGCAATTCTGATATGAAAGTTGTCCTGAGATTTGAAATTTAGTAACCTTATGTGAGGTTTAAGGAGCAGACTCCATTCCAAGGAGTAATATACCTTAAATATTATGTAGTTGAGAGGTATCCAATCCTTTCAAGACATCATGGTAAGAGAAGAGAATTGGGTGGTGAAATATAATTGAGTTAGGATATCTGAGTTCCAAACCTGACACTGATACTTATTAGCTATATGGCTCAATATGTTATTTTTCACCATGATTTTCTGATCTGTAAAATGGAAATAGTAATGTGCTCGCTGCATTACCCTCATAGAGTTATAAAGAAAAAAAATGTGACCAAGTATTGTTACAAGGTCATTTGTTATGGTCTCCAGGAGGAAAATTTTAAGAACAAGGATTGAAACTCTGGGAAATCGCTTCTTATCCACCCCCACTCCCAAATCTTTTAATATGGGGACTGAATGGAGCATCCAAAGCTTAGGACAGAGCTACACTATAACCTCAACTGGGATTCCATATCAAAGTGAAAGATTCCTAGCAATTCTAAGCCCTGATCCTGCCTGAAGTTGAAGAAAAATGAATCAGCCAGAATGAGGGAATGAAACAGCTGAAGAGAAAAGGGAAAATAGGAGGGGGCAAGGACTGGTCTGTGGAATTTCGGAAAAAAACATCTGTTTGCCTTGCTGAACTTCCACAGTTGAAGCTCATGTCATCAGAAAGGGATTTCTTTCTGAAAAAAAGAGCAAAGAAAAATAATGGCCAATGATATGAAAATAAACAATCTAATATCTAGGATTTTCAGATCCGAATGCAGTTTATTTCCGACACTTTTTTTTAAATAACATTTATGGGAGGAAAAATAACATATCTGCTTGCATTAGTTCTATTTATCCCAATGTTGCTCAGAATATCAATTATTAGCACAAAGTGCTTTCTCCTCATTCCTTCCACCCAATTTCCAAATATTTATTGGTGCATTATGCTTAGCATTCCATCACTATTAGTGTGGATGCAATATAAAGTCCCTGGAATACTTTGGTCTTTTCTTTGTGGAAGTGGATAGAGCATGACACAGACTAAATTGTAAACATCTTAAAAAGAGAGATCAGTGCATTAATTATTTACCAGAACTACTAAGAGAGATAGCTGAGAAAGAAATGAGATGTATCTGTTAACTATGTAAAAGACAACAAAAGTTTATTTTGTTTTGTTTTTTGATAGAGTCATCATTTGGCCACATTGAGTTTTAATATATGTTCATCTTCAAGAAGTCCTGGATGAAGACCTTGGCAATCACCCTGAGCTATACCAATAAGGGCTCCTCCAAAAAGGCCTTCATATATAACTCGGGATGAGGATAGGTTAAAGATAGGCATAACCGGAAGCCATTTGGGAAATGCATTTGCATTTCTGTAGCCAAGAAGAAAGAACAGTCAAGTTAATAGTAGTTTAGGTCTTCCATTCTCTCAGCTGACAGATCAAATGGTCATTATTGCATAAAAAGCAGCATCAGTTAGCGGAAAGAACACAATTCAGGACATAGGTTTAAATCTTGGTCCAGTTTCTTCCTGTGTTACGTTCAGCAAAAACATAAGGCTCCTGAGCCTCAGTTTCCTTATCCATAAAAGGGTGGGGTTTCATTAGATAAGCTCTGATATCTTTTCTTACTCTAAGTATTTTGGTTGCTATTTCTTGTGAAAAGAACAGTCAGGTTAGGATAGTGCTTTGTACATAGTGCTTACTGAAGACTTACTGAACTGGACCATTAAGGACATACCAGTGTGAGCTTCAAAGAATTCTCTAAATTCTATTTTGTTTGGAGAACTACATATTTTGGCCTGTCATGAGGTTCTACAATACAACAAGGACTTTTCAATGATATTTATAATCCATCAAAATTTGGCCACCCACCCCAACTAGAAAAACTACATGGAGAGAGAACATTGGCACATAGCTATCTTGGACAGGTATTACAAATGGACAATGAGCTAGACCGAGAATTGGAGATGAAAAAAATGGACTAGATTGTCTTTGGGAAAATGTTCAATACTTCAATGACTCAAAACTTATCCTGGGGTGAGGGGAGCCTGTCTTTTGAATGTTATTCTTTTAATGATGTTCTTTGACTGTGAATCATTTAATAACAGTCTCAGAAGTATTTTAATTAAGGATTATCTAGAAGTAATGGAGAGGTCTATGATGGGTGTAACTAGGGTACAGTGTAGTACTATGGAAGAATTACATGAGAGAACCAGCAGAGATAATGTCATCAGTGTTTATTGATTAAGGTTTGACTGACCACAAAAGGAGCTTGAACAGTCATGTTATAAGCTTGAGGGGTAACCTATAGATCTATGCGGGCTCTTTTGATATTCAGGCAATTTCAAGAGTACTAGAGGAATGGTCCAAAGCTGGACACCCACACCCACCCTAATCCTGTAGAAGATTTCCAAGAGTCATTGAGGATGACAAGGCATGGATGGATTGCAATCTGTTTCTTTGGAGGGACTTGTCACATCAGTGAAATCACAGCAAAATGATGACATCTTAAAGGAAGAAGAAAAATCAAAATGACACACACAATTTTAAAGTTTGACGTCTATCTACGGAGTAACCCATTAGAATGTTCAGAAGACTTTTAGAAGGAATTATGCACAACTTAAAGCATGCCTCTTTGGATAAATACTTCTTTGATTTTTTTTCCTTTCTCCTTTCTTCATCTAAGTGTTGAAGATTATTATATTAAACAATGACATGAGGAAAGGATTACATGAAGGGAAACAAGCAGGAAGGAATTTAACAGGGGAAAGAAGAAAAGGAAAGGCAATGGATGAAAAACATTTTTCTGTGGTGAATAAATGTGAACCTAAATATTTAATCTTTTTTATGTTGTAGGGAAACACATTTAATTCCTAGTATCAAGTATGTAAAAGTTCTTGTGGCTATTTATTTTCTGTTTAAACTAAAAATTTTTCAGTCCAACCCATCATCTTTTCCACTTCATTTTATGTTCCTTTTTTCTATTATGCTGAATATTGCATTAACCCAAAATATAGTATGTCAATATCAATGACATAGGAAAACTGATTTTAAATATTCCCCTCTGTATTTTTTTAATGTGTTATTCCCAAATGCACTCCTTTGGAGGTATTTTGAAGCAGATATTTTGTGGTTCTCTTCATTTCTTTTGAAGTTTGAGGTAGGGGCAATCCTTTCATCAATTTTCCTCCGATTAATGGATTTAAATTTTATCACCAGCAGGTGTAACAATATGTTTGTAAGAATGTCACAAAACGAAAGCCCATATCACAAGTCATACAAGTGTCAGATTTAGCACCCTTCTGCCTCCCTAGTGGGTGAGTCCCACATATCACATTTGTTGATCTAACAGTTTCTGACCGAATATTCAATAGACAACTGTAACTTCCATCTTTCTTAGAAAATTGAATCACAGCTTAACAATGAAGTGCACTATGTAAGTGGTCTCAACAAAAGCCTTCAGGAAATCTTTTAACCCTCTGCTGGGCCCCTACTCCCACCCCAGCCCCCTCCCTGCATCCTCCGTGGCATGGCATTTAAGACCATCCTGTTGCTGTCAGTAACATCTGGACATACTGCCTATGTGCACTGGGGCTAAACAACTGTCCCTCCGTGGGATCTGAGCTCTGCATCAGAGGCCCTCAAGGGGTTAATACATGCCATTCCAAAGTTCAGTGAAGGGACAATCAGAAATGAACAGCGGGAATTTCAGAATGTTAATAGCCTGCTCTCTTCCGATTGGCCCAGAACGAATGCAGGGTACAGTAAATTGTCCTTGTCAGCTTAGCTCACATGATGATATGCTTTATTTCTAGACATGCCTTGAATCTGTCCCCTGAATTTATGTTCAGAAAATAAACACTTCCAGACGGCAATAAAGCATTCAGTTGTAGCTGGCTATTGCACAGTCTCAAGCCAACCAAAGCTCTTTTCTTTGGAGGTTTTAAGACATTGCATGGCCTGTGTTCCAGAATTGTATTTCCTCTGCTTAGCATTCCTGATAGTGAGTTGGAAAGCTCAGTATTCCAACCTAGTACCCCAAATCTCACCCTTCTTTGTTACCCCTGTTCTTAGCACTTGAACTTCAAAGAATTCCACTTGGGTTCCATTCAGGCATCCTTCTCAAACCTTTCTTTTTCCCGAAAGGGTAGATGAAAATTCAGCATTTTCTCCATCATAAACCATGTTAGCTTATGATCAGGGAGATTTAAGAATAACGAGGAGATGCCAATAAGCATCCAATTACAAAATGAAGATATCAACAACTTGGAATATGAATTTCCTATCATAAAAGCTAAATTAAACAGCTGTTTCATTTTCACCTGAGGTGGCTAAGGGAACAACTGGCATTTAGGTGATTTACTGATTGGTTAGGTTGTCGGCTAGAATCTCCAGGTGTTACTGATCAACACCTAGAGAGTGCCGCATTTGTTTGCACCTTGTTATTTTTATGGTCCTGCTCCAGCTCATTCCCCTAGTATCCCTGGATAACATCTTTGTACAGTTTGATGCTGCTGAGATCTTGGCTAAACCAAACGTAAAACGAACAATCTCAAAAAGCGGCAGCAGGCAGACCGATGCCAACAAGCAGAGACCAGGGGTCTCATTGTAGGTTCAGGTGATTGGAATGCACGCAGGTGTTAAAACGTCCATTCCAACTTGTAGAAATAAAACACTAAAGAATTCAATGCTTTACTCCAGTCCTAGACAAACTTCTGGTAAAGTTGATGTAGATAAGACACTAAGAAAAGAATGTTGCTTGGAAAATAATGAGTGCCCCCTAAGAAAGTCACTGGGCATAGTCTCTGTTCATAATCAGAATCCTAGACCCTATCCAGTTTTATCATCCACAATGAATCTTGGTGCCTGTGGCTCTCAAGTCTGTCAAAGAAATGATCCTATGTCTGCTCAACTTTTTTCTTAAATAAGTGTTTATTTTCTGAACACAAATTCATAGGATAGATTCAAGACATGTCTACAAATAAAGCATATCATCATCTTTCTTTACAGCCCAGGGATACTGTGAAGATTAAGACATAGTCATAGAATTTTCCAAGATGCCATAGCCAAGGTACCATTATACCATTCTAACCAGTAGATAAAACAAGATGTAGAATAACTGAATTACATTGAGATAGCATTATATAAAAGACCTCATGGAGATAAATTCCCTTTTAAAATTCTTTCCCTGCTTTCCTCTTTATTAATTCTGCTTTTTCCATTACTTTTAAGGCATGATAAACATTCAATTATACCAATCCATTCATTGTTTCAGAAGGGGCTAATATTGTTTTTCCATCAATCCAAAGCCCTCTAAAAGCAGTGATTCTTAGATAATGTATTTTTTCCTCTGATGCTCATAAAAACAGGCCTCCAAACAAAATATAGGTATATATTCTCTTGTTATGAGCTATCACAGAACATATAAATAAATAAATAAATAAATATATATATATATATATATATACACACACAAATGCATGTGTATATATGCATATATATGTGTATATCTATATACATATACACATATATATGCATATATATACAGATGCATGTGTATATATATATCTGTATATATATACACACATTATATTTATATATATATATATACATATATATATGTATATATATATATATATATATATACACACACACACACATGGCAATTAAGTGATTATTGACCCAGGCCTAAAAAAAATCCTTCTCTTTAACATCTCATTGTTATTTGCTTGAAGACCTTCTCTGAGGCACAAACCTCTACATTCCAGTACAACCTACTCCACTTTGAAGAAATGGGCCAGCCCTAATTGTTAGAATGTCTTTTCCTTTCCAGGCCTATATTTGTCCCTTTTCAATTTCCATAGTGTCTCCTGAATCAGCCTATTAGGGTCAAACATTAAAAAAAATTATATTTTCCTTATTCCAGATGATAACTTTAAAGTACTTGCAGATATGAATTTTATTCTCTCCAGTCCTACCTTCCACTCTCCCTGAAGCCTGTTTTTCTCCTGAGAAAACATCCTCAGTTTCCTTGGATCATCCTCCAATGGCATAACTGAAGGCTCTTCCCCATTCTTCAAGCTAACAGAGTTAAGAGGAATGATCACTGAAGCCTAAAAGAGAGAAAAATGGTAAGAAAATTTCAGTAATAATAATATTTGTTTTTAACAGAGATGGGAAGGACAATGTCAGTGGCTCAATAGACCAGAGAGATAGCAGGATATAAAGAAAAACCTAATTGAACAGCTGAAGTTAATTTGCAACAAATCAGCAGCACCAGGTAAGTATGTAATTTGTCATGCACTACTCATGACATCTCCTTTACTAAGTATCCAAGTATTGATGATTTGTTGATGCTTAATTCAGAAGGTACTTGGGTACTTGAATAGTGAACACAAAATACTGCTCTATATTATTTAAAGAAACTTGTCTTACAAAAACTACAATACGTTTAATATCGTATTCATATTTAGTAAAAAGTGTTTAGTGTGATTGGAGGAAATATAATAAAATGTGAGACAGTTAGGTGACTTAGCATATAGAGTGCTGAGCCTGTAGTCAAAAAGATTCATCTTCATGAGTTCAGATCTGGACTCATACACTTATTCAGATCCTGGGTAAATCACTTAACCATGTTTATCTCGGTTTCCTCATCTGTAAAAAGAACTGGAGAAGGAAATGGCAAACCACATCAGTATTTTTATCAAGAAAACTTCAAATGGAGTCATGAAGAATCAGACATGACTGAAAAAACTGACCAACAACAATGTTTAATTTATTCAAATTTATTTTATTTAATAAATAAAAATACCTTTACTCCATGTCAGAAAGATGCAAGATTTAACACTTAAAATAGTTTCCTCTATTGAATTCCCCATTTGTATTCAAAGTAGTATCTCTGTGCCAGTACTCAGGCTTAAAACCCACTTATCTGTAAGATTGATTGTCCTTTCTTAAGGTCTCTTGTCTATACAGTATGTTCTTTCTTTTCTATTGTCATCAATGTCACCCAGCCCACCTTACTTTACTCTTGGACCACTACAAAAGTTTATTGGTCCCTCTTCTTCCAGTCTCTCCTCTGTGCCACTCCACACCCCAAACTTTCCTTTGATGCCTCAAACAATCCAAGGTACTGATGTGAATCTTCCATTTACTGAATTAGATAGCATCCCTCCCATGCCTTCTCATCCTGTACAATCCTTGTCCATGCCTTGTTCATAAATCCTCCATATATGAAGCACTCAGTACACTGAAAGGGGATCTTCAGTCCTCTTACTATCTCAAGAGTAACAATATGGTATTTGGGTGGTCCTTTTATTCTCTTTCAGTCTTGTTTGCTCATCTACTATAAATATGGTCACATGGTATGCTCAATGATCTGTATTTTTTACAATAAATTTCATTTTGCCAGTAATTATTAGTACTATCCTGCTATCAGCTTATGAGAAACATGTATATACCATGCCATTGTAAAATTCTGGTCCCAAGGAGCTCACATGGTAACAGGGGAGAGAGCATGCAAACCACTATATATAAACAAGGCAGTCCCAGAGACAAGGCAATACCATTATGGGGAATTCAACAGGATCTTCTGCAGAAGATGAAATGTTAGATGAGACTTCAAGGAAGTTAAGGAAGAAGAACATTCCCAGCATGGAAGACAGCTAGTGAAAATGCAAGGAGATGGAACAGAAAGTGATGAGGAACAGCAAAGAGGTAACTTACTCCAGGTTTAAGAAGACCAGGATGTCAGGAAGAGCCCATGTTGTAAAGGGCTTTAAAGTCAAACAGAAGATTTTATATTTGATCCTTGAGGTAATGGGGAGCCACTGAGGTTTACTGAAAGGAGTGGAGGGGGTAATATGGATTTGAATCTAGATGCCCTGACTCTAAATCCGATATGCTTTCCACAGTACTCCATACAGGAATTAGGTATCTTTAATCTACTTTCTTGTTTCAATGTGGATGATAAGACTAACTTTTGGATTACTGTTAGCTTTTATAATCTCATTTTCTTGCTCTAAAATTTCAATGGCTACTAATGCCCAGAAAAGAAAACCTCAAACTCCTTAGCCTAGAATTCATTCATCCACAGTCTTAAAGGAATCAGGATTTTTTGAGGTAGAAGAGAATTTAGAAATCATTGTATCTAATTCCCTCATTTTAGTAATTAATAATCATTAATAAACCAAGTCACTGAGAAGTTAAGTGGCTTATCTGGAATTATACAAATGAGAGAGGTGGAATCTTTTCACTCCAAATCTAAAGCTTCATTGTTAGGATTTTGTTTGTTTAGCCTTGGCAATAACAAAATTATCAGCCAATACCAAGGTACCTTCTGTTGTTCAAAGGTACCTTTCAGTTCTACATCTCTAATATTCCACAATATTTAGAAGGGGGTCAAAATAACTAGCTCACCTCTCTTTAGGACCAGCCAGAAAAATAGGTCTTGGGAAAAGAGTTCCAATTCTATATGCCTGGATTGAGAATCAACATTCATTGTGTTGTTTATAGGGTTGGTTAGCCCTCCTTGTTTTAAAACTGATTTACCCCTATTTAAAAAGGAGTGTGACCCTCAGGTTCAGCATAGAGTTTGCAATGTCAAGCATGTTATCAAAGCTTCTTGGAAACTAAGGAATAGGCAGAGGGATTAGCATGAAACCTACAAAGTAAATGCCTCTTAAAAACAGGTCTTCATAAATTCTGACTTAGCTAGGAATAAATAACAAGTCTCTGTTTTGCCTCTTTCCCCTCTCTCCTTTTTCCTTTCTCCCCACTCTTTTTGCTCCTCCATTCTGTTCATAGTTGGAATATTTTCATGTTAAAATCTGCCCAGGTGGACTCTGGGATAGGTCATCTAACACAATGATCTAGGATACTGACACACTTTCAGTCAATTTCACATTGTCATATTTCTTAATCTTTTTTACATGTATTTACTTTTTTTTTGTAGCGTAACTTGATTTGAGGAGTACAATTTGAATTAGTTTCAAATTTTTTTAACTTTGAAATAAATTCTAATTTGGTTTTATTATGGAACAAATTCCATGGTCATCTCTTCACTATCTTTTCCCTTTTAAATATACCTTTAAGTAAGATTCTTGAGGACATAGATGAGTTCATCTTGCTTATTTGTAGTTGTATCTTCAGCACAGAGTGAGGCACAGACTACATAGTCATTGAATCCTATCTTCTCTCTCTGACTCTGCCTTTTCATCTGTACGACAGTACTTGCTTTCCTTAAATTGCACATTGCAAATTTGACTCTATATAAATAATTCTGAAAGAAATCTGCATTAAAAAAGCACCTATATTAACTTTACAGTATTGTTCTCTCTCTCTCTCTCTCTCTCTCTCTCTCTCCCCCTTTCACTCTCCCCCTCCCTCTCCTCACTAGCACAATGGATCTATAATCCTATTGATGGGAACACCATCTCTAAAAATGCAGAGTACAGTTTATCTGTGCCTACCCATCCTATGCCATCTTTAAGGTTATTATTAAAAATTATATCCTCAATCTATAGAAATCATTGTGAAAGGTTTACGTGTTTGCATTGAGCTAGAAATTTACCCCCAAGTCCTTGTGTTCAGTAGTTTTCATTAAATACCTTTGTCTGTCAAACAAAATTATATGTTTATTTCATCCATGCTCAAGATCGCTAATTAAAGAGACCATTTGCCTTCCACAACTTTTGTGAAGAGATATAGATAGTGTCTGTAACACTTAGAACACTCTTTTGCTTCATGTTGTCTTTCTAAGGTTATAGCCTTCACTCCTCTGATTCATACCCTCTGGTTCAACCATATATCACTGGTATTTTTCTGCCTTCTATGATCTCATTCACCTTACTTCTCCTACCTAGATGTACTCCTCCACCCTGAAATGTATCCAAATCCCATGCGGTTTTTCAAGGATCTGGTCTGGCCCAGGAAGCCTTCCTTGAGTAATTTCATTCCCCTCTGATCAATAACACACATTTAGCAATTTTTCTTTACTTTCACTGTTTAGATAGATAGATAGACAGAAATATAGACAGACAGGTAGATAGATAGACAGATAGATAGATAGATAGATAGATAGATAGATAGATAGATAGATAGAGAGATACCCCAATTTAATTGTAAGTTCCTTGGGGCACTGATCATGTCTTTTATGTCTCTCCCTTCCAGTATATAGAACTAGAATTTGTAGATGCTCAATAAATGTTTGTTGATTGATGGATTAAAAATTAAAATTCAGCACAGAGAACTTAAATCAATCATAGTAGAAAGAAAATTTAATCAGATATTAACTTATGTTATGCACTATCTAACCTGTTAATAATTATTTGAAAGGTTTTTAAAAGAAACAGGAAACAAGTGGGATTAATTAATTTTGATTTCTATAAAGCAGAGGAGGCAGTGGAAAGTTGGTAATTACAGGATAAAGCATAGGCTATGTTTCCATAATACCAAACAACTGCTTTGTATAATGTTTCACAAAATAGTAAGATTTTAACCTGGCTCTTTGGGTATCCTATAGACAAAGCCACCGAGTCCTATCATAATTGGATTGAAACTGGTTAGGCAAAGGGAAGCTGACAGAAATCACTAGTTTTCAGCTTGAAAATTAGTTGATGACCCATAGATCAGCCATGGAGACTGTGTTCCATAAGTTTTTTAACAACCTGAAGGATGGGGTGAATGGAAGGTCAGCAAATTTATCAAAACCATATAATTATTCAGACACTACACACAGTTGTAGTCAAGCCTATGGAATGGAAAGAACTCCAGAAAGACCAAAGACAGCTAAGTAATCGAGCATCACAATGGTGAATGGAATTCAGCATAGCAAGTTCAAGGTAAGGCACAGTGGAAGGAGCAATTCAGACCACTCATATGCAGTACACTAATGGTTTCTGAATTACCCAGAGCCTCTCAAGAAAGAGATCGAGATGTCACCATTGACAGCTCAAAGAATATGTTGACTCGACATGCAGTAGGAGATTAAAAAAAATAAAAATAAATAGGATCATAGGTTGTATTAAGTAAGAAATAAAGAATGATATGAGAAATAAGAGGTCTTTGTTATACATTAAAAGATGATAATAGCAATGCAGTAAATGAATAATTGGATAGTTACCTTGAATGTTGTCTTTCTTTGGTTTAGAAAACTTTAGCTTTCAAATTAGACATAAGAAAAAGAAAAAAAATCTGAGGACTGTAGGACAACAGTTAAGGAAATTTGTTAGGTTTCCATACAGAGATTAAAAGGATATGTATTATTAGCTTCAGGAATCAGAAGAATGAGAAAAATAAGATAGTGAACAGTGGCTAGAAAGTCAACTGCTGATTCTTTTTGAGTCACATGGAAACATGCAAGTAGGGGGATAGGAAAAGATGAGAGAGAGTAAATGGATTTTCTTTTAAAGAGTAATATTTTAGGTTGGATTGAGAGAGGCTAAATGTCAGAAGCACAAATACAAGTCTTCCCCCTTTGTCTTCTCTGAGAATATTAACTACACAATCTCCAAATTCATCCCACTCTGATACAATAGTCTAAATGGCATGGCAATAGGATATTGGTCTCTAATTAGGCTAGAATCCTATCTTTTTAAACTCTCTAAGAATAGCTATGATAGGCAACATGACAATAGACAACAGTGACATGATCCTGGAACTTTTCAGGGGAAAGAACTTTGATGCAGGAAAGAATGAGAAATTGGTGAACATCATAGCAGAGATTAGAAAATGGAGAGCTGAGAGTGTTAATTGCTCCAGTTAGATTTCTGGTGCAAGTAACTGAATCTCATGTTATCTTTCCTAAGAGACTCAAATATTGAACCCTCTATATCTGGTTGAAAACATATCTACACTCTAGGAAAGAATACACAGGTTATGTATACATTTTTCAACATTCTCCATAATACAAAATGCTCCATCCAAAATTTGGTTCCAAATTTGTTCATTCTGCATGACTCATGATTGGCTAGATGTCAAGAGGCCATATATCAAGGATAGATAAAGTTACAGATTGAAGGTAGAAGTCATTTAATCAAAGTGTTAAGGAATGGGCATTTGGTCAGGCTGAAACCATTTGAAATACCTTTTTAAGGTTTGAAGTTTTTTGCATAATTTGTAAGTTCACATTTTTAGATTAAGCAGCAGATTTTAATAGTAATCCTATTGAAATCTGACTTTCTACTAACTGACTGAAGGGTCTATGCTTCACTTTGGGTGCAAAAGGTGTTTAGTTCTAGTTACAATGCTGTCACTAAGGATCTGTGCACCCTTGACTATTGGAAATAATAATTTTGGCCATGACTATCATTTATTCTTTTTAATCGCAACTGCCATGATCATTTTACTAAATGAAGTACTTAATCCATATATTTTATGGTATAGGAGAAAGAGAAAGAACATTGGTTCTGAAATCAGAAAACCCATGTTCAAATTTCACTCCCCAGTGACATTTACTACCTTTCTGGAATTAGACAATATACTGCCTCAAATCACCTACCAGTAAAAGAAGGGGGCTGTATTAGATAGCCTTGGAGGTTCTTTCCAAATCTAGGTGTATGGAAGAGCCAAGATGGCAGAGTAGAAAGATACACATATGCTAGCTACTAACCCACAGCCCACAAAATACCTGTAAAGAAGAACTCCCAACAAATTCTGGAGCAGCAGAAGCCACAGAACAACAGAGTGGAGGAGATCTCTGTTCCAGAGAGATCTGAAAAACTGACATGAAAGGTCCATCTCGCACCAGACCTGGAGCAGAGCCCAGTCGTACCTGGGAGCAGATCTGAGCAGGCTTCAGGGATGGAATCTCCAGTGGCCCTGCAGGTCCCTCCACCCACCGGCACCAAAGGTCAATGAGAGGGTCTTTTTGACTGGCCAAGAGGAAAGTGGGGTGTCTCCATAACTCAGGGACCTCAGGAGGCAGCAGTGGAGGCAGGAGCAGACAGGAGCCCCCAAAGCAGGCAGGAGCTCGCATCCATTGTTGAAGGTCTCCATGTAAAGCCTCAAGGGAACTGAGCCCATTGTGGTGTTCCTGCCCCAACCTGAGCACATGAATTTGATCTCACACTGAATAGCAGACCTGCCCACACTGAAAGCCCTGAGGCTTGGAAGCAGCATTTGAATCTCAGCCCCCAAGCACTAGCTGGGTGGAAATGGAGGCAAGGTGGGTGTGGTGAGGAAACTCAAAAGTCAAGTAACTGGCTGGGAAAATGCCCAGAAAAGGGAAAAAAATAAGACCAAATTAGGTTACTTTCTTGGTGAACAGATATCTCCTCCCATCCTTTCAGATGAGAAAGAACAATGCTTACCATCAGGGAAAGACATAGAAGTCAAGGCTTCTGTATCCCAAACATCCAAAGTAAATATTCAGTGGGATCAGGCCATTGAAGAGCTCAAAAAGGATTTTGAAAATCAAGTTAGAGAAGTAGAGGAAAAACTGGG
>CM053769.1:175185879-175206095 GCA_028658325.1 Potorous gilbertii
ATTATACCACACTATCTCTCTGACTCAGAACACAGGGCATTTTTTTTCCTCATTATGCCACACCCCTTCTCTAAGCACCTATTGGTCTCTCCTCAATGAATTAAAAGTAGTAGAATCCTTGAGCAAAAATTCTCATATTTTTTTTTCCTTCTAACTCTAGATACTTTTCTGCTTTCTCATCCCCGTTTTGCATCACCCTAGTCATTCAACAGAGGTATCTGTCCAGCAAGATGGAAAAAAGTCATCCAGAAACTTTCAACTATATGGAAATTGGGGGTAGAAAGAGGAGTTCTGTAAGACCACCATCTCCTATAAGAACTTCTCCCAGGTTTTATGGACCAGCCTGATAGGATCTGAGGGAGCAACATGCTTAGGGTCCGTACTGCCCCCTGGTGGCCTAGGGGCTCTCTGTGGCCTCACAGCTGAGGGAGCCCCGTGTACTTCTATTTATCCCAAAGATGACTTGTGTCTTTTAATGTTTCTAGAAAAGCTAGGCATGACCTAAAAAGCTGGAGATGGGGATGGAGGGAGGAAAAGAATGAGACAGTAGGGAGTAGGAACATCTAGCAGGGCCCTTGACTTTCTGCTTCTATTCAACACCAACTTTATTAAGATATCAGAGTAGGAGCAGGTAGGTGGCTGCAGGGGAAACATGGCATCGAATACTTAATTTAAAAAAAGACTCTCTCTCTCTCTCTCTCTCTCTCTCTCTCTCCTTTTTCTGCCTCCTCCTTCTTCTTGCAGGAATTGAGAGTTTATTGGACTTTTATTTGCATTTTTAAAGCACTTTCTCCTTCCACAAAAGAGAAAGATGCCTATTTACCCACTTCACTTAATGTGAAGAATGCTTTGCTCTAGGTATTCACCCAATTAACTGGTCAGACAGCTGGAATCTTATATCAGAGAATAAACAATTCTTCAAAGAGAAGCCACTCAGAGCTTTTTCTTTGGAGAACTCTATCTCCCCAACACTTTGTCCCCTCCCCCCTTTCCTTTTTTCCCTTGTTCCTTATAATCCTCAGTCTGGCCTGGATGTCACAGCTTCAGAGCTGAGAACTGTCATCTGTGGTCTACCACTCTCCTAGCCATACCATGAATGACACTTTAGTTCTGTGTTAATTGCCCCGCTGCAGCTTGGCTATCAGCCCGCCCCTGTCTCAGATGTACTGATTGCAGACGTGAGCAGAGTGAGTGAGATGGCTTGGAGAGGTCGGGGCACAGAGGGGCCAAGTTCAAGGGCACAGAATGGTACAGACATATAAACAAGGGAATGGTATGTAAGCAATAAAGACATAAAGGTTAGGATCAGGGCTAGCAGTACAATAAACAGCTGTGATAACCCAGTTTGTTTATAGATAAAGAATTTACTGTAAAATCCTCAACTTGCTGGCTAAATTTGTTAACGCTTTAAAAGACACGGATTTTTAGATCCTTTTTCACTCTGTCTCCTGTGCACTCTGGAAACATCTGTGGGCATCTTAAGGATGTTTTTCTTTTTTTTTCTTCTAACATTAGAAGCGCACAGTCATCACAACAGCTAGAAATACCCCCCAAACCCAAATCATCATGTTTAGTTGTACTGGAAATATTGCAACGGAAGGCAGCTACTTCCAAAGTGTAGCACTTTTAGAGTCCCATTAAAAAAAAAACTCCATTTTTCAAGCGGGAACATGTTCCCTTGCACTTCCATTTTTCCTAATTTAATTTTAATAAACATAAGTGGAGTAAGTAAAATTTCATTAGAACTCTAGTAAATTCAGCTCTGGTATGTTGTGCTAACTTTATTTTTTCAAATAGATTTCAGAGTGTAACCAAGCATTTGGTGAAATTACTAGAGAGGTTCTTAGCTGTCCTGTGAGGCTTCCATCAGAAGTACAATATATTGTACTGTAACTATTGATCCAAATGGCTACATTTCTAAAGTAGAAAATGATTGTGTAGTGAAAGGAGTGCAGAGGTGCGGTAAAATGCCCTCAAGTATATAAAGACATAAAGATTAAAGTCACCCTGTAGATTCCCGTTAACTCCTCTAAATCCACTGGGTAATGTGTTCTTTTAGGATAAATCAAAAACTTGGTACCAATTAATGTGATGGGGGGGTGGGAAGCAGTCTTGATAAATAAGAATGCTTCTCCAGCATCAGCCTGATCAGACAAAGTTTTCTTTGCTTTAAATACACAGAGAGGCTGTTAATTAAAACTCCCAGATGTCAAAGAAACATCTGAGTATCTGGAAGGCAAAAATAACACCCCCAAATTTGTCAGACAGAACACGTATTCCGGATAAGGTATCGAGACTTCTGCACAAGAGGATGCCCTAGAGTGTTAATACCAACAGTTTTCCAGGGCTGAAGGCAGCCTCCCATTTCTATGAAGTTGGGATGTGTTCACAAGGATAAGTAGAGTGTGATGGACATGGTTTTAAATTGTGCTTCATGGAGCGCTGTTGCTTACCCATTTCTTAAATGGGTAACCTTAAACCTCAAAAATCAACAGCAGGCTCTTACTAGCTGCCACCTTAAAGATGATTAAAGAATTATTATTTAACAACAACACCATGTCCCTCTATGTTTATTGGGGCTAGGATCAGGTTAGCATTTAGGTTACTTTATGATAGTAAAGGGCATCCCTGTCTTTGATGGTTTCATGCAAGAGTGAGCACAGTGGAAGTCGACATATTAAAAGAACTGCAGTTCCTGGACCGTCAGAGACAAGTCCCATATTAAATATATTGAAGATTAAGGGAATTATTTATCTTTACTTTAATTACTAAACCAACTTATTTTAGTCGATTCTCCCTTGTGTGTCAAAATGCCAGTTTGTGTCGAAATTAATCCATATATTGATTGTACCTACCAAGATATTACTGGAGAATTTTAATGACTACAGTGATGATGGGACCAGTTTCAGCCTTGAAAGTCACGGATAGAATTGCCATTTATATTTCAAAAGAGCCCGGTGGCTGCTGCTGCCTCTGATCCACAGGGTAAAATGCTGCTCTGAGCTGGTGGCACATTTGTGTTCTCCAACCGCTCTTAGACACCCCTGAGCATTTCACAAAATGAACGAGAGACAAACAGAAAGAAGAAGCACCAGACCTGGGTAAGATGCCTTCAGGTTCTAGCAACACAGACTGACTCTCCATGGATCTATTTTGAAAAAAAAAAAGCTATTGCTGGAGGGGGACCCTCTTGGGCCCCAGGAGGATCAGTAGTGCCTAAAGCTGGTCCTGAAACAACTATTTTAGCACTAAGAAGAAATGAAGAACCCTAGAAAAAACAAAAGGAGCGAAAGCAATAAATGATACAAAAGTGCCAGGTATATTTAAGATGGAATACTGCTATACTTTGAGATTAGGCATCTTTCCTTGTTATGTGATTATTGTTTGGAAATTTGCATAGGGGTTCACTCTCTGACCAATAAAAATGGAAAAGATTAGCGCCAAGTCTGCAAATTATATATTTTAATGCTGGGTCAGCTCTTGCTGGGAGGTTCTTTTGGGCTGCTGTGCAATTTGTGTATAATAGCTAACTTTTTCCCCCTCTTTTTTCTTTTCCTTTTTTTTTTTTTTTATCAATCAAAGCTATTTGGGAAGAATTGTTTCATTAGATGTAACCATACAGCAGAGAAAGTTATAGCTGAGGTTTAGAAGTAACTGCTCCCTGACCCAATGACCAGAGTATTACTATGGAAGTTTGTATTCTATTAAGAGTTAATAAGTGACCAAGATCTGGACTAATTCACTGTCAAGGTTCATTATCATTATAGGTTCTCACTATTTTTCAGTACCTTTTGCTCTGCCCTTCTTGCTACATATGGAAAACCTATATCAAGATGGTTGTCATGGCAATGAAAAGATTTGCATGTGTCTTATCTATCTATTTAAATACCTTCTTATGGTTTATAACTACTATAATACTCCCTCCAGCCCAGCTCATTGCTAATTTAGAGCTAGCCTGGTGTGTCTGAGGTCATCAATACCATCTGAAGCATGTTGTCTAGACAACTCTGAAGCCACTGTCCATGGGGGTAATTGTTTTATGCAAATGCAAAAAATGGGGGGGAGGACAATGGTGATATGTTCATCCTCCAGTCTTAGCAATCTGCTTGACATACTATTTGGCCTCCACACTAACTGTATAATTATGTACCTTAGATGAACATGTATTCCTGAAGGGGAGAAAAGGCATCAAAGCTATGCAGGAAAAAAAAAATGATTGCTTCAAAACTGGAGTTTCCTCCACATTCCTCTCCTTACTAATCAGTTTGTATGTCATTAAGATTCCTGGATACTGAGTTCTCAACACAGTTGGATAGTTTGACATGAAATAAAAGGAACCTACCATAGGGAAGGTAGAAATTCCAAGTGGCAGTCTTCCTGTGACTCTATCTCATCTCAATGTCCCTTCTTGGCTTTTACCATTATGCTTGCTGTCCAAGGTTGACCTTTTTTTTATACTTTCAACACTTTTTATAAAAATATGGCATCATCTTCAGAGGGAATCAATGTGAAAATGACTTCACAGATTGAGCTGAAAGGGACATGGAAGGGCATCATCTATCATCCCCCACCCCACTCCTAGTTTGACAGATGCAGAAACTGAGGCTGGAGAGCTTAAGAAAATTATATTTACACAGCAATAAATGGCAGAAATGAGATTTGAACCTTAGTATCCCCTCGCTCCAGACCGAGCATTCTTTTCCACTGTATCTGTCATTTGACAGACTTCAAGAATGTGCCAATAAATAAACAAAACTGAGCTCTCCTAGATCCCAAAACAGTCTCAATACCTTGGAAATAAATCCAACTCTCTCTTATTTGATCTTGTTAGTTCAGGGATGTGGCTTTGTTAGGCCTGCTATTGATAAAACTACCTTTAAAGGTACTTTAAAAACTACTCAGCTGCATTTTCTGACAAATTGTATCTTGATGCTTACTGAGATTTAAAAAAAAAACATACCAAGAGGCACAGTAGTTTTATAACGGACTGATTTTCTGATTTTTTATTTGCCTTTGAATTCCATGACCATACTCCTAAGCAAAGATTTTTTAAAAGATAATTTCTATCATTATTCATAGTCTTAGGTAATGCTAACCTGTTCTCCTAGTAGCACATTAGGAGCCATTTTACCCTGACAATACAGTTAGACCGTGTTTACATATTGGACTACAATCGCTGTTTGACTAATCCACAGAAGGGGAGATTTGCTATTGCATCTCAATAGCTCATCTACTTCAGGCTGTTGTGAACTTTCTAAAGATGTGTTTTCATTTATAATAGCAGATTTTGTAGTGTGGTAATCTGGAATTGAAGTTGCAGTGACAGATTTATTCAACTAGCACTTTGCATAAGGCATTATTGAAAACATTTTCCCTATATATGTTTATATGCATGTTATGTATGAATGGATGTATGTGTGTGAACAAAACCTTCTGAGGATTATTTCTGCAATTTTGTAAACAGGGGATTGGAAGCCAGGCATCAGTTTCTGGGTGTTTTTCATGATGGATTTTACAGCAGATGACCTGGCAGCTGATCTCATGATCGAAGTTATGCTCTGCCACATAGATACAAACTGCCATCCATACTCAGTGGATCACCCACCACCCCCCTTCCCATGACATGCCTGCAAGCTAAGTACTGCAAATGTCCAGAAGTCCAGACTGACCTTCTCACCTCCTGTCTGGGAAACATTCCTACTCTAGGCAGCTCATTTGTGACAATAAACAGAGCAGGGCCATTGGACTCCTTTTGAAAAGGAAAAAAAGAGGGAACAGTCATGAATAGAGCATGTCTGTTACAACAATGACAGACAATGAGTGTGATTCAGATAGCCAACTGTGCTTCCCTGTGAAGGGAAAGGAAAGGAGGAGGAAGAGGATGAGGAAGACCAAAATGAGGAAGAGGAGTAAAGGAAGAGGAGTTGGGTGAGGGGAGGAGGAGGGGAAACAGAAGGATGGGGAGGAAGAAGAAGGAGAGGGGAGGAGGAAGAAGGAGAGGGGGAGGATAAAAAACAAGAGGAGAAAGGAGGACCAAAAAAGCAGGGGGAAGAGTAGGAAGATGAGATCAATGGATCAAGGAACAAGAAGAAGGAGAAGAAGAAAAAGAAAAAGGAGGGCAACATTAAAGATGAAATGGAGCATAAATGGAGAGTAGAGAAAGTGGAAAGAAGAACATAGTGCCTGGCACAGTTAAGCATCTAATATTTATTGATCTAAATAAAAGGCTAGCAGAAAACATTCCCTCCCTTACTGATGCTTTAAATCCTTTCTTACATTTCTCCCCATGGTTCATTGTGCCCTCACACCTAACAACCCATTGTTATTTTTGTACTTTAGTTGATTAATTGTGTCTGACCCTTTGTAACCCCATGTGGGGTTTTCTTACAAAGATATTGGCGACCCTTTTTCAGCTTATTGTACAGATGAGGAAACTGAGGCAAACAGGGTTAAGTGATTTGACTCATGTCACACAGCTAGGAAAGCTGAATTTGAATTCAGATCCCCCTGACTCTAGGGCTGGGTCTCTATCCATTGTACCACCTAGATGCCATCTAACACTCTACCCCTCCCTAAATATTAAAAATACATACGTAGCTCAAATAGCCAGATAAGTAAATTCATATTCAAGTCAAAATGAATGGCAGGGTATTTGTTTGGCCAAAGGGTAATGTAGTTATTTTCTCCATCTACCTAATACTCTACCCTAATGGACTTGGGCTGTTCTCAACTTAAAATGATTAAAGCTCAGTTCATAAGAAGACAAAAATTCCAATATATGTCTTCTGAAATAACATTGGACAAGTGAAATATTGAGTTCCCACTCACATTCCTCATACCATCTCCCACCCTCACCCCCAACTCACTCCATAGAACAGGTTCAGCCAGTGCAAGTAACCTTAGAGGCTTATGTTTCAGTGTGATCCTACAGAGACCCTTGCTTGATTTCCTCAAGGTAACAGCAATGAGTCAGTCAAAATCTCTTCCCTTCCCCCACCCTAGTCCCAGGTGGAAGACATTGAGTCTGTGGGAATCAATAAGGAAAAATAAATGTGTGTGTGTGTGTGTGTGTGTGTGTGTGTGGGTGTGTGTGTGGGTGTGGGTGTGTGTATGGGTGTATGGGTGTGTGGGTGTGTGTGTGTGGGTGTGTGTGGTATGTGTAGAGGTGTTCATGATGTGCTCTCCCTCTCCATTCCAGGTTTAATTTGGTCAAGTAGATATTCAAACCTTGGGTTCCCAGGCTTCTCAAGAAGGGGATGATGAGGACACTTAGTACCTAGTATATTTCAAAGAATAAATGGGTAAGAGTATTGGGGGAGGGATATATGAGAGAAGAGTGAGTAAAGAAGTCAGAAGCATAATTCTGGTCATGTAAGAAAAAGTTGAAATTGAAATAAAAAAACATCTAAAAGAGCCATCTAATGACTAGGTATAAGCCTAGTGCCTAAGTAGAAAAACCAGCAAATAGCATCCTTCTAGATGGAAGGAAAACATGAGTTAAAAAAAATTTAAAGGTCATAGAACATCAAATAAGCAATAGAAAATCAAGAATTTAACATTGGCAAAGGAACTTCAGTGGCCTTTTGGTCCAACCCACACTTGAAAAAGAATTTCTGCAATACCCTTTCATCCCACAGTACCATTGCTAGGTCTGTACTCCAAAGACACCCAAAAATAAGGAAAAGGACAGATGTGTACCAAAAATATTTATAGCAACTTTTTCTGTGGTGGCTAAGAATTGGAAATTAAAGGGATGCCCATCATTTGGAAATGACTGAGCAAGTTGTGATAAATGAATGTAATAGAATACTATTGTACTATAAGAAATGACGAACGAGTAGATTTCAGAAAAACCTGGAAAGGCTTACATGAACTGATACAAAGTGAAGTGAACAGATGCAGAAGAACCTTGTAAACAATAACAGCAACATTGTTCAAGATAATTGTTCATTCAGTAAGTCTGTGAATGACTTAGTTCTTTTCAACAATACAGTGATATGAGATAATCCCAAAGGACTAATGATGAAGCATACTATCTGCCTCCAGAGGAAGAACTGATATTGATTGAATATAGATAGAAGCATGGTATTTTTCACTTTCTTTCATTTTTTTCTTTTGTTTGAGTCTTATTACACAAAATGACTATTATGGAAATGTTTCACATAATTGCTCATGTGTAACTATGTATATCTGATTGCCTACTGTCTCAGGGAAGGGGCAGTGAAGGGAGGAATAGAATTTGGAACTCAAAACTTTAAATGAAAATGTTTAAAAAAATGGAGGGGGAGATTAACCTTTACTCTAACATGCTTAACAATTAATCATCTGTCCTCTTGTTGAAGACTTCCAAGAAAGAGGTGACTTCCACAACTTGAGGAAGCACATTATAATTTTGGCCAGATCAAATTGTTGGGAAGCTCTTCATGTTATCAAATATAAATTGACCTCTTTGTAACTTTCACCCATGACTCCTGGTAATGCCTTCTGAAGTCAAACAAGTGAAATCCCTCTTCTGCAGGCTGTTGTTCAATCATTTCAGCCATGTCTAACTCTTTGTGATCTCATTTGGGGTTTTCTTGGCAAAGATACTGGAATAATTTGCCATTTCCTTCTCCAGTTCTATCTACTAGACAGAACCACCACCTACTGCCACCTAGCAGTCCCCAAATACTTGACAACAGATATCATACTCCTCTTTCATCACTTAATTATTTTCTCTTCTCTAGACCAAATAGCCCTAGTTCTTTTGACCAATCTTAAACTGACAGTTTCAAGACCCTTCACTACCCTGGTTGTCTAACTCTGGACACTAGTTTTTCAATGTCCTTCTTCAAGTGTGACACCTAGAAATGAAACATATTACTCCAGATAAGATCTAATGAAGGTTTGGTATATTGAGAATATTTCAGTATTATTCCTAGAAGTTATTCATCTTGTGGAACAGCTCAGTGGTATAGTGGATAGAGTGCTGAACTTGGAGTCAGCAAGACTCATCTTTCTGAATTCAAATCTGACCTCAGACATTTACTATCTGTGTGTCCCTAGGAAGGTCACTTAACCCTCTTTTCCTCAGTTTTCTCATCTGTAAAGTGAGCTGAAAAAGGAAATAACAAATCATTCTAGTATCTCTGCCAAAAAAACGGGGTCAAACAAAGTAGAACATGACTGAACGACATGCATTTTTTAATGATGCCTAAGATTGTGGTAGCTTTCTCAAACTTCAAGATAATCATGTCTCTCTCACACTGCGCTTGTGATGTTGACTTTTGCTACACAAGTTTAAGACTTTACATTTAGCCTCTAGCCTATACCTCCAGCCTACTGAGACTATTTTGGTTCCTGACTATTATCCAATATGTTAGCTATTCATCTTTTTGTGTTGTCTGAAAATTTGATCTTCATGTCTGCTATCCCTTTATACAAATCATTCAAAAATGATTGAAAGTACAAGGGCAAGCAAAGATTCCCCTGGCTCCTCCACCTTAGGCTTACTACCATATTGACATGAAGCGATTCACAACTGTTCTTTGAGTCCAGCCATCAAACAAGCTGGGAATACATACAATCATGTGACCATAAAGTTCATATTTCTTCCTCTACTCCATAAAAATGCTGAGAGATACTTTATCAACAGATTTGCTAAAATCAGGCAAATTATATGCATAACTATTTTAATAATTCTGACAAAGAAGGAAATACGGTGAGGATAATATGTCCTGTTCTCGATGAAGCCATCATTAAAAAAGAAATCATCTCAGTAATCAGCAGTTTATAGATTGCTTACCAATCATTATTAAAAAGATCTGTTTTAGAATTTTCACAGAAATGGAATTCAAGTTCACAGATTTATAATTTACAGAATTTCTAGGTTTTTTATTTTTTTACAAATTGGGATGAAATTTACATTTCTAGAATTTTGTGGTCCTTATCACTTTTTTGATAATATTTCAAATATCCCTGACTGGATATAAGCAATCACATCTGGAAGTTCTTTCAATGAATAAGGATTCCATTCATCCAGGCCAAGTAACTTGAATTCATCAAGAGCCATTAGGTGTTCTCTTACTGTCTTCTTATTTACCTATCAACTCCTCATTAGATATTTTTTGTCGTGGCATATTCAATATAACAGTCATTCTTCTTAGTAAAGAAAAGAGAAGTAAAATAAGCACTAAACCATTCTATCCTCACTCTGTGATCAGTTATAAAGCCTCTCCTACCCTCCAGCAAAGGATTTATCCCTTTTCTGACTATCTTCTCTCCCAAAAAGTTGTTTTGAACACCTTTTAGTTAAACTTAAATCCCTTTACCAACCTCAGTTTATTCTGACCTTTAGTACACTTGAAATTATTGCAACATTTTACTAAGATAAAATCAATCAAAATTCTCAATGAAAAAGAGATTTAAATTCTCAGGTTTGGGACTCCTATTCTGAGGAATGAATTCTCTGGACATAGAAAGGGAATTATTTGTTTGGAAATTAAAGTGAATTAAAACAAATTATATCAGTACATTATTTAAAGTGGAAAAATGTCACACAATACTCAAGGCATTTTTGTGTATATTCTTTGTTTCATCAGTTGCCATACTCAAAACATTCATCACCAAGTAATAAACCTCTCTCTACTCAACTGAACTGGTTCTCAAAAATCTGATACAATTCATTGCTGGGGACATAATCAATTCCTTTCCAGTGCTGTATATACTGGAAATGTCAAAAGGGTATGAATATTAAACATATCTTTTACAAACCCTAACACAATAAAAATCATAACCAATATTTGAAACACATGCAAAAAGATAATGGTCTGAGATAGGGAGATAATAACAATACTACTACTGATGAGTCAAGTCAGAGAAATAATTAATAACTTTATTAATAAGAATAACAAGACGAAGTTTCTAGGATGTAGCTATAGCAGAACCCATAAAACATTCTCAGAGCACACATTGCCTAAATAAAAAAGAGGATTAATGATCTGAGCGTGTAATTAAAAATGTAGAATCCCTCAAGAAACCCGAAATAAACATAAAAGAAGAAATCTTGAAAATTATAGGAGAAATAGATAAAAGTGAAACAAAATGCCTAAAGAAATGATAAAATTAAAAGAGGTCTCTTTGAAAAGACTTAAAATGTGTAAACCTTTAGCTACCAAAACAAATAAACAAAAATGAATAAGGCAAATCCATAACAGAGAGGAAGCAAAAGAGAAATGATTAAAACCTACTCTCCACATTCTATGTTAGCAACACCAAGCATTTAAAAGAAATGTATGTTGACTAACAATAACTTAAAATGCTCAAATTAAAAAAACAGGAAAGAGCAATCTGAAATAACTTAATCACAGGAAATGAGATTGAGCAAACCGTAATGAAACTATCACAAATAAACACCTAGATTTAAAGAGAAGAGACAGGGTGGACATAATTGACAGAGAGCTTGCCTCAAAGCCAAAATGACCTGATTTCAAGACTTGTCTCTAATAAATATTGGTTGAGTCTTGTCAGGGTTCTAGGCCACTGGTGTCAAACTCAAACAGAAATGGTGGACACTATATCATACATAAAGATGCTTGTGGGCTACATATTGATTTAGAAAATCATATATATATTCTCAGCAAGATGAGCTATGCAGAACAATGAATGAGGTGGCCAAGGAAGAAATTGTAACAGGTGAAAACAAAAGGGGGGAACTCAACTCAATATGGGGAGGAGGTCACATTGAAGAGTACTGTCATAGTGGGAATGATATATTCTGTAATGGGAGATCCATCTAATCTGCAGAGAAATGATGTATAGGGAATCTACTTCCTCTGATAAAATGTTGTACCTCCAATGTATAACATGATATGTTAGCAGAAAGGGAGATCCTATAGAGTGTGCAGAAGGACAGAAAGTCAAGGGCTTAGAAAAGACTAACAAATTTGATAAACTTTTGCTAACTTGATTAAAAAGAAGAGGGCAGGAAACCGAACCAACCAAATATCAAATGACTAGGTGAAATCACAAGGAAGCCAGAAAATATTAATAAATCAAAACCAAATATGAATAGTGATATACCAGCAAAATTTAGAATCTTCAAGACAGAATATTACTTTCACAAATATTACTCAAAATAAGGGAATACTAAATAGAGATTATAAGTAATTGCATCTGAGAAAAGCTAATAAAACGGTCTGCAAAGAAACTATTAGAGGTCATTGTTGGGGCGTGGGAAGAGGGGGCAGATCCTGATCCTAATTGAATTATGGGAGAATTCACAAACTTTTAAAGAATAATTAATATTGATACTTTAACAGCTAATATTTATATAGTTCTTAATATGTGCCAGACACTGTGCTAATTACTGTACCCTTATTATCTCATTTGATCCTCAAAACAACCCTGTAAGGAAAGTCCTGTTATTTTTCTCTTTGTACAGATGAGGAAACTGAGGTAAGCAGAGGTTAAATGACTTGGTCACACAGTAAATGTCAGAGGCTGGATTTGAACATTGCTTAAAGCTATGAAACAACATATGTGTGTCTTTTCATAGTTGACTACCAGTAAAAAATAAAATAAAGTTGAAAGTTTTGTATTTAACCAAGTTTGATAATAACAGCCCCAATTCTCTTCTATTTAGAATGGAATGTAAATTCAGCTGTTTATGATTACACATATGTCAATACATTTAAATTATTCTCTGCTCAGAGCATTCATTTCATCCCTCTCCATGACCCCCCCCAAAGCCCTTATATGCCTTCTAAATAATGTGAGCCTAAGTTTTTATTTCTAGGAGAGCTTGGCAACTAGTTTGGAAAAGACCAGAAGAACACAAATTTCGAATGCAAGAGATGTTAGAGGTCATTTTGTCCAAATCTCTCATTTTCTAGGTCAGGTGACCAAGGCTCTGGGAAGTGAAGTCATTTGTCCAAAGACACAGTTAGTAAATTTCAAAGCCATAGTCTAAACTCAGGTCTCTCTTACTCCATAGCCAGTTCTCTTTCTTCTCTTTGATGATGTCTCATCATAAATTCCATCCCCAAAATAGCATAATCCCAAGAATACTGGTGTGAGCAGAACAGCTACTAAACCAGGCAAAGCTATAGTCCCTTTCCTGAAAAATGAGGTGCTATTTTCTTCAGAAAATACTCATGTGATGCCTAATGTTCAGACACTGTGATGGGTGTTGTGGTTTTCACTGAACACGTTTTGCTAAATCTGGTAATCACACTGAATATTTACTATGTGGAATGGTGCTGCCAGGATTTTAAGCAGAAGATACTTATCCATGACTACTATGCCATCACTAATCATCACTGATAAATATTGAAAATATTAATCAGCATCCATCTGATCCCAATCCCCTGCTCAACCACAGTAAAAACCTCTGTTGTTTTCATTCTGGCTGCTTCTCTCATTTATTTTTTCTGCTCATTTAAAGCATCAGCTCCTGTTTATTTCCAAATGGCAGAAGACACAAAAAAAACATTCCTTGATCTATTTTGCCAGGATAGAGCATTAGACAATGGCAAATTATAATCAGGCAAATAGCCAGATAGGTAGAGAAGCACTAGACAGATGGAAAGATAGATAGATAGGCAGGTAGATAGATAGAGAAACAGACTGATAGATGGAAAAATAGATAGATATGATATGAGGCAGATTATAGTTATAGATAGAAATAGATACAGGAAAATAGAAACAGATGATAGAAATAAATAAATGATAGATAAGCAGATGATAGATTCAGAAAGATGGAGATATAGATGATAGATACAGAGAGAAATAGATACAGATATATAGAAACATGACAGATGTAGGCATTCTTGCAGTTTTCCTTCATTCTAGAGAATAACCATGACATTAGGAAGGAGATGTCATGATATGTAAGTGAATTGCATTTAAGTCAAAGAGGTCTGTGCAAAGTCACTAGCCTCACTCTTCCCTCTGGAGCCATCTGGGTCCACTGGCAAGATATAGATCTGGACAATTAGAAATGGCCCCGATTAGCCTTTTTGAACTAAGGTCTCCTCCAAGGTCTCAGTTTGTCTGAAGCAACATCATTGACGAAAGGTAGGTTAAGAATGAGGCAAAGAATGGCCTTTTTTTTTCACCTAGGCAAAAAAGAAAAAATCATTCTGGAAGGAGAAGACCCTCAGGGTTTCTGGCCAAACCAGAAACAATTTGGGGAGTTAGAGGCAGCACTTTTGAAGAATATAATGTAAAAGGCTCAGTCCTAAAAAGGAAATGGGGGATGTTAAAATGATGGCTAATGTCAAGCCCCTGATCTCTTCTTTAAGTTGTATGAAATATACCCATATAAAACGTGGAGTAAACAAAATTTTGTACTTAACAATCTCCAGGCTCCTTGGCTCTCGGGCAGTACTGACCCCTCTAACAGTAACAGAATGATATGGATGAATTGCAAACCTGAGAAGAAAGTACAGATTGACCCAGCACTGACCTTCTGTGGCCAGGTGTGCCAAGGACCCAGGCAGGCTCTGCACAGTCCCTTGGCTGCTTGCTTTCCTTAGATCTGAGCTCATGCTGTGAGATTAGGGAGGGCAGGCAAGCCAGAGTATGGGCTATAATTGTTGTTCTTGGCATGGTTTGTTAGGTTGTTTGGTGTGGTTTGTTGGGTTATTTTACTTTAAGGGGGAAAACAGCATTTCAGATTGTACAGGAGAAATCCATGTATGTGGAGAATGGAAGATGAAGATGGAGATGGGAAGGAAAGAGTACCTCCTTGATTTGGCCTAAAAAATGAAATGAGGGTTACCATGCTTACTAATTTTTACTGTCTGATTCTTAGTGACTTCATTTTGGGGTTTTCTTGACAGACATTGGAGTGGGTTTGTCATTTACTTCTCCAGATCATTGTACAGATGAGGAAACTGAGACAAACACAGCTGGTAAATGTCAGAGACCAATGAGTCTTCCTAACTCAGTCCTGGCATTCTATTCACTGAACCACCTACCTGCCCTATTTATTAATAGAATGCAAAATGAACAATGTCACTCTAGTGTCCTCTCCAAAGAGAAATAATTATTGTCTTCTAGTATTGGCTTGTTTTGTTGTCTGTGTAAAGAGCCAGGGACTCAGGCCTTTTTGACCATCACTAAGGCCCCCCATTGCTAAACCAGGCTGAGGTTGTCTCATAACCATAAGGAGAACACTGGATCTGGAACCAGAAGAAAGAAGGAAGGAAGGGAGGAAGGGAAAGAGGGAGGATATTTCTATTTCCTTTTTTTTTGCAAGGCAATATGAGTTGTGACTTATCCTGAGTCATACAGCTAGCAAGTTTCAAGTATCTGAGGCTGGATTTGAACTCAGTTCCTTTGACTTTAGGGACAGTGCTCTATCCACTGTGCCATCTAGTTGCCTGGAAGATGCTTCTTTTCTTTCTCTTGCTTTTTTTTTCCTTTCCCTTCTTTCCATCCTTCTTTCTTCCTTCCTTTCTCCTTATTCCTTCCTTCCTTCTGTTCAAATACATATTGTATAACTCCAGTATTAAAAGAACTATGTTAGTGTCTGATGAAGATGCAAAAAAAAATAATAATAAGTCATAATCCCTGTCTGCTGGAATCTATCACTTTATCAGAGATAAGAGACATAAATAAAGAACTCTGATACACAATAGATTGGTGTGGGAAGCAAAGTATTTTAAAAAGCGCTATGTACCTTATCGATATACTGCTGATTAAAGTTGCTAGTTCAGAAACTGTCTTACCTTTTCTCCATACCTTGTTTGGAAACACCAAGGTTAGGTTTCAGTACTGAAAGGAAAATAGACCGCCTATTTTCAGGGGAGTTGGAGTATCTTTTGACAACAATGAGAATAGTGAAGATCTTCTCCATCAATGAATCAATCTCGATAAATTTCTTCTTAGTGGCAGCTAAGTGGTGAAATAGATAAACAGTGCTAAGCCTAGAGTCAGGAAAACCTGGTATCAAATCCATTCATGGACATTTATTAGCTTGTGACCCTGGAGCAGTCATTTAAATTTTATTTGCCTCAGTTTTCTTATCTGTAAAAATAGGAGTGATGACAATAGAACCTAGCTCCCATGGTGTTTATGAGACTCAAATGAGATAATACTTATAAAAGTGCTTAACACAGGACCTGATATTTAGCAGGTGCTCTATAAATGTTAACTAAAAGAAGCCTCGTCACCAGGATTATCATAACTATTGTTGTGTATTTGAAACTCATGGCCCCAGATTAAGAACCAGGAGAAGTGAAGTCGGGCATGATCTGATGAGAGCTGTAGAAAGTTTCTGTAACTGCTTATACCGAGGAACAATGTTGGAAAATTCCTGCTAGGAGATTGACTGGATGCATCATAACCCAAACAACTCGGCCTGAGGAACTCTACGTAACTCTCTTCCATGTCCTTCCAAATAGATGTCAAATTAAAATCTGCCACAGGGGATGGTTTGATGGGCTTCCTTTAAAAATGGCATATGACACTGGGCAAGATATGAAGCTTCTCATTAAGACGAGAAGAATAAGAGTATTTTGACAGTACTTTAAGGCTTGTACATTATCTCATTGGAACCTCATAACAGCCCAGTGATCTCTTCATAAATGAGGAAACAGAGTTTTAGGGAGGTTAATGATTTGTACGGGGTCATATAGCTAGTTAAATGTAAGAGGCAACATGCAAGCTTAGGTTCTACTCACTCGGATGCATTCCCAAGTCATATTCCCACTGGACTGTGACTGAACCCACAGTCATGGAGACATGCCACTTGGAAGATGAGGCACAAAAGCTAGAGTTTTTGCCAGTAACACGGACCCTTCTTCTGTTCTTGAAGGCAACTTATAAAAATAGGAAAATTCTGACCTTCAGTTACCATGGATCAATCAATTAATAAACATTTATTAAGCACTTACTGTGTGCCAGGCATTGTGCTATGCCAACACCCTACACATACTTTTAAAGCTGTATATGCCACAGGGAGCAAGAGACCTCTTGATGGCCCAGCCTGTGTTTGAGTTCTAAGAGGCTGTGTTTTTCTGGGGAGTTCTTATGTGTCAAGTTGGTAGCAGACCCTTAATGGGTCTTGAACAAAGATAATAAGGAAACTTCTGATGGTTATTGTGTAAATCTGCATTTACCTTTGTCAAGTAATTGTTCATTACCATCGTAATTAATTCTCATAAAACCAGGTGCACATAAAGCACCTCTGAAGCTCCTTATCTAGTGTTCTATGTTCCAAAGCCTACGTCCCCATTCTCGGTATGGGAATTTCAAAAAGAAGGACTGACTCTTGAGGTTTTGTAAGACCCCTTGACCCAAATTAAATTTCCCAACTGCTTAATTTTGATAATAATGATGATAGCTACCATATCATATGTATTTGTGTGTGTTTATATAAATACACATACATTTGTATAGTTTTAAGGTTTACGAATTACAAATATTATGTCATTTCATCCTCACAAGAATCGTGGGACATAGTTGTTCAGGCTTTATTCGTGTCCAGTTCTTTGTGACCTAGGGTGAGGTTTTCTTGGAAAAGATACTGGAGTAGTTTGCCATTTTCTTCTCCAGAAGATTAAGGCAAGCAGAGGTTAAATGACTTGCCCAGGTTGACACAACTAATATGAGGATGAATTTGAAATCAGATCCAACTCTCCATCCACTGAGCTACCTAGCTTTCTATACTTGCTCTTATTAACTCCAATTTTAGATGAGGAAACTAAGATAGAGATTAAACAACTCACCTAGTTTTATAATTAATAAATGTCTGAGGCCACATTTGAATTCAAGCCTTCCTGACCAGGTCCTATGCTTTATGGAGTATACGACCTAGAAGCTTCCATGATAACATGATAAATGAGAACCTTTTCATTCTAAAACTGGAACTAACCTCTATTAGGCAGCTACTCTTTGGGAGGCATCTTACAAAGGTTTAATTCATTCTAGGTTGTAAATGCTTTATAGCAGATCCTTTCTAGGTTGTAGATTTCAATGAGAAGAGAAAGGAAAGAGAGGGAAGAGTAGGACTGACCCTTAGGTGTCTGAAAAGCATAGGGATGCACAGAACATTGGCTGGATGTTCAGAGGATACCTGTATTTCAGATAAGGGTGAAGGGAACGGAGGTAGCCATGGGAAGAAAACAAAATAATACAGAAAAAAGAAAACCATAGGGAAGGAGTGGGACAAAGTAGGAGGAAAAGACGCATTTCCTGGCCTCCCAATTTTTCCAAGTGTCAACCCTGGTAAGGAATGAGTGGCAACCACAGATCCACATAGAGGAGAACATAGTAGGAGAGGATTATATCCTTACTATTCCCTGGAGAAAGTGAAATGAGTCGAATTTTAGTTCAATTACTGTTGACAGAATTGTAAGCAGAACTATATTCCCTTCCCCCACTGCCCTCATAATCAAGGACAAAGAACACTGATATCGTTTTCCTAAAAGATTTCCGTGATGTAGAGTTCTAACTAGCCTGGGGTCAATGGGACTTCGCTTCAAGGGTATGGAGGTCCAGTAGAATTTAAAATAAATAAATAAATAAATGAATAAAGCAATCCGAGGTACAGCAATGCAATTATCCCCACTGACTTTTATGTTCATTTCTGAGAAGCTGTGCATCATTTCTGAATTTTTATTGATATTCAATTGGGAGTAGATTGCAACACTCCTAGAAAAAGTTTTTTTCTCTTCATTCTCCAAGAATTTCACCAAATAGTTAATTACCTATAAACAAACATTTAAATACAGCACACTGGGGAGCTTGCTATTTAAAGGAACCCTACAGGGATTCCTTTGGTAAAGGGAAAGATTCTTATATAATTTGAATAATTATCTTTTACTTTCTCAGGTTGGCAAGCTCAGGTTTTCATATATCTGGTGTTTTCAAAAGCGGTACACACCTGGATTTAGCTCTGTTCTCCAGTCTGTGCTTTGAGAGGCACTATAGTACAGTGGGAAGAACGTCTGATTTGGATTGAAATACTGCCGCTCATACTTCCTTTCTGAGTGACCTTGCTTAAATTCTTCACCAACTCAGCCTCAGTTTTCCCTTCTGCATGGTGGGCATAATAATGCATGTAGCATCTACAGATCAAAGATCATAGTAACATTGTTTTTGAACTGGAAAGAACCCTAGATGTTACGCACTCCAACCCTCTCATTTTACATATGAAGGAACTGAACCACACATACGTGAAAGTGACTTGCCTCCAATCACCCAGAGGTAAGTGACAAACAGAAGTAGCATTTGAACTCAGGTCTTCTGATTCCAAATACATGTCCATTCCAACACTGTATGTAAAGTTCTTTGTAAATCTGAGAGTACTATATAAATGTGAATTATAATTAATAGTGCTGTAATTGTTACCAATCTCACTCTTCTCATTTTAAAAAAAGTCCAACTAGAAAGGGTCCCAGTATAAGTCACTATATTGCTATTTTATATATGTAATGTTCATATGACTATTGTACACATGGATAAAATAATGGTTTTTCATAAGTGAACTCAAACTGTAATAGCTCATAGATTGACAGAGATGATATGCTCTTCTTACCACATGGTTTTAATTTCTTCTGTAAGTCTCTCTATTTTCAAAGCTTTTCATTCCCTGCAATCTGAAGATTATGAGTAGTTGGGATGGAGACATTTATTAAAAAGCAGTGTTCTTAAATTGTTACAGATCATGTCCTGGGGCTTGGTTATAGTTCTGTTTGTAACGATGCTCTGGTTTGAATATAGTTGATTCCATGAATTATCAAGGATATTTTGAGGTTTGTATATATAGCACAATGATTGGCTATATTTTAGTTTATAAAGGATGAGTTTCTGATGTACATTTCCAGCCACTTAATTTGTCTCCTTCCCCCTGCTTCCAGAAATTCAAGCTATGCTAAATGTTTGTGACATTTATAAAATTATAATGGACATATATGTTGTACTTTGGGCCACTTTATTGCATAATCAACATTGATCAATAAATCTAGGGTCCTTAAGAATAGCTTAGAAAATAGAAAAAAAAAGAATTTTTTCTGAAATTTGTGGTGGCAAGGACCTCAAGCAGAATCACTATCAAAAACCCTATCAATTTCTAGGAACAAATCTGCATGATTCAGTCAGTTACCCAAAGCTTCTGCTTTGGCATGTTGTTGGTTGAGTTAATGTAGATTTCATTCACGGAGAACCCTTTGATTCTACTCTGGAGTCTTAGCTATTTGATAGGTTCTGCATCAATACAAACTACTTTC
>CM053769.1:175206195-175224980 GCA_028658325.1 Potorous gilbertii
CACTTTCAGTAAAAATCAACAAATTCAGTAGCATATACCTTCTATATCTTTATTAGTTTTTTGAAGCAAGGTCTATTTGTCCCAAACAGTATTTCTATGAATTTTTAGCTTCCTGGTGTGTGGTGAACATCTATTAATACTCTCAGTCACTTTTTATGAAGAAATATTCATTTTGTACAGCTGCCTTGTAGTTAAAAGCCCTGTATTAAATACTCTATGGGTTTTTGTTTGAATGATTTCTAGACCTGTTGTCCATTTTACCAGACCAAAGGCAGATAGTAAGACTGATATTGTATAGGTATTAACTGCTCTAAATATTTTTCTCTTTGTTGTGTTTTGGCCTCAGGATGCCAGTTAACATCTTAACGTTTCTCCTTGCTAGACTCATGTATTGATGTATATTTCCAGAAGAAATGTCACATTTATCCATTGGTTCAATTTGCCCTCTAGATTCAAGCTCAAGATTTTCAGTCTTTATATTTTTTTGGTGCATATTAAGAATTGTATACTTATTGAATCTAAATTTCATTTTGACATTTTTAGAGAGAGTTTCCACATGAAGTAGCTGTTTAACGTGCTTTTCAGGGCAACCATATAACAATGTTATTCATGTAAATCAAGCAATTAATATAACATTTTTCTATAAATCTTTCTTGAACTTGAACATGATACAAGATTCTATTCATGAGCTGTGATACTAGAATTAGTGCTAGACAAAATTATAATGGACTTACACTGTCTCCCTAGAAGGTGTCACATTGTATATCAATTGTTCTTGACATTATTGTGTGGGTGATGTGTTTTAAATAGAGAACATCTGATACTCTAGAATTCTCACTATGCTTAGTTATATTTCATATACTTGTAACAAATGACTAAGCCATGAGTAACAAACAGAGTCAGTGACTTCACAGTAATTGATAAAGGCAATATAAAGATTTTACCTTTCAGGGGTTTTTTTCAATAATCAATGATAAGTTGCTTTTTAAATACCTAGGACATTTTGGTATACCCATTTTACTCCTCAGCTGATATATTTTCATGGTAATTGTTTATAAATTTTTTTGAGTAATACAAGCTGTGAATGTTTTATATAAAGTACATAAAAACATAGCCTGCATTTGGATGGGTCACTGCTGTTTTCATCTTTTGGTAATAAATATAGAATACCTTCGATAAGAAAGATGGGATCAAGCTTTTTATGAAAGAGAAAGTCATTAAATTACTTTGTTAGTAACTCATGCACCACTGTGAAGATTTGGAGCCAATAATTATGGCTCTTATCCAGTCTTTGCTGTTTTCCTGCATCACCGAAAGTTAGAGTTTCAGTCATTTTCTTTTATGATTAAGAATGTTAAAAGCTTAAAAAAACTTGCATTGTGTTGGACTTCATTTTGAAACTGTAGATGACCAGAGACTTCCTTTATTCTTCTCTAATTTCTTTGCTTTTAAAGGATATATATTTTTTCGACTGATTTTAAATAATTTTTTTTTCTTTCTGTTGTTTTTGACAATTTGTAATTCCTTGACCTTTGGGGCTTTTGCTGTCAGTTGATGAGTAAGAGTACTAAGAATTTATAATATCTTTTGGTTTTCTAGATTGCTTTCCGCATATATTTGTCGTTCTCTTTAATTGGGAGAGTTGATGTATAATTGTTCTTTTGGCTTGATATTGATGTCATTTTACAATATTTTTCTGGAGGTCTTTAATAGACTTTTTTTCAATCATCTTCCGACATGATGACATTTTGTAATTGTCCTTTAGAGTATTTCCAGATAGCTCCATGTTTTCTCTTATGGTCCTTCCCATGGTAACAACTATAACATACTATTATGTGCAAATAATGCCAAGTTTTACACTGTCAAATATTGTAGGAGAACAGAATCATTCATGATGTTTTGTTTTGTTTTTAACTACATGTCACCTTTTCATGTATTTATTCTGTTTTGGTATAGTTAGTTGTTATTTGAATTTGTGGAGTTAAACTCAAAGGGGGCTGTTTGAAATTCCATCTGAAGTATGTCCATCTCCTTTTCAAAATCACTCACTACTTGGACCTTAGTTTTACCATCAACTTCATTGAAGAAATAACTAGCACAGAATAAACGCATTCAGATCTTTATTCTATTTCATGTATACAGTTTGCTTACTTTAATGGCCAGCACCCCTTGTACCAAAGCACTTTTATCAAGAGAGGTTTGGTATATCTGATTTGTTCCTGTGAATCTTGCCTTCTTGTGAAGGTACCAGAACACAAAGGAAAGCCACTCATTCTGAAGTTCTCTAGGTCAAGTTGATCATCATGATGCAGCCTGATCTATTTCTTACATTGTTAGAAACAGTTTTATGTCACTAGCTGGGGTGCTAACTCAATCAGGTGTGCATTCTTTCACATACATTAAATATTGGAGTGAGATAGATAGATAGACAGACAGATATATAGATAGATAATAGCCCTAGAGGCAAATTGGTTATCCTTTTCAGGTTCCTACAAGACTTTAACAGCTCATATAGTAGTCTCAGGGCACACATACACATATCACCCTGACTGGCATTTTCTTATCTTTCTCCTTCCTCCCTCCATTCTTTCTCCCTTCCTCCCCTATGACATAGACAATGGGGTAGACTTTTGAGGAGGTTACTGGTAGTAGTAGTAGGAGCAGCTGTAACAGCAAGTTGATGGCATTTAAGTTAAATTTATCAAAGCTGCTTTGCAATATTTGGTATTATATTACATCAGGAATCTCTAATAATTGCAATATTTGGCTTTACATTATATCAGGAATCCCCAACAAGGTATTTAAAAATAAATTACTATGAAGGCTTTTTTTCAAATTAAAAAATAAATACAACTACATGTTATGTCTTTAAAAGCATGCTATTGTTGTTGTTGTGTTTGTCCTTCATAATTGAAGAGGACCATGACATCAAGATGATGACCTGACCTGCAGTTGACTTAGATTTGTGTGAGGGAGGGCTGTGCAAGGTCACCAAACTCACTTTCTTCTCCTGAGTCATCTGGGTCCAATGGCCAGATATTCATCAGGACGACTGCAGATGGCCCAGGATGCAATGTGAGATCCTGGCCCTTTCAGGCTAAGGTCTTATAGCCTTCTCACTTTGAGTGAGATACACCCATTCGATGAAAGGGCTTCTTTAAATAGTTGCTCAAGGGATGGCCCCCGTTTAATCAAAAAAAAAATCAAACTGTGAGGAAAAGACCCTCCAGATTCCTGAATAAAAGAGAAACAATTACTATTTAGTATTTTAAAAAATACTAAAAGTATGTATATAAACAGCAAAATACATAATTTAAAACAATATGTCCATTTAGTTCTGGATATTTCAATTGAAATTCTAAGGACACTACAATATTAGGAGTGAGGAATTTGGGGGGCAGGGGTTTTGCACTACTGTTTGTCGTATAACATTGTTGTGCATGACCAATGCCCCACAGCCAACATGGCAAGGAGATTTTCCAGTAATTATATCCAATCCCCAGTGCATTTGAAGTCAATGATCTAGAGTAGAAAATTTTAATGGCATGTCATTCTTCCTTCTCCCAAGCACTAAACAATAAATTGCAGATGCATCTTGGGTAGTACAGCTCCCTGGGAGTAGCATTGCCCAATGCCCACTTTAGTTAACAGAAGCCACCCTAGGTATTCACTCTAACTCCTCCCCCTACCCCTGTAGAGCATCTATTCCTCCATTTGAAAAAAAGCTCCCCTCCTTTCCTTCCCTATATCTCTGACATGTTACAGCTGTATCAATATCTTTACCTCCTAATCTGTACTATTTTACATAAACAAAATATGAAATGCTTAATGTGAAGTCAAAATCCCTAAATAAAGCTTTACAGTTTAAATAGTTTTAAAAAGTGCTGTCTTTAGGGTAGGAAGAGAGACTTGAAAGAGATAAATTAATTGATATTTCTTTCTAGATCCAAATGTCTTCTTAGCTATGAAAGTTGTAAGGGGTATTTTATGAAAGCCCAAATCCCACAAGGGACTTAAAAGCAATTAAAACAATATTAGTGCTTTTCATAATTTTATAATGCTTTTATGCATGTTATAAAACCATAGTAATCATTGAAAAGTTCTTTATATTAAGCTTTCAGAACAGAGAAGTATGTGCATTAGCCTGGAACCATGAATAAGGAACTGGTTAGGTGAACTAGGTTCCCTGCTGGCAGCTCTAGTTGCTTGATCAGATTTCTCACCAGCAAATATTAGCTTGTTACACTTAAAAATGATAGGAATAGAGTATACAGTAACATTAAAAATATATTTTCACAAACTGAATAGTATATCAATTGAGAAAAGGCACATGAATTCATCTGTGTGATGGGAAGTCACAGAAAAGATGGGCGAAGGATTTGGGGGAGATCTAAATGTAACCAGAAGACACGGCTCTTCTATGAAAATGATAAAGATAGAGGAATTTCTCAGTCTTTATTTGACTGGGATAAGGCTTATCACTTAAGAGAGTTTTTGTCTCACAATAAAGATTACTAACCACTATATTTTCTTAGCCCTGGTATCAAATTCCTCAGGCACCCAAGTCCCTCATAGTGATTATCAAAAAGAGATTAATAAGGAGAGACAAAAGGAGTGAGAGAAAGGAAAATGAACACTAAATTCTTGATTTGCAACTTAGAAGTTGTAGAACTAGAAACTGACCTTAGACATCATCTGCTCTTACCATTTCATCTGATAGGTAAAGCACTGTCAGTCTAGAAAAGTGTAACCTATTGTACAAGGTCATAGGATCACAGATCACAGATCTGGAGCACTGAGGGGGAACTAGAACTTAGATCTCCTACTACCTAGTGCAATGTTATTTGAACATAGGGAGAGGGGGTAGGGACTTGCCCTGTGATTTCACTATTTTTAGAAAGGCCCAGGTGAGGAACCTCCCTCTACCTGTGCAAGTTTTTATGGAATTTATAGTCCTAGAGTATTGTCTAAAGCATTGAGAAATTAAGGAACATATTCAACATCACACAAATGGTATGTATCAGAAGCAGAGTATGAACCCAGCTCTTCCCAGCTCGAAGGCTAGGGCCCTATCCATCTCTTCTATTTGAGTATGAATTTTTATAACATAAACAATACGATTATCTAAACTCTTTACAAGAAGTAAAACACATGGAATATAAGTTGCAGAGAAGGTACTTACCTATATAGCTAGAGGGAGTTTCATTACTTGGGAGTTCCCTATGCTCCTGAAATATTCAATTTCATTCCTATCCCTAGTTTTCCATTGACAAGGCTGGTGAAATAAGCTGATAATTCTAAATCTGCTGACTCTGGAATTCATTTTATGTTTATATATTTGGAGATGGGATGAGGCAGAGGGAAAAGAGAGTGAAAGAAGCCAATTTGCCTCCATAATTTAATTTAAATCTGTGGCATTCCACAGATTTAAACTGACTACAGACAATCCACAAAGTGGAAAGCCCTTATGCAGAGAATTGAGTTGAACATCTCTTTCTAAACTGGGGGACTACAATGGGCTGGGCCTCTACTTAGGAGCTCACAGCAAAAAGGAACCACTGATCAGGACTCCCTGCCAGAGGTGTAGAATTACCATAGTCAAGCATCTGTATCAGTACCCAAGCCAGACAGATCTATGATAACTCAGGTAGCATCATTTCCTAGTTCCTAGGAAGAGGAAGCAGGGGGCAGGCAAGCCGATTTAATTTTGAAGTTTGCCAAAGGTCTATTTAAATCTATTAAGTGTAATGAGCAAACCAGTTGAGGGAAGGTGTCAGCAGGAAACCTACAAGGTTATTACTTCATTGCTATATTTCAAAGGGAGTAAATAGAAAGAAAGAAAAAAAATAGACTTAGGAAAGTTGTTTTTTTTTTTTAATTGTGTCCAACTACAAATGTTCTGTATTGGGGGAAGAGAGGAGTCTTTTCCATGCATCTAATGGGTTTACAAGGAGGTTGGCAGCATGCATACAACTGCTAGTGTGTGAAGAGAGAAGTTTCCAGGGATGCAGCTCACGGTAATGACCTACTTAGCATGGGCAACGTGTATTCATTAACCTGAAACCACAACATCAGAAACCAAAGTATGTTTTCATTCATCAAGTCCGTATATTTGCAAACACAATGTAACAAAGATTAGTTTACCGTCACTACTGCCTCAAAAGACAACAAAACAACAGTGAAGCTGGAGGGAAAACAGAATAATGGGAAAATTCAGACTGGAAAGTCAGAAGTAATGTACCTAGGAAGGTCATATCTCTGGGCAGTTAAGAAAATATGCTACTTTGGGCAGGCTATTTTAGCACTCTACATCTTCAACATCTTAGTTTCCTCGTTGGCCCAAAGAGGCAGCTGAACTAAATGATCTTGAAGGTTTCTTCCAGCTTAGAACTCTTATGATTATGCGTGAAAACGTTCATCTGGCCAGAGAAAGGGAGAATTCTGGGAAACGATAGTACCTCAAACCCTTTGGGTCACCACCTATAGAGATGCCCATGTTTACTTTGTCATGTAAAAAGAAAGAACGAAATGGATCCCATAAATCACAGCTATGCTCATAGTTCAGGTGCCATCTATCTGTCTGATATTTAGGCTGACCTTTGCTGCATGGTGGGGTTTGTCTGTCTGCAAATCCTCAAATTGCAAAGTCCAAAACAGTCTTCAGAGAACCAACTGGCCTGGCAACAGATAAAATATTTTCATCTCCACTTAAGCATCTTTCTTGAAAACCCTTCCAGAAAAAGCAGCAACAATAGCCTTGTTTTGGAGGCTTCCACAAGATAACCTACTTACTTATCTGTCTCTACCCTACTCAGGACAGACTTTACTCAGGAATGCTCACTATGTGTGTCTTTTTCTTTGAACTAAACCCTTATTTCAGTTCAAGCTAACTATGTGTTGTTGATTGGCACATACACGTACCAATTAAACTCAAATCATATGAGTTTTCTGTGGAACAACATATGTTCAGCTGGAAGTGACCCCAAAGATCATCTACTCCAACCCACTCATCTTGAAGATGATGGACCTCATGGTCCAGGAAGGGCAATCAGTTTCCCAGCCCAAGATCAGGCAGGTGGTAATTGACCAGTATATAACGGTAGCTTAGATCCTTTTAATGGCAGAGCCAGGACTCTTTCCAAAGCACTGCATCATGGGTGCCATTGTGTTTTTAAATTGATATCTTCCTACCTGATCCAAATCCCTTTGTTCTACCATGCTCTGATATCACTTTGATATGGTTGGAAAATCTATCATTGTTATTTAATTTAGTGTAATGGAAAGATATGTAATTAGCTGTGTGATCCTGAGAAAAATTGCTTAATATCTCTGAGTCTCAGTTCCTTACCTGAAAAATAAAGAGGTTGAACCAAATGACCTCTAATGTCTCTTCTAGATCTAAATCTATGATCCTCTGATTCTGACATATGATCCCAAAGCAGTCAATCAGATTTTTAGCCCTTTGTGTTGAAGCATGACTTAGTTTCCCTTTTTTGTTGTTGTTCAGTGTATTCAGTGTAAAACAGTATAATTCAATGTAATCAGCATATATCCATGAAAAAAATGGCAAAAGAAGTTCCCCCCAAACACACACCTCATTTGAGGGTAGATTGTCAGATCAAATTATTATTGGTAATATCATTGTTGCAGAAACGTTACATTTATGGGAATGAATCAGAGAAGTGAGGGAAAAAAGGATTGTATGTTCACTATGTTACCAATTGACCACTTAAACCTGGCAGAGGTACAAGTTTTTTGTGACCTCAATTTGACTGTGAAATGAATGGGTTAGACTAGATCAGAGGTGGAGTGCAACCTCAAGGCCATATGTTCCCCACTCTTGGATTAGATGTTTACTTAGGGTCATTCCATTCAGTAGTTCTTTAGTTCTTTGAAGTCATTTTAAGCCAAGGAAAATAAATTTGGCTTTCCCCAAAAGTTCTGTTATCAGTTTCACTCATATTTCCTAGTACCGCACTATGCTTCTTGCCATACTAGTGGAGGAATTGCTGCTGCTGCTGACCCTTCATTTTTCAAAGAGGATCAGTGACATCACAGGGTGATAACTTGATTTATGTGTAAACTGGATTTAAGTAAGACAGAAGCTCACAAAATCATCAGCCTCCATCTCTCTCCCAGGGTCATCAAAATCCAGTAGCAAGGCAAAAGTCAACGAGACTGATGATGGTCCAGGATGCAGGTGATCACCTTGCCATCTTTGCTGTCTGATCAAGCTCTAAGTGCTCCACAATGCCTGATTCAGTTGTCTTCATGGCAGTTGAGCATCTGAACCCTCCAACCCACTAAAGAACCCAATTCCCATGGAAACATCAACAACTGAAAGAACAAAAGAGGAGTTTGGAAATGAGCTCATTTACATTGCCATCCAACTAAGAATTCCAGAGAGTTGGAATCTCCTTCGGATAGTGTTAGTCAAGTTAAATAAGTCTTTATCCAGTTCATTCATCAAATGGAATACTATCTATGTGTCTAGAACAGTAGTGTAAAGAACAAAAGAAGTGTAAGATATGGCCTCTGCTCTCAAGGATCATATGATAAAGTTGAAGAAATCATATGTGTAGCACCAAAAAAAAACCACAATCCAATATGACAATATAAAATAATGGCTAAATTATGTAGTATAAATGATTATTTATAGTAGACCAGTAAAAAAAACAACACAGACTGGAAGAGCCTACAAAAATCTTCATGCAGGAGCTAGGACTTCAGCTGATCCTTGGATAGGAAGCGCTACCACCTGACTGAATATTTTTTTTTAGTTTGATTTGTAAAGGAGAGTTTGGAAGTGGGTAGGCATTAACTAGCAGCTGTGATCTCTCAGGGAAAAGTCATTTGTGAAAACAGTCTCCATCCAAGAAAAAAAAGGCTCAACAGGGATATGATAGGTACCTTTAAGTATTTGAGAACTGTTTGAGAATAAGGAAGAGGGAGTTGATTATTTTTTTTTGTGCTTAGCCCCAATAACAGAACCAGAAGCAATATGTGGAAATTGCAAAGATATGAATTTAGTCTTGAGTTCTGGGGAAAAAAAACTTCCTTACAGTTAGAGCTGTTCAGAAATATGAGCTATCTCAGAAGATGAGTCCCTTCTCATTGGAAATCATCAAACAAAGGATAGGCAATGATTTCTTGAGTGTATTACAGAGGGATTTATTGGGATGAATAAGACTACATGGCTGAACCCCTCCCAAATGTGAAATTCTGTGACTTTGGGAGTCCCATTCTAGAATGCTTTTGTGGACTTTAGGAGAGATATGTAGATGTTGAAGATGGAAAAATACATTTTCCCCACTTTGAGGCATTTAACGTTCCACTGGTTTATCTCCCTTGAATTTTACCATGGAATATTTATGCTGAATCATAAAAAAAGTGGCTGAAATAAAAAGCCCTGCCATCCTGCCCATGCGAAAAATGGCACTCTTCCTTCCTGTGGCAGCAATGAATGGCAGAGGACACTGGGGAGTCAATACTGAAGAAGGCACCTCAGGACTGCTTTTACCCCTGGAGGCTGTATTTATTTATTTATTTTTCAGCCACGTGGAGTAGATGAGTTAATTTCTCCCAACCTCTAAGCCCCAGATGGAACTATATCTTCCAAGGACCCCTTTCTTCTTTAAAAGCACAATTGTTGTTCAGTTCCTCTCAGGTACAGATTCATTAGCTCTTGACTGGCTCTCCTTGTTTGCCGACTACTTGTGGAAAAAGCCATTTACCCCGGTGAATGTCAAGGTTAGTGCAAACTGTCCTTGTCATCAGTCTCTCTGGCAGAAGGTCAGGGATAAGCTTTCCTCAAATGGGCAGCGTCAAACAAAGCAGAGGCTGACTTAACTCACTGAGAGAAAGAAAGAAAGGAGGCCTTCACTCTGAGTCGATAAGCATTCCAGCGGGCCCAGAGGACAAAAGATTAACTCCTTGGCTGCCATTTTGAGAATTGTGTGCTGGAAGAATCCTTAAAGGATCTGGATTTTACTGCACAGAAGATACAACTTCACCTCAAAGTAATGAGACCGAGTATAGGTTTAATAGATACAGTATGTTGTAGAGTGGATTCTTGTTCAGGTATGATTGGACTAGAGAAATGACAATTGAGGTGCTCTCCAGGTCTGAGATGCTATGATGCTCAAATTTTTAAAAATCAGTTAATTATTGTCTTCAGTATAATTGTCTTGGGAAATTATATGCTCATCCCCATGATGTTGCTGTCTACCAAAATATTTCTACAACTCCTTTTCTATCATCTCCTTTAAACTCAATAATAAGGCACACAGAAAACAAGCCCTATCTCTTTAGTCGCATCTCCACTTTCAGAGAATCTTAGGCCAAGGGATCTTAAAAGTGATCCTGTTCCACCTCCCACCTACAGCAGAATTCCTTTTTGCCCTATGGCCTTCCAGTTTGTGTATGGGCATTTCAGCAGCCCTTAAGTGTGTCATTTTAGGAAGCAGGTTACTGGACAGAAAGGTCTAATTTTTAAAAAGCTCTTCTTTAAGCTGAAATAAAATCTTCCTCCTTGTAACTTCTATCTATTTTATCCTAGGCCCACACTCTGGACCTACATAAAATAGGCCTAATCCCTGTTACAGAAGGCAACTCTTTAATATGGAAGACCACTTTCATAATTCTCCCTCAGCTTAGTTTTTTTAATAGACATTTGCATATCATCCTTGTTGTTTCAACATTTTTCATATGGCATTGTTTTTAGACCTCTTATTTACTTACTTGTCCTCCTTCTCACCCCTCACAATATGACAATGTTCTTCCTATTACATTGTTAATAAGTTAATATAAGTGTAATAGACCCCATTCGGGCCTACACCAAACCTATATTACAATTATATTAACTTATTAGCAACAGGATAGGAAGAACATATGAAAGGTGCCAACTTAGTTGGTCTGGCCTTGTACCAAGCTTCCATTACTTACTACTTTAAATGTAGCAGATTCCAGGCAGAAGACAGTGAAACTACTCCCCTCCTCTTGGTGGAGGACACATATACACCTCAAGTGATGTAGTTCAAGGCAACACGAACTAACTTGGAAGTTATGTCACATGGTTGACTAAGATTGAGTTTGCAGTAAACAAAAAAGACCTTGTTGACTCCAAGTCCAGTCCATCCATTATGCTCTACTGCTTGTAATCATTAATTAGAGGATGAAGATGCCGGGAAAACAACAGGCTAACGGCTGAAATGTCAATATTCTAGTAGGTGCTATTCTTTAGATCTCTAGATCCTAAGTTCTAGATGCTATGGCATCTAGTACTCAGAGAGTTCTTTGCACACCATCTTTTGCTATTGATGACAGGATATGAAGAGAAAGACGTACTCTGAGACCACACCTGCTAGGAGGAGGAAAATCAATTTTCTGTCATCCAAAAATACAGAACTGCTGGCACACAAACTAGTATCCCCAGGGTTTGAAGGGGGAGTCCCACTAAAAGAGACATATGTTTGGAACAAAAGGCAATACTCTTTTTGTCCTAGAATCATAAGGAAAGTGGGAAATGAAAGGGATGGAGGATGGAATGTTCCCATGTCAGTCCCCTACTCAACAGTAAATACCAGATGAAACTTATAGTAATCTTCTCATCATGATATTGGACGGGGGAGGCCTCCTTGTTAGCAATCTGTTAATTCTCCAGATACAACTAAAAGCCTCAAAATGCTAAATCCTACAGAAAGAAATAGACCATTCTTGGTCTAGTTCCTTTCTCTTAGGCTAGAATGTCATATTTTGGCACTGGAGGTGAACAACGGGGAAACAGGAAAGTACACATTTGCATCTCAAAGTGTCATACCAGGGGACTACTCAAGCCACAGAAACATCTGCCTGCAGGTCAAGGGAAAATCAAGTGGGTGTGGAGTCAATACAGTCGTTGGTTTTAGAATTTAACTTAAAATCTATTCGGCTTATTGTTCGTGCCCACTATGTACAAAACAAACAAACAAAAAACCACTTTGCTAGGCAACAAGGATACAAAAATAAGCATAAAATGGCTTTTATGTTGGTAGAGAAGTGAAGGATTATGGGTGTGATCTGTTGTCTTTGTGGTCCAAATCAGTCAATATTTTGACCAGTTTTGTTTAACTGCTCTTTGATGCAAGGGAGGACTCTTTAGAGTGGGAGATAATATGTAGGGGGAATGACCATGTTCTTAAATGTTAATTAAAATTAAAGTGTTCTTAAAAAAATCAAAAAACCTTAATAATTATTAAGTAATTTATAAATTTCCCTGCTGCCTGAAGAATTTAAAGTTTTGAAGGAGACATGAGAGGTACATAAGTAATTACGAGACATATCAAAAGATGATAAGTTCACAGAAAAAGAATCCCCCCAAATTCTTATGCTGTCAGGGGATTTATTTCCTTTACAGAGGTACGTGACAACTTTTCTAAGACTTACAAGATAGTCACTGGAAGTTACCATGACTAAACAATTCATTACCTTCTGGCCTTTCTGACCCACATGAAGGCACATCATGATCTCACATTAGCATGGTATTCAAATAAGATCATAAATTCAGAACTAGAAGGGACCCTAAAGGTCATCACATTTTACAAATAAGGAAAGTGTGGCTCAGAAATTAAGTGACTTGACTGTGGTCACACAGTTTATATGTGTCAGGGTCAGCATTTGAACCCAGGTCTTCTTGATGAAAGGCCACACAATTTCATGCAGCACTCCTAGTCATATATTTCAAAGAGATCCATAGGATGCATGATTGCTAAAGTATCCAAAAGGTACTGTCCATCCATAGGAAGACGGAGGCATCATGGTACACTGGACAGCCCCCTGGTTCCATGATTAGAGAACATGGTTTCAAATGCTCCCTCCTGTGCTTTTTACCTATGTAATTTGGGCAAGTCATCTCAACTCCCTGGGCCTCAGTTTCCTAATCTGTACAATACAGGGGTTGGTATAGATAGTCTCTCAAGCTCCTTCCAGGTCAAGATTTATTATGCTATCAAAGAGTTTTAGAGTGGAATAGGACTGGTTTCTCAAGTTAGACTCATTCTTCCAAAGCAATAGCAATGGTTTGGGTAAAATTGAACAAGGTAAAGATGATGCCCATGACATCTGCGTTTTGTGCCTTTCTCAATCAGTTGCCATTCCCTACACTGTCCCCCATCATACTTTCCATGCTCTCATCATTCTCCCACCTGTGTTATACATCCTTCCTCTTTCTGCCTCATATCAAAACCCATTCCCAGATCTCTTATCATGAAGAAAATTTCAATGACTGGTAACAGGTTAATATTTTTGCCCTCCCATGAAAATTTGCATTTTAACAAGAATGATGATGATGAAATTTCAAGTACAACAAGCTTGAACAAGAATTTTCAAGTATAACAAGCTGATGATGAAATTTCAAGTATTCTCTGATGAACAGGAGACAATCTGTATAGCCCACTTCTGGGAACAACTTATTCTTCCAGAAGGGATCTAGGAAACATTGCCAAACAAAATGCAAATCAGAACAACTCTGAAGTTTAAACTCATACCCAGAAAAGCAAAGATGGCAAAATAATGGAATAGTTTAGAAGGGTTATTGTAAAGGCAGGCATGCCATTACACTGTTAGTGGAGCTGTGAATTGGCCCAATCATTCCAGAAAGCTATTTAGAACTATGTTAAGAAAGTGTCCAGGCTCTTTGACTGAGAGATCTGACTGTTATACTTCATACACACATACACACACACACACACACACACACACGCACATACACACACACTATATATATATATATTACATATACTTCAAGGAAGTCAATGTTGAAAAGCACTATATACCCTAAAGTACTAATAGCATTACATTTTGCAAAGTAAACCAGCTTTGGAAACAAAGCCAGCTTTGATTTTGGACTAGCTAAACAAAGTATGGTATATGAATGCAATGGAAAACAACTCTTCTGTAAGAAACAATGAATATATAAATACAGATAAGCATGTGAAGACCTATTTGAATTCATGCAAAATGAAATGAGTAGAACCAGAAAAATAGTATAGATGTTAACTACAAAAACATAAATAGAGCAATAATAAAAACAAAATGGAAACTGAATACTCCAACAATAATACAACCTATGGATGCACAGTGCCCTTCTAAATCATTTTAGCTAATATGGAAAATCAGTGGATCTTACTGAATCAACCAAGGAGCTTCTAGTATGGACCATAAGATGTCCAAACTGAATGATTTAGCCATTCAAATCTATGGACCATCATCCCAATAGCTCAGTCTCTCCAGTTTTGGTTTAGGTTTTGTGTGCTGGCCCAAGATGTGCTCCTTTATTAACAAAGGTGCCAGACTATAGAAATGGGATACTCTGTTGGAAAAGTATATGGCTGAAGTGTTGCTACAAGTGTACATTGAAATAGCTACCACACCTCATCTTTAATTACTGAATGGGCATTGCTTCAAACAAACTGAGACCTGGTAAAGACCTTTGCTTAAAAAAGTCAAGGTCTCCCACTGCATCTGGCACCATTGCCAGTCATCTTGACTTATGTCTTACCACTGGACTCCAATGACTCTGGAGGGGAAAGTGAGGCTGATGACTTTGCACAGTTCTGCCTCATTTAAATCCAATTCACTTACAAGTCAAGACATCACCTTTCTGATGGCATTGGTCATCTTCCAGATCAAAGGACGCACAACAATACATAAAAACCAAGTTGAGGCTGGAAGTGAACATGACTGGATAACCAAACACCAAGAATTTGAGAATAGGCTCCATTTTGCTCAAATAAAACCATTTACTTATTCCCTATCCTCACCAACCTGTCTTCATATTATATTTTTTTCAGTGATTCACTGTTCAAATTGTGTGAGGAAATTTTCCCCCAATATAGTTGTGCGAAAATTTCACAGATTCTCAGAATTGGAAGGAGTACTGGAGGCACTACATACCTGAATAAAGCATTCTTTCTTACTCCTTCCTCATCTTCACATCCTGGCTTCCTTTGTTATTGATATTCAGTCATTTTTAGTCATATCTGATTTTCAGTGACCCCATTTGGAGTTTTCCTGGCAAAGATACTGGAGTGGTTTGCCATTTTCTTCTCCAGCTCATTTTACAGATGAGGAACTGAGGCAAATAGCGTTAGTGATATGCCTTGGGTCACACAAGATGGTAAGTATCTGAGGTTGGATTTGATCTCATGAAGATGAGTCTTCTTGACTCTAGGACCAGCATTCTATCCACTATGCCACCTAACTGCCCCAGCTTCCTTTATATCCAAGCTAAAACTCTGCCTTCTACAAGAAGCCTTCCTCTGTCAATCTTAATACTAGTACTAGTGCCTTCCCTCTGAGATTATTTCTAATTTTTTCTGTATGTATTTTGCAAGTACACCAGTTTGCACATTGTCTCCCCCCATTAGATTGAAAGCTCCTTGAGAGCAGGAACTTTTGTCTCTCTATCTCCAGTGCCTGGTGCATAGTAAGTGTTTATTAAATGCTTTTTGATTGACAATTGTCTTCTATACCAGTAAAGTCCAATTCAAATAGAAATTGGGAATAGTATTCTGAACATAAGGATCCCTAAAGGCCATGTAATAACATAGTTTTAAACTGTAATATTGTTTATGTTTTATAGTATGTTTATTTTGTTGAATATTTCCCAAATTTTTTTTGTCTGGTTTGGGTCACATTTAAAAGTATCATGGGTCACAATGCTGCTGACCATGTGGCTGATGACTTTGTTTTATACCATAATGAACAGGTTACCATTCAGCTTTTACTTAAAGACTTCTAGTGGGGAAGAACTCACTACTTTTCAAATCAGATCACTCAACTTATTTTTCACAATTGTAATTGTTAGAGTTTTGTGGTATGTTTTTTGTTGTTGTTGTTGTTTTTTTACCCCTGACATTTATCTAACATCTGCCTGTTGTCAACTTCATCTCATTTCTCCTAGTTCTGACTTCTAGGGTCAAGGGAGGGAGTCAAGAAGGGAACAAGTATTCATTTCACACCTACTAAGTGCCAAGCACTTTACAAATATTATCTCATTTAATTGAAACAAAAAAAGTCAAATTCCTCTCTCATGGAACAGTCCTTCACACATCTCCCTTACCTCAATACATCTCTGCTTCAGGAGAAACCACCCCAATTACTTTATCCATTCTCATATGGTTTTATGGTTTGATCTGTGTTTGTTCTTCCAGAACTCCAATTAAGAAAGACCTATCTAACAAATGAGATACCATTTGTGAAACTGTAAAACACTTTTCAAAAGTAAAGTATTATTATAATATACAGAGATGTAAGAGTGACATTTACTGAACTAATAAAACATTTTGGATACCCTAACAATTCGGTATCCTATACTCTCATCCTTGTGGCAGCTAGATAGAGCATTGGGCCTGGAGTCAGGAAGACCTGAGTTCAAATTCAGTGTTGGACACTCATTAATTATACAGCCCTGGGTAAGTCATTTAACCTCTGTTTGCCTCAGTAGTGAAACAACAGTAGTGAAAATACCAGGGTTGTTTTGAGACTCAAATGAGATGATCAATATAGTCCTTAGCACAATGCCTGGCTTGTAGCAAAGGCTTATTGTTATTAGTGGTAGTAGTGGCGGTGGTGGTGGTAGTAGTAGTAGAAGTAGTAGTAGTAGTAGTAAAAGCAAGAGGAGGAGTAGTAGTGGTACCCATTTTGCAAATGGGGAAATGAAGTCAGAGGCATCAAACAGAGACCTGAAGCCCTCATCTTTAAAAACCCAATTTATATGACTAACAGTCTTCTCCAGCCACACATGTGATTTTCTTTTACTGATTTGTTTTCCCATCTTGCTTATGTCCTTCTGTCTTCTCAGAAGTGCCACTGGATGTGGGGGTGGGGATGGGGGGGTGGGAAAGTTTTTGCAAGAAGTTCTTGCTACCACTAATGAATGAATGGACGACTAATTACTTGGTAAATTCATAAACAAAAATCTGCATCTGAAATTGCCTCAGAACGAATTCAGAGCATATGTGCTCATCCTTGCTTATATTTGCAGGTGGCATCGTATACGGCTTTCCATTTGTGTATGGGCAAGTTTGCTATTTTATTTACACAAACCTGGCTACATTAAAGAAAACTCATTACCACGTTTATCTTACCTTCAGAACCACATTTGGTATACAAGAAATCAAGGGAAAAATTCTGAAACAGTAACTTCCACATGTGGCTAGCCTGTTTGTCTCAAATATTTCCTCATAACCATGAGGAGAGGCAAGAGGATTAAGGAGAGAGCCCCACGCAGGGTGCACAAATCAACATAAAGACTTTCTTTTAGGGAAGACACTTCTAGTCAATGCAGTGGAAATTATGACTGAGATTTGGTCAGTTTCTACCAATGATTTTGCTCCTGTTGGACCAAGCCCCGTTTCTTTTTTCCTTATTAAATAATGTGGCTTATCAGACTGTGATTTCTTAGTATTGAAGATTGGATTTTCACTTTAGCCCAGACACAGAGGCCTCTCTCATAAACTGCCTTTCAAGAGAAATCACAATTTTAAGGGTCCATGCATAGCCATTTTGAATATGCAACTATTTCCCCTGATGAAAATTAGCTGCCAGTAGTGCCCATTAGCATACCCATTTGCAAATTAGTGTGAGAAAATTGATTTGCCTGACTACTTTTCAGAACTTAGCACTCAGTAGATATGCTGCCAAAAAACACTACAAATCTCTAAGACCCATAACATCAGCCAAAGAGGAACAAGAGATCATTCTTTAATGTGGCATTGAATACTGAAGTGCCTTGTAGCCTACCCCAAAGATACGTTCTCCTTTTTGGGGAGAGCCTTCCCCTAACTTACCTGTAGCACATTTCTCATAGAAAATTCCCAGGGTAGCCCCATGATAGTATCTTGGGTCTACTGGGAACATTAGAGAAATGAAAGCACTATCATGGAAAGAGCATTGGTCTGTGACCAGGGAGACTTGATTCTAATTCAGGCTGTCTTCTGAAGAAGCTATGATCTACCCCTCTCCAGGTCTCAGTTTCCTGCTCTATAAAATGATAAGCTTAGTCTAATCTGCACATCTTAACATGTGGATTGTGACTGGAAAAAAACAGGCAACAATAAAAGTTTTCAGAATACATAACAACCAAAAGTTAATTCAAAATTAAATGTGTAATGAATCTGAAGTGTTTCTGGCAACACTTGCCCATGTTGCATGGAGCAACTTCACTGAGGCCTTTCTCAACACAAAGCATGCCTACCTACCTTTACACTGCACGTGCTCTCAGGCCACGTGACACCAAGGAATGCTTAGAGAGTTGTTAGTGAAAAAAATTTAAGAAATTTAGGTCTAGATAACATACAAAATCCCTCCCAGCTCTAACATTCTGAGTCTATTCATAGTGCATTTGGCCCCAGGCCTTACAATGAGCAAATTTGACTTCTTTATCTGTTAACCATCTCCTTGGAGGATGGTATCATTCTAGTAGGTTCCCATTCCTTAAATTAGACTTGATAGAAGAAACAGAGCTAAACTCCACCCACACTCCTCAGCTTCCCTAATTCCCAAAGAGGTCTGTATAAATTGTGTGTATTATTCTGCTTTGCACTACCATGTAAATGGTTTTTCAGCACCATCAAGAAACCAGAGCTTTCACAGCTAAGAGATTCCCATCCAGCAGTCATACAAAGCAGAGGGAAGCGTGTCTTCGGATAAAACAGGAATTCCCAGGCTTTTCTAAGAATGAGGATCCATTTATGATAACAAAACATTTCACTGAACCCTTCCTCTACATAGTCATAGTTGCACTA
>CM053769.1:175225480-175244646 GCA_028658325.1 Potorous gilbertii
CTACTTCTCTGGTGTTTATAGGGTTAGGCAAGTTAGTGAAATCTGGTGGGGTGACAAAGTTTTTCTTTTAAGTCAGTTATTAACCTCAATATAATATATTCTTTAAAACAAAGTGAGCATATTAGTGAATTCTCTCTGGTTCATACATTAAGAGTACTGGAAAGCAATGTGATAATGGGAAAATCATATAAACTTTCTGAGGTTTGGGTTCAATTCAATTCAACAAACATTATTAAGATTTATTAAGAAAGTAATAGATGTAAGGCACAGTACTAGGAGTTTGTTTAAAAGTGTATGGAGGAGAGGAGAGATAATATTTATCCTACAGGAATACTATGAGAAAAGTGCTTTGTAAAACTTAAGGAATTATAGAAATGTTAGGTATCAATTTTACTCCTATTGTGATTCTATATTATAAAAATATCAGTCATGAATCTATAGCAGTGAAAAAGATCATAACCTGAATTAGGCTGTTTCAAAACATTTTTAAGCCTACTTGGAAGGAGGTTGTTTTTGTTTTTGGTCTAAGCCTGTGATACCATCTCCACAGGGAATTCCTGGTTGGAGAGTTCCTCCTCTTATACAGCTTTGTAACTCATCTGTAATTTATAATGAACTCATGAATGAAAAAGACATGTGTTTGTTATATGCCATGTACTGTGTTAAGTACTGGGGATGCAAGAACCAACAAGTAACATATCCCCTGTCCATAAAGGAATTATATTCTAACAGTAGAAGGCAGCAAGCACATAGAGATGGAAAGAAGGTTGGGGGATAGGCGAGTATGAGTGTAGCAGTAAGACTTGAGGTTATTGGGGAGCACATAGTGAACAAAGGACTTGACTACCTCAGTGGAAAGGTTGCCAATCAGAGCCCAAGACTCTAAGATTTGTTGGTATTCACAGGAATATGTCAAAGGCAGGTCTTGAATAGAAGTTGTTCTGACTGAATTCACTATACATTGATTCCTCTACCTTCTTTCAAATAGAGGGCATAAAAATTTTAATCCTCTCAATCTGTAAAGAAAGTGAAAAGGAAAGAGAGGCACAAACAATAGCGTGAAGGCCAAGACCATGTCTTATTCATATATCTGAGAGACTAATATGATGCACAGGCACCTAATAGGTGGGCACCCATTAAGTACTTAATACATGTTTGCCAAACTGAATTGAATGGGATTACCGTCAATCTGACCTGGATTTACACCAATGGCATTTACTCAAAGCAATCACTAGGGCCCTGAGCCCATCTAAACTACCTCTATAAGAACTCCCCTCAGGGGGTTCCCTGACTTAGACCACAAAAAAAGAACCCTTTGCTTCTACCCACAGGCACAGTGATTTTGGCCAAAGCATCAGCCCCCCAGGAATACTAAATGCACCCTGTTTCATTTATAGGAAAGAAGTAAATTAAGACAGAGCACTTTTGTACAAACCGTAAACTGCATTTAATAAGGCAGGAGGCTTGGAGCTCCGCTGCTGGGCTGCTTGTTTTTTCCTGGCACCTTGTTAAATGCAGTTGAAAGGTTGCATGCTGGGAAAGGGCTGGAATCTCCTTTGTTCCTTGGAATGACCTGGCCTGGCAGGCAGGCTTGGGTGGACTGGTAGGAATCATGGATATGCCAGGTTGGAAGAGACCCCAAGAGGTCAGCGGTACTATTCGTTGCCTTCATGTAGGACCATACCTTACCTCAATTATCCCAGTCTAACAAGAGGCCATCTTCCTTTCAAAGTCTTCCAGAGAAGGAACCTCTTTTGACCATCCATTCTGGTATTTAATAACCATGATTATCCAAAAATTCTTCCTGTGTATAAATTACATCCTTCATCCGGCTGCTTAAGCCTGATTTTTTTTCTGTCCTGAATAAAGGTGGAGAACAGCTGGTCAGTATTCTCTGTAGAATCAGGCTTTAGCTACTTGAAGGCTGTTATTTCAGTTCTCCCACAGCCTAATTTTCCATATTCAATCATGAATTCTTGATTTTTTCCCTTTGTTTTATATTTCCCTCTTTCTGGCTTTAGGTGCCTCTCCAGCTGTCCATCCCTTTAGGTTACCTGGGTGTGTATAATTGCATGCCTCTTATAGCTCTATGTGCATGGGAAAGTGATAGTAGGGAATTTTGTGTATGTTTCTTGGTAGACTTGGTCCTTGATTTTCTTAGTAAGTGGTTCATTGGTTTGAATTTTTAGAAGAATTATTTTATACCTCAGTTTTGCTGAGATAATAAAAACTTTGCTGGTAAGGATATAGATATTTTAGTGTTTTTCTCAGTTTGGATTCTGTAAATGCTTATAAAAACATCCTCATACTCACTCTCACACACCTACCCCCTCTTTGTCACACTATGCTCACACCAAAAAACAACCTCCCCAAATTTGTTAAACTTAATGAATGCTTTTGCATTTCTTGTCCTTCTCCTCTTTTTCCTTCTCCTCCTCCTTCTCCTTCTCATTACATATCAAATTTATAACGTCTTGAACATATACTCATAGACCTCATTTAGTTTTAGCTTTAATAGTGTTCCTTAACTTCTCATGAATTTAAATTCAGTTCAACACCGATTAATTACTTTCTAGATTACAGGGATCCTACTAAGCACTAGAGAAAAACAAAGTTAAAAAAAACAACCACTCTCTCAAGAAGTATATATTTTATTTGAGAAGAGACTGGAGAGAAACTTAAAGACAAAGTACATGTTCATTTCTGTTCCTTTTTCATTACTCTTCCATTGATTTAGAATGTTCTCTTTTTCTTTTTACTTATCCATCTTACCCAGTTCAAGTGCCTACATTCCATGAAACCATCATAGATTTGTCCACATATCACTGATGTCCTTCTTTTCAGAAATCCAACAATACTTAGAGTCTATACAACACATGCCAGTCTTGCACGGTTAATTCATTGTTTCACATGAATTCTTTTTATCTCCTCAGCTAAGCTCTTGGAGAGCATGAACTGACCTCTTGTCTTCCATCTTCCCCTTGTCACCCTCTTTTAGCTTTGCCCTAACACAGAGAATGCACCGGTGTACCATAAATACCAAGAGTCTTAGAAACTATGCTTTTTGCGCTCCTTTCCCTAAATTGGCTAGTTTCTTTGACAAGAATGGCCATTCTGACACAATCCCACTTTTCTCAATTTAGCTCTTCAAAAAAAATAGTTTCTAAGACAATGGTCAAGAGTAATGTACTTTGGCATTCAGGAGAGTGGATTACATAGTTAATAAATGATTCTTTTTGTGAAGAAACAAAGTGATTTAATGTTGACAGAGCTTGGAGTATTATTAATTACACAGACACTGATGCAGTATTGAAAAATAGCAAAGAAAGTCACGGAAATGCAGTTTCTCACCTGGCTTGCATAATGGTTGATGAGAAATTCAACACAAGATTTCTTTATTCTGAGACAGTGAACATATTAAAAGTTGCATGGAAAAAATCCGAATGCAAAAAGAATTTCTTAATCAATCATCTGCACGTAAGCAGTTCCCAAACTCATCAAGAAGAATCAGGAAGGAACTATTGAATGTGGCATATTTTGGATATCCCGGTGAGGCATTGTAAAGTAAAGTAGGTACTTGCAACCCTTCAAAAGACATCAGAAGAACAGATACAACAATCCAATCTCTTCCTTGTATATGAGTGCGATGGATAGCAGGGTTACCCCAAAGTCAACTGAGAGGCAAGCACAAATGTGCCATAACATGGTGTTTCTGAGCCATAGTATAATGACTTAATTGATTTGCACTTGATTCTTTTCAAAAGACAGCTGAATGTCAAAGGTCTTTCTTTTGTGAAGTACTGGAAAACTCGTTGTCAGACAACCTCGACTCATTTAATAATTTATCTCATTTTGTAAAAGAAAGGCAGCTGACATGCAGTAAATCTAGTCCATGTTTAAATTACTGCATTGAACAATAATAAGGAGAATGAATAATCTAGTACATTATTTAAAATTAAACATATATGAAACTGTTTTTCCAAATGATCACCAAAGGCTATAGTTTAAAGGCAGGACTGAAACCCTGAGTGGAATAAAAATGCCAAACAGTAGTTTGCGAATGGCAGTAGAATTATTTATTCTATTTTTTCTATACATAAGGAATCGAGCTAAATGAACAATGTTTAAGCATGTCAGAATTTCATCAATTTTGCATGAGCATTCACAAATATCCTGGTGGGGGTAATTGCTTGCAAATACATTTAAACTAATGATATGTTATATCCTTACTTGATATAAAACTATTAAAAGATACGTTATTGCATTTGACAATGCCATGCAGCTGGGTCAAATCTTAATGACAGATTTCTGCATTTGTAAATTAAGATACACTCTGCTGGAAGCAAATATTTTGTAAAAATAAAAGCCATATACTACGTAAGTTTGATCATTTATCTAAGATTTTGTTTCCGTTTTCTGGGAACTGGCAGAGCTGGGGGAGAATTAGGGTTTCTTAAAAACTCAAATTAGGAAGGGAATCTGAAACTCCAAAGGATCTTTTTCCTCCCCCTCTACCCCCCAGCCTTCTCCTTAGCAGAAATGTGTGGAACTTGTAAAATCTGCTATGTGGTTTTAAGAGTCCACTTAGAGTGTGTTTTTGCATCACTTGCAGACTAAGGTGACTGCTCTACCTCAGACCAATTAGAGAAAGCAGCCATATTAACCATGAAACAAAATTTATAATTTAAAGGGAAACTAGCAAAGTCTGAAAAGCAGATTTTGGAGCTAACCAGGAGAAAAAGTAAGTGAAAACCCACCTGCAGAACTAGTCTTGAAAGAAGAAAATGTAACAGTTTGCTGAGAGGATTTTTTGGTTCATCACTTACTGTGGATATTGGCTTGTTTTTATTTTTAAGTCTATTCTTGGTTTTGCCTGGGGTCAAAATACAGAAGTGTTCAGCTTGTATCAGCCTGGGTTTTGTTTTCCCTTTTCTCACCCAAGGTTTTGTGATCACAGCTCTGGAGCAATTTCTGTTATTGACAGTGGACTGAAATACATATTAATTTGTCTCCAGCACCAAGTTTCCCAAGACTCAGAAATGGGCTGTAAGACAGATATCACTACCCATCCATGATTATAGAACTTGGGAGGGATGGGGCAAGCTTGGTGTGCCACTGTAAGTCAGATGATGCTATGATTGCTAAGGAAGTATTGATACATATCCCTAATTATTTTTTGGGACATTGGGTTCTATTATGATGTCATTACAAAGCGATGTATTATCTCCATAATCACCATGGAAAAGACTCTCTCATGAAGGGAAAGCATATCCCACTGAGATAATGCTGCAAGCCACTGCTATACATCCAGCAGCATATGTATAGTATTGAAATAATAAGCCAGCATGGAATAATGATGAATTCTTGTTCCCATCAAGATAGAAAGCTTTTCCCAGATTGTCACTATTACCGCTTAATTGATCCACACTTAATGAAAAGGATTTCAGCCAATGGTTGGCTTTGTGGCTCAATTCCTGGGGCTCAGTTGCTGATAGTAGCCAGTGGTCTTTCTGTAAAAATGAGTCTCACCCTTCAAAGACACATAATTCATGAGGCACAGTATGCCAAGAGTGCACGTAAGAATTTTAGGGCATTTTTACATAGATGTATACATATGTGCACACACACAATTCCACTGATAGTTTGAGGTAGAAAAATAAGAGTGAGATAAACTTGCCTCTGGAGTGAGAGGAAGATAATCTTTCCCAGTGAACATACTCTTCACGGTGTGAAAAAAATTGCACATTATTGCCGCTTGGTGCTATATATAAAAAACACTTCCTTTCACTCCAGAGCTTAGCAGGGACTAGATCTTTTAAATGGCAACGTACAGTACAATATACCTTTACTGCGAGATTTTCAGTCGCATGGTAATTCTGATGCATATTCTCTCTTTCTCTTTAAAAGGCACGTATGCTCTGATTTTCAACATCATTGAAGATTATTACAACTTCACTTCATAATATACTGTAAATTTTATCATAAAGCACCAATTCCTTGGCTCCTAAGAACAATCTTAGGGCAAGAGCGCACTATACTTCTTACTCTTTCAGTAATGTGAGTAGAGGGCTAATGAAGCTCTTTATGCAAATTTTCCGGTTACCAGGTAAAACCCTCACATAGGAAATCTGTCACATGTTATAAAAATTCTTTATGTTATCAAATGCTAATGATGACTCAGAACATCGTCCATGGAGGATCTTTGAAATCTTTCATAAAAACTGCATTCTGCCCCAATATCAGAAGCCTGGAAATTCCACCACTTCCACTCCAGTTTGTAATTAGCATAGTGCAGGCGTCTCTGCCCTCTGAAACCATAATGTTAATTACAAAAATTACACTGTGTTTAAAAGTGCAATTAAGAGACTCCACTGCACAAAGGGAATCTTGGAACCTCTTTTCACACTTTGAAGCCAGGTCATAATGTAGCCCATAAAAAGGAGGCCAAGGCTCATTCCCCTTTAAAGGCTTCGCAAGATCATACAGGGATCTCAGCTGAAATGAGCTCTGGTGAGCTCTGCAGAGCTCTTAATGAATAATGTTCTACCTGGAGCAAGGAAGGAGGCAAAAGGAGAAAATGAGCTGAAAAATGATGGCTGCTATACAGACCCATTTGAGGGTTGCCAACATTAACACCAGGCCAATTCTGGAAGTATTTGCTTGGCCCTGTTGGCCAAAGTGGGAGAGAAAACTTAGTAACATTCTTTTAGTGTATCTAGTCAATGCAATTTTTTTTTCTTTATAACTGCTCTAATTTGTTCCCTTCCAAATGGGCCATTTCATCATTGATTGTGAGCAAAAAGGAGATTTGAAAGAAAAAAAGGAAGAATGGAAGAAAGGAAGAGATGGAGAAAGGAAGGAAAGGAGGGGGGAAGGAAGGAAAAGAGTGAGGAAAGAAGATAGGAAGGAAAGAAGGAAGGAAGGAAGGGAGGGAGGAAAGAAGATAGGAAGGAAAGAAGGAAGAAAGGGAGGGAGGGAGAAATAAGGAAGAAGGAAAACTTACTGTTTAGGGTTTCTATGGTCATTCTTCTTGGAAGAAAAGAGACAGTTATGCTTCATGGGCATTTTTGCTGGTCCTTTGCTTTTAAAGCCAGGAGGTGTCCTTAACCTGGAGTCCATAACCTTTTTTTAAATTAAATAATACATAACTATATCGCAATATAATTGATTTCCTTTGTAATACTTTTAAAAACTGTTATACGTGTAAAAACCTTACTCTGAAAGGGAATCTATAATGCTCACTAGACTGTCAAAAGGGTCCAAGACATACAGAAAGGTTAGAAACCTCTGATTGAGGGGATGAGTTAAACAGTACCATTGCCAAAATATTGCACAAATGTCAGATGCAGAACTAGTGTTTGGTCATTATACCCAGTCTCAAAAGTATTTGTCCCTTAAGAAAAGGCACTGTCCTTCTCCCCTAATGAGTGTGGAGTTTTGTGTCTTCTTTCCCATACATTTTCTGATTTCTAACCTAGCATGTTAGATTTTTTAGACTACCTTTCCCGAATAGTAAAGATCTGTAGCAATGGATAGCACTGTGTTGCTTTCAATGCAGTTTCTCATGTCAAATTGCTAAATCCTCATCACACCCTAATGGCAGCAGGGCAGATATTTTGCACACGAAGTAAAACAGGACCTACAGAAGTTGTGACTTGAAGAAAGTCGCAGAACGAGGAAGGAAGAGCTGGGCCAGGGACCCACTTCTGATTCCCATGGCAGGCTACTTCCTAACAGACCACCTTGTCTTAAAATCCTTCCTTTTCCTCAATGCCCTTTGCTTGTTTTAAAAGTTCATTTTCCACTGACTAACCTACAGATATAGCTTCTCAGTGCAGAGGACAGAGGCAAGAGATTGAACTGACCAAGCTGATATATTCCAGCAAGTGTGTACAATTTAAAAAAAAAAACCTTGTTTCTCAAAATAATACTGACCTGCAGCATGGTTCCTTAAAGATGCTTAAATAGGAAGCAAAACTACTGAAACTTCTTGCTTCCAGATCCTGTGTATATGAGGAAGAAAAGAAACTCAAATTGCCTAAATATTCCCCCATTCCATCAAAAAAAAATTAAAAATTCTTAAAAGTTAAAAGATGCAGAAAATGGAATTGAAGGGGAATTTCTTTAGTGACATTTGAGTGGGCTGGGAGGGATATGACAGGAATTTAGGGAGAGGGCAGGGAACAGGAAAGATTTGCGTTGAGGGCTTGGGGGGACTGGTACTTAAATGTTGTCATTCAAGATAAATTAACAAAGGTGAACACTAATGTTCTATCAAAATTATTGTGTATTTTTATGGTAATCTCTTGATCTGGAGGCTGAGATAACAGTGGTAGTTGCCCTAGAAATAGATATATTTGTGGAAAATAAATGTAATTTTTGAAACTTGGAAAATATTTCCTATCTACCCCCCAACACAGAACTCTCTCTCTATCTCTGTCTGTTTCTGTCTCTCTGTCGGTCTGTCTCTAACACACACACACACACACACACACACACATACACATACACACGTGCATAGTCAGAGTCTTTTACAATGGAAAAAGAAATATCAGAATCACATTTTCCAGTTACCTGGTCCGACCAGGTATATTACCATCTAATTCATTTCTACCAGTAGAATGTTGATTCCCTTTCCCTTGAAGACCTGCCATTGGCAAATCTAACACATTTCATTAATACTAAGCTAGTTCCCAGGTGGCCTCTGAGCTTGTTCACTTTATTTTGTAAGGGATGGGTCCCTATAATTGCATTGGTGTGAAGGAGCCACACGTCTGCTATGGCTTATTTCTTTTTTCACTTACCAACAATTTTCTTCTAGAGCCTAACTCAAGAGCTGCCATCTTTGCCCTATAGATCAGCCACCTGGCCTTTGATGGTCACATCAGAACTGGGTATTGAAATCTGCTTAGAGAGGGGAATTGGTTTTTGATTTTTATTCCCCCAAAGCCTACACAGTTTGAAGAATGTTAGTTTGGGTGGTTTGGCCTGGTTTAGGTGTCTGGAAAAATCTACTTCCTCCTCCTCCATCTTTTACCTGCCTACTCGTTATAGAACCAGACAGTTTACATATGTGATCCTTCCTATTTAGAAAATTAATGGTGTTTTCTGGCTCCAAATCACAGCTTGTGGTGCTCTGCAGGCGATGAAAAACTTGGCCAGCTTCAGCAGCAAGGCAGCCATTAGAAAATTAACCCTTGGTGGCCAAAGAGCAAAGGTAGCCCAGTGAGGTCCTGGAGAAGTGGCAGGCTGTAGCTTTCAGGTGTCTCTACATATGTTAGCGGTGTAAGAACAGCGCACGCAGGGCCCCCGGAGAGCCGCTAGCTCGCATGTTTGTAGTTGGCCACTGTGGAGAGGGCATGGACATATCACTTGGCAGCCAGAGCAGCCAATATGCCATGCTTTTTATTTGAGTACAAGAGGAAGCACAGAGCCCAGATTAGGAATCCAAGCCATCACTCTCTCAGCTCGACCTGATTACAAGATATGCCACTCATTCCAGACCCAAATTTGCTTCCATCCCACATGGCACATGTTTGATCACACTGATTGCCTCGGGAAGTTGCCGACCTCATAAGTCCTGAATCATGAAAGTCATGGTGGGGGGTGGTGGTGGTGGAAAATTTTATTTAAATAACGAAACCCATATTATGTTGACCCTCCTCTACTTAGTTTATTTGTTTGTTTTGGAGATGGTGGTGAAAGGGAGGATGGGTAAGGTTGTTATGGGGCTAGATTGAAGACTTCTCATGTATTTTTAAGCTTTTAAACTTCCTCTTTTGGCTGAAATTATTTTGTTGTTTTAGGTAAAGGGGGAAAATAGAAAACAGGGGAGAAGGGAGAGGTTGGAGTCATCAAAAGATACACTGGGTATTTTGTTTCCAGGAAAGAGCTTCGGCGGTATTATAATACTTCTACAAATTAATAAATGATAGTGGGTCGATATATCTACATATTTTAAAATATATATGTATATGTATATATATACATATATAATTTTAATAAATAATTTATGTGCATGTGTGTATGCATATGTATATATGTGTGTGTAGATAAATGTATATATATATATATATATAAACATATATATAAACATATATATATCACACTTCTGTGTTTGAATACTTAAAATATTGTCCTGGGTCAGTGTGGGAGCTAATATTAATGTGGGAGGGAAAGGTTTTTTTTACAATAAGCATTTTAAAAAGATGAGGTGCTTGAGAACAGGATGTTATGTAGCACTCCATCACCATACCTAAGACCAAGTGAACAAAGGGACTCAAGTGGGTTCCAGGGCTGAATTTGACGGTCCCCAGGGAAACTTCCTGCTACCATCTCGGACGTACCTATGTTAATATCAAAGAGTATTTTTTTTTAACTTTTATTTTTAGGCCCTTGGTACAGGAAACCACAGCTGTTAATTTTACTGCCTCTGAATGCTGTGCTCTGTGGTATTCAGTGAAATCAGGCTATATTCATCTCTAACATTGTGTAACACCAGCTTTAATAAAAACAGGGGTAAATAACAGTGGCACATTAATTACTCCTTTCTAGTTTACTCTGACAAAAATGTACTAAAATGAAGACTAACGTAATTATAGATGATGCATTTTCAATTAGCCTTTGTTAATGCTATTAATAAGATTAATCATATATAGTAAAAAATGTCAATATGCTTATCTAAATAATTTTTTTTATCACCCTTTCAAATTCTGGCATCAAACATTAAGACGCAGCATCTTAATTGCGTGGGCTCACCAAGTTAAAGGCATGGCATTCCTCTCCCATAGGAGAGATGGGCCAAGGCAGGCGTCAGAATCTGCCTGAGTGTTCACCTCTCCCCAGCTTGTCTTCTCTTTTCTATACACCATTAGCATTTATGAGGAGAGTAAATCCAATTCAACCCAGGACTTTGCAAAGTTCTTATAGAGTGAAGGCTTCTCATAGAGGAGCTTATTCCATAATACATGTGCTAATACAAATGACCTCTTTCTGAACTGAATGATAAAGTGTGTGTTTTTTCCCTTTATATTTTTAATAATATACAGCACAACAGTGACTGGTGTTAATGTATAGAATTAATTGCCCCAGTGAGACATTTCTTCCAAAAAAGCAATAATAGTGAGGATTTTGCCTTGTGAATGTGAAAACCCTCTGGTATACTAATAAAATGAAAAAAAAAAAGGTTCACAAAATAATATCCCAAATAATTGGGTTCCCTATACCAAAGGACCCCATGTAGTTTCTCTTAAGCGATCTAAAAAACTGGTGATTATTCCTTTGGACTTAATAAAACATAATTGAAAAAAATCTGTAAGGAGAGCATAGAGTAATCGCTTTCTCATTAACCAGTCACATCCATGGTCCTTTTTTGTTGTTTTTTAAGGTGAAGTTCTCAGCACCTTTTCATTATTAAGGAGAGTTTATAAGTAAATAATGATGTTTACTTGGTGGATAATGTATTGGTCATTTGCCCAGTTTTGTAGCGTGTGTGTGTGTGTGTGTGTGTGTGTGTGTGCGTGTATTTCACAAATACTTGACCATTAAAACTTTTCAGCAGGGCCTTGCTTATAAATCCTCTGGTCCTTTCCTCACCAGAAACTGCAAAACTGCATACATCTACTGTGCTGCATTCATAATCAAATTAGTGTACTTTGAATAGGTTTGGAGTGGGGGGGAAAGGGAGGCATGTGGAAACTGTTCTGCAAGGCAATGGGTGGGTGGATAGTTTAGTCCCAGCAGCCCTTTTGCATAACACATAAAGGCATTCCCCCCAGACAGAATGCTTTCTCCCTTCTTGTTTCCCTACCCATCTGAACCTGTTTGTTTGTTTATTTTTAAATACTTCCACTGTCACTACCAGAAAAAAAAAGTATACTTCCTGAAAATGAGCAGTTTCTATAGGTGAAAGGAGGAAGGGAAACGATATGGATGCTTTGGGGAGAAGAGGAAGAATAGGAGAGGTTGGGGGGCTGGCAGATACAGAGAGAGAGAAAGAGAGAGATGCTGGAGAGACACAGCATTGGAGATAGTTGTCCCAGCTACGAGATAAAAGCTACATTACATGAAATTAATGGAGGCTGTCTGAGACATACATGAATCACTGTTTCAACACTAAGAAACCAGCACAAAAGAATAAAGAATCTGAGTACTAACTACATCTTCAAAGGTCTCCTATTTACCCAGCTATACCGGGTACTAACACAAGTGGGGGGAAAATATAAGAAGAAAGCACTGCTGTGATGGAATGAATGCGACCATATGAGCTATATTGGAGCCGTATGCATCCTATTTAGCTGATATCAAACACAGTTTAATGAAAGTTAAATAGTTTCTGAGGAGTGCATGAGCTGGAACAGATTAGATTCCACCGAGGGGTCTGTCAGCATATTGTTGCTCACATGTATTCCCTGCTCAGGGCTGCCACAATTCCAGCACTCCATTAGCAATACACAAAAGACTTATGCAGATAGCGGGCATAAGCTCCTACCGCCATGTTGGGAAATAAAAAAAAAAAAACAGACGCACACAGATGAAGGTTTTGTTCAGCCTGTTCATCTCCAAATAGATCTTTGTCATTCACAAATGATAAGAGCAAAAAAGGAAGGGGTCTGTACCTTTAAAAGAAAGGGGTAGGAAAAGAGAAAGAGAGAGGAAGAGAGAGAGAGAGAGAAATATGTAAACTACCTCAAATGAGCTATTGTATCAAGTACATAATGAGGGCTTGATCTTACTGAGGACAATGACATGGGTGAATTCCATGGTGCCCTTTGGATCTACAAAGCTCCATCTGGTCTTAAAAGCACAGGGGCTTCTGGGTTATTGCCCCAAGAAGTTGGAGGGGTGCATGTCCTTGAAAATCTTATGCCCCCCACAGTGTTTCTCCAGTGATGTCTCATTTTTCAGGAGGCAGATTTCACTCCAGAAATACTGTTGAACAGCCTGTCCATCCAGAAATGTTTGCTGTCGCGAAAACTGACAGGAATTGCAATTAATAATTGGATTACTTAGGCAAAACACTTCCTTCAATTTCTTGTAAAGATATCCATCATTCATTTCTATGAACTTTTTGTTCCCCTCTGTTCCCATCCCTGCATCCTCATCCAAATGTCAATGCATTCCTTACAGGGGTAAGTCAGGGATATTTTTATAAGGGTTAATGATTCTGGGATAGTGATGATAGAATTTTGTATCTCAAGGAATAGAATTGATGTTGCCCCATAGTACTTAGGTTTTCCCAGAAGCTTCCACCCTAGAGAGACCTGGGAACTGCCTCTACTATTATTCTTGGTTTATATCCTAACCCTAAGCTGGGACTCCCACTGTGCATTTGATCAGGAGGTGGTATGAGGGGTAGATGGGAAAGGGAGAGCAAAATCAGGCCCTCCCAACCTCAGATGGCGATCATTTTGTGGCCAGGTGTATAAGACTTTATACTGTTAGTAACTTTTTAACTAAGCTAGTGCAACAACACATGTTGTTCTTATCCATAGCAATGTTTGAGCTTTTCTGGAATGCCAGACCTCAGAGTCTCTAAATTGGTTCTGCCTTCTGAGTAGTCTCTCTCCTGTTTGGGTCAAGTTACATGGATCTAGGCTACTGGGAATAAATTACATAATATTGAGAGTCACATAATAATTTTACACGTATTATATATATATGTACATATATAGATATGTACATACCTATATATGTATATATACACACAATAATATTATATTACTAATATATTATAATTAATATAATATATTAATAATAGTATAATATTGAGAGTTAGAATGGTCATTAAAGGTCAACCAGAACCAACCTAGAAACCAAGTGACTTGAGCAGAGCCAGTTACACAGGTACTAAGTAGAAGAGTTGAAATGTGAACCCAAGGACTCTAACAGTCTACTTCTCCACTCCATCATACTCACTCCATTTGTGATTTCTTTGTTGTCTGAGGTTAAAGAGTGGAGGTCTTTCTGTAATTTAGGCCTCCAAACCCCCATCAAAAGGTAAATCTGCTCATTTGTTCTGTTTTCTTTCCCAGTTGGAGACTTCCCTTTTAATGTTATCTGGGTGGAAATTAGACACTTCTTTGAAGTCATTTTAACATCATTCATAGGAATAAAAATGGTTGACTCAGGAAGGTGGAGATCTATTTAAAGTTAAATTATGCTAATTTATAAAAGTTCTCCATCTCTTGTTTAAATTACAATTTCATTAAAAGTAGCATGTGTGTTCTCTATGTGTTACTAGCTTCCCATTGGAACTCAAAATTCTTTCCTAGATTCTTCTTACTATTTCCTAGGGCACTGCATCATCATTATCCATATAATGTCATGGCAGACTGTTGTTATGTGGATTTACATGTCCTTCAGGTAAAAGGAGGAAAGCTATGGCATTTTGTAACATCAACTGGAGTTTTTAAAAAATCGAATAAATAACCTGAAATAAGAAAATCTTTCCCTCTTGCTTTAATTTATTCTACTTAAATCTAAGTAAAGAGACTACCATAGATTTTTAGAGTTGGCAGGATCCTTATAGTCCAATTTCTCATTCTGGTGAGGCCAGGCATTATTTATAATCAACTGAAAAGCAGTGTTCCATGGTGGGAAGAATTCTGGTCTTGGAGCGAGTATTTCTGTTAGTCAGTCAATCAATATTTATTAAGTGTCTGTTTTGTGCCAGGCACTAGGTTCAGATCTTACTTCCTATACTTCTGCTGTGTGGTGACAGCCAGGGTGGGGTTCATCTCCGAAATTTGGCTTACTCATTTGTAAAATTAGCAAGCATTGACAATGGAGCTAATCACAATGGCATTGCCTATCCAGGGGCCTGGTTAGAGGATTCAGTGAACTAGTATGTTTAAAGTTCTTTGCAAACTCTAAGAGGGTATATAAATGTTAGTTATCATTGAAATGCTAATAAATAAGAAATCATACCAGAGCCATGTGACAGTCAGTAAGAAATTAATTAGAGAGGATGACAATATCTTTCCTTAAGAAATATTAGCTATCTAAGAAAGTATAGCATTGATATGATATAATTCAAATATAATTCATTCTATACAGTGACTAAAATCCTACCTGTACATTATGATTGATTGGTCTAGGAAATAATTTGTGTAGAGTCTGACTTTCTTGCTATGTTTCTACCATCAGGAGAAAAGTTCAGTATTACTTAACAAAAAAGGCAGCTGCATTGGCATACTGGCTTTAAATAGTCCAAAGCAATCCTTTCCTATGAAAGGCAGATTTCTATTTTCCTAAGTGTGAGTATTAACGTGGCATAAGTAGGAAATCAGGAAAGTCTGAAAGTTTCAGTGTCTGATTTTTTAAAAATGTAGTTTTGATGATGGACACATTAAAAAGTTATCTAGAAACTTATTTATTGTTGAAAGGAAGTCTTTGAGAAATTCACTGTAGGATGCAGCTAAGGTTTTCAGCATGCCTGCAACTGCCTGTCTTCAACCTGCAGGTGGCATTAGTACTAAAAATGTATTTTCTATCATTCTTGAAAAGTATTTAGCAGAGAGGGGGAGAAGTTTCAAAGAACTCCAGTATGTAACTCTTTTAGGAGGACAAGGTCAGTTCCTACTAGATGGAATTTGGCTACATTTAATAATGCAAGAAATTAAATGATTTAAATCTTGTGATAATGAGATATAGACCCTTTTATCCTTTGATTTAAAGAAATAAGAGAATCTAACTATATATATATATATATATATATATATATATATATGCAAGCATGATACTCATATACAAACATATAGATATGTATGTACTTATACATACATGTAATAAATGTATTCTTTTAATATGTAGCTATACATAGAATAAAAAGTTAGAACTCAGTATGATGTTCCAAGAACTTTAATATCAATTAAGTTATTTCCTCAGTAAAACTTAGATTTTTGTGCTCTCAGCAATGCTAAGAAGCAAAATAATAACTTTATTGTTGGAAATATACTTTCAACTACCCCAAAAGTGCAATTTGTCTAAGATTGCCAGGATATTATTATTCTATGCAATGTTTAAAAGACAAAATGAAACAACCAGGAATAATGGAATGGTTAAATTGATTGTAGTCTCTTAATGTAATGGATTGCCATACTACCAACAAGTATGAGGAATACAAAGAAATCTAGACCTTTATTAAATATTTTAAAACAAAATAATCACAATGAAAAGAATAAAGTACACCCTAGCTATGAAAAAAGTGAAGCAAAATTATTAAACAAAGAATCATAATGAGACCTTAAAAGGATGACTGAAATAGTACATCTATAGTTTATATGTTGAAAATAATTAAAATGCAAATATTTACTAAGCAATTTTAATTGCTTGTGGATATTCAATGTTAAGCTTTTAATACAATACATTTTTTGAAGATACTAAGCATGTTGGAATTCAGACTCTATTACAAAAAACAACATCCAAAAGTCAAGGAACTTTTGCAGTTTTCTGACTCCAAGTCAAAGCCAGAGAGATGGCTCATTAGTAATAGCAGTTTCCACAAGTGATGGCCCTGGAATTTTGTACCTCCTCACAATACATTATCACAGGAATCACTTGCCAAACTGAAACCTCAAATCTTTAAGCACATAAGGCATCCAGGTAGTTCAACGGATAGAGTGCTAGACCTAGAAAAGACCAGAAACTCTTGAATTTGAATCTTGCCTCAGACATCCAGTAGCTGGGTGACCTTGGGCAAGTCACTTAATCACTGTCTGCCTCAGTTTCTTCATATTTAAAATAGGGATCATAAAAACCATGTTAATCCCCAGGATGGCTGTGACGGTCAAACTGAGATAATATCTGTAAAGCGCTTTGCCAAACTTTAAAGCGCTGTACAAATTCCATCATTTTTGTTAGTATTGACAATAACAATAGTGTATGTAATAAATATAAAGACCATACCTTCCCTATATACTTATTTAAATCCAGTCCAAATAAATTTGGTTATTAATGGTAAGAGGGTAAGAGAACAGGAACCCAAGAAAGCGTGTTCAACCTCTTTTCAAAATATACTTGTACATTCCTTTTGGACATCTAAAGGGTTCAATGAAGTAAAAAAAAAATTCAATTAAAAAAAACCAAACACGAAGAGCATATGGGAAATTGTCTGAATCAGTTTCTGTGATTGTTTCCTCTATCAAATGGAATAGATTTGTTCTACAAGAAGAGATAGAGCAAGAAGACCTAAGAATAGGAGTAAGGCAAAAACCATCAGTACACGCTTCCATGGGAAAGCAAGTTTATTGGTACATGAGAGATGAATAAATTAGCCACTTACTCTAATTAGCAGTACCACAAAATGCAGACTGGTGAGTTGGGGCCATCCAACAATGACAACGTTGACCACAGTTATGGTATGATCGCTGATAGACTGATTTCTTCTCTGGAGTTTCTAATTCTGAAATGCCTGATTTGTAAAAGATTTTACCTCAGGTATTTTAACCTGCTCTCTTTGAACTTGTTAATATATTTTGATAACTAGATATTAATATAATTGATTTCTTCTGTAAAAATAGGGATTTGATTTTATGAATTTATAACATTATTCTTCAAAATCATCCATAGGCTAGACCAGACTACCAATCATGACATTGATTGGTTTACTGGCCTCAGACGCTTACTGACTATGTGACCTTGGGCAAGTCCCATAACCTCTAACTGCTTCAGTTACCTCATCTGCAAATAGTACCTACCTCCCGGAGTCGCTGTGATGAACAAATGAGATTATATATGTGTGTCCAGAACTTTGCAACCTTTAAATGCTGTATGAATGGCAAATTAATATTATTAATTACTGATACAAAAATGGTTGAGAACTCTTGATTGTTTTTTTTCTAGTATCTAAGCACCTTCTTGGATGTTTACCTATCAGAAAAATGTCTGAAGACTTCTAAACAGGAAATCTCTGTCAGTTCCCTAGAGAGAGAAAAGTAAATTGTAAGAAAGTAGAGACTTCATCACTACCAGTACTGCAATGAGACAATGAGATGAAGGTGTCCGTTAACCAACCAATCCACAAATTTATTAAACATAGCAGAGAGAGTACAAACACTCCTGCATGAAATTACTCACAATGTAAGACTTTTTTTTCTTACAATGAGTGCCAAATGAGTGCCTAGAAAGCTTTCTTCCTTTCTTAAACTGCTCACACTCCCTTTTCTCTGTCACTCAAGAGTTTAATTCGATTCAACATGCATTCATTAAATGAATACAATGTGACAGCCACAGTGCTATATTATAATATCTAGAGACAAAAACAAAATAGTCCCTGACCTAAAGGAGCTTACATTTTACTGAAAGGAAACAATAAATAATACATACACTAGTAAGTAAATATGTAAATATCAAAGATTTTTTTTTGGAACAACATTAGCAAGTGGAAGAATAAGCAAAGGCCTTGGGTAGAAGGTGGCACTAGGGCACTTGAGCTGAAGGAAATTGTGGATTCTAAGAGGTTTACCTTTTGTATATAGTTGACTACTTTCTGTTCTGTAGTGGATTTGTAGGGTTACATATCTTCAGAGCGTTGTTTAGATTTAATATTTGATTATTTCTGCTCTAAAGCACCTTCCTTCAGTTCTTTCCTAGCTAGCCAGTACTCATGTTTTCCCTCTCAGAGAGCTGTTGCTTGGATATATTATACTTCATGGCAGGGCTTCAACAAATTAATCTTGGCATTGTTTCTTATGTGATCAAATGGAAAAATCTTTCTGCACAGGCTAAGTCAATGATGGCTCACTTATCATTAGCTGATAGCTTTCACTTCCACGCATTCTTACCTTTTGGGTGCCTGGAAGACCCTACACAGGTCTAGCACAAAGGGAGGCCATCTTCCTTTGTCCCAGACCACCTTGACTTCACTGGGATATCTGGAGTGCCCCACCAGAGCAGATACTCTGATAGATCCTAGGTACTCCTGGTATGGTATGTAAATGTAATGAAACATTAATGTGCCATAAGAAATGACAAAATAGATAGTTTCAGAGGGAATTTGGAAGACTCCTGGATTGATACAAAGCAATGTGAGTAGATCTAGGAGAATGAGTTACACAATGACCATAACATTATAGAGGGGAGAAAAAAACAACCTGAAAAACTCAAGAACTCTGATCTATGTAATGATGAACCACAAGTTCAGACAAGTGACGATGAAACATGCC
>CM053769.1:175245146-175266398 GCA_028658325.1 Potorous gilbertii
TTCTGGTGACTTACTGCATTATAGAATGATGGAGACCCCCTTCACTCCAAGGAGAATGCGTACATCCTTTGCTATTTATTGTTAAACCTATGTATTGTCTAGTATTATCTATGTATTGCCTAGTATTAAGAATGCCAGTATTATCTACAGTAGGCAGAGGGGACTAGCTTAAGTAGTTCAGGGTCTTAAAATATTGAATGACTGAAGAAAGTGTTTCAAACACTCAACTGACACAGTTCATCAATATCATGATAACCTATTCTTTAAATTACAGGCATGCTATGAAGACTCATTTGTCATTTTGTAAAAAAAAAAAAGTACACTGACATATTGAGTTGTACTGATTTATATAGATCTATTACATGTTTGTGGATGAATCAGTTTTGTTAAGACAGTATTGAAAAGGAAATGATGGTCACGACCATATTCTTGTTCTTGGAATTTTGTAGGATGCTATTGGTTTATAAAAGAAATGGTACAGAAAAGTTTATTCTTCCATTAGCAGCAAGGGACTCCTGGATGTTTGAAGGAAAACCTTAGTCTAAGACAAGGATTCTTAATCTTTTGACATGTCATGGACAACTTTGGTTGAAAGCCTGCTGAAGTCTTCAGATATCTTCTGAGAATATTTTAAATGCATAAAATGAAGTACATGGGATAAGAAAAGGAGCCAATTATGTTGAAATATTGTTATCAAAAAATTTTTCTTAAGTTCACTGATGCTAGTTTTAGGTATAGAAGAGTGTTGATTAAGGCTGGTATCAGAGGTCAAAAAACTATGGCAGGGCAGATGGCCAGAGAACTAAGAATGCATTATATATTTTAAATAAAGTTTTATTGCATGTGAATAAAATCTTATTGAATTTTCAAATGTAAAAAAAAAAGAACTTCTTAGCTGAGGGGCCCTATAAAAATGATCAGTGGGCTGGATCCTTGTGAAATCTTGGTTGGTATCAGTGACAAGATATTCCAGTTTCAAAATCCATCTGTCAAAATTTGAGGAATGTGCAACATACATTCAGTTTCCTTAGGAGTAACAGAGTATAGTAGAACAAACTCAGATTCTAGTCTCAAGTTTCTCTATATAACCTTAAGATATTCGCTTAACCCTTTTGTGACTTAGTTTCCCCTTCTTTCAAATGGTAATGCAATCTATCTGACTCCTCAAGAAATTGCTTTGATCTCAGAGCAAGATAATACTTGAAAATGGCTTGAAAAGTTTTTTTTATACCCTGTATAATGCAAATGCTAGATACTGTGTATGTATAAGTCCACTGGTTTCCATTAGGCCCTATCTAAGACATCTTGAAAGAACTGGAATTGGAGCCTGAAAACATGGGTTCAATTACATGTTGTGTGGCCTTGACCAAGTCACTTAATTTTGAGGATTGTTGGTGTACTCATCTGTAAAATGAAGTGTTTGGAGTTTTAAGTTTTAAATCTGTGATTCTATGATTGCTGAATCTAAATGTATTTGAACCAACTGGTTAAAATCTCTCAGAAAGGAAAACACACCTTTAGAAGGACAAAATTCACTCTGGTGTTGAGTAGGACACATTCTCTATTTTACAAGGAAGTAAGGAGGGAAATGACATTGGCCTCCTCCTATGCTTAAAATATATGATGGACTCATTTAATACATCAATAATAATTAGAAAATATGTGGAATTTATCGAAGTCCATCCTCTGGTAAGTTGGATGAGTTTGGTGAAATATAGCATTGTATATCAATGTCAGCATGAAAAGATGAGCCATTTATAATTGAACCATACAGTACAACCATTAACCTGGATCTTCTTTACCAATAGAGAATTGGATACATTGGGTGGCCCAGATGGAGATACAAAGGTTTATCTTATGTTGGGAATGGGAATGGGAAGTGGAGGGGTGATGGCATTATAGCTTTATTAAAGGATAGGTTTCTATCTTGATGTCCCAAAAGTCAGGATAAATCATAAAGCAATTCTGTCACCTTAGTCATATACATGAATGAGTGAAAAATTTATTAAGCACCTAACATGTGCAAAATACTGAGCTAAGAGTACTGATACATACAGAAAAATTGGATAGTCCCTTATCTTAAGAAACTCACATTTTAATGAGAAAGACAACAAAAATGAAAGGTTTCATCTGCAAATCAGATGAAAGGGTCCTATAATCCTTAGGCTACAGTAGGAAAACCAATGATAATGGTTCTTGTTTAATGACATTTCCATTGATGGAATTATATAATTTCCCAATGTTAAACCAATGACTTTGGTGACAAGAACTTTATTTTCTGGATCTTTGGTAGTTATGGCTGTAGCATTGGCACAAGTTGCCAAGCCATGGGATTCTACATTCCAGAAGGTTGGCTGTTGCAACTGGACAAGAAGCTGTTTTTCTCAAGCCTTTTGGGTTCAGAGTACTGGGTTGTCTCCATGTAAGTCTTAAAGGAGATGGTAGTCAAGGTGGTAGTGGTGTTGGTTTGGCTTGCCTCTCATATGCTGCCTTCTTTCTCTCTTTCAGTGATAGTTCAAATAGGCTGACTTTCTTCCCCATGAAGAGTAGTTCGTTTACTATTGGTGAGGATGGCTGGATCTTTCTCCAAAGGTAACAGTTAGTGACAGTGTTCCCTCCCTGGATTCCTGCACTCATCATATTAAATATATTTACTTAAACATCTGATCTCAACCTAGCTTCTAAACTTCTGTTCACATAATCTCTTCAAATCTCAGCTTCATTAATTGTTAAGCAGGTATAATAACTATCATCCGAACTACCTCATAGGAACATGGTGAGGACACACAAAATATCTGCGTGTTCTAAGTTACTTAAAGACAAAATCCAATAGAAAGTTAAGGGGATGACATTATTAGAGTTGTGATGGTAATAGTGATGATATACAGGTTAGCATTCACATAAGACCCTGAGATCTACAGAGATTGTTAGAGCACTACATAGTAGGGCTCATACAGCACTGTAAAATGGAGCTCTTGCACTTATCAGGGTAATTTGGATTGCATTCATTATAAAGCCATGTAATAGAAACAAAGGAAATCTGCAATCATTAGAAACAATGACCAAATAAATTGGAGAATTACTAGTCCCTTTCCTTCAAGTCTAAGGTTAGATTGCATCTTTAGGGCAGGAATGCAAGCTCCTTCCTTTAGCTAGTCAAACATAATAAGGACTAGACATTATGACCCTGCCACTCAGGTAGTATTAAAATGAGCCCCAGAGAACTAAAACTCAGTGAACCAAAACCACTCAGCTCAACTGGTCTTCAACTACCTTGACTTGGTCTTTATGGAGTGTCATTCCAAGCCATGAACATTCATGTCATGCCCATTCATTGGTATTTTCCCTTGAATTCAGAGGACAGAGTTGCATTTAGAGAGTCAACTAATTTCTATTCCTCCTATCCTCACACGAACCAGTGTCCCTGCTGCTCTTCTAAGTACAAGGATAATTACAAATACAGCCTTTTTGCCCCAAATAAAACAAAAAACTAGTGGACAATAAGAATGCCTGAATTACAAATCTGCCGCTATACTCCATTTTCTTGAACAATTGTTTCAAGATGCTAAATCATATAGCAATATTATTTTGGGAGCAATATTTTTCTGGGATATACAGTCAATGTGGGTTTCCACTATTGGGGAAAATGTACCCTTTCCTTTAAATCTAATCTCTCTTAAAGAACGCAGATCACATGTATACCCCATTCACTATCCTCTATGTGGTCCCTTCTATTTGAGGTAAGAGATCTGCCAGTCTCCATTTTCTGCTGGCATTATTCCACAAGACTTAAGTCACTGGTATCATCAAATATGGTGAAATAGTGAGCACTGGAGGGTTCTTATGGCAAAGTGGGTCGTATTCCTTTGCATGTCCCCTACCTGATGGTCTTAGGCTCATCAAAGTATCTCCAAAGCTCTAAAGCTATCCCAGCCTTCAACAAATAAACAGTCATCTCTGGACCCTCTGCCTTCATCTGCCCAGCACTACCAAAGCATAATACAAGGTGGAACAAAGCAGGAAATCTGACTTTCTGATCTGCCTGCACAGTTTTTTCCTTTCACAAACCCACCTCCAAGTGTCTGGACTCCACAGAGATTCTTTAGTTTTCCTAGGGGACTCTTGCTCAGGTTCTGATTAAAGAGGAGCAGCTAAGGAGGGCAAACGGGGTGGGGGCACTTGGGGAGGTTTGGCCGTATGGAGACCTGTACCATTTTAGACGCAGGATAGGCTTCCACCACCCACTCTGCTATATGACCCCGCCAGCACTCATGATGCATTGTCCCGTCACCTTCACCGTTTACAGCAAAAAAGCTATTTAGCTAGTGCCTGCAACCCTTCAGCCTGCAATGTCTTGACAGCAGAGGTTATAGAAAAAGAGAGAGAGAGTGAGAGAGAGAGAGAGAGAGAGAGAGGAAAAGAGAGAGAGAGGAAGAGAGAAATAGGAGGGTAAAAGAGAGAGAAGAGAGAGAGAAAAAGAGAGAGAGAGAGAGAGAGAGAGAGAGAGAACAATGTGCAATCGGCCCTGCATTAGAGATGGAAAAAGTGCTTAAAGCCTGCAACATTCATCAAGACTGAATACATAAATGCCACATTTTGAATAAGCCAAGCAAAAGACAATGACAAAGGAAAGGCGCATTCCTTCAGGAATCTCTATCATTTTCATTTGCTGCTGTCAGGAACCTGTTTTTTGCCTCTCACTCTATCAGCCATTATAGCATTAATGAAGTAACCTCACATAGTTATTGACTGGCTTGTCAGAGTCCCTGCCTGATCCCTTAATAGAAACCATTGGTCTTCAGTTAAAAATGGGGTGAGTTGGGAGGTACTGTGGGCATGTGCTGAATTTCAAGTGCACTCCTGAGGTTATCAAAAGCCATGAAATGCAAATTATTATATTTTTTAAACACACAGATTTCATGCAACTGAGCATATAAAATTGACTAATATTGTACTTTATGCATGCCTAATAATGTTTTCAAATATGCTCTGCATATGTTCCTCTCCCAGAAAGTTGTGGGTGGTATTTGAATAAGCAGAGGTGGGCCTAGTTTTATTTGGTGCCTCAAGTAGTTTCCTGCTCGTTGTTAAGCTTACCCTTCTCTCTGATCTAGAGTCGAGTTGATGCACTGTCTGCTCAAACAATGCTACTAATCCTTTGTCTGAATTTCAGGCTTGGATCAAAATCATTTTTCTTTCATGACTCTTTTCCCTTCTAAAACCATCCCGATCTCCAAATCAGTATAACATCCTTTCTTAGAAACCGTAGGTTAGAAGTTGTTCTAGGAATGAAATCTTCTCCTATAAGGGGATAAATTGGAAAGACTAATTTGAGGCATAAACATTTTAATTCCAACACTCCCTCACTGCAGAATGGATATGTTAAAAACATATACAAACAATAAAGCATGAAAACTGAGGAGTGGAAGGGGTGGGAGCACATAGGAAGAAAGGAAAAGAGAAAGGAGCATTGGCTACATTTCCAGACCAGGAAAGAGGGTGACAAGAGCTGGTAGCACTGGCAAGAAACAGGATCACAAAATCTTTACCTTCAAACTTGGCTTATATAAGCAAGACACATATGGCAGGTGGGGGTTCAATAGTTGGCATATGACTGGCTCCTCTTCAAGGTAAAAGCTCTGATATTTTCTAAGCTCCCTTAGGGAGAAAACTTGCTGACTGTGGCCCATTCATTTCATTATGACTCCCCAAACTGACTCCGTCTAAACAATAGATTATGTGCACTTTTCATACTTTGGAAAAGCCAAAAATTTAGAATAAAAATAGAAATCTTCTTTCTGCATATTTTATACTCAGCCTCACTGCCATTCTTTGTTATTAGGGCTATTTCAGCTGAGCTGCTTTCTCACATGGACAGGGAGTCTGTAGATCCATGGAAATACATTACCACATTTTCTCATTTAGGAAGGAAATTAAAGACCTAGGACTCAGTTACCATATAAATATTGATGGTTCAACTTCAAAAGGTTCAACTTAGTTGAGAGAAGTATTGACCAGTTCCTATCTTTAGCCTACTGCATTCAAACTATGATTTAATTAGCTAGGAGAGTCTGTGAAAATGGGTTTTGGGGGAGATTTTTCTATTTTTGACTAGGCCCAAATACTTCAAGAACAATATTTCTCCTAGTTATTTTTAAATTTCTGCTCCTGGTGAGGATCAGACATTTTAAAACCTCAAAGCCTAGAATTTCAAAGCTGGTGACCTGCAAAATTACCAGTGGTCCTTTATTCTTGCTATTGAAAAGCATTGATCATTTGGTATCTGGTACTGAGCTTCATGTTTATCAGAGTAAATTCTGCAGGTAAGAACCCCAGATATCTACTACACTATTTGGTCAGGAAATGCTGGCTAAGTAATATTTTGCTATCAAAATGAGACACACCTCAAAAATGACCATCTCACCAACATTATGAATTCCAAAGCCATTTCTTCAGAAATGTATCTTTACAAAGTTGGGGTATGTTTTAGAGTCGGAAGTCACCTTCCATCATCACCATCACCATCATCACCATCATCATCATCTACTTAAATTTTACAAAGTACGTTGCACATTGTATCATATTTAAGTCTCCCAACATTTCCAGGTAATGGGGATAATGTTATCCCCATTATTCAAATAAGGAAATTGATGCTCAGAAAGGTTATACGACTTGCTCTTAGTCACATAATTAGTGAGTATTTGGAGTAAGATCTATATCCAAGATTTCCTGACTCCAAGACTACTGAGAACAAAGTGGTTAATTAAATGACATCACAAACAACCACAGATAGAACTCAGTTGCCTTGAGTCACAAGCCATCCATTATATCATCTTGAATTGAATGGCTTCTTGGGAAACGATTTTTAAAAACTATTTACCATCATTTCAGAACCTGGTTCTTCCAGGATCCCATGACAACTGCTGTTTTTCTTATACTCTAGTTGTACTTGGGACACTTTTATACCTTCAAGGATGGAATGGTTAAGGAAACTTGCTCAAAGACCACATTCCAAAGTTTTGAACCCATTACAAATGAGTGACGGTTTCAGTATTTTAGTGCATGAACTGCAATATGAAGCTGAATTCTGTTTGCCTTAGTTTCCTGACTTGAAAAATGAAGGGGTTGGACTCCATAATATCTAAGATCCCTAATGCCCTAAGGTTCTATGTTTCTCAACATGGTTGAACCCACACAGAGATGAATTATTTATAACAACCTTAGTAAATCAGTGGAACCTATAGTAGGGAAATGGAAATCTGGACCTTATTAGAAAGAGAAGAAAGAAGAAAGGCTTTTTAGAGGAGAAAGAATAACTTGGACTTAGAGAGGCAGGACCCAATGGAAGATTAAAGAAGTCATGGTTAACATTTCTTGCCTATATGGTTTGGGTCAAGGAGACAGATGAAGGTTTTCTAGACTTGACTGGACCTAGAATGAAACTGATGCTTGATCTGGCAAATAGACAATGGCTGTGGTTCCTTGTGGTTTGGTATTATAAACTGCTTCTCTTGTTTATTTTTCTTAATGTGCTGTCAGCAGGATATTGCCAAGTGCTCTCCCTGTAATGACACTATTGCCCACAGCTCTTTGCTTTATAAGAGTAGAATAATGAGTGGTCCAAATGGTGTTGTTCGACTTGGTCCCATAATTTATGCCTTTTAAAATGTGCTTAATGAGAGGCATGCCCATTTGTGGAAAGGCTGCAAAACAGTCACGGGTAATCTTGGGTCTTCCATTTTAATTGGATGCTTACTCTCAAAGAAACGTATGGATTTTCATTCCTGTCTCCTAAGTTTTTGTTCACTTCTGGATCAAATGTTTCCCCTGGTCTTGCTCCACTATTATTTCATGATGCTGAGATAGTTTTTAGTCTGCAATGATGGTATCACTGGCATGATGCTGAAAGGTTCCTTACCCCTCGAAGGGTCAAGACTGTTTCAAGAAATGCTCTTATATCAAAGCATGGCCATGTACCCTGTCTAAGTCCTGTCTCCTGGACACACATCAGGTACCCAAGGAATGTTGTTGACTCACTGGCCCTTGGGACTCCACAGCCTGTCTCAGGGGATTCTAGCTTTTTCTTACCTGGTATTTACTCCACCACATAAGTCTCCTAAGGAAAAAGAGAAATGTAAACCAAATCCCCACTGGCACTCAGCGACATTGAAGGGACACGCTGTCGTTGCGTTTCTGTCTCAAGCAATGGTTCAGCATATTTTTAACATGCTAAAGTGGTCTCTTAGCTTTATTATTTTTTGTTAAGGATTCTGCATGTATTTGTGAGAAGTGATCTAATTAGCATTCACTTAGCTCAGCAGGGCATCAGTTTAAACTTTTACAAGAAGTCAAAAAGTATGGTGCCACCTTGCCAACAACTTTCTTCCTACAGAGGGGATACAGTCTGGAATATCCAAATGTTTCAAGTCTTTGAATCCATATTCTGGGTTATTTGAAACTCCAATAGGCATGCATGCACGCATGCACACAACACACATACACACACACACATATACGCTACTGTGGGGAAATTACTTAATCTGCCACAGGATTTATAGCTATTGTGTTCTGTGCACCAGGTTAAAATAGCATGCCTTGGAGATGTCTCACTGGGTCAGGAGAGCAATACTCCTTGCAAGTATTTCGTGGCGTATTACAAAGTTTCTGGCCATGCCTTTAATCCTCAAAAAATCACTATATCCTATTTTTGTACTGATATGCATATAAAAACAATCCACCAAATGACTCTGCTTTACATCCCCCTCAAAATATTGCCACAATGCAGAAAAGGGTATGTAACTGAAACATTCTATGGCTCACAGGGGGACAGTTTATCAAAAGGTGAAGGCGAGTTTGTGTAAAGAAGAAAAGAAACTATTGTGTTGGATTGATTTAAGACTAAATGCAGGCTGTCAGAAAAATAGATTTTTCACCTGTCAGGCAGTCATTTTTACAAATGTATGACATGGGTACTGATTAGTGAAAATGCTCTTTTCTCAGTGAATTGTAACATAGCCTTTTGCTTTGCTGCTGTGCATCTCAGAGTTCCCTCTTTGTGATACTCACTTGTATACAGCTTCAGTTTCCAGGTAAAAGGTTAAGAGATATTCATTGCATAGGAGAGATGCTCTTTGTATATTGTCATGTGGGCTTACAATGAAAAGAGGAGGACAGTTCTCAGTGAAAACAATGAAACTTACACTTGGCAATGAAGCTGCCAGTCTGCAGCACACAAAATTCCATTTTTAAATGTAGGAAGCTCCTTCAAAAAAGGTTTCCCCTAAGATAGGAGCCAGTATTTATCTTCTTTACGTCTTATGGCTTCATCAGCAGCCATATCATAATTTATATGCCTTACATATAATACATCATTATACATACTTTCCTCCTTAAAAAGGAGAATGAAGTGACTTTGGTCTTTGCATCAAATTCTTAAACTGAGGTTTTGATAATTCTGCCCTGTGTAGGCAGAATTTTTTGATAAGTGTATTTCAATAAATATTTTGATAAGTGTATTTCAATATAACTGATTTGCCTTGTAATCTTATGAATGTTATGCTTTTAAAAAAATATTCTGAGAAGGGTTCCATTGACTTTATCAGACATCCAAAAGTGACCTATAACACAAAAGATTCAGAATCTCTGTCTTTAGACAAAGCTACAAGTCTATAGTGTAAAAGTCAACCTGCAAGTACAAGGAAAGGAAGAGAACAGGAAAGAGCTGAGAATGAAATCAAAAAGGAGCCTTGTCTTCTGTGGACTAAAGATCCAAACACCAGAAATTCAAATGGATTGTAAAAACTATGGCAAATATATTGACAGCCCTCTCAAAAGCATGCAGTGTGAATAATGATGGGTTTTTTAAGCAATTTGTTTTCATGGCACTTTTTTCACCTTGCTGAAATTAACAAAAACAACAACAAAATCAAGGGCTATTGACATCTCAAAACTGAAAAGCATAAGCTGGCATCATTTTGCAACCTTGCTTTCCTTGGTTACATGCAGAGTAAAAATAAAATATATCTGGCAGTTGAGAAATAGCAGGGTGATCTCTGGAAATTGTATTATAGATTATTTACCAAATGAATTGTTTCTCTATATTAAGATGTGAAATCAAGTGCAGGAAAAGCAGTCCAGATATAATCTAAAACAAAAATGTTGACCCCCCCCAAACTCAAGCCAAGCTGCTGTTGAAAATGCAGGTTGTAAAGTTGCCTTTTTGGTAGTTCCCCCTAACTGCATTTGGAAAGAATCAATGACCAGTGTCCAAAGATCTCTTCATAATTTATAGAAAGTTGGAATGAAGATGCTTAGGAAATCTAGAGTGAAAAATGTGATCATTCTCCACCCTGTTATAGACCAAAAGTCTGTTGATCATTGTCAGATGTTTGGGGGAAAAAACAATTGAAGTTCTTAGAAAAAGAGACAAAAGTTAGAGCAAATTCTCTTCAGCTGTTCGAAAACAGATTTGAAAATTGTGGGAAACTAGAATATGACATTTGGATAGGATACTGTCCAGTTAAACACCACTCCTTTCCCTCCTCATGACAACAAAAGCGAACTTCTTGGAAAATCCTACAGAAATACTGGCTGCATGATATTGAAAGTGGAGGATAGTTTCAAGCTGACATGGTTCAAAAATACAACCTCCCATGCAGCTGTGATAGCCTAGGGAAAAAATTTAGCGATGGAAGGATTGGAGATGACAGTAAGGATGAAAAGCAAGTTAAGGGGTTGTAAGTCACAGGGTAGAATGGAATAATGAAATATTATATAACAATATATATAATAATAATAAATTATAATATATAATAATATAATAATAATATATTATATAATCCATTAAAGGGTCATCTAAAATAACAGAGGAATAGCAGAGGCAGAATTCTAACCTAGATCTTCCTACTCTAAATACTCCACTCTCTGCTCCACCATTTAGCTGCCATATATATAGCCCAGTTCAAGCAGAAAATTTTCTGTTCTGTAAAGTAAGAGATGGATAATTGAAATAGATTATTTCTAAAGTCCCTTTCAGCACTACCATTCTATGATACCTAGGCATCTTAGCAATCAAAAAGAACATGGAAAAATGGTGATTGAATATTCCATATTCAGGTCATGGTTTTTTGTTTAAGTTTCTTAAACGAAAACTTTGCATTTCTGATGATCAGATTGACCGCATGATTCTTTGAGCTTATAGGATCATCTATTTAGAGTTGATAAGGGCCTAATCCCTCCATTTTAAAGATGAATAACCGAATCTTTAAAATTTGTGTATGGTAGTAAGTGATGGTAAGTGACAGTAACATGAACTAAGATTCCTTAATTCCAAAACCAGTGTTCTTTCTACTACACCACATTGTGTTGTTGATCAAGAGCCCTGAAATTACCATTCCCCATCCTTTATGCTGTTGTTGTGTACATATCAATACAATTACTCCTTTTCCAGCAGTCTCAGTACCCTACTTAATCCTTAACTCATTCCTGAAGGATGGAAATGTGACAAACTTTGCACCAACAACATCTGAGAAGGTTTGAAGGTAAAGAAACAATGAATAACCATAGTAGGTAATTAGTCGCAGTAGTTTGTTTTAAAACACTATCCACAAACCAATGCATCTGAAGAAAAAATATAGTTTATTTTAAGAGAATACCAAATAATAGGACACCTTCAAAGAACCCAAAAGTGAATTAGGAAGTAAAGAAAAGGTAAAAGCATATGAGAAAGAGGTCAGTGAGACAAAGGATCTCATTAGATTGTAGGTGGTAAGATGTATCATGATAGCGACAGCGAGCAAGGTAAGAAAGCATCCATCATGGAATCAGAAACATCATTAATGAATGGTACTGAACATACATACCTGTGCCTGTCCTCCCAGTCTCACATTTCATATACGTAGTCCATTGCTGCTGCCTATAGAGAAAGGGAGCAAGAGGATCCATGAAAGTAGAGGATTATTAAGCAGCCATTTGAATCCAGGGGCCTATAAAGCCATTCTAAGTCATATTTTTGCTTTTTTTAATTAAAAAGGCTTTAACTCTCTCCTCATCACTTCTGGGCTGAATTGGTTTGATCCGGAGAGGTAGTTATGCATAAGAGCAACCACTCCATATTGAATTAGGGGATCTCTCATGCAACACATCTTACCAATTACAAGGTAGGGATGCAATTCTCTGATTTATAATACATTATACTGTTAAGTAATATAACATTATAGATACAATTTGTACCTATCTCTCTGCAGATTAGAGAGGTGGCACATGAAAAGGGGATCATTAAACAGCAGAGCGAGGGCAAGGGCCAGGCACTTCTGTTTAACAAGCTGCTCCAAGTACCACCTCACTAATCCACAGAGACACAAGAATAAATTGTTCCTGAAACTTATTATAAATCACTCTCTTTTTGTTTGGGGGGAGTGATATGTATGGATGCACATATGGGCATATATATAGGTATAGAAAACTGTGTATATGTGTATATATAAATGCACATATAATATATATAGATATATATATCTGTATATTATATATAATTGTATAAACAAATTGCATACATATATAAATATAAAAATCTCTGCAGACATCTTTGTTCATTTTTAGATTCCCTTTTTGTGGGAGTAGAGTGAATAACACCTTCAAATTTACCAGTCACATAAGGAAAAAGTCACTTTGGTGGACCCAGATGTAATAGAAGAAAGTAATACTAGCTAAGACTGGTATAGAGAGGAGCCTCGAGGCCACAGGTTCCCCACCCCCAGTGTAGGGTTTTCTGGCTTCCACAGCTCCTTAGGCATAGTTTCTCATCTAATTCTCACAGCCACACTGTCAGGTAGGTAGTATTATTCCCCATTTTACAGATGACAAAACTGAGGTTGAAAGAGGCTCAATAACTTTTCCAGGGTTATCAAATATTTGGGTCAGGGCTTGAAGGCATGTCTACCTGATTTTTCAGTCCAGCAGTCTATCTGCTATGTCACCTACCATATGAGTGCATATTAACGCATTTCATAGACACATGCAGGAAGTAAATGGGCTGAAGGAGCATGAAGATGGGTTGCCCAAGATAACTGAAACCAAATATTGAGCTTTGATTCTCAAACAGAGGTGGGGGGGAGTAGTTTTCGTTTGCTTCCAATAATGGGGGGAGCCTTTGTAATTTTACCCTGAAGCAAGGCTTCTCGTCACCAAGATTCGCGCTAGGTTTTTTTGTTTTTATTCCTTTGCTGGATTTTTATTTAAGCCCTTCCACCCATATAAGCAGAAGTCCTGTGGAGGACAATATTGATAAAAAGGTATTTCAACATACTAAATCTAACCTTTCCCAGCACCATGGAGATCTAGGCTCCAGCTGCTGAAAAGGTGAGCTCTTTGACCTCTGTCTCTTCTGTCTATATTACCTTTCTAAGGTCAGTAAATGTGGACACAAATATTAACCTCGGCAGACAATGCAGCCTATTCTTATTAGAAGAGACACTTTACAACCTTCTCTTCTGTATAAGGGCTCAGAGCCACAGATCCCAGCTCTAATAAACTCCATTAGACTCACCTTTGCTATGACAACACCCCTTTATAACACTAAACCTGCTTAATGCTGCTGGATGGCAGTACAATGGGGATAGGCTGAAGATATAAGGACATTGTTAGGCTGCCTCATAAACCCTAACTGGTCACGGGACAAGCCATTGATTTCTATTGGCAATCTCATTGTAATGTCAGACTGTAACTTGAATTCATTCTTCACTCATCTCGGTGGTAAACAATGGACCAAATGGTAGAGTTCGGCTGGAGTGAAACACAGCAATTACTCTCAGAAATAATTGGGTAATCTGACCCTTTTGGTACCTGGGTAAGTACAGGTCAGGTGGGCACAGCACCGTACCTGAACTAATTGCCCACAAATCATTACCTGTCTTTGAACTATGGAATAATGTCAATCAAGCACATGACTAGAGCAATAGACTCTTGCAAGGAAAAGGTAAGAGAGGAATGATTTGGGAAATAAAAGGAAAATGTAAGTTCATTATTATTTCCAGGATTCCTTGCCTTACCCCCTCACACACACCAAGACCCTGTACTGAGTACAGCACTGATTGACTGCTTGGCTTCATTTTCTCCTGGTGCGTAAGTCACTTCAGTTTTAAGAGGTTTTTTGTGGGAAGTAGGGGGTGGGGGTGGGAAACGTAAGCTCTTAGAAAACTTCATTAAGTTTTTCAGGTTATTAGGGCTTTGTTCGTCCCTACTTCATTCAAAGAACTGTTTGTGATTATCATATATAAAAGGCCAATTCCCTAAAGTCAGTTTCTAACGAAAATATCTGACATCATGACCATCATCACCATCGCCACCATCATCATCAATGGTATTTATATGGCATTTTAAAGTTGGTAAAGCCAAAGCACTTTATATGCTATATCTCACAGAGGTTAAGTGTTGACCCATGATCACACAGCTGGTCACCGAGGTGGGACTTGAACTCAGTTTTTCCTGAATTCAAGTACAGCACACTCTACTTTGATGTTGACTCTGATCAAAGAGCCTTGGGATTCTTATCTATTCAAGGTTCCTAAAAGTATCTGCATGCTTCTTAAGAATATGATTTACCTGCTGTCCGCATGCAGAAAAAGAACTATGAAGTCTGAATGCAGATTGAAGCATATCATTTGCTCTTTTTCCTTTTTTTTTTTGTTTCCTCTTTCTCATGGTTTCTCCCATTGGTTCTAGTTCCTTACAACATGACTAATGTGAAAATAGGTTCAATATGCATGTATATGTAGAGCCTATATCAAATTGCATGCCATCTTGAGGTGGGGGGAAGGGAGAGATGGGGAGAAAATTTGAAACTCAAAATTTTATGGAAGTGGATGTTGAAAACTAAAAATAAATAAATAAAATTTTAAAAGGAATATAATTTACCTTCAGATTTAGTAATTATTTCCTGGGTCTTTGTGCCACATTTTTCCCCTGGTTCTTGTCTTCTGACTGGTCCTTCTCTGTGTCTTTTCATCATCCATATCTCTCTGTCTCTAAGGATGATCATTCCTCAAGGCTCTGTCCTGGGTCCTCTTCTCTGTAATTTCTCTTGGTGATCTCATCAATTCCCAAGTAGATTATTTACAAATAACTATATCCAATTTCTGCATCTCCCCTGAACTTTAATAGAACATCTCAAATTACCTATTGGACATTTCATATTAGTGGCATTGAAAGCATGTCAAGCCTAATATAAAACTCATAATTTTTGCATACAAAGTCTCCTCTTATTTCTAGCATCAAAAGAACCAACACTGTCTCACAGGTGTGTAACCTCAGCATTATTTTCAACTTTAGACTCTCCCTCACGTCATATATCTAATCAATCAACAAATTTTGCTATTTCAGTCCCCTCCTCCATTCGCATAGCTACCACCATTGCAGTTCATGCCTTTATTACCTCTTACTTAGATTATTGCAATGAACTCCGAATTGGTCTCCCTAACTCATGTCATTCTACAACCCAGTCCATCCTTCACACTACTTCCACAGAGATTTTCTTCAACTACATATCCAACCATATCTCTCATCTCCTCGACCAAATCTAGAAGGTTCCTATTGCCACCAGGAACAAATAGAAACTCCTCTGTTTAGCTTGTAAAACATTGCAACCTGGCCCCAACCTTATTGGTTAGAACTTTCCAGCCTCATTGGACATTATTCCCTCATCTTGTATTTTCTGATCTTATCTTTTTTCCTTATACATAACAATCCATCTGTCATCTTGATGCCTTAACACTGGCCATCTCCATATAAATGACATGAACCCTGTCCACCTTCACTTTATAGAATCCTTCTCTTTCTTCATGAAGCATCACTTTTTACATGAAGCCTTTCTTGAATAATGTAGGCCACCAGTATCAAGCAAAATAGAAATGCAAACTATAGAAAGATTCCTGAGAGTGCACATTGATTTAGAAAACCATGTATAATATTATCAATTTTTTAAATAGTTTTTGTTACGTTTCCCAATTATGTTTTAATCTGGTCCCTGACACATTTGGGAATATTAGGAGATGCATGGGTTGTATGTGAGGCCTCTGGTATAGGGAATGGAAGGGTAAAGGGAATAAGCATTCTCTGGGAATTAATGTTACTATCTCCATTTGACAATTGAGGAAACTGAGGCAAACAGAGATTAAGTGACTTGCACATGGTCACACAGTTAGAAGTGTTGGAGACTGAATTTGAGCTCTAGACCTTGAAAAATTTCACTAGTATACAATTATTCAGGTTAAACCATAGATAAAAACAAGTCAGAGAAAAGAAACAATCTAGGTTATAGTAATCGTAGATTTTTACTGCTAGAAAATAGGAGCAACAGCCACAGGGGTAGGAGCAGCTGCAGTTACTAGCATTTATATAGCACTGAAAGGTTTACTAAGCACTTAGCACATCTGATCTTCAGAAATCAAATGCATGCTATTATCCTCCCCATTTTCAGGTAAGGAAAGAGAGGCTGAGAGAAATTAAATGGCTTGCCCAGGATCACACACCTAGTCAGTGTCTCAGGCAGGATTTGAATTCGGGTTTTCCTGATTCCATGTCCAATACTCTATCCAGTGCTGATAAAGGAGTGCTCTGCAATTCTTTAACAGATCGAAAGTGACCAAAAGGAAACATGAGGAAAGCTGTACCCAGTCTCACTGAATGGGTTTCCATGGAATCATGGTACAGTGAGAAAACAGATCTGTGGGAGGTATGTGCAATAAAGGATGGATAGCTGTGAGCCCCGGCTATGAGTATTGTGTTCCAGCCTGCTTAGGCCCACCATGATTCTTTCTATTCTCCTTTGGGTGATTGTCAACTTCAGTTCTTCAGAGAATTTAGTGTTCTAATATTTTCAGCAATACAATATCAGAATTAAAAAGATGATCCTTTGTTTAGGAACAAAAGCCAAAATCTCAGGGTTATTAGCAAGACTTTTCATTTTCCCATAGGCAATTAAGCTTGATATCTTCTTTCTGTTCAATTCTATACCCATCTATTTAGGATACACACATATTTGTATATTTGTAAATATTAATGGATGAGCTATCGAGATTACCTTTCAAACAGCATATATGAATATATTCTTCATCTATTTGTTCATCTACTTTTGTTCCTGAATGGATATTTAGGTTAACCTCTCTTGGGTAATTATGGATTTCACTTAGAAAGCTCTGCACTATCCTAGACTTGATATGGCCAATACAATGCCTTTTTCAAACAGGAGCATCCAGGGGATTTCACTGCCTATGAAAAATCTTTGACTTGGAAACTGAGATAAATTTCCTCTATGGCAACAGTGAACTCCATGGCTGAGCATATGTCTCCATGTATCATGCCTTACTTTATGTTAAGGATCATAAAGTTGAATGAACTTGGTTCTCTTTGTTATTATAACTTCAAATGAACCCATTTAAAGTAACTAACCCTAATTAAAATGTTCTGCTATTTTTACTAGGTGAGAACACCTCTTCTATTGAGCTAAGGAATCAATCAATTAGAGGTATAACTATGTGTTAACAATTCCCAGACTCATACACTGAATCTATCAATCAAAGTTGTAAACTAGGTTGGAAGAGTAAAGAACTTTGAACCATTGGATGAACTCAGATGATGACATATATTAGGATTGGTTAAAATATTTAAACATACACTTTGGCCTAGTATATCAGAGAAGGATTTTGGAGCTGGAAAGCAGTTAACCTTTGGGAGGGCTTTGAGAAGTTAAACCTTTATAACTATAATCAAAGAACAAGGGGACCCACAGGGAGGAAGAGTGAGCTCAAAAGGAGTGTCAAAGTCCCCTTTCTTCGAAATGATTCTGTTATCAGAGGCTTCACCGGTAATGTTTTTAGCTAAGATCTGAGGGAAGACAAGTTAGATATGTTGAAGAAAGGCAAGTCTAGAGAGTATGATCTCTTCAGGGTAGAGAAAAGTATAGCATCCTAGTCCTACATTCAAGGGCCTGACACTCAAGGCCCAGCAGAGACCTAGGCACACTTCAGGAGAACATTATGAACACTCAAAGAAGAGAGAAAAGGAATTCCATCCAACCAAGAGCTGTTTGTTACCCTCTGTCACATATGTTCTCTAAGCTTGAGTTCACTTTCCATTGACTCTGTACATACCTATGTGAACGTATATGCCAAAACTTTGAGGTGGGCTTTCTATACCAAATTTTCTTATTCTATCACATAACTCAATATTTTTGGCTAAAAACTAACCATTTGTTAACTGGCTGCCTGATAATCAATAAGGAGTAAGTCAGATGAGAGCTCATGAGTAAAAACACTAATGAAATACTACCAGACCCTCAGGGTTATCTCTAAAAACTTGAGGGGAGACTCAGTCCTCTTCTAGGTACTGTCCTGTCAATGTGACATGAACCAAGCACTGGTATAATATGTTGTTGTTTTTCTTATTTTTCAAAAATGCTTTTTCTCCTCTTTCCAAGTTTTCTTCTTATCACGTATTCTCATTCCCTATCAAGATGAACCACATTAGCAAAGAATGACTTTGGGTACAGGGTAGAAGGCCTGTCAAACTCAGAGTGGCTTAGCAGCAAGGCACAGCAGGTTTCTGTGAGACCAATTTGTGAAAGGTATCCTGACCATGGCACCACACTTCCTCACCACAATGCCTGAGTCTTCTTATAATTGTTCCCTGACCCACCATTGTAGGATTCTATTGGAGAACGGTAACCCTTTGTGTATGGGAGGATGAGGTTCATTCTCTTGCTTGACTTTTCATTACTTCTTTTGCTATCCTGTCCCAACTAAATGATTAATATTGAGGGTGGGGAGGAAGAAAGATGAGCTGCTTCAAGACTAATTAATGCTTTTACTCATAGGCAATTTGTGTAAAGAAACAATGCTGCTGACCAAACCATGCATTCACAGTTTTATTCAATTGAATTTGGCAGCTTTTGATTAAATGCCTTCTGGATAAGGAACTATGCTAGGCACAAGAAAGGAAAAGTTGAAAAATAGTATCATTTATGCCAGCAGAGAGCTTACAGTCTATCAAGATGGGCCATCAGGGAAAGGTAAACCAAAGGGGACAAGAATGCCTTGATACAGAATCATGAATTATTGGCTTTATGTAAACAGCATTATAAAATTCTCTCCAGTCAGATATTTGACTTTTATCAGTATAAAAATTGTTTTCAAGTTTATATTTAGACTGTCTATACCACTGGAAAATAAACATCTCAGGGGTAGAAATACACACATATGTACACAAAAGTGTATATATACATATATATGTCTATACATGTATGTGAATTTATATATATATATATACATACATATATTTGTGTGTATATATGTGAATGATAGCCATAGAATAAATTCTACTTCTTCCCTGACATCTCATCATTACATGATGTTTTTAAGTATCTGAATTTTTTTGTTTTGATTTGAATTTTCTTAAGTATAAGTTTAAAATGTTGTAAAATCACTACTTTTTGGTCATGTTGCCAAGGAGACATTTGTTCAGGTAGAAGTTGGAAAGCACAGCGTCTGAGGACCCTTCCACCTCTGTGAGTCTGCAAAATGCTCTACTCCAAGATGGTTAAGAAAACTGGGGCATGTAATGAACAGAAGCCCATTCTGGAAGTTTGGGGATTTTGTTCCCAATCCCAGCTATTCTGAGTCTCACAGCATCAGGAAGACATTGGACAAATCACTGAACTGCTCTCAACCTCAATGTGTTTCCTTACTTTTAAAATGAATGGGTTAGAGAAAATAACCCCTCAGTTACCAAGAAGTGCTAAAATACTGTCAATCTCAGAGGAGTCCTTCAGGTCTCAAATTTAATTAGAAAATAAAAACTAAATTTTTAAAATTTTCCAAGTTGATCATAAGACTGTCAAAGTTAGGAAGAAAGAATTCTAGAATCTCCAAAATAAATAAATGGAAATAGATGATAGAGAAAGAAGAAGGAGGCAGTTAGAGAGATAGATAGAGAGATGATGGAAAATGAGACAATTAAAGAGATAAAAAGATAGATAACTGATAAAGGAAGAGAGGTAGAGATAAATGTTCGAAAGAGAAAGAAACAGGAATAAAGAGGTAGATGACAAAGAAAGAAAAAGAGAGAGAAATAGAGATAGATGATAGATAGATGCATTAATAAATACTCCTGTCTGGTAACCAAGAAATATATTAGATCACAACATTCAGTGACATCGTTCTACTAAAACAGAACTCTAACCATTCTCAAGTCTCTGGGGTTTTATTTCATTAGGGTGGGGTAAGGATTGGCAGCTAAGGGTTGATGGCCATTACATGATATTCAGATTTGATTCAGAGAGATAACAAACTAAATTCCCAAACGATTGTGATCATTAATATCTGCTCTAATATGCTCACATGTAATTAGGCAAATCAGAAATCCTGCCCAAGCCTGTCTCTTTATTTGGAGCAAAAGCTTTAAAAAGATGGACAGGAAAACAAAATTATTATGCTTATACTTGCTTTACTGTGTGTTTGTCTTGTCTTTAATGGTTTCATTATTGGAATCTGCCTCTGGCCCAGTACCTGACTTTGCCCCATATTGACAATAGGCTACCTGCCTCAACACATGACAAAAGTGTACTGAGAACTGCCAAAGCAGAGGTAAGACACAGGTGCAAAGCCACAGATACAGTCTCAGTGTCCATGGGTTTGTAAGCTCATAGATAGAAAATTGGAAGGGACTTTACAGACTAGATAGAACTATTCCTGCCATTTTATAGATAAAATGCTTTGTGGAAACACTATATGACTTACTCAAGGTCATAAATCCTGTCAGAACCAGAATTAAAACCCAGGTCCTTTGAGTCCAAACCCAACAAACTTTCCAACACCATCCTGACTCAATATTATATATATATATATATATATATATCTTTTAAGGATGAGCTGGGAAAGGGGTGGTATGGACTGACGGGAACAAATAGGGTTCCTTAACCTCCCAAGAATCCAGCCCCTCTCAATATAATTTCTTCACACCTCATTCAAAATTTAAAGGATTTACCTGATGGGGCTATCCTGGACATTTCCCTTTTAAGAGCTGTCAATTTGGCCCCCTCTGACTATCATCCCTTACACTGCCATTCCCATGCTCCACCTGGCTATAATCAGCAAGGGTATCTGAAGATGATGCATCCTCCTAGCCCTTCCTGTGGTTTTCCTTTCACAAAGGCCCAACAAAAACAAAATGGCTCCTGGCACTCCACTCAACTACAAAGAG
>CM053769.1:175266898-175284731 GCA_028658325.1 Potorous gilbertii
GCTCAGTTCCCTCATGGGGTTTATGCCGAGAACTTTTGTAATGGAGCTGTGGTCGAGCTCCAGCCTGCTCTGCCTGTAGCTGCCTCTGCCGCAGTGGTGGCCTCCCAGGGGGTCCGAGTCCCGGAGATACCCCGCTCCCCTCTCAGCCCATCTCTCTCACTGACCTGTGAGTCTGTGGGTGGAGGGACCTTTGCAGCCGCCAGAGATTCAGGTCCCTGACGCCTGCTGGGCTCTGCTCGCTCCTCTCAGTGCCACGTGGCCGGGGTGGGGAAGGGGAGAGCTCCACAGGGCAGGACTCTGCTCCCGTCCGCGGTACATTTGTGGTCGGTTTTTCAGGGCTCTCTGCAATGGAAATCTCCTTCACTGTGTTTCTGCGTGGCTTCCACTGTTCCAGAATTTGTCAGGAGTTCTTTTCACAGGAAGTCTATGGGCTGTGGGTTCGGACCTAGCATAGGTGAGTCTTTCTACTCCACCATCTTGGCTCCGCCCTCTCGTTTCTTTCCTTCTTTAAGGTAATGGACAAAGAAGGGCTAATATGAAAATTTAGGGGCCCTTGGAGCACAGATCTCAACTACACCGGCTGAGAAGCCATGTATTCCATTTCTGTGCTAGGGGGTTGGAAATGCCTATTCTCTTTACATATCTGAAATGGAATTTCCTCTATGAGTTTTCAAGCATCTGACTTATGCATCAGAAGTTTGAACTCAGTGTGGCCAAGACAGCAATAGTGATTATAGTAATAATACTATAATTTATTATGTGAATTAGAAAGAATTATTTCCTTTGCAAAATAAATTCACCATCCATTCTGTTTCCCTTCTCTCATTTTCCCCCATTCCTTCCTTCCTTCCTGCTTAACTACCTGCTTGTATACTTCAGCCATTTATTAAGTATCTATTGTGTGCAGAGTACTGTCCTGCTAGGTTCTACATACAATGCAGATAAGATAAGGATGATGCACTTGTGGAAAGTATGTAGTCTAGGAGGCAGAATCAACCAAGATAAATACTAGTAAATATACCAAAATATAACTATATGAGCATTAAAGATATACAATATATAGATATGTGTGTATACACAGATAGATAGATAGATAGATAGATAAATAAATAGAGAGATAGATAAGGGGCAATTGGATGGCTCAGTGGATGGAGAACTGGACCTGGAATCAGGAAGATGCAAGTTCAAATCCAGCTTCAGGCACTTACTAGCTGTGTGAACCTGGGCATGTCACTTAACCTCTGTTTGCCTTAATACACTGGAGAAGGAAATGGTAAACCACTCCACTATCTTTGCCAAGAAAATCGCATGGTTCTTGGGGTCATGAAAAGTCAGACACCACTGAATGACTGAAAAACAAATACATAGATACATGTATGTCTATATCTAGGCAGAAGAAGGAGGACCTTGCTGGAACTTAGGGAATATTTCTTGAAAGAAATGCCATTTGAGCTGGAGTTTAAAAGAGGGAAAGAAAGGACATTCCCAGTAGAGAAAACAATATAAGCCAAAAGAATGGAGTGGAATGGAAAACAGGCTATTTGAAAGCAAAGTCCTTCAGGTGCATTTAAAATAGACTTGGAAAATTAATTGATGATTAATCTTTGAGAGACATTTATTTTGTTAAGTGAGGTACAGCTATTTATATGTCTATGAATGTATTCTTCTTCTTAACACATTAAATATAACTATATCTTTATTCTAAAAAGTTTAGCATACTTCATACATATGATCACATTTTGTGTCAACATTCCATGAGGGAGGCAAGGGACAAATAGCTTGGTGATTTCATCATCCTCATTTCATAGATGATGAAACCATATCACAGATTTTAATAAATATTCTCAGCAATTTGGTAGCAAAAATATCAATATCTTCAGTGTTCCAACTCCATATGTAGAAATATTTTAACAAAAAAATGCCACTTGTCTTCATGGTTATCTATATAAAGTCTTGGGCCAGGACTCAGAAAATCTGAGTTTAACTCTGGCCTCAGATACTTACCAACTGTGTAAATCTGGAAAATTAAAATAAACTCTGTCTGCCTCAGTTTTTTCAATTATAAAATTGGAATAATAATAGCACAAACTTCCTGGGGCTGTTGCAAGGATCAAATGAGAAAATATTTGTAAAACACTTAAAACAGTGCTTGGCATCCAGTAGGTGCTTTGACAAGTTTGCCACCTTCCTATCTCCCATCTAGAAATAGAACGAATACAACTTTATATTTGTAGATGGTAATTTATAGTTTTCAAAAAGTATATTGATGATGTATCAATTTATTAAATTTCCATAATAACTCTATGAGACTTATATAAAAGGTGATATTATTCCTATTTGCCTGTAGAAGAAACTGAGGCTGAAAGTCATTATAATTTGCCCTTCAACTACGCCACGATAATCCAGAGTACTTTTTTCCTTTGCTAAGGCTACAGGATTACTTGGTATGAAGCCAGTACTAGAATTGGAGATTCCTGATTTCTAGTTGAGTGTTTTCTAATTAAACCATACTACCTGTTCAACAGCTTGTCAAGGCATTTTCTGTGTGAGGGGTGGAATCTCTTGCTCTCTCTCTTTCTCTCTCTCACTCTCTCTCTCTCTTGCTCTGTCTCTGCTTCTCTGTCTCTCTCACACACACATACACACAAAATATCTTCTTTGGTCTCTTAAAAGTATCTCTGTGTTCTAGGTATAGCAGTTATTCTTGTTCTAATTTTATAGATTCAGAAACAGACTCAGAATTCATGGGATTTGGTGATGGTCATAGAGCTAAAAACATTGTCAGAGATCAAATTAGAATCTTTGTTTTCTGATTCCTCATGAAGAGCTCTTTCCATTGTGCAACACTGCCTCTTATCATGATAAGACATAATATTTTCATCATTCCTCCTGAGCAATTGGCCACTGTTATTCATTGTTCTGTGAATCAAATCACTAATTATCTAACTAAAAAATTGAAGTGATATTTCTAAGAGGAGAAAAACCCAATACTGAAAAATGTCAAAATATGCAAACACTATTAAATGCAAAAACATGTACCTGAGGTGGGGCCACATATTGCAAAAATTATTAGCTAAAAACAAAAATTCAGAGAATGTATCTGACTTTTGACAAGGGTAACTTTGTTCTTGTGTTGTATTCCAGACCTGTTATTTCACTCATAAACGGAGAAGAATGACTTTTGCTGATTTGGGCAAGGTACTTTTAGGGAATACACAATTTAGCTGGAAGTACCTCTCCTCTCTCCTAGTGAAACTCAAGTTCCTTCTGCCACTGATGCTACTGCACATTCAAAGGGGCTAAAATTTAAGCACACTCCCTTTCAATTAGTCAGTTTTCTGTTTGCCTACGCTGTCCATGGTTATAGCCTTCCCTCATGGACCTAAGATCACTGTTTTCCTTTCTCTTTATGCTTTGTGAGCATCAAGTATCATGGGGCATGCGTGTAATTGTCATTCAGTGTGAAAAAGCCAGCTGGAGGTATTGCAATCATGTCAATATACCATTCAGTAATGCAAGAAAACCTCCAAGCTGATTTTCTGTTTCTGGAATTTGGAAATAATATCTCACAGATAGAAAATTGCTTCTTCTGCAAGCCCCTGAGTGAGATAACTATGTTTTTCATACTTTGATACAATCAACTAATGGGGGGATAAAAATCTGTTTAAAACTGGCACCACATAAAATAGAAATCATCCTATGTACAATACATATGCTAAAATGTGAAATGATTTAATTGCTAAGAACTTGTCATTGCATGTTAGAATGCTAATACTGAGAATGACCTTGAAAGGTCATCTGGGCCAACTCTTCCCCTTTAGGCAGAACAATAATTAAATCAATCCCAGAGAAATCACTGTCTACGCTATCATGAAAATCCGACCTTGGAGATCTTCCTTTGGTAGCACACACCCAATACCCTACAATCTTCCTAGCCAGGAAGCTTTCATCTAGTCACTATTGAAGCTATTATTGGCTCCACAGTAGAAACAAAGCAGAACCTTAGTAGGAGATTCAGTATTGAATTTCAGAGAGATTTGAGGCTTCCTAATAATCATTTCAGAGAGGTGATAGTTGAAGCTGTAGGGATAGATTTCAGACATGAGATTATAGAGAGACAATTTAGTGAGTAATCTACATACTGAAGATATGGAAGAGAGAAATAGAGGAGAACAGGAGACTAAATGGATGAATACATAGGTAGAAGGAGAACTCAGTTGATACAGTACTGTAGAAGCCAAGGTAAGATAGAGTTTCGAGGTGAGAGAGGGCAGAGAAGCTCGTACAATGCCAAATAATAAAGGGAGGTTGAAGACTGACAAAGCCCTGGGATTTGGTAATTAGGAGGTCTTTGAGAGCAGATGAAATCATGGTAGCTCACTAATCAGGTTATAGAGAATCTAAGAGTAACTGGGAACTCTGAAGTGAAAAAAGAAAATGTAGATAACTCTTTCAAATCTCGTGCTGACAAGACAAAGAGGTAGACAGAGAGAGGGAAACAGAGATAGAAACAGAGGCAGACAGAGACAGAAGTAAAGAAACAGAGACAAAAATGGAGAGACAGAGGCAAAGAGAAAGACAAAGACAGAGACAGGCAGGCAGAAGCAGAGACAGTAAAAGAACGATAGCTTGAGAGTATAGCAGGATCAAAGGGAGCTGTTGTTATCATGGAACTTGTTTACAGGCAGAAGGGAAAAAGACTGTAAGACTGAAGATAGAAAAACAAGGACATAATTAATGAACTAAGAGCCTAACGAAAGTAAGAAGGAATGGGATCATATAGAATTTATATTCTATCTAACAAATATTCAGGAAGTGTCCATTTACGTACCAGGCTCTGTACTATTAGAAATGGAAAGTGAAAAATGAAACAGCCCCTCTTCTTAAGGAGGTTGTATTCTATAAGGGTAATTGAACAGGTACAGAAGAGAACATTAACAAGCAGGCTACCTGCATATGCGCTAGACTTTGACAGAAGCTGAGGATATGGAAGAATATTGTACTAAATGGAAAGGAGAAGGGAACGAGCATTTAATAAATACCTACTATGTGCTAAACATTGTGCTGAGCACTTTACAAGCATTATCATTGTAAGTCATAAAAGTGTAAATAACAATATAAACCTATGATTTACAAATTTAAGAAATATAATTTTCATAAAATTTTTATACTAATAAACATAAAATTAACCCATAGAGAATGAAAAAAAAAACCCTGAAGTTCAAATAGTATACTCAATCCTTTCTTAAGTGCCACAGAATTCTATTTGATTGAGTATTTTTCCTCCACTCACCAAAGTGCCTCAAGTCTTTTCATAGTTTTCACCTGGTCCCAGGTGATTTTCAATTGTTAAGTAAAATGTTAAATATACCACTAATACCATTATGTTACTCATTAGGAACAATGATATCTCAGCCATAATTCTTAAGACCAATTGTTCTCTTCTTTTACAGAAATCTTGTTATTTTTTCTCTTGGTGCTCAACTCTGTCCAGTCTTTTGGAATAATCTCTTCTGTCTTCCTTAATCTAAGCTTCTGATCCATCTGTACAAATCCTATTCTGAGGCTTCATTATCATGCATAGATGGACACTGGATTCTTAAAGGTCTTGCCAAGGATGCACAGGTTATAGCCAGTTCAATCTATCTAGAAAGTCTGAGTCCGGGCTAGACCATTTACCATCAAAAAGAGGAATTATCTAATGAAATAATTGAAGACTCATCACCAAGAGTTAGCCAGATCAGATGATTTTTCTTTTAATGATTACCTATTAATTGGACAAAATACAAAACAGCCTTCAGTCCTTCTTCTGAAGTCACATTGGCAGAATCACAAAAAAAAGGGGCAGGGGGTACAGAGAATCACATAGTTCTTGTATTGTCCAGAACTATTGGTTTAAATATTAACAACCATGAAGGTAACCACTGATTAAGAGGCAATATGGTTGAATAAATTAAAGGTTTGCCTTGGAGTTAGGAACACCTGAATTACAGTCTTGTGTCTGACAATCAATAAATCAGCAAGGGTTAGTAAAGTACCCACTCTGTTCCAGGTGTTGTACAAGCCTAGTACTTGGCACATAGACACTGATGATTTACATATATAAAAAATTAAATAATCCCTACTCACATTGAGCTTATATCCTAAGAAGGGTAAGGGGTACATAAGGATAAGTATACATACATATATATATACATATACATATACATATATATACACATACATACATAAAATAAATATAAAGTTAGTAAGTACACACAGATACACACATAATATTAGGATATTAAATACAATAGAGTCTGGGATGTGAGCATTAGCATTTGGGGAGAATAAGGAAAGATACCATGCAAAAGATCATCCCTCAGTTGTATCTTTGGAAGAGGGGCAGTAATTGCTAAGAGGTAGCAATAAATAGGAAGTGCTGAACACAGACTAGTCTGCGACTATGAGAAAATCATTTAACTTTTAGAACTCTGGGAAACTTTCTAAGGCCATAATTTACCGACTGAATCGGTGAAGGGAGTTTCCACATCAGGTGTTCCTTACATTGAAAAAAATCATAGGTCTGAAATAATATCAATCATCCTGTCTACTACTAGATCTGTCTCAAATAACTTTCAAGTGAGTCAAAAGAAGGTGTACTAGGTTATACTATATTTCAATATTTTTATTCAATTGCCAAAAAGTGGCTATTTTATTCACCAATATTTAATCTGCAGAATGTTAAATTTAAAAGATTAATAGTTGGATAGCTATTTGTTATAGATTATTTATATTTGACTTCTATTAAAGAAGAATACAATTTATAATAATTACCCTGATGTTTATGATAGTAATGCAGCTAGGTGGCACAGTAGACATACCACTTGGCTGAACGTCAAGGAGAGAAGTTCAAACCTTCCCTCAGACACTGCTAACTGTGTTACCCTGGACAAGTCACTTCATCTCTGTTTGCCTCAGTGTCCTTATTGGCAAAATGGTGATCATAGCAGTACCTACCTTCCAAGGTTGTTTTGAGGATGACATGAGATAGTAATTGTAAAACACTTAACACAGTGCCTGGCACAGGGCAAGGGCAAGTTTTTATTAAGTTATCCTACTCATCTTCAATAGTTATATCATTAATCATCATCATCATCACACCCTAAACTAAAACTCACAGCTAGAAGAGATCTGGAAAGCCATTGAGGATAATCTCTTCATTTATAGCTAAAGAAACGGAAGTATAAAGAAGTGCCATGATTTGCTAAGTGTCAGTGTCTCAGGTCTGGGTCATGATTCAAAGTCTCATTCCTTATTTGCTAGACAGTATTCTACATTATATGGCTCCAGAGGGCTAAGACCTCAAACCCATCATGAGAATTCAACACATAATCTATACTGGATTTGGGCCATTATCACAGACAGAACCGGTGCCCCCAGGGCATAGAACATAACACCGGAAAGTTCTATAGGGAACAGTGAAAAGAGTTTCTGCTTCAGAAATAGGGAAACCCATTGTACATTAGTAGAGTTAACCAGTATAGTTAACTCTGTGCATGGAACTGAGTTTTACAATCTAGGGTAAAGAGGATGAGAATTTGCTTCCTCAAGGATCTACAAGTCAATAAAATGAGGAGGAGGAACTAAAAGGTGTGGAGAATAAGGGAAAAATAAGACAGAATACAAGAGAAAGACTGAAAGACCAAAAGATGACAGGAAAAAACCTTAGTAAAATCCATGCTCCAAATGATGTGCCCAGCATCGTGATGTACTAGATATCGTCCCTTCAACACCAATACCTCAAAAGGAAAGGATTCATACGTATAACCAGATATAGAATAACTATGGTTAATTCCACATGATAATATATAATTTTCTCCTCTAAACACATACTCACACAATGGAAAACATTCATAAACTAGCATCAAAAAAGTTAAATTTTTTGTTTTATTTGGCTTTCCCCCACTCCAAATGACACTGAATCTCTACATCAACTACAATGAGCACCAGTATATTTGCAGTCTTTTCAATCAGGATCCATCTACCATGAATCTCCAGGATAATGATACTGCCCCCAAATCTTTCTTGAGCTTGAGAAAACTGGCAGACTGATTTTGCACAGTCATGTGAAGGAAATGAGGAAGGGAAACAGGAAGTGGACAGGGTCATAGGCTAGAGGTGTCAGAATAACATTCCTGATAGGAAAAGGATGATTAAGTCAAATGGGGCTAGTCTCCCTCCTTATCAATTCCCCTTCCCCCAGGTAACTCAAGGAGAGGACTAAACCTAACTGACCTCAATATCCTCTAAATCAAGGAAGCTGAGGACACTCAGAGGCCCAGCCTGGTAGTCAGTGAGTCATTAGAGATGAAAATAAAAAGCCCTGAAGTAATAATGCCACTATAACAAAATACAGAAAGATAAAGCCTGAAAGCACCTAATTAGATCAACAAGAAGAAGGAAGAATGAGCAAAACCTCAAGGAGAAAATGAAGCATTTTCAACAAACATAATTGAAGGAAAGCAAACCAATATTTTTTGATAAGATGTAGAATCTCATGGTTTTTCCAGAGTAAAAAAAAAAATATCCTGAATGGTCCAAATATGAAATAATGCTGATAAAAGAAGAAATTAGGAATGTTTAGGTCATAAATTAAATTTCTCAACCCAGTATTTTAAAAATAATGCAAGTAGTGAGGAGGAAATATATAAAACAGATGGATTGCTGCAAACAAATAAAAGCTATGAAAGAGAGAATAACATATTCGGAATACAAACAATAGAGCACAGGAAAGATTGGTAGAAGAGGAAAATATGAAGTAGTGTTTTAAAAAGAAAATGAAGTGTGCATTAGGAAAGTAGCTTACCTCAAAAATAGTATACACAGAATTCTTAAGGATCATGTCTCCCATAAGAACACGGCCAATAAAAAAAATAACCTGAATACTATAAGGCTGGAAAAAATATTTTTTAAAATGTCCAGAAGTTCTAAATACAGATGAAAAAGCATCAATTAAGAGAATCTACAGTCACAGGAAGATGAAAATGTTTCACACTCCAAGAGACATAATGCTTAAATTGAACTATGTGAAAAAAACTACAAGCAGCCAGAAGAAAAACCTTCAAATATGTTACAAAAGATATTGGATAACACAAGACTATTCTACATTCATGTGAAACTGGAGAAGGGAATGGAATAGCATGTTACAAAAATCTGAGGATTTCAAGTTGTAAGCCAAAATGACCTATTTACAAACTTGAGATTTAATCAATTATCAATTATAAAGGATGGACAGCTGACAAATAGAAGAATTTGAAGCATTCCTTTAAGAAAGAAAAACAGAAAATAAGATTATTTTACTTGTAAACAATACAAATAACAAAAGCACTAGAAAGGTAAATAAGTACAATTATCAAGAAAAGAGTAAACACAAATATATTATCTGATGTATGTATGGTTTGTTCATCTTCAAGAGAAAAATTGAACTATGTGGTAAAAGAAAAAACAAAAATGAATTGTAGCAGTACTTAAGTACTACAGAACTTAAAAGTTCCCAACGTGCTAAATATTTTAAAAAGACATTAAAGAATCAGTAAGAGTAATGCTGGGAGACTTGAGTTGTTACATTATGGACTATATTCCCATACTAGAAGTAGATGGCAGTGAAATAGAGTTCTAGGACTAGATTCAGGAAGACTGGAATTCAAATATGACCTCAGACACTTACTAGCTGTGTGACCCTGAGGAAGTCACTTATATTCTGTCTGCCTCGGTGTCCTCAGATGTAAATGGAGATAATAACAGTGCAATGGGTTTATTATGAAGACCAAATGAGACAATAATTTGTAGGGGAATAAAAGCATTTAGTCCAGGACCTGGCAGATAGCAGCCACTATAGAAATGATTATCCCTCCCCTCCAAACAGAAAAATAAATATATATTTTACCAGAGACAATAGCATAAATGAAGAGAAGAGAGATAGAGGACAGAAAAGAGATATTAATATACTCCTACCAACTCTATAGGTAAACAGCAAAGTAAACAGTGATCATGTTTTTTAATAGTGTCTTAAAATGAAGGTGCAACAAGAAAACAGGATGGAAGAGATTCAAAGAAGGGACTAGGACAAGAAGACCAGTTTTAGGGATCTGACTTACTGGAAGTGGACAGGAGATACACCTGAAAAGTACTTTTATGATTTTTTGAATAGGTATATATCTGTGATGGGAAATAGGGAATTTATGTGATGGGTTTGGTCTAGGAAGAGTTTATTCACACACCCAGTGTGGTACAGTGAAGATGAATTAAGTGATGGGATGCCAAAGCCTTTGGGATAAAGACTGATCATGGTCTGAGCCAGTGGATGTTATAATATAAATACAATGTAATGCTTAGCACATGATGTTGCTTCTAGTAGCTATTTCTTCTCTCATGAATTAATATATCTGAGAGTGAGACATAGCAGAGAAGAGTGGAAGAAAGGTTAAGAGGTTCAAGGGCAATAATAAAACATTAAAAACAGGAGCCCAAAGCTGGTGCTTCAGAAACTTTATCCCGATCAGGGACACCAAAAGAAAAGAGAAGTATATAGTCCATGAATAATAAAATCACCTGCAAATATAATGGAAAAAAGAAGTAATGAGGACAGAGAAAAGAAATCTTAAAAATGTTTTTTTTAAAAGAAGCTATTAAAAGTAAGAGGTTGCAAAAACGAAACATTTTCAGCTAATTATTTCATTGTGTAGGAGGATGGAAGAAAAGAGGAGGAGAAATAGATAATGAAATGAATAAAAAGGAGAAATTAACAATTTAAGTAAATTCTAAGAACTTGATATAGGATTGATAAACAGGAGTCAGGAAGAGAGGAAAATCTGTTGGAATAGACTAGGGTCAAAGCAATGTGATAAAAATTAATTACAGGGACAATACTGATTTAAATGATGAAAGGAGAAAACAGGCAAAAAATACATGAAGGAAAACATAAGCCTAAAAAAATATGTTTAAATGTAAATGGATTAAATGATCCATTGAAAGGAAAGAGAGGCAATAGATAATAAAATAAAACCTAATCTATTATATACAAGAAACAGATCTAAAAAGCAAAGACTCATATAGAATGAGATTAAGTCTTGAACAAAATTTATAATTCACTGGGTGAATCTGGAAAATCATGAAGTACAATCACATTATTAGAAAAATCAGAAACAAAAACATTCACAATACCAATATAGATGAACAAAGTACCATAGATAATGAATGTAGGGAAGGGAAGGGAAAGAGAAAAGCCCTTACAAGGAGATTACATTCTAATAGGGGAGGATAATGTATAAATCAGAGTAGGGAGGAAGGCAGCTGACATGGAAATAGAGTAGATTTAAGAGTGGTCTGTGAAGAAAATTAGCAAAGTGTCTGGCACTTCTGTTGATTTTGTGATTCCAGGCAAGAACTCAGCAATCATGAAATCAGCCTCAAGATGGAGACATCCCTGGGTATTGGTGGGGGGGCGGTGTTGGTGGGGTAGGGCAGAGGCAGTGATGTGGAGATTCTTAATTTTCTCCTAATAGCACCCCTATGAGATAAATACTACAAATATTACTCTGTTATTCCCATTTTACAGATGAGATAACTGAAACAAAAATAAATCCATTTACAACACCACACAGAATACTAATTTTGAGCCAATATTCAAATCTAAGTGTTTTGATTCCATAACTTCTTCCCCCTAAGCAGCACTTTTGGAAAAGGTGGGGCCTGGAGGAGAATTTGTTCTAGAATGGGGCATAGTGGAAGAAAAGACAGGTTTAGTGGAGGAACAGGGTGAATGAGCCTGAGAAAACTTAGGGCTGAGCTGAATAGAAATAAGACCAGGGAAGAGATAGCTGCGGGGAGGAGTTTGCACTTAGGGCAGTAAGTGTGGATAACTCATTTACCAATTACTCATTGTGAAGACTGGATGGTGTGATGTGGGAAAAAGCTACTTAATTCAGCAATCTAGGGAAAGACTATCTGGAGCCTGAAGGACAAATTATTCTTTTCACCTCTTTTCAGCTCAGAGAAAAAATGTGGGGCAATGGAAGACACATATTTTGGTTTTAATGCTATTGGCCACCTGCATGGGACACAAGAAAGGCAGCAATAGTGGCCAAATCACAGCAGTACAAACTTGTTGCATTTTAAAATCCTGGATCCAAATTCACCATGCCAGATTTTCTCTAAAGAGCAGAAACTCCCTGTCCTTCTCTTAAACAACTAGCCCACAGTGAAGCCATCCTGGTCATAAAGCCTGCTTGAGCTTGGGAACTGACAAGGGAGCCAAAAAATGGGCCTGTAATGGAGAGAAACTTGATTCTTAATAAGGCACTTTACTCCTTTTCTTGTCTATAGCTACATGCGAGGCACCTTATGTAGCTAGGGTAGCTCAAATCAGAATGAAAGACAAACACAAAGAAGTAAAGCCTAAGTGAGAAGTCACTGTGATTTCAAAAAAGAAAAAACAAAGGCAAACGAATACCAGTCCCTTGGCAGCCACCTGTAACTGGGAATGGGTTAAGGCAAGCTCTGTGGAAGCCACAGCTAATCCATCACATAAGAGGAGGTAAAGATAGGGAGAGTGTGGCTCTACTTTGTGGTATTGCATGTTTCCAGTGCTTCTGCAAATGCCAAAGGGATAATAAAGCCTATAATTGGGGACTAGACAGTGAACCAAGAGAAGAAGAGGTTCAACCAGCCTTCTGTCTTGATGGGTATTGGGGGTGAAATGCTCATGAAATCCAAATCCTCCATATATCCAAAAAAGCAAGAGGCATAGACCCTGGAGCCTTGGTACCATCCTCTGTCTCACAGCTGCCTTCATGCACAAGCCCTTCTTCCCATACATTAAAGCCACACTGAGGCCAGCTTCCAGGACTGCACAAAAGAGCATTGAGTGTCATCCAAGAAGTTCTAGCTCTCCAGGAATCTTAATGGAGCAGGCCCACAGTGACAGCACACAGGACCTGCACAATGGCCGAGTGAAAGCCTCAGAGGCCTGCCATCCAATCTGCCAGGGTGTCTGTGACCTCACTTTGTCCAGCCGCACAAAACAGTGTTCTTTTGATAGTGATGTGACTCTCCTAGGAAGCAGGGTAGGTCCTCTTCCCCACCCCCACAACTGCCGTCCTCATCATCACACCACCTGCGATGCCTAGATATGCTCCTCCTTGTCACCAGCCATGAAATAGCTGTCTTCCCAAGAAGCCAGGGCTCTCAGCCCTGCACCCAGACCAAACAGAGCATGATGTGCCCCAGCCAGCCTTTAGCAAGCTTTAGCTATAGCAAGACGGAACTACCCCAGCTGTACCTCTAGAGTTTCCTTCCTAAGTGCCATGGGGGCCATCATCCTTCACTGAAGAACTCATCAATTCTCCAGAACTATTCAGAGGTGGACATTTATCAGTAAGAAGGAGGAGACAGAAGGTAAAGTGAGAGAAAAAAAGCCTAGGAAATCACTGACACCAGAAGAGATGAACATTTAAAGAAATGGATTAGGAGCTGTTTTGCCTCAGGCAGGCTTTTACTAATTTAGTTTTCTTCTTTTTCTGGTTTGAAGAAATAGTTCTCTTTCACAAGTTTTGTGCATTTATGCCTACATTAAAGGTGAGGGGGGAAGAAGACTTGAGGTGAACCACTCTTAAGAATATACTATTTCCAGATGCCTTTGGCAGAAGGAATTTCCAAGCATTTGGCCAATCTCATCCAGCCAAACTTGGTCCATGTTTGTACTCAGGAAGGGAATCCACAGGGGTGCTGGAGAACTGTTCATTTTAGACCTTCAAGCAATCAGTTCAGGTCACCACACGATCAGCTTTTCTGCAGTAAAAGGAATGAATTGATTCTTCTCACCATAGCCCTGTGGAGTAAAATTAACTGGAGATAACCTTCGTCTTTCAGAGGCCATTCCACTCCTGTTACTCCGGAAGGTTTCCCTGTCAGACTCTTCACTTCCTGAGGTCAAACTGCAATTCCTGATATAGGAGATTCTGTTATTCATCTATGTAGCCTCCACTCAATTAGAGGACAATTACCTTATTCGTGAGCTAAGCTGCTTGCTTCCTTTCCTCGTCTCCCGTTTCCCTTAACTCTTTGTGAAAAAAGGACTATTTTTGGGGATCCAATGGTGGCTTTGAATTCTCTGGGAAACAATGTAGTATATAGTAGGAAGAGGACTAGCTATTCAGTTAAAGAACCAGGGTTCAAATCCCAACCCTGACATTTAGAGGTAACCTTGGGTAAATCCATTAACTGTCCTATGTTTCAGTTCCTTCTCTGTAAAATCCAAACCAAAGAGTTAAACAAGATGGCCTCTGAGTTGCATTTTTGCTTTGGACTTATGATTCCATGAGCCTGTGAAGTTCTTAACCATTTCACTTTGAAAATACCCCCTGTCTATAAGTGGGCAGAGGCAAGGAAATTCAGATCATTCAGTTAGTTAACTTAGTAATAGTTTTGGTGAAAGCGTTTTATAAGAAGAATGAGGAATACTAAACAATCATGGAAGTTTTGGATATTTTTAGTTAAAAGTATAATGGAAATCATCTAACAGCACTTTTTAGCCCATATATTTACTTTATGACATTTAATTCAATTCAGGTTAAAGAAATTTTTTAAGTGGCAGCTAGGTGGCATCGTGGGAAAAGCATTGGACTTAGAGTCAGGAAGACATGGGTTCAAATCCTGTCTCAGATACTTAAAAACTGTGTGATCCTGGACAACACATTTAACTTCTCTCATACTCAGTTTCCTCATCTATAAAATGGGAGAAACAATAGCACTCACTTCACAGGGTTACTGTAATGATCAAACGATTTAACATGTACAAAGCACTTTTTCAACCTTAAAGTGCCCACAAACTCTTGCTATGATGATCAAGACTTTGTATATGTGGACAACAGATCACATCGTTGCTTTTTGAGTATTTCCAGTGACAGACAACTTATAATAATAGCCTCATGACATAACTTATTTCATTTTAGGGCAGACCTAATTGTTAGGAAATTCTCCCTTATAGTGAGCCAAAATCTGTTTCTTTGTAACTTCTGTTCCATTGGTCCTAGTTTCTGCCTTCTGGAGACACTGACTAAGACATAGTAGAGAGGGCACTGAATTTGGAGTCAGGAAGGCTTCCAAATGTTACCTTAATCACCTACGGGTTGAGTGGCCCTGGGACCTACCCTTTACCTTCCTCATCGGTAAAATAAGAACATTAGACCAGATGGCCTCTAAATTTTCTTCCAGCTGTAAATCTATCATTCTATGGTCCCAAGCCCTCATCCAAATTACATTTCTTTAAGTATTTGAGGACATATTCTCCAGCAGTCATCTTTTCTCCCAATTTAACATAGCCAGTTCCTTCAGCTAATCTCCCTTTATACCCTCATCTGCTCTCCCAGACAGTGCAATTTGTCAACATACTTTCTAAAATGTAGCAATCAAAATACTTCTGATATGACTGACTAGCCCAAGTAAAATAGAGCTGTCATTTCCATTGCTCTATGTACAATGCTTCCATTAATGCGACCTAACATCCTCCAATACTCGAAATGAATCTGTGACTTCCTTAGAGTGGGTGTTCTCTCCATGGATACAGATCACCACCCATCCATGCCTGACTATTCTATACAACTCTAATCAATAATCTTCCACATATTCATGACAAGGGATTTACTCAATATACTGGGGTCCTTTCTCTAATTCTTCCAACATGGTGAGGAGGACAATGGAGTATTAAGGCTAGCCATCGTTTGTCCTTCACTCCTGATATTTGGCCAGTCTATAGTACCTTCTCTTAAGATTGCGTTTTATAGTAAAAATGTCAAGCTTTTACATAATTCTTCTAAGAGTTTATCCATTTATTGGTCATTGGGAAGGGATCTCACATTTGAGTATTTGGACTAGGGTTTATAGATAGTCTAAAAACCAAATGATTCTTAGGGCTCTCTGTTCCCTTTTCACTTACTCTGTCACTGTTAATAAAAGAGATAGTAGGCATAGAAGAGATCTACAAGGTAAAGGACTGGGAACTATGTTGTAGTTTTATTTTTTCATAGGTTGAAATGGCCAAGAAAATAATTACAAAATGGCTAGCATCCTGGTTTTCATACTCTCTGTATTTAGCTAGGATGGTTCTCAGAAATCATCCACAGTCTATTACTAGGACCATACTTGATGTCTTCTGAGCATGGTAGAATCTGCTAGAACCTGCAGATTGTTAGGGTTGCCATTCAGAACCTAGGATTACTTCCATCCCACAGCAAAGTAGTAAAGCAAGACTCTTGGAAGTTTCATAACATATATTCCTAAATTCAGAGAACTAGAGTTGGAAGAGAGCTCTGAAGACATCCCCTCATTTTGAAAGCTAAGCAACTGAGGTCAAATGAAATTAAGTAGCTTGTCCAAGATCATAGTGAGAGAATTATTAGGGGCAGGATTTGAGCCTAGATATTCAGAATGCAGAATCAATGTCCTTTCCTTATGCTATACAGTCTCCCTAACAACTGTGTTTGTGGAGGAGGTTGTTTGTGTTTTTTTAACGGTAGCCACATTACACTGTTGATTCCTGCACAACTTAGATGCTCCTCACAAAATTCTCAAATGTATTGAGTAGATGATATGTGAGTTCTTAGAAAACAGAGCTCACCATAAGCAAGTATGGGTTCACCAAGAACAACTGACACCAGATTAATCTTATTTCATTTTCTTAAAGACAGGTGAATGGTATAATAGGAAAACATTTTAGATGTAATATGTTGCATTTTTCAACAAAGACTTTGAAAACTTCTCTCAAAATATCCCTTAGGACAAGATGGAGAAATGGAGGCTGGTTAATAGTAAAGTTAGATCAATTCAAAACCAAACCAAACATTTGGAGTGAAATTATGTTGATCAATGATTCAACTTGGAACATTGTAGTTTGTATTAGTGGGTAAGAGGGAATTTATGGAACCCAACTTCTTCCTTTGGGGCATTTAAACAATATTTATTCATATTGAATCCTGTGGTGCCTCTTCCCAGTTTCTTAAATATCCTAGATTTTAGTTCTTCAGACATAATGTGTTAAAGTTCATACACAATCTGGAAATATATTTTATCTGATTAAATGATTTAAAATCATTTAGGACATCTATATGCTCATTTGCTATATCATAGCCACTGAGGAATTTAAAGTTAGAAGGAATCAGTGCCTGCATCATCTAGTTCCTTCACTTTACATCAAGAAACTGGCATCTGAAGATGTTAAGTGATATCCACAAGGTCACATCAGTAGTAGGTAGCGCACATAAAATACCTGTAAAGAAGAACTCCCAACAAATTCTGGAGCAGGGGAAGCCACACAACAATGTAGTAGAGGAGATTTCTGTTCCAGAGAGCCCTGAAAAACTGAACCCAAAGGTCTGTCACACACCAGACCTGGGGCAGAGGCCAGCCCTGCCTTGACAGGCAGCACCAAGAGGAGCAGATCCAAGCAGGCTTCAGGGATGGAATTTCCAGCAGCCATGCAGGTACCTCCACCCACAGACGCCAAAGGTCAGTGAGAGAGCCTGTTTGGCTGGTCAAGAGGGGAATGGGGGGTCTCCATAATTCAGGCCCCCTTGGGAGGCAGAGGCAGCAGCAGACAGGGGATCTCAAAGCAGGCTCAGATCCATTGTTGAAGGTCTCCACATAAAAATCCTGAAGGAACTGAGCCCTGGTGAGGTGGCCCTGCCCCCACCCAAGCAGCTGAACTTAATCTCCCACTGAATAGCAACCCCACCCCCACTGAAAGCCCTGAGGCTGGGAAGCAGCATTTGAATCTCAGACCCCAGGCACTAGTTGG
>CM053769.1:175285231-175309760 GCA_028658325.1 Potorous gilbertii
TAACTCTGCCATTGTCACCATAGAAGTGGAAGGGGGTTATATATTCCTGAGAAATATTTTATACTTTTCTTTATTTCTTATTTCCTATGAATCCTGACACAGCCAAAGGATTCATCAACCTGGTGATGAACCTCTCCAAACTTACGAGAAACTGCCCTTGCAAAAACAGAATCAAGTGTCAGAACTGTATGCTAAAGCTACTAAACACGGTCAAAACTACAAATCTCACTCTCTGTGAAACTCTGGATTATCTGCACACCATGATGAGGTATTCCCAGATGATTTCATGGATATTGTGTAGATACAGATTCTGCAGTTGGTCATCATGGGAGTGAAAAATAGGATTCATGATTAAGAAATGAATGAATCCAAATGCATATATACGACTATTTAGAAAGTTCTTTCTCTAAATATTTTAAGCTTTTATTTTGAGAAGAAACTACATGTAACAAGTCTAATAACCAAACAACATAACAAAAAATGAGAATGGCTATATCTTAATATTCAACAAATAGGTGGTCAATGATCATGGGAGTCATTTCTGAATTAGTTGGCTATGTCATAATTATCTAGTTACAGAAAATCAGCACCAAATTAGAAGAAAAATTAAAGATGAGAAGACACTGAATGTAATTACAACTCCCAGACGACCTAGTCAAACTAGTTGTTGAAAGTGAACAATGGAAAATGGACAGAGTCGAAGGCAATAATAGATTATCATTATTTCTTACAAAAGAGCAACTGATATAAATGTGGGGGCTTGATCAGAGGATATCTTATCAACTGGTTTCTCCTAATCTACTTCATGAAATTATAGGTTTTAAGAGGCAGATAATAGAGGCAAGGAGGCATAAGGGTCACTCCTGTCAGAGTTTAAGTGACTCATTTTTATCTTGTAAAAGGTGGATGGCCAGTGTAAAGTAAGTGTTATGAAGTGCTTCTATATTTTTTACTTCTTAAGGAGGTATGAAGCTGTTTGGTCAACTTGATGGAATTATATAGTGACTAGTCATTGGATTGGGGAAGAACTAGTCATGTCCTTGGTGGTTTAAAACAAGATTAAATTCTGAGGAGTCAGTTCAGAGAGGAGCTATGGGAATTGAAAAATGAGATCTCTCTGAAGAGTGGATTCAGCTATTGAGTACTTACTCGCTCTTCACTTTTCCCCTCATTCCTGCTGGAGAGTGCAGAGGGTGGAAGGGGATATCTCTCTCTTCCCCCACCCCTCGGCAATGGCATCTTACAGAAGCACACAGCCATAAGAAATGCCTCACCTAGCTGAGAATAGACCCAGACAGTTGAGTTGTTGAGTGGAACAGGTTCAGAGAACAAGCTGAGGGTCCTGTCGGGCAGAGACACTTCAATCAGAGGATCAATGTGAGAATGCAATAAGAAGATAAAAATACCAGGGCATTGAAGTGGTAGAGGTGAGAATTATCCTGGCCGTGTGTATTCCCTATGTGTGTCACGCTCTATGAGCATTCTTCATGTGAGGTTCTTACTGTTTCCACTGGGGCTATGTGTATTTGCTAGAGAAAGTCCTCCAGGTTTACAAGGGAAATGTTATATGCTATGCTGCTAGTGTTCACACTACACCAGGTCAATAAATACTTTTCTGTTCATTTTTTTTCTCTAGTTGATTAGACTAAAGGAAAATACATTGGGTGGGAGGAATTTGTGAATTATAGAGATGAGGATCCATTGAGTACATTGAACCCTAAATTCAAAGCTGAAAGTTCTTGAGAGGTTTCAACAAGCAAGTGTAATTTGAGGATGGAAAACCTACAGGGGGTGCTATATGAAATAGTTATCACAATAAAGGTCAGAAGATCCCAGAAACCACAGCATTTAGCCAAGCTGATCTTTTTTCCAAGAAAAACACAACCACCAAAGCAACATTGGTTAAAACAATAATAACAGCTAATATTTCTATAGAGCTTTAAAATTTGCATATATCATCTTGTTTGGTTTAGAGAGTGAATTAATTTGTAAAATATTAGAGAAGAGAATTATGGAAGATTTCAAATTTTGTCCCAAAATAGTGACAAACATTAGAGAAGTCAATGTGGGACCCAACTGTGCAGGGCATCAGAAAAACCTGTATTTTTGGAACTTGAAGGAGAGCAACAAACAGACCAAAAAATAAACATATTTTTCAGCATTTCCATATTTCATCATTTATGACAGTGGAGCCACCAACATTTGGATTTATATGTCTTAGGAAATGGTATGCTATGTGACAAAGAAGAAATGGTATCTAAAGTCATAAAAAGGAACTGGACCGGACTGAGGACATACAGAAGAAATCCAAGTTGGAGGCAACCAATTTTAAGGGCACTAAAGAATTGATTTTCAAGATTTTCTCAAAGGGAAAAAAATATCACATTGTCAGACACACAACTGAGTGGAAAGTAAAGTGTAATGTAGAGTCCTGCTATGTTTATTCTTTGTTCATTACAAAAAATTAATTTGATTTCGTACAATAAGGCAGAGCATAAACAAATGAGTTCCTCCAAAAAGATTTTGCATGTGGCATCTCGTTGATTCCAGCTAAAGATCCCAGAAGGAGCTGGTGCCTTGGAAGCCTTTCCTTTCAAAGTACCTTCTTTTCTCTTTTCTGGATGATCTCTGATCTCCCTATCCATACTTCCATGGGAGGAAATCCAGAGCTCCTACTAAACTGTGACCTCTGCATCCATTTGTCCCTTCTCAACATTGATGAGACAGGACCCTCTACCACCCTGCCTCACCCCTTCTTGGGCAGGGCAGACATGGCTGCTTGTATCACTTAGATAAGCAGGGAATCAACAACTACAAACCTTCTGGTAAAATGAAGGACGACTGGGCCTTACCATCTTACCCTGTCACTGAACATTAAGGTCTATTGGGCTTTTCCATTAACCTTGCATCTGACCCCTCCTGCATTTTTTATCTCCCAATTAGAACATGGTTTTCTTAAGAGAGGGGACTGATTTTTCTATTTGCATAGCTTCAGTGCTTGGCACACAGTGAGCTATTAATAAATACTTTTAATTCATCCATTCCTGATTCTCATTTTTAATTTTTGTTCTAATTTGGTGTTGATTTTTTTACCTCTATGGTAATTAATGATTTGGCTACACATTCAGAAGTGTCCCAGGAATAGCATAGTCAGAAAAGAAAACAATAGTTAGGAATAACAGATTGATAGCCAAAGGTCCATCCTAGGCCATGAAATATTAGAAGACCTTGGAAAAGGCCTCTAGCCTACCAGGTAGATCTACTAAAGTGTATAATGTAAACAAAAATCACGTGAAAGGAGAAGGTACAATTAGCATCGTTGGATGTCATACCTACATCAATAAGATCTTAGATACATTAGAGCAAATCACTTCTGATTTGGGTCATTATGAAGTTAGACTTTTAATTTAAGAATTAGGAGCTCTTATTTTATTATTCCAACTGATTTTGCAATAGGCAAATCATCTACCCAATATAGTAACATAGCCACCACTGTGATGCCTAACAATGAAATGGTTCATTTTTCAGTAGCTCGTTAAATTTCTTCATGCCCATTTCTCTCATCCTAAATTATATTTCATAGCCAAGTTCCTTGGGGAAAAAGCTGTCTACCCTTATTGCGTTGCCTTTCTCACCTCCTACTCGTTTTTAACTCCTTGTCATGTGGCTTCTCTTCTCACCACTCAACTACTATTGCTCTCTTCCAAGGTCACCAATAATCTACTGTTTCAATTTTTTCCCTAAGTCTTCCTATTTCTTAACTTCTTAGAATGAATAAACTTACAATCTCAACTATACCCTCTCTCTGAAAATGCTTTCCTCCTTAAGAAGTCATGGTACTTTCTCTGCTTGGTTCTCTTTCTACCTGTCAAATTGATTCATCTCCTTCTCCTTTGCTGAATCATCATCCACCTCCTAAGTGTAGGCATGGTTCAAGAGGTTCTGCCCTGGGTCCTGTTCTTTTTTCTGTGCAATTTCTCAGTGATCATATCAGATCTCATGGATTGAGATATATAGATATCTATATAGACATAGATAATTTCTATATAGATAATTCTCATATCTACATATCCATCCCTCAGTTCTCCTAAGTTGCAGTCCTGCAGGCCTAACTCCCTATTGGACATCATCACCTGGATATCCCATATGTATCTCAAAAACAGTATGTCCCAAACCTAACTTCCTCTCTTTTGCTCTAAACCCATATAGGAATGACCCTCATGCTCCTTCCTTTTAACTTCCCTCTGTATTCCTAGAGCACCACAGTTCCTGAAGTCACCCAAGTTTACAACCTATGGTTCACATTCAACGTTTTCCTCCCACCTATCCCCTCATGTCCAGTCAAGAGTTACATCTTGATGACTTCGACACATTATATCCCCTCTAATTCCTCTCTAAATACACTAAACCTTCTGGCTTAGGTCCTCTTCACCTCTCTCCTGAACTTTTTCAATAGCCTCCTAATTGGTTTCTCTGCCTCAGATCTCTTATTCTTCACAAAATTTCAAGTTGATATTCCTGAAATACAGCCTAAATCATGTCACTCCCCTGTTCCAGGGATTCTTCATTGCCTTTAAGATAAAATACAATATCTTCTATATGGCATATAATGCTCCTCACACATGGGCCCTAGCCTATCTCTCCAAGGTAATAACTCATTACTCCTGCTCACACACCAATCAAACATGCTTTCCCTGATCTTGACACTATACCTGGCTAACCACATTCACCCACCCATCATTCCACCATTTTTCTGCCATTTTGTTACATGTATACATCCCTTTCCCTATGGCTACATTCATCATCTTTGTGGCATGTCAGACCAGGGCATCCTTCCCCAACCATCACTCTCCTTTATATATTGTATTCCCGTATTAGAAGGTAAGCTCCTTGAGAGTAGGGCCCATACATAGTGTTTAATAAATATTTTTTCATTCATTCTTTCATCCATCCATTCATTCATTCCTTCATTCATTCATCACATTCCATTTATAATCCCTGGGCATTTGCACAGGCATGTGCTTGGAAAACTGTCTGTCTCCCTAAAGTAAGAGTTCTTTATAAGAATCACTTCAAGGACTACACTTCACAAAAGGACATTCACAGTTCACCTTGCTGTTAGTGTCTGTTTCTAACTCTCCCCAACACCACCCTGCCCTCATTTCCATCCACATCACTGTGTGTTTAGTTTGTATATGTCTTACCTTTACTTCTTTGTGAACATGCTATATCCCTCAGGTTCTGGAGTATAGGATATTCCTAGTTTTTTATTTGTACTCTCAGTGCCTTGAACAGTATCTGATCTAGTAGTCACTAAATCGATGCTCTTAATTGAGTGATTGAATATTTTGCCATGGTAGTTAGGACTCGGACCCATCCAATAAACAGAAAAGTACATGTGATATTCTGATGAATTAACAGATCAAAAGGGTTATTTCAACTCTAGTTCTTACCTTTTCTACCATCTCTTGCTTTCCTACTCATTTACATGGGGGCAGCTAGGTGGTGCCGTGGATAGAGCACCAGTGCTGGGGTCAGGAGGACCTGAATTCAAATCTCACTTCAGACACTTGACACTCACAAGCTGGGTGACCTTGGGCAAGTCATTTAACCCCAACTGCCTCATCCTGGGTCATCTCCAGTCATCCTGATGAATATCTAGTCACTGGATTCAGGTGGCTTTGGAGGAGAAGTGAGGCTGGTGAACTGCACAGCCCTCCCTCACTCAAAACAAAGTCAAGTGCAAGTCATGTCGTTATTTCTCTGATGGCGTGGTCTTTGGTAATGAAGGACAAACACACTCATTTACATAAATTGAGTTTGTTCTCATATACAAAAATGGATAACTTAAACTTATTTAAGTATCCCTATCTCAATCAAAATGGAACAATGGAAAAACTAATGCTTATAATTATAGTATATTATAATCTAATGATTATAAGCCAGAAAACTATGATCAAATCCCAGTATATCTTACTATCTATATGACCATGCACCCTTTTCTAGAATTGCTTTGACATCTGTATAATTACATGGGTGGATCGCTCCCCGAAAAAGAATCCTTTTCACTTCTGATTCCTGTGAGGCTCTGAATCAATATCATCATCATCACCATCATCATCATCATCATCATCATCATCTTCATCATCATCATTTATTAAGTACCATGCTACCTACTATGCTATTCACTGAGCATACAAAAAAGGGGAAACCAGGGAGTTCACCTTCTGATGGGAAAGACAAATCATAAGCAACTATGTGCGCAATGTAAACTCTATACAAAATGTAAACAATATGTAATCTCGGAGGAAAAGGACTCTTGCAGAAGGTTAAATTTGCTTCTAACAAGATAGCAAAACAAAAGATTGCATTAACCCTCTCTCTGTCCATTCTCACCTCAAAACATGAAGAAATGTGCCAAATAAAGTAATAAAAAAAAGGGGGGATAAAACTCCCCATAATATAAACTCTATTGACAGAATAACAGATGGTGGCACTCATACTTACTTACTATTAACCATTCTTTGCTTGGTTGCTTGACCCACTCTTCAAGGTCTACACATGGTTCCATGTGACTTTCAAGTGCATTGTCCACCATGGCACCTTAGTATTTATAAGTTTCTCCTTGGAAATGACTCTGATATTTTCACTTAATAAATTCCAATCCAATCACCTTTGGGAGAGTATCTTATGAGGAGGGTCTAAACTGTAAAAGTATGATTACTTTGATACCTAGAATAGAAAGTTTAGATGTCTGTGGCAGGAAGAATGAAAAGAGATATAAATCCAACCAACAGTGCATCAAAACTTCCAAGAAGGCACCAATTGAACTAAATAAAAGAGAGAAAACAAATAGTCATAAGAGGAAAAAGAAAGAGAATTTCTGGATAGATGGTTGACTAAGATGTTTTAGCAAATTCCAGGTCCATTCAAGGAAAGTTGGGAAGGTTGGGGAAAGGTGGAACTTGAGCAGGGTAAGTAGTGGAAAGGAGACTGAAATCAAAGTAAAAAAAAACAAAAGAAGAAGAATGAAATATCAATTGGAACAAAATCCTAATAAAACACACAAAAAAATGGGTGAATAAAGAAAACACAACAATTTGCTACATTAAAGAAATATACTTAAAACATATATACATATATGGAATGAAAATGTGGGAATGGAACACCATGTATTATATACTTCAGGAGATTTCAAAGATGTTTAACTCATGATTTCTGATAAAGCAATAAGAAATATTGTTAACTAAGAGAAATAAATGGTAAAATTATATCAAATTAAAAGACACGATCAACAGTGAAATAAAATCATTATATATGTGTGTGTATATAAATATGTGTATGTATGTATGTATGTATATGTGCATGTATTAAATGGGATAGCATCCAACTGCCATAAGGAAATGATAGACAAATTGGACTAAGACATTTATATAATAGAATCACAGGAGACCTTACTTTCATTCTCTCCAGAGTTGAATAATAGAAAAAGCAAAAAGAAAACAGAGAAAATAAACAGAATATTTGAAAACTTAATATCATCAAAAGACTTTGTTATTTCTGAATAGGAATATTAAAGAATACATATTTCTCATCATTATTTAGAAATTCCACAAAAATATGCTCACAGGAAATAAAAAAAGAATAAATATAAAAAGCAGGAAAAGGATATACATTCTTTCAAAAGCCATCACAATGAAATAGTAAACAAATGTTATAGAACACAAATGTGTATATGTATATTCATATATATAGTAACAGCATTCCAATACATCATAGAAGCAATACATTTTAAATGTGAAAATATATCTTTATAAAATATAGATATACCACTTATCAGAGCAAAATGTCCGTATTTGACTATATTAATATAAAAATATGAAAAAGAATGAATAAACTGAGAATAAACATTTTAAAACTAGAAATAAAAAAAACCCAATGAACTCAAAACAAGGAAAATAAGAAATTTTGAGTATTAGAGAAAATATATGAAATTGGATATAATTTTCTAAAATTATTAGGGTAATCAAAAGACAATATGTTGAAATAAAATTAGACTATTTGGTTCAGAAAAAGCAAGAGGAAAGTAAAATTGTCATATATAAATAAAGTTAATTCACAATGAAGATAAAAATCAAATATTATTGTATACAATTACAATCCAGAAAACTGAGAATTCAAATGAAATTGATGTTTTATAAAAAATATTGAAATTAATAAATTAGGAAATAAAGGTAGTAAATAATGGAAGCTCAAATATAGAGACTTAATAAGGAGTTGCAAATGAATTACTGGGAGGGAATTCAGAGGCCAACTAGTATAGCATGCATTTGAACAAAAATCCCTTCTATCACATCTGTAGTCAGTGATCACTTAAAAGTCTCTACCTATTAATTCAAACTACTATTAACTCACCTATTACCTATTAATTCAAACCATTTGACTGCAGGATAGCTCTAATTAATAGGTATTTAGAAGCGGGGAGGGATTTGTTAAGTGACTTGTCCAGGGTCACCCAGCTATTAAAAGTCTGGTATTTGAAGCTGTATTTGAACTCAGGTCCTCCTGATTCCATTGTTTTTTTTGGTTTTTGTTTGTTTTTCCCCTAGTAATAGAGATGAAGGATGCTAATACCAGAGATCCAGTGGTACTTATAGGGAAGGTGATGATATCTGGCAGCTTACAATGATCTATTATAGGGAGCTGAACAAAGTCATCGTATCTGTCACTACATCTATTTGTGATCTCATCAACACTGTAGACCAGGTAGGTAGCCCAGGCCCAGAGTGAGTGGTATGGAGCTGTCAGCCTTGCCAATGCTTTTCCCCCCTCTATTTCTGCATCTGAGACTACTCAGGAACAGATTGCTTTCATCAAAGAAAGAATTCAACATACCTTCACTGTCCTTTCCCAAGGACTACCTGAATTCTTTTTACTAACACATTTTGGTGAGCAGAGGACTGGAAAACATCTCCTTTCCTGAGGACATTGGTGTATACCATTACAATGACAACATAATTTTGACTGGACCAGATGAAGTCACAGTAGCAGAGGCCCTCAATCAGGAGGTGACCCAGTTGGGAGAAAAAATGTGAGAAATCAACCCTAAGACAATGAAGAATCCATTCCTTTCAGCCTAGTTTTGGGGAATTCAGAGGGCAGGGAAATCCTCAAGGATTCCAGGCATAGTCCAAAATAAGCTACTGACACATGTTTCCCCATAATCTTAGAAGAAAGCCTAGAGACTTATTGGACTCTTTAGATTTTAGAAAACCTACATTCCCCACCTGAATATTCTGATGATCCCTATTACCAAGTCACACCCAAGTCAGTGTCTTTCAAGTGGGACCCAGAGCAGGTTATATCCCTGGAAGACATAAAGCTGACTAACCAGCGTTCTCTTGGGTCTTTATGAGTCTGTTAGGCCCATTTTTCTGAAGGTCTCTAGCCATGAAGGCCAGGCTGGGTGAAGTCTTTGGCAGACACTGATAACTATGCCCTCGAGCTTAGACTGGAAGTAGGACCAGTGCTAAGGGGTAGGAGAAGAGAGAGAGAGTCTGCCACTCCCTCTGTTCCTGGGCTTACTTATTAGTTGGAGGCAGTTGGTCTGTTGTAGGTGATAGTAGGTGGCAATTAGTTAATTGATAGTTAATTATGATAAGATATAAGGAAGAGGTCAGAGAACTATTAATAGGATTTCATCTATCTTTTCATGAAGCCTTCCTTTTAAAATATATTTCCATTCCCCTTTGTGTTCTTCCAAATTCCCACTCAATTTAGTGTGTTGTCTTGTGAAATTGAATGTAAACTCCTTGAAATTCCTCAAGTCTTGTAACCAGCAAAACACGGTGTCCTCACCCAAATATTCACATTAACACAGCCCTCTTCCCAACCTCTGCTACTCTGATCACATTTCCAATGTGGTCATTTAGCATGTATCTCTGATGGGTGCTGACGTGCCCCCCAAACAATTATAGGAAATGAGGCATCAGCAATATTTCTTCATTCGTCCTGACCCCAAAGAGCAGAGTCTTTGATTGTCTCCTGTTATACTCTCCAGATCCCAGAGCATTTGGCTGGACCCATGGCCATGGCCAAATATCTAGCACACATGAAGATATTCTCTGCCCCATCCCTCAAGTTTCTCTCACATGCCAACCATGTGCTCTGAGTTCAGCCACCTGGAAAGTCTTTATCAATACCTCTCTTCCCTAGGGTATCTCTAGTTTCCAGATGAGTGGCTATTGAAATTTAATTGTATGTGCCTCTCTTTGGATAACAGGCAAAATGGTGTTCCTCAGGAGCTAGGTCCATATGGGTTGGAGCCCAGTGAGTCAGTTGAGAAGGCAGGGTTCCAGAATCTGGACTGGAGGCTTTGTTGTTGTTCAGTCTTTTCTAGCTGTATCCAACTCTTCATAGTCCCATTTGAGGTTTTCTTGGAAAAAATACTGCAGTGGTTTGCCATCTCCTCATTTTACAAATGAGGGAACTGAGGCAAGCAGAGTTAAGCTATTTGTCCAGGGTAACAAAGCTAATAAGTATCTGGGGCCAGATTTGAAACTCAAGAAGATGAATCTTCCTGACTCCAGGTCCTATACTCTTTCCACTGTGCCACTTTGCTGCCCCTGAATTTAACATGAGAAACAACTTATTTAGTGATTTACTAAGAGTTTGGAACAATATTGGATGTGGCCATTTAAGATGGTCTAAAGCAAGTTTAATTTTTCTCTTGTATAAGTCAAAATTTGAGGGTGGCAGGGAGGGGAGAGAGGCAAAGGAATATTTCAGCTCACCACATTTTTGCCAGCTATAGGGGAGGCAAGCCAGACTGACTGTAGCACTCTGAGAAAGAAACAGAATGCAGCCGCCAAGCAAGTCGAATCACCATCACCATCCCAACCACCACCTTTCCTCAGAACCAATGTAGGCAGGCCATGGCTCTGAACTCAAATGAGCAACCATTGTGGAGGAGTTTGCCTCCTCACCTCCACTAATACCTACAGCTGACCAATTGCCACCATAAGTAAGCCCAGGAACTGCGGGAGTGGCAGACTCTCTCCCATCCCCTCCCCCTTACCACTGGTCTTACTTGATGTCTAAACTCTAGGGTAATCCCAAGAAGCAGGCACCATAGAGATGTGGCCTGGCAACTGCTCCCGAGAGTATTGTAGCCACAGCTACAGAAGATGAAGAAAAGAAAGTCTACTTTTTTATTTTATATCCCAAGTGGTTAGCACAGTGGTATGCATAAAACATAAGCTTAATGTTTATTCTTTCATTAAACATTTTGAATTTATTATTATTAATTACCATAGGTTATTTGTCAATATCTTGATAATTATACTAGAACCATGGAACAATTCTTTTTCCACTTTTTTAAATTGGGAAACACAACAGGCTTGTGTTTCTTATATATGTGAGATTTGGTACTTGAGTTAGGTCCATGGACACTCAATTCAGCAACATTTTGGGTTAGTGATATTTTAATTTTTGTCCTGTCTTTTCAAACTTCTTTTTCCTCAAATTATTTATAATAAAAACTGATACACACAAAAAAACTTGATAGAAAGTTTTTCAAAAAGTTTTTATGATGAGCAATGGTTACAGATTATAACATACACTTTCCCTAGACAGGCTGATTATGCAGCACTCATGGCAATAATTCTGAATTGATTCTAGAAAAATAAGAAATAAGAAAGAACTTTTTAGTCATGTGTTGGAGTTTGATCACTTTCTGAGTGTTCACTGTATCAGCTTGAATGCAGATATCACATGCTACATTTGTTCTCCAACTCCAAAAGTTTGAGGTATGGACGACAAAGCAGACCATTTTGACAAGGACACTAAACTGTTGTCATAGCATTTGCTTGCATAGAAATTCTTAGATTGACTCAAGGTTTTCTGAAAGCACTGGGTCAATTTAGGAAATTTTTTAATAATTTGCCTCTAAGAACATCTCATCATACTGGTCTCTAACATGGTATTATTATATTGGAATATTTGACACTAAGGTGCCCCAAATATTCAGATAATTATTGAAAAAAACATGGAACTTAGAGTCACGAGATCTCAGTTTAATTTTGGCTTTGATACTATTTGTATGACCTGAGAAAAGTCATTTAACCCATTTGGTCCTCAGTTCCCTCATCTGTTAAATGAGGGTATCGAATTAGATGAACTTTAAAGTCCCATTCTAAATATATGTTCCTATGTGAAGACACAAATGATGCATCTTAGTCAACAAGCATTTATAGTGCACCTACTATGTGCCAGGGACACAAAGAAAGGGAGAAAACCATCCCTACAATCAGGAAGCTCACGATCTAATGGTGGAGACAACATGTGAGCAACTATGTAAAAACAAGATATACATAGATAAGTGGAGATAATCTCAGCTGAAAGATACTAGCATTAATTATGGGAGATCAGACAAGGACAAGCAGACCCTATACTGGCTTCAGCAGCTCACTTTGCCTTCAAGAAGGCCTGAGTTTTAATAGAAACGCGTCTGCCTTCCTTCCTCCCAAATTCCCACCTCTTTCAGGCAGTCTGCCAGCTGAAGCCAAAAGAGAGAATCCTAGCACATTGTCCCAAACTCTAGCCAGAGCGCAAAAATAAACTGTCCCAGAATTTATTTCTTTTAAGAAAAATTGCTTATTCAAGCCTTACTTTTCTTGTTTGCCCCCTCCTCTCCTCTCCAAACACTTTTCTTCTAACATCATGCTATAATGGTGCCATCTGTCTCACTGCCAGACACACACAAAAAGGGAAATCCACTTACAACGAGTTTTGAGGGAACAGAAAAATCAGTTTGTTGTAAGTACGCTAGTATTTTTCCCCCAACATCATAATGATGATACTGCCTTACATTTATATGGTGCTTTGCAATTCACAGAGTGTCTTCATATATATTATTTGATGCTCCAAACAACCCAGGGATATAGGCCAGGCAAATGCTATCATTCCCATTCTACAGATGGGGAATTTGAGGTTTGGCACAAATGACTTGCTGAATGTCACACAATTATTAAGGTCAACCTGGGAATCAAACGAAGATCTCCTTTCATTTTCTGACCCTAGAAGAACATGACTGCAATTAAGTTATTCAAGTTATGGTGCCTTCGGGAGAGCTATGCAAATTTGTACCTAACAGCAATGTTTTACTGTAAGTTGTATTTCAAAGAATAATAATATAGACTGTCAGAAGTGGAAGGGACTAGAGAAATCATCAAGTCTATCCTTACTGAAACAATAATCCTTTTTTAAAAAAAATAGATTATTGGTAATCCAATCTTTGCTTGAAAACCTCCGGTGAGTGGGGGAAACAACCTATCTTCTTGGGCATAGTGGTAAGGTTTGAACATTTTTCCTCAGATTCACTCCAATATTGCCTGTTTTGCAATTTGTGTCTATAACTCCTAGTTCTGTTATAAGTCTATTCCATCTTCTGTCAGATTGCCCTCAGAATACTTGAAGAAAGTTATCATGTCCTCAGCTCACACTTCTAATCCAGGCTAAAAATCCCCAGTTCTTTCAACCCATCTTCATGTGGCATGAGTTGAAATGCCTTTCACCATTGCAACTGCACTCCCCTGACAACCCTTAGTTTGTCAGACTTTCCTGAAACATGTTTTTTGTTGTTCAGTCACGTCCGAATCTTCATGATAGCATTTTCTTGGCAAAGATATTGGAATGCTTTGCCATTTTCTTCTCCAGCTCATTTTACAGATGACAGAACTGAGTCAAACAGAGTTAAATGACTTGCCCAGAGTCACACAGCTAGTATCTGAATCCAGATTTGAACTCAGGAAAAGGAATCTTCCTGACTCCAGTCGTGGCACTCTATCCACTGTGCTGCTTAGTTGCTGATGTGGTACATATGGCACCATAGCTAAGCACAACATGCTAGATATGGTCAGACCAGGGAGGAGAACTCTTATAATGCCATCTCCCTATTCCTAGACACTACACATTTATTTAAAAAAATAAAATTACACTAATATCTTTGAGTTTTATTCTATATACATTTCTTATACTAGTGTTTGGGTCTGGTTTAGGGTTAGGGTTAGGGTCTGGTGATTAAATAAGCTCCAAAATCATCTAACTACATTAACATATGTTTGATTGTTAAATATCGGGTCTAAACCCAATACTTCTCCCTTTCTTCAAAAATCAAGAAATGTATTCAAAAGAGTTAAATAACAACAAATGACAAAGAAGATATAAGAAAAAATTTATCACAAGAACTTTAGAGAAATAACAGAAAGTCTTAAAAAATGTGAGTAAGCAACCTCAAAGAATCTTCCATACAATGAATAAAAATTATGGGGGAAAATACTAATACCCCAGATGCAAAGGAAAATGCTACAATAACAAGACCCCCATAAATGTTTGTGGAAAAACTTCAGTAATTTCCAGATGAATTAAACATTTTAAGGAAGAAATCAGCATGGAAAGGATGATGAAAATTAGAGTTTTCATGGAAAACTTTATAAAGATAAAAAAGAGAATAGATTATTTAGAACAAACAATGGAAAATATCTAAGATATTCTATTAAAAACCATTCAAACTCAGTTATGCAGATATGGAAGAAAGGATTTCAGAATGAAAATAAAATACAGCAAGGTTGGAAGTCAATTGGGTTCTTCTCTAGAAGACAAAGCAAATCTAACTTGAATGACAAAGTACAAGAAAATTTTAAAATGATAGGTTTTCTAAATTTTAGAAAATGAAGTTAAAAGTATGAATTATACAAAAATATTTCTCATCCATTAAAAAAGAAAATAATTGAATATAATATTTCAAAAATCAAAGAAAATCAATTTTCACTCCAAAACAACATAGCCTACAGAGTTAAACATAACCATCATGAAAATAAAAGGATTTTAGCAAAGTGAAGGAATTAAAAGAGTTCCCACTGAATAATCGAGAGGTGAACTGAGTATCACACATGCTAATTCATCTAGGAATAGAAATTTAAGAAAAGATAAAAAAAGTCCATGTACCATGAAAAGAAAGACTAAGCAGAGAAATGAACATTTTCCTGATTTGAGAGAAAGAAACTAAAAAGAAACAAAGAAAGAGAGGCAGGGAACTGAATTTTGTATATCTTGGAATGGAGAATCAAATACCTTTTGAAAGACTTCAAATAAAGAGATGGGGAAATGAGGAAGTTATGAGACATAGTAAGGATGAACAAAGAAAAAGATAAAGTAATTCCTCCTTTGAAGTTTGTGGGTCATTAAGCAAAGTGTATGAAGCAGGAATAGGAATTATCCAAAAAGGCAAATGGAGAGAGCAAGAAAGAGTAACCAGTAAGTCCACTGAGCCAGGCATGGGAAGAATCATGTAATGCCAGGGGACTCATCAGATCATTTTTCCAGAAGGGGACTCAATCGGACTCAAAACGTTGTATACATGTAGTCAATGGCAAATCTAGGCTTATCCAGGTCTAGTACACCTAACACAGAGGATCACACGCATGGCACTATCACCAAGTCTTTATTTCTGGGCCTGGCCATCTGTAGTAAGGTAGCTAACCGATCATCGCTTTCACAGAGATTGGCCCAGTGCCAATGTTGATATCATGACTTACCTTCTACCTTCAGTCCCTCAATGTTCCTTGGTACACCAGATAGGGCATCATCCTTACAGCAAGGCTTTTTAGGAAGGAAGGGAATAATAACAAATTTCTCTCCCTTTGAAAGTCTGTTAAGGTTTCAAAGATATTTTTTTTGTCTGTGTTTCCTTTCACAGCATGGCTTACATGGAAATGGATTTGTTATACGTATATAACCTATATCAAATCACTTGCCTTCTCAATGAAGGGAGGGAAGAAGAGAAATCGGAATTCAAAATTTTAAAAAAAGAATACAAAACTTTTTACTGCAATGGGGGAAAGTTAAATTTTAAGTTTAAAAAAATAAATTAAGGGACCGCCCTCTTTTTTGTAAGAGTTAAGTAAAGTCTGTCTCTCCTCTCTTTCAAGGACAGGAGTTTTTAACCTGAAGTCCATGAACTATCTATCTAAAATTGGTTTGTTTTGTAATCTTATTTTATGCAGGAAAACCACTATTCTGAGAAGGATTCCATATGCATGGCCAGACTGCCAAATGGGTCCCTGACAAACTAGGATCATATTATTATATATTAACCATTAACTATTATGAGTTGAACAATGCAAAATGGCCCCAGTGACAAGATGGGTGGAGGACAGGAGACTTCTATCATTAGACTACTGGTTGCTGAAGTCCAGTTGCATTCTACTCATGGGGGAAAGAGCTAATTTAAAAATATGATGAAAGATAAGAAAATGTTTATTTTAAGAACAGTGAGAAGGGCAGTGTGCCTGGACCACTGAGTGTGGGAGGTAAAGTTCAATGAGGCTGGAAAGATAGATCAGGATTAAGCTATCAAGGCCTTTAAAAGCTAAAGAGAAGTTTATATTTGAACACTGAATGAACAGGGAGACACTGAAGTTAACTGAGTAGGGAAATGATATGTCCAAATTTGCACTTGAGAAAAATGACTTTGGTAGCAATATGTAGTATGGACTGAAGTGGGGAGAAGCTGGAGGCAGGAAGACAGATGAGGATGCTGCTACATTAATTTAGGCAAGTGGTAATGCAGACCTGAATTAAGGCAGTTGCTGGGTGAGTAGAGAGGAGTCAGTGCCAAGAGATATGGTGGAGGTAGAGGCAGTAAATTTGGCAACTGATTGTGTGAGGTGAGGGAAGGTGATCAGTTGAGGATATTGCCATGTTATGAACCTGGGGGTGATGGAGCCTTTGACATAGACAGGAAAATTGAGAAAGGGGGAGAATTTAGGGGTAAAGATAAGATATGTTCAAATTTAGATACGTTGAGTTTGAGATTCCTGTAGGACAGCCAGTATAAGATGTGTAATAGCTATTTGGTGATCTGGGACCAAATCTCAGGAGGGAGACTCAGGTTGATTATACAGATCTGGGAGTCATCTGAATTAAAATGATGGTTAACCCCATGGGAGATGATGAACTCCCCAAGATAGTGAGTATAAAGGAAAAAGAGGACAGATTGAGGAACGCCCACAGTTAGGGTGTATGTGTGTATAAATCAGCAAAGGAGATTGAGATGCAGTGGTCACACAAATGGGAGGAGTCACATACACCTTGAAAGTTAAGAATATCTAGGAGGAAAAGGTAGTCAACTATGTCCAATGCAACAGTGAAAGGAGGGTGAGGACTGAGAAAAGGCCATCAGATTTGGCAAATGAGAAATCACCGGTAACTTTGGAGAAAGACATTTCATTTGAGTGATGAGACAGGAAATTGGATTACTAAGATTTCTAATTAAAGAGAAAATTCTTTCAACCTGATATTATTTGGTGTTAACCATATCAGATAGTTTAGGCAGTTCCGAGGGTTTCCGTTTGACCCTAATCACAGTCCCCTGGAAAGAGATTGCCAAAAAGGCCTAAATAGGTACTACTGACTCACAAGATCCCCTGAGACTCCTTTTTTCAGTGATCTGTCCTTTATAACTTTATGGAAATTGGGGTCTCCTGATGGAATTGTTATGGATCCCCCATAAGAAAGTAACCTGTTTCCCAGTGTCCTATAGCTTCCAATCCAAATGGAGTGGAGCTTTAGAGGAAAGACTCAATAATGTTTGTTGATTAGTTGGTTACAACATTTTAAAAGTTTTCCTCACCAACAGTTGCTCGTGGTTATACTAACAGCTCCTAATGAGATCTAAGTATGCTTAACATTAATTTATTCAATAACCCAACTATGAGCTTTGAAAACAAAACAAGTTGAACAACTTCTCAAGCTATAAATATATTACTCTTCAGACACTTGGCCAATTGCTGGAATTAGCCACAATAAACATAGATTCTTTTTCATAAAGTTCTTGTGGATTTTTATGAAAAAAAATGTATATTTAAAGGCAGACATTAATTTTCAGGACAATTGTATAGCACATTAAATAATTTCACTGGCTTCCTATGACCTGTAGGTGCAAATATAAATGACAGGTATATTTAAAAGCCTTTCACAATCTTCCAGGGGTGAGGAAATTGTGACTTTGAGGCCACATGTGGCCTTGTAGGTCCTTGGGTGTGACCTTTTGACTAACTGAATTGGAATTTGATTTGAATTCACATTTTACCTTTTATTAGGGTGAAATTTGGATTTGGTCAAAGGACCATACTTGAGGACCTAGAAGGCCACATGTGGCCTTGAGGTCACAGCTTCCCTGTCCCTGAGCTAGCCTTATTCTCCATCTCCAGCTTTATTGCACATTACTAACTTCAAAAACACTGAAGTCTGGCCAAACCGACCTTTTCGTTTGCTACATATATCCCTCGACCTCCACTCTCAGGCCTTTGCATTTGTTGAACCTCCAAGCTTAGAAGTTGTTCTGAATCTTAGAATCTTTAGCTTTCTTTAAGGCTCACCTCAAGGGCTACCTTCTGTACGAAGTCTTTCCTGGACACCTCCTCTTACTAATCCAGTACTTTCCCCTCAAAATTACCTTGTATCTATATTTTATTACCTAAATATACTAAAAGTTGTCTCCCCTTGCTAAATGATAATCTTTTCAAGAACTTTTGTCATTTTATCCCTGTCACCCAGCACAATTCCTGGCACAAAGCTGGCCTATAAAAAAGAAAATGGAGGTCATGTTGAAAGACGCTAGACTTTGAGTGAACTCTCTGAGGACTGTCTTTCACAGAGCCAACCAAATTTGTTAATCTCAGGAAAGAGTATCCTCTTTGTCTCTTTTTTAAGTAGCTGAGATGGGGAGTTATTCCCATCAGGCCTTGTAAAGATGAATTCCTGCTTCAGCCAGTTAGCAGACTATGGGTCACCCTCAGTTAATCAATAAACTTTTATTAAGGGCCTACTATGTGCTACACTCTATGCTAAATACTGGAGATTTGAAAAGAAGCAAAAGGCCAGCTCTCAAAGAGCTCGAATTCTAATGGGGGAGAAAACAAAGGTATACAAATTAAGTATAAACAGGATAAACAGAAAATCACTAAGAGAGGGAAAGTACTAGGCTTAAGAAAGGTTAGAAAAGGCTTCCTGAAGAAGATGGGATTCTAGTTGGGATTTTAAGGATGAGATGAGGAGGGAGAGCACTCCAGGTTTGGGTCTATAGCCTGAGAAAATACCCAGAGCTGAGAACCTCACCACACAACCGTACAGGTATGGGCTGATCAAACTGGTGAAATTTGAACTAGAGGTTAAGACAGTTGTATGTTGGGCAAATATTGCCAACAGTGCAAGGAGACACGGTAATGAGGGAGAGGGAGGAGTAACAGAGCCCACCGTCGCCCTGCTGGGTGGACGGAGGGGGATGGGACTGCACCCTGGGTCACTGACAGTCGCCTTGCTATTATACTCTAGTGACTCTGGAGAGAGAGAGTGAAGTTGACGACTTTGTACAGCTCTGTCTCCCTCAAATCTATTTCACTCCCAAGTCCATGATGTCATTTAAACTCTTCAGGAATGACGGACAAACAACATCCCTTGATTGAAAGGGTCATCTTATTTGACATTTTTGGGGGCAAAACCTTTAAGAACAAAAAAGACCCTTTATTTGTTATGTATGGGTACAGACCCATGATTTCATCTTCATGGGGAATTCCAAGAATAAAATCTCCTTCTATCAAGGGAGATGACCACCTGTCTTTGAGCATCTTAAATAGCTTCCTGGGGCCCTGCGGAGTTAAGGAACTTGCCCACAGTCACACAACCAATAAGTGTATGAGGCAGGGATTGACTCCCAGCCAACCAATTCATTAAGATAAGCTGCTGCCATCTGAAAAAGTAAGCTGTTTTCTATGGTAAACAGACCTGTGTCTATTTCAGTTGTGAGAAGGAAATGCTCTGCTCATTACCAGAGAGAAACAGACCTCTTTTTTTATTATACCTGCAATCTAAGGTGTGATAGTTTACGGCATTACAGTTTAAAGCTAAGAGTTCAAAAAGAGCACAATAAAGAACCAGTCTAGGCAAACACACACACACACACACACACACACACACACACACACACACACCGTTTCCTTTCACCAAAATGCCCCCACCTCCACCCCCAAAGACCTTCAAAGGGAACGTTCCAGAATGGTCTTTGTAGTGGCTATACTCTATTGATTATGTGTTGAGGGACCTTGCTGATTCATTGGGTCCTCTTGAAAGCAGCACCTTCAGGTTGAAAGAGAAACATCCAAGGAGCCAGCGGGCTCTAATTACTAATAGTTGTTCCTTCTGATTTAGTAATGCTTGTTGGGTGCAGGGAGGGGCAGCGAGCAGAGCCAGGATCTTCGAGGAAGAGGATTGAAAACAAGGCACTAAGAAAAGTCACTGAAAATGTCAGCCAGCCCGACGCAAAAAAGGTCCAGGGAGTAGCAAAAACACAGCATACACTTTTTCATCAGTGCAATCTGACCCTGGGCCCACGGCCATAATCTTTTAAGGTTACTGGTGGGAAAACTGCCTCCTGAATGTTTGCAGAGGTCTGCTAACATCCTGTGCCGAGGAACCCTAAACCTCAGGTACTATTTCAGAGGAAATGGACAGTACAAAACACAGACTGAAAATTAACCACAGCAGACCCTGGGCCTAAATCAGTTCCACTAGCCTTTCTGAAATCACTTAAAGGCTGGGGTGGTTGGGGGATGGGGAGGGGTGTTTTTCCACCTTGGACCCTTGCCCAAACACTTTAATAGGTGCAGCAGAGGGAGAAAAAGAGAGAGAGAGAAAGAGGGAAAGCAAAAGGGAAAAAAAAAACTATTTAGCTAAGCAATTTAAAAATTCTTTGCAAAAATAATAAAAAAAACAGTTTAACAAAATTGCAGCTGTAGCAGGTCTGTGAGGGTAACTTAGTAAAATACTCTGTGGATGGCTACAAACCTCTAATGGAAAGTTGTATAAGTGGCTGAGGCCAAAGTAGGCATTAATTACAATGAAAAATCAGTTTAGTGTAGGCCACAACTAAATTGGAAGCTGGTCCTCTAGGTAAAACAAAGAAAGTGAACAGCAGCCTTAGATTTGATTACATGGCAATACAAGAAAAATGTGCTGTATGTTGTCTATTATTAAAGCTGCTTTTGGGCCCTGTGTGGGGTGCCTAAGGGATTTTAATAAAAAATTAGTAATAGCCAGGCTGCTCTGGCTCACGGTGGCTTTTGGGGAGTATTGGTGGGTTCCAGGCTAGTCCTGCCGTGCAAATTAAGTCATTGCAGACAAGCAGCCTCAGAAAGTGTTATGTGATAGCTAAGTTCAAATGGGGCATTTCTGCTTTAAAAGGACACAGTCCCCTGCTGGAGGCCAATTCAGGGTTTCAAAGAAGCAATAAAATTTCATCAGGAAGAAAGGGGGTGGAGAGAAACACACACACACACACACACACACACACACACACACGCGCGCACACAACTGTTTGGGGTTTTTAGGTCTTTTGATTATGCCTGGCAAATAGAGATCCAAGTCCATAAACTCTGAACACATAAAATATTGAGGGACCACAAGATAACTGCAGAAAAAGCAACTGTTAACCCAGCTTCTTTCCCCTCACAAATGTTAACTCTATAACTCTCTTCATATTGATGTAGTGTTATTAATAATATTGTCCTTATTGCTAATATCACCACTGGGCCCATGGCATGACCACATATATTCAAGCCATGAAACATTAACAAAAGTTCACCCTGATTAAGAAATCAAGACCATAAATCTACATTCTTTCTAGGTTGGAAGTATCTGGTACAAAATTGCTTTCTGCAAGTCTCTATAAAGGGAAAATTACTCAGGTTCCTATCCCTGAGCCCTAACTGGATCACTCAGGTCTCATGTTTGGGGCCTGATGTCATAGAGAAATATATCCTTAGTCCAGTATTAACTCCAAATGAATCATCCTCAAACCAGTCCAGAACTGTGGAGGACATCATACTCATTCAGATGGGATTGTCTGTAAGATACAGTCCTCTTTCCACTCCCAAAATATCATCACCCCTAACAGGGGTTCCTTCCAAGTGGCTAAACGGATAAATTTCAGGGGGTCCATGAACTTAGATGGGAAAAATAAATCATTTTATCTAAAATACATAATTTTCACTAACTTCTAACTGAAATTTAGCATTTCACTCCATTATTTACAACATTATTCTGAGAAAGATTCCACAGGTTTCACAAGACTACTAAAAGAGTCCATGACCCAAAAAACATTAAATGTTAGTGAATTTTAGTGAATTTCTAAAATTTCACTTATTGCAACTTTCTCCCTTTAAACTTAAAAGTTTTGATCCTTATCTAAAAGTGAATGCCTCTCAGAAATGTAAAGTTTTGAGCCTTACCAGTCATTTATAGCTTGATAGGAATGATCTTAGAGAAAATTTTGACGGCGGGAGAGAAAAAGTATCATGAGGCAATCAAAGGTAAGGAGGAAAGGGGAGAAGCAAAAGGTTGTTGGGTTCTCCAATGACAAATTTTCCCCAAATCACAATTGTCCCCAGCACCAGCCTTGCCTAGAACAAGATAACTAAATTCTTATAAGCATGTTGTGATAGGAATCTCCTGTTTAGGTTAGGGGCTTTCTGTCCAGAAGCAAAGGCATGGAGTCAATGACTTCTGAAAGGCTATTGTATGACCACAATACTTCATGTGATTTACAATACATGAAGTCAGATGCCCTCACGAATCAATCATGGCACAGGTTCCCATTGGCCAGAGTCAAACAATTCATCCTCTTGTAACCACAGGCCTAAGTTATTCCCAGGCCTCTATCAAGGTGGAAATGAGAAAAAAGGCTAGAAAAAGAGGGTAATGAAAAAGAATAGCTAGCTAAACAGAGGATGGAGAGGTAAAGCTGTCAAAATGGCGATGTCTTTTTAGAGGTGGCTGTTCCTCTCAGCCATGGAAAGCCCTGATAATGTTGACCTCTGTTCAGAGCTCCCGAGAGGAAGATGTTAACAGGTAGCCTTACTTTTCCCAGCACCTTGCTCTGAACTGGTTATATCTCTCATTGCAGGTTTAAAAAACAACTACCACCTTGTGGCAGTGACTAATGTTTCATAATGCGGCAACAACGCCAGTGTCAAAACATGCTGTGCAATCTCTTCTTGTACTGATAATGCTTTACATCTTTTTTGTTTTTATAAGTGAGGTGCTCTGCATTTCAGAAGGTACATAGTGATGAGCGATAAGGAAACTTCAGCTATGCCTCTTCTGCTCTGGCTATTGGGCTGAGTTATGAAATCTACATGTATCCCCCTAATAACTAAAGAATAATATACCAAGAACCATTCTAATGATACATTTTAATCTGTTTTATGCAGATTTTTGAAGGCTGCTTTTTAAAGTTTTTGCAGGTAATTTAAGAATTTTTCAAGATTTCCTTAAGCAAAGAGGACATAAAGACAATTAGCTCTCTAAACTAAAGTTTCTTGCCTGTTGCCTACCAGAACAAAGTGATCTTTGCATGGAATTATGTGTGAGCTCCTTGATGTCTGCATACTCAATATCCAGATAAAAATACGAAAAAGTCCTGCCTGATAATGAATCAACAAGGCTTTTGTCAAAGCATCCTTATCTTCTTCTGTAAAATGCGGATAATAAGAGAATGTTTTTCCTCGGTTGTTATGAGGAATAACTCAGAAAATATTTGTAAAGCACTTTGCAAACTCTAATGTGCTATATAAACATTAACTCTTAGTTTATTATAGATAATGTATCACATTTTTATTTTATAACATGGGTGTCCTATGTTTCATAAGTTGTTATATAGATACATATATATATATATATATATATATATATATATATATATACACATATATACCTATATAATTTCCCCCAATTGCATGTTAAAACAATTTGTTTTGTTTGTTTTTAAATAAGGGTCACAACAAAGCCAAAGAGATGAAGCTCATGGATCATAGATTTAGTCACTAAGAACTTTAAAGGAAATTCAGATGCAACAACTAAGGCCTGGAAAGGTTCAATGACTTATCCTCAAGTCACAGGGGTAGAGTATACAATTAGCCAGAATTTGAACCCTGGCCTTCTGACTCCAAATCCAGCGCTCTTTGGTGGACGTTCTTCTCATATACCTCCCCACAGATTCCAACATTCAATGGGTGGAATCCAGACAATTAACATTTTAACCAAACTTATAAAATTGGCATTAAATATAGTCAGATATTTATTTACTACCTAGTAGTCTCCTCAGAGGAATATCTAGTAAAGAAATTAAAAGAAATAGTCTAAACAATTATGAGATAAAATCAGAAATATTTTAACATGAAGTTTACAGCTAGAACAGCCATCTTCTCTAACTCTGTGCATTTGCCTGCATCTAGTCACATCTATAAAGCCTCTCTTTGACTGGGCTATTCCCTCATTCCCAGAATGCCTTCCAACCAAGGCTAAATAGTTCCCAGGTCACCTATCAGAAGTATTGGGATAGAGCACACTATATTCACCCAGTGCCTGAGCTACCCTCATTGATCACACTGCCAGAGGAGGCTGCTAGGTACTG
>CM053769.1:175310260-175400617 GCA_028658325.1 Potorous gilbertii
GTCAAGAGTGATTAAATGACATGGTCAGAATTGGAAACCAGGTCCTCTGGCTCCAAATCCAGTCCTTTTCACACTGTATTATACTTCTTATCTAAGAAGTATATATAAGAATCCTAGGGTCATGGATCTAGTTGTATGGAACCTCGGGGGCCAGCAAGGTCAACCCTTCATTGACAGATTAAAAAACAAACAAATGAAAGGAAGAAAAAGCCCACAACTGAGGCCCAAAAGATTGGCTAAATGAATCTACCAGTGGTCTCATAGGCTAGAATTTGAGCGTATATTTTTAGATTTTTTTTCTGCTTACCAACCTTTCTGGATTTATGTCTGTTTTCTGAGTCAGAAATTGCCCTCATGTAACTAATTCATTATTTCTGAACAGTAATTCATTTAGTGAACAGAAGTATGGTTTCAGGCTCAAACTTACTTAATTCATATTGCCTCCAATTTGAGAGCTTAAGAGTCAACATATATTGCTTTAAACTGCTGTAAACATCACTGCCTTAGGATACTAACCTTAGAGGTCCATATTTCCAGGTCCTTCCTGAGGCCCCAGTATGGGCAGTCGTCAGGAGTAAAATTTAAGAGTTAAAAACATATTTGAAAAATTAACCTTATTTTAAAAAATAAGGTGAGTTTCCCAGTCATCCATTTCTGTGTTCAGAAAACCAGCAGGAAAGAAAATTAGCAAAATCATGAATTTCTATTGTTAACTGTAATCATTTGTTTGAACTAAAGGTTTCCTGCTTTATTACAGTCCTGAGTGTCCATCACTGAGTGATAATGACATTGAATTTCACAAGTCTGTGTAAATTTCAGTCAGTCCAGAATTTGTAGCAACAATACAGACTTAGTCAATATTTTCACATGACACTTCTAATGAATGAGTCTCACTTAACCTAAGGGATGAGTGTCCTTCACAATATAAACAGGACCCTGATTCAGGAATGTGTTTGGTGTTCATGCCCTGAGCCTACAGATACCTGTTAAAAGGATTAGAAATGAAAGATAATATGGGTCCCTCTACTTGGTCGTGAAACAAGTGGGGCAATTTCACTACTTCTGACGCCCATCTCAGTCCTTCAAAGAAGGAAATTGAGAAGATTCTCTATCTTAGATGTCAGTGCTGAATTCAGTTCTCCTAAGCTGGTTGTGAAGGGTCCTGCCATTGCTGCTGCTGCTGCTGCTGCTGAGTGAGGATGATGAGGAGGATGCTGACAATTAACACCTTTCGGAAGGTGTAGGCTTGAGCTTGTCCAACCAAGAGAGCACCAGCACACAGCCCTCCAGACCTAAGAATTCACGCAAACTGTACAAAAGCTAGTTTCTTATTCCTAGCACAGTGGCCTCACTGGGGTTCAACCCAACATTAGAATAAGAGCAGATGACTGACTCAAAAGTGGCAGTTTTATCAAATTCTATTTCCCCTTTATCCTGCTCTGTCTCTGCCCTCACAGCATCCTGTGATGAATAACAAACTGATTTATTCTGAATAAACATAGTTATCTCGCTTTGCATGCTCCCTCCCAGCTGCCAAATCCCTCTCCAATCCTTGATTAGGATATTGATTCCTTTTTTATATACATATATAGTCTACTGACTTGAGTACAGGCCTGGGAGCTTGGGACTTTGCATAGAACAGCCACCGCCTTGCTCTAAGACTTAGAATAAGCAACCTTCAAGGTATTTAAAGACTACCTGAGGAAAAAAGGCCAGAGAAGAGGAAATTCAAAGAAACCTATCACTGAGTCATAGCCTATGACTAGTTGGCACAGTGGCCATGAATAAAGCTCAGCTGCTACACCATAGCAAGGTCTTTATTGGGCAGTAGATAAGAGCCATGTTGATATAATAATTTAAGGATTACAAAGAGCTAGTCCCCATTTTACAGACGAAAAATGAGGCTCAGAGAATATAAGAAAGTTACCTGTAGTCCCATAGCAAGTAAGTTTCAGAGGTAGGATTTGAATCCAAGCCTGTTTAATTCCAAACCTAGCCCTCTGCCCAATATGACAGGGTCTCCAAAATGCATGTCTGTGGTGGGAGAGGGGGAAGTACACCATTATGGGTTGTTGCTGTTGCTGTGTTGAAATACATGATTAATCAGTCAGGGGGCAGGAAGACGGGCTGTACCCCAGTGCAACACTACCATATTCTGCCTTCCTCTTGTTGCTAGGTCAACCCGCAACTTCTCTTCTGCACCAGGCATGGGATCCTGTAGCACCCATGCGATAGATATCCACAGCAGCAGCTATGGATATGCATGTGTAATTCCAGGGTAAATTCGCAAAGTATAAACTCTCTTCCTCAAAGACGAAACCAAGACATTTATTCAAATGCCAGAAAGCCAAACCCATCATAGTAACAAAGAAATCTATACACGTGATCAATGCAAGGAGCACAGTCATCCCAAGCCTTCCCTCCATTAGACCTCCCCACAAACAAGCTCCCTTAGGCAAAATCACTCCCTCTCTCACTCATGTTAGCTGCTCTGCTCTGCCTGTTCTCTCTCTCAGTTCCCCCTTACTCTCTCTTCATGCTCCATCCATTCAGCAAGTTCCTCCCACCATCAGCTCCATGTGACTCAGGCTGTAGACTGGGCCAGGGCTCAAAACAGATCACAAGGGCCTATTAAAGGTCAGGGAAGATCTTCAAATTCTCTTACCATCCAGGGTAGCTATAGCTTAATTGCTAACACAGTACCTGCACTAGCAGATGCACAGGTTCCATCAAGAAATTCCCTCCACTGCCCTCCCCAGAAATACCACCACCTTCTTCCTTCTCCATATCCTCATATCAGACACCTTTGAATTGGCTTTGTCCCACCTTTCCCCCTGAGTACCTCTCCACTATGGGGTAGTGACTAGTTTCATCCAGATAGATGGAATTCCAATGAGTGGGCAGGCATCTATACCAAAAATCTTACCATATTATCTTTCTTTCCAAACTTACCCACTTTTCTGAACTTCCCTATTGCTCTCAACAGCAGCAGCACCATCCCTCCACAGTCCCCTGAGCTCCCAACTTGAGTTTCATCCTCAACCTGTCACACCCCTTAACCCCCCATTTCTAATCATCAGGCTGTTTCCATTTCCACAACTTATCTTGCATCTGCCCCCTTCTTTCTACTCACACAGACATCACTCTAGCTCAGACCCTCATCCTCTCTCCTCTTGACTACTACAATTGCCTCCTAATTAGCCTCCTTGCCTCATGTCTTTCTCCTTTCTAATCCACCCTCCACACAGCTGCCAAGTGATTATCCTGAAGTGCAGGGCTGACCATGTCACTCCCCAACTCAATCATCTCCAGTGGGTCCCTATTGACTAGGATCCAATATGATTTCATCTGTAGTTTTTTTTTCCTTTTAAAATGTCTATTTTGTGAATTTTATAATGTACATAATTAGTACAGTAATATTTGCATACCATTATAAATAAGCAATTATACATACATTGGAGAATAAGTGCTAATTGTTTTTCTTTCTTTCTTTTTCTAATGACAGGGTGAACAATCAAAAAACTTTAGAAACTGTCACACAATGTCTTTCTGCTTCTATGAAATTCAAATAGGTGGGCTTGGGGGCTTGGGGGGAGGGAGATCTCATGCTAGCTTTTGTAAGGTCATTAGTAAACAAGAAAATTAGCCTAACTAGTTTAGCGTAAGTACGCCAAACAACAATGACGACAACAACAACTTAGTTAGTTGATCCACTTTTTCACCTTCTAACTGACATTTGGCAAAATGCATATATAGTTAACATAGCTAAAAGACATGGCTGAGTGGCATCTTAATGCCTTCTCTACATGCATACATATTTGTATTAAGTAACACCTATGTTTCTGAAACATACAATGTGTATACACTGATTCTTTTAAAATCCAAGGTATCATATATATATAAATATATATATTATATTTTACTTTTCATATAGGTACTTTACATATGACATATATGACAAGATGCAATTTATATATACAGCAAATATAAATATACATATACATACATATCTACTTATATGATCTTCTCTCTTTATTTATACACAACCCTTATTCAGGCCCCCATCACCTCTTGTTTAGATAATTGCAAAAAGGCATCTAATTGGTCTCCTAGTCTCAAGTCTTTCCCCCTCTCTAATCCACCTTCCATTCAGCTACCAAAGGGATTTTTAAAAATTATTTTGTTTTCAGCTTTCTACAATCACTTCCATATATCTTAGATTTTTCCTCCTCCTTCTCCTTCCTCCCCCATCCCTCCATGAGACAATGTGCAATCTGATATAAGTCAAAGAGATTTTTTTCTAGAGACTAGATCTGACTATATTACTGCATGAGCTCCAGTAGCGACTATTCCCTTCAACATCAAATATAAATTCTTCTGCTTGGCATTTGAAGGGCTCCATAACCTTGGTCTAGCTTCTTCTATCCTTGCCAGTCTTCTTAGGATACTCTAACATTCACCTCATTGCCTTGGAAATAGCCATCCCCCATGTCTGGAATGTTCTACCCTGTCACTTCTGTCTTTTAGTTTCCCAAACTTTTTTCAAGACTTAGCTCAAAACCCACTCTCTGTGAGTTCTCCCTGCTTCTCCATTTCTAATCCTTCCTCTATGCCTAGGGATTTTCATGGTCCAGAATACAGACTACTTGAGGACAGGGCCTGGTTATTTTGTCTTTCTCTTCTTAGCACTTAGCAGAATACTGGATCTACAGTAAGTATGCTCCTTGACTAATAACCAATGTCAACTTTTATGATATCCTATGCCTATAAATATCTAACATCAGTTTAGAACTAGCAGGTTTACTCAGTTTTTCCCCCACAGCAGCCTCATGAGGTTGTTAGCATAAGTATTATACCCATTTTTCAGATGAGGGAACTGAGATAGTAAGTGTCATCTCATTGATAACTTTTCCCAGTGAAACACACTGCCTCCCAGGTACATCATTTCAAAGCTATTTAGTCATTCTTGACTGATCTTCAAAGGCATAAAAATAAACATTTAAATCCTTCGTAATTTCAACCCTTTAAAATGAAAATAACTAGTCACTACTAATTTCTCTGTTTTGAAATAGGGGGCTTGCGGGACTGTGAAGATCAAATTAATGTATGGAAAACACTAGGCAAGTCTTGAGGTGCTATATACGTGTTAGATATGATTATTACTATATCTATATACATGTGATAGCTTTTCTTAAGGCAAGGCAGATCTGTGTGAGCCTGTCTTATGTTTCCCTGGCTCCTGAACTCCAGTGGTCCACCCCAAGTCATATGGCAGTGCAGACTGAAATAGCACCTGGGTTAAAGGGGAATGACAAAAGGAAAAAAGAAGAGGAAAACACACAGCCTTAATCTTCCCAAGTACCTTTTCCAAGTTGATTACTGTCCCTCTTGTCCAACAGCAACTAGTTCAGTTTAGCAGAGAACCAGAATGGAGCCTTCCAAGCTGATTTCCTGCAACCAATGGCAATCTATAGTGTCTGGCAGACCCAAGTGCCCCAGATGAACTGCACAGAACAATCTGAGCACTAGGGTTTGTTTGCAAGAATTGCAAATGCTGATGAACTACTCATCACATTTCTAGGGAAAAAAAAAGCAAAAAAGGAAAAAAAATGACAATTCTAGGCTGGAGATGAGGTCTCATTCTCCCAGTGACCCTTCTTAGTACAACCCTATAGGAAATCAGCAAGGTTACAGCAGTTCCTTGGGAAAGGGAATGAAAGGGTTAATCCAGGGTATTAAATTTACATTTTTCTATTCCTCCCCCTTCCCCGGCAAGTTAATATGCCAGAGTTTTTCAACAATAAATTCTTCTGGGCTCTGCCAATTTATTTTTCAGTACTTCTCTGCATCTGCTATTAAGGAAAAGTAAAAAGAAAGAACTTTTTGATCAGGTTTAATTTTACTGGACATAATGCATGCATTTAGGCAAGTTTGGAGGAAAGGGGGGGAGGAAACTTTTGTATGAGGATTCAACAGAACACTGTCTTTGCTGTCTTCATCTACATTAAGTTGGTCATGACCTTCCAGGTGTCTTTAAGGTTGAAGTGTTTGCTGGACCATTTCGGGCTCCACCGGCTGGTTCACGTGACCCTCCTGACATCAAGAGACAGGCTTTTAAAAGAACAGGGCCACCTTGTCAGTGCACCAGGGTCACTAATAGCCTGCCTTGGGCCCTCAAATAGGTCATGCTCGCCTTGCTCTCCCAACACAAAGAGAAAGGAGAGGAAGGCTGGGGAGGGGGGATAATTATCATTCTGGGTCTTTTTTTTTTCCTCCAGGCTCAGAGTTATACTCCATGTCACTGTGTTAATGTGCCTGCAACCAGGGAGACACATAATGCTCCTCTCAGCCCTGTTTATTAGCGAGATCCATTTGCAAAAGGCCCTTCTTTTGTGCCACAATATGAATGTGCTTTGATGGCAAATAATTACGGCGGTCCTTTTGACATGAGGATCCACAGGCTGCCCTAGTTAAGCCAGTAATTAGCCTGTCCTCCTTTTTTATTGCTACTATTGAGAAACTACAAATTATCTTCATATGAGCACTGGCCATTCCCTTTCTCCCTTCTATTCTCGTTCTCTCTTCTGCCTATTTCTTTCTCTCTCTCCCCCTCCCTACTTTTTCTTCTGTCTCCCTTTCTTCCTCTATCTCCTTTTCTTCCTTTTCTCTTTTCCTCTTTCTTCCTTCTCCATCTTTGGTCTCTCTTCTTTCACTCTATCCCTTTCTATCCCCCCTCTTTTTTTCATTGCCTACCTTCTTCCTTTCTTTCTTTACCCCCTTCCCCTCCTCGCCTATCTCACTCTTTCCTCTTTTTTCCCCTGCCCTCTTTTTTCTTCCCTTTCCCCCCTCTTTGAGACTTCCACGCCATCCTCCCTCCATTCTTTTTCTCTGCTCTCTCTTTCTCTTTCTGACTCTCTTTTTCCCTTCCTCCCTCCCTCCTTCTCTCTCTGCTTTCTCTGTCTGCTGTCTATCTCCCACCCTTCCTTCCCCCCTCCCTGTTCTCTCTCTCCCCTCCTTCCCCCAACGCTGCCCCCCCATATCTCTCAGCACTTTGGATAAGCAGAATGCAGCTGCACAAGAGCAAGATAAAGCTCTACCATCACGATGATGAACAATTTGGATGAAGAGCCTTCTAGACAAACACAAAAGCTGAAGGAGTGCAGTTGACGCAGGCCCGGACAGCTGAAGAATGCCGCGGTCTACAGATGAATAGCCCTCATTTGTGAATATACAGATTTTCCACGATGAATAAAAACTGAGTGTAGGTCACAATAAATAAACTTTTTTTCCCTTCTTCTTAAATAATAATTCAGGTTCCCGGCACCAAACAGCTGTAAATTGAAGGTTGTGCTTAGTTTTCTCAACTCTCAAAGGTGATAATTAAGCTAAGCTCATATTGTTTGATATATTAGTGTAATGATGAGCTACTATATTCTGGCTTGTTTCAAGTTATTTTAGGTTTTTTTTCCATTATCTTTTTTTAAAATTATGTTTCAGATACATTTTAAATGTAGTAACAGCATCTCTAAAACACAGTTGCCCTATGTTTGGATCTATTCGAAATGTATTCATATAACATTTAATTAAAGCTGCAACACCCCCCCTTCAGAAAATATGTAAGAGGTAAAAATGTCTGTATTAGTTGACTAGTCCTGACATAATCTTGCCAAAAGGCTGATTCTTTTTCCTTATTGGTGCAAGATAATTAGACCATCATTAACCTCCGGAAAAATCACTGTCGGTATTTCTTGGCATAAAATCCAGCAATTCGGAGGATTTTCCTCATTTTGCTTAAGATCAATGCTGAGGCAAAGATCAGTTCTGAATCAGCTTTCTATTTCTAAAAACTACAGTCTGCCAAGCTATTCTACACATTGGAATTTAACCCAAGAGGAAAGCTAACAAAACCTTCACACCTGTGTCCCTGTGATCTCTATATAACACCCACTTTGATTTCTGTTGGCAAGGAGAAGCAATGAGCAGAGAAGACGACAAAAGACTTATTCCTCATGAATATGACAGCAGCATGGTCATTCCTTTGGCTTCTACACTTTCTGCCTCTTCCCAACATTTATAATTTGGAGGAGGGGAAGAAACTAAATGAATATTTGTTCAAGAATCAGATCTATGAAAAAGAGTCAAAGAAACTGGTCATTTCTATGTGTCATTTATGATACCAGATAGGCCTGAAATAGCTGACTTGGGAAATAATTTATTTTTCTTCTTTTTTCCTTTTAGGAAAGAAGATGCCAGTACTGTCTAGGTCTCCCTTTGACCACATGTAACCTTGAGCTAGCTCTCCAAGTACCCCTCCAAGGGATACAATTTCCCTTACTCCTTTAGAACAAGAATAGTATGAAACTGGAGAAACCTTTTTTTTGTACATGTTGCTATAAGCACTATTAAGAATGATAACCTATTTATTTAAAGTCCTGGCCCCTGAGACATTTAAAAAATTAATGAAGAAAAGGATAAAGAAAAAGAAGAAATAATCAATTGTTCTGTTTTGTTTTTTGGAGATTTTAGATATTGACCTTACAGAAGGCACAATATTTGACCAAATGACTGACCATAGTAGACTATTTCTAGCACTGTGTATCTATTTGAAAACTCTTCAGCAAAATGACTAACCTTCTTCCACCTTCCACTCCTCATACCTCCTACTTAACAGTCCTGACAGTATATGAAAAAACGAAGCAAGAAGGGCAAGGAAAAGAGATTTCTGTGTTGACCCAAAAGAGGGTTCATTGAAGTCAATAACTGAACCTAAGCTTATATATTATAGAGTTCACAAATGGAAGTTCTGAGACTTATGAAGGTCATTTCACTCTACCTTCAAGTGAACATGACCAGAGGGCCACAGAATAGCGGAACTGGAAGACCCTATGAAATCACATATTTCAATCCCCTCACTTCATAAGAGGTAACTAAGTGGCTTCCTGAATAGAGTCCTAGACTCCGAGTTAAATAGAACTACGTTCAAATCCTGCCTCAGACACTTAATAGCTTTGTGATCCCATGTTAGTCACTTAATCTCTCTCTGACTCCCTCAGTTCCCTCACCTGTAAAATGAGGATAACCTACCTCTCAGTGTTGTCCTGAGAATAGACTGAGACAATATATGTAAAGCACTTTGAAAACCTTAAAGCACTATATAAATATCAGCTAAGACATGCATACAGTTATAATAGTCTAAGGTCTAGAGAAAGGAATTCATTTACCTAAGCCTACATAACCAGTGTTGGAGCCAACACTAAAAACAGGCCTTCTAACTCTAAGTCATATTCCTCCCAGGAAAAGTCACACAGTGTATCTAAATTAAATGACATAGTCCCTGTTGCTTCTCCTCACTGATCTCCTTTGACTTTTTTTCCATGATGTATTATTTCCATGTGCTTGGTGGCTGCCTGGCTGACCAAGTAAAATGGGGAAAAGCACAATTTTTTTTAAAACCCTATGGGGCCAGGGTCAGCCTTACCCATAGGTAGTTTGAGTTGCATCTGGTTAGAGTGATTTTAGGACCAACAAAAATCTATCCACCAATTAATCTCCGGTGAGTAGCCCATGTATTCTGAACAGGTTGCCTCCGTGTCTTAAGATGCCACCATTAGCTCAGTCTTTGGGTTAAGATAGTCAATATCGGAAGTTTCTGTCAGGTTGTACATCATCTCTGGAAAATATGAGGTATTAACATTCATTTATGTAGTCCTGTATTAATTAAATATTTAGATTAGTTTATGATTTCTCTGGAAGAGACTCATCCCTGAGTTAATGAGACAAAGACAGATCTTTTTAAAAAGAGAACAGAGGCGAGGAAAAGGCTGAATACTAAGTTTAGAGTTGACAGATCAGAGTTAGGGCTGAAGTAAAGGTGGGGATCTAAGAACAAACTTCATCTATCTCTAAATTTGGCCTGAGGCTGGCCTTGTGAGTAGCCTCGACTCAATTCTTGAATCCAAGGGTGAAAATGAAGCTTGGGCATTAATTCATTCAGATTTTCCAAACAATAGAGTTGAGACATCTCTATGTGTGAGGTTTTCAAAGGACGAATTCATGACTATCTGTGTTTGTTAGTAACTTTATCATTAGAAATTCACCTGGTATGATTGAAAGTGCCTATTTGCCACAGTGATACATTCTTCTCAGTTGGGGGGCATTGGTAGAGAATAAGGGAGAAATGATAGATAGATAAGAGATAAATAGATTAATCTCAGAGCTCTCCATCTTCCAAAGTGAAGGAGTAATTAATTTTGTGAATAGATTACATTACAAAGGGCTACAAGTAAAGAGAAGGCATGCTCAAGGGCCTACTCCCAAATTTATAGACTCTGCCTGGAAGGCCCAAGTACTTCGGGACTATCTGTCCTCATAAAAGCTCATCTCTCTTTTGAATATTTTAAATGTGTGTATAATGGGGGACAGAGGAGTACTAGGTCTTCATCAGACCTTGATACTTTGACATTCCTCAAATTGTGTATGTGGGGAAGGGAAGGGATGAGGTGGGAGGAGTGCATTTGTGGGTGTCTGTTTGTATGCAAAGTGTGAGACCAATAAACAAGTAAACAACTTCTGGAAGACCTAAATACATCTTGACATTTTCACTATTTTATCACTGTAAATTATAATAATAGGAAAGAAACTAAGAAATTTGCAGCTAAATAGAAGGATAGTTCACTGATTTTCCTTGGAAAATCAAATAAAGGAGTGGATAAAGTTGGTTTTACCTACATGGAGTTGGCTTTATCATGTACCCAAGGGCAATAAGAGATAAAGTTTCATGGTGCATCTGGTCATCTCTTATTGTGATGCTTATAATAAGTAATGAAAAAATTCATTATAAAAACAAATGAGAAATACTTATTAAATTTATTAAATTATTTATTTATTAGTTTTTTATTATAAATTTATATATATACAAATATATGTATTACAAATATTATAAATTTTTATTAAATAACCACTATTAAGACAGGTACTGTGCTAAGCCCTTTGCAAACATGATCTGATTTGATTCTCACAACAACCCTGAAAGCTAGGAGTTATATATAGGTAAGGACAATGAGGTGACTTGCTTAGTGTCACACAGATAGAAAATGCTGAACCTTTATTTGAACTCGGGTCTTCCGGACTCCAGGCACAGTGCTCTATCCACTGTACCATCTTGTCTATGTAGCTTGTACCACAAAATATTTTGCAGAGGATAAAGTAGAAAAAAATCTATGAAGAACTCAATAAGATCTTCAAATTAAATCAACATACTTAGATACTCAATGACTTTAATTTAAAGGAGGAATAGGTGAGGATGAGAAAGATAGATAGATAGATGATAGACAGATACATAGATAATACATACATAGGTGTGTGTGTGAGAAAAAGAGACAGTTATTTGGTGGTGTATTTATTCCTTTGTTTTTGCTTATTTCACTCATCAATTCATTCAAATCTTCTTTTCCCTAGTTCCTCCCATTTTCATTTCTTATTGCACAATTATATTCCATTATATTCATATTAATTTTTTTCATCCATTATCCAAATGTGGGGACCCCATTTTTCTGGTTCTTTCCGCTAGAGGTCATCCTACTATGAATATTCTTTAAATGTTAATCAAAGAAAAAAAGATCCTCTGAACTCATGTATGATATTAAAACAACCCCACCTCCACTCCTAAAAGAAAATGTCCTGTCTTTGATCTCATGGAAAGTTTAATCACTATTCTTGCATAATTACAAACTGGTTTCCAAAATAGTTGGACTAATTCACAGTTCTACCAATAGTGTATGAGTATAGCTGTCTTCCCACAATCTCATTTTTCTGTCATCTTTGCAATTGGTAAGGAATGAGTTGAAATCTCAGAGCTTTTTTTTAAATTTGTGATGAATACTTCCTTGGAAAAAAAATTTGCAGGCACTGAATTTGGTGAACATTAAATAACATCATAAAATTAAATTCATTCTACTTTATAGATGGGAAATGACCCATTACTGATGTGGGAGTTATTACTGAATTATGTATAAAATAGTTTTTCCTTTGTTTACATATATAATATGCATGTTTATATACATATATATATATATATATATAGTAGGACCACTGACTTGTTAAAAATGAAAACTGATATAAATCTTTAAAAAATGGCATGTAAATGAAACCACTGAACCTTCGCTATTTCCACAATTATTGAAGATAAAAAATGGGATATGGATTTGAAAGAGGATAAAGAAACAGATCTTAATGATTTCACACAAAAGTGTAACTTATGGAAATCCATTACCATAAGGAGGAGTTGAGAAGAGTCTAAGAAATGCTCCAAATGGCAAACATTTGACTAAGTTGCCAGGCAGACAACTGCAGCGGTCAAAGGCAAGGACAATTTAGAATACAAAATCATCTGTAAAAATCGAATGAGGAGTGATTGAAAATCAGCATCAATATCACCTCATTAAAGAGAGAGAAGTCATAAAGGGTAAAACCAGTTTAAAGACAGTTACGTGAAAGACCCAAATAATCACAGTAACGCAAATGACATTAAAGGATAAAAAAATGGAAGAGCAACTTTTTGTTTAACCATCGAAGCTAGCACTCTTGGACTCTAACATCATCAGTTTATGTTGATTGAAGGCAAAAAGAGGTAGATGAAACTATGTACGTACGTAGTGGAAAGTGAGGCTAGGGGGTAACAGTAACACTGGGAGGGAATTGTGAAGGAATTGAAAGATCACTTCACAAAGCAAAGGCACAGGAAAAAGCTAACCAATATGTTTACTTTCCCATGGATACAGTTTTCATAAGAATCATCTTCATACAGATCATACGTACAGATCCACCAGTGAAGCTTTTAAGGTAAAGCAAGAAACCTTTCGTAAGAGATATTGCCTGGTGGATCCCATCTTTATGGGGAAACTTAGGATCATTAAAATAACTTACTTTCCCAAAGGCAATATGGCCCAGAGTCCAGGGCTGGAGAATCTGCGGTCTTGAGGCCACATATGGCCTTCTAGGTCCATTTTGACTGAGTCCAAGTTTTACAGAATAAATCCTTTTATGAAAGGGTTTGTATGGTGAAGTTTGGATTCAGTCAAAGGGCCACAATTGAGGATCTAGAGGGTCATATGTGACCTCAAGACCTCAGGTTCCCTACCCCTGGACTCTGTCATATTGCCTTTGGGAAACTAATTTTAATGACCCTAAGCTTCTCCACAAAACAGAGGCACTTCTTTCCAATACTAGTATTCTTCTAATGATATTGCATAATTGTGAGTCTTGGAACAAAATAACCTCTGAAAAAACAGAAGTTGTGGATTACTCAAATGATAATGGAGAAGTTCATGATAATTTTAAATAAGTACAAACACATTAAAAACAAAGATTAGGGAAAAGTAGTATAAAGGATCTGATCAAAGAAATACAAGTGAAAAACAAAATTTCAGTGGGTCATTTGGAGGGAGGGATAATTGATGGACTGCCTGCGCATTTTACTGGTATCCTCGGAATGGAGGGAGAGTTTGAGGAAGAGCTCTGGTATATTGGGGTGGCCCACTCGTGGACACAAGAACAAGAATTGCCCAGGGAAAACCTACATTAATGAGATTACAAACCAATTAGGAGAGATGTTAGGGGGAAGGAGACAGCAAATAGATATTTAATGTTAATTTGATAGGTCACCTTATTTTTCTCAAAAGAAAAGAGAAGAATTTCTCTTTTATCATACTGTGTTATTTCCCTTGCTGCTGTTTCTCAAAAAATCCTTAGGGAAGGCAGAACTTTAATTTAGAAAAGAGGAGGTAAGTGATAGATAGATAGATAGATAAATACATACATACATACATAGATGGATAGATAATTACATATAAATACTTATGTAGGGAAGAGGTAAAATAATGCAATATGCAAATGCAGTAAATGATGAAAAGCTTTTCTCAATTTTTTAAAATTTATTTTATTTTTAATTTATAGAATAAAACAAGCACTTCTGTAACATAGTATAATAAAAAAAGACTGTACATGAAACTGCAAAACTATCATGTACAATTTACTATTCCTTTTAAATATATAATATTATAATGTAAATTTCTTTTTTTTTCCAATGAGTTGAGGTTTGCTAAGTACCTCCAGTGTCTTAAGCATCATACAGAACATGTATGTGATAGAGTTCCTTGCCTCTGGGTGCCTCCATGCCATGGGGTTAAGCTATACCTACACATATCCCCTCTTTGATAACGGTGACAACATCCTCCATCTCCCTAAAGTCTAAACATTGAGCTGGTTTATGTCTCCATTGACATGCGCCTCTCCTGCTCCCAGACCAGACAGACTCTATCCATCCTCATCCACCATGCCTTCCACTTCTAGTTTGGTCTTTTCACTTGTGCAGCACTTAAACTGCTGATGGATTTCCATTAGTAACTGTGGTAAAGGCAGAGGATTTATTAACTCTTTTTCTTCACTCAATATCCTCATTTATAACAAGGTGCGCACTGGAAAACACAGCAAAGCAAATCAATAGCCAGGATAAAATGGGGGAAAACGCCATGTTACAATTTCTTGAATTTTCTCTTCCCCTCCTACACTTAGGTTTATCCCCACTCCCCACGTACGCATGAGGGTTTTCTTCTCATGATTTCCATTCCACTCTAACTCAAAACAAAAAGTCTTTTTTATTGGGGCTCCAAGTGAATTCATGTTATAGCTAAGTATGGCCAGGTTAGGTCAGAATTCCTTTTTTAAGTATCATGAATGGGAGAAAAGTAAGACTTGAATCTTCCAGGAAGGCTCTTTCACCCTCCATTCAAAACCAAAGACTTGCCAAAGGCATCGTCAATCAGCAACTGGGTTTAAAATTCTCTTAAAAATGTTTTACTAGTTCACTTTACTTGGCATTTTTATCACTATTTATATCTGTAAAGTAGTGATATAATTAGTAAAGCTATTAATGTTTCTTATGCTTAGTCTTACAAATGCTACAAATCTCTATAAATCTAGCTTATAGCAAAATAAATAAAGATGATAATACTGTCAAGCATCAGGATAATTGCTGGACTGCCTTTGTGTAAACCAAGCAAATATCAGCCCTGTTAAACAACTTAATCTGGGCCACTTAGCCAGCCCCTCTTTGAATCATTCTTGTGCTTGAAAGTAACCACTAAGCAAGGAGACTCCTTAATTTCCATCAGTTCCACAGTGCAGGACCACTGACAAGGCCCCTGCCTACTGTTTGACTTGTGAAAGCTTATCTCCGGAGTACTTTTTATGCCAGCAAAGTGGAAGTATGTGTGTATTTGTGAGTGTGAGTGTGTGTGTGTGTCCTTCTTTTCAAAGACAACCAATGGCATCATAGTTGATTTGTTGATTTGTGTGTGAACTGAATTTTAGTGAGGCAGAGTCATTGAAGTCCAGTGGCAGGACAAAAGTCAAGTTGATTGGCAATTCCCCAGGATACAGTAAATGCCCTTGGCATCTTCGATGCCTGACTAAGCTCTAAGCACTCCACAGAGCTTGCTTCAGTCACCTCCCTGGTCATTGGAAGAAGTTATTCACATTCATCCATTCTGCCAAAGGAAGCCTTTGCATGCTTGGGGGAGATACTTTTCTAACTCACAGATGTAGTTGAGGCCCATCAGTTACCCTCAACCTTGCTTAGCCTGTCTGCTGAGACAGTTTACCTAACTGTGGCCACTGTGCATGCTACATGCTCTTGGAGTCACAGGTAGAGTTGAGTGCCAGGTGGACACCAAAGGTAGATGAACAGCTGTGAAAAGGGGTCAGCAAACCTTCATACCAGAGGCGCTAGTCCTCCCTGAACACCCCATATACCCCATGCATGTATATGTGTGTATATATATATGTGTGTGTGTGTGTGTGTATAAATACAAATATGAATGTGTGCACACATGTATATAATGCTGCATTGACCTAGGACTGAGATGTCACTGAAGACCCCAACGTGTGTATCTGAATTATGATACTAGCTGAAATTTATATAGGACTCTTCATATATTATATTATTTGAGCCTCATAAATGAGATTCATGTACTTTAGGTATTATCTCCATTATATTGATAAGGAAACAGAGGCTTAGAGCATTTATGTTAATTATTAAAGGTCATATAGCTAGTAAAGGTCAGAGACCCTCCTGACTCAGTTCATCTCAATAATCACTTGTTTTTAATATGTTTATATAGACGTCTATATAATATATATGACTCCCTACTCTCTTGACTAATAAATATCTCTAGTCTTTATAAAGATAGGCATCCCCATAGGCCAGGTGACAAACAGAAACATCTTTATTTTTTCTTTGGAACTCTGATTTGCATGGACACCTGGATTATGACGTAGCACACATCTATGATGTCTGGAAGTATACTTTTACCTAGAAACTATTCCCAGCATTTTCATTTTAAGTAACTAGAAGAAATTAAAATGAACAGCCCTACACACCAGTCCTGAATAATGGCCCTTCTAAAACAAAAGTATTAGACAAATATATCAGCTATGAGATATACCAAAGGCTAGTACCCCAGTATCAGCATTTTTTAACTTTCACTCTAAAGTGACTGGATGATAAGAGAGTACAATATGTATTTGGAATTCAAGGCGAGAAGATCTTTTTAATATAACTGTTTTACAATGTAGCCATATATCATTTCCTAGCAAAATGCAAAACAAAGCCCAGTTCTGAATCTGAAACATACATGATAGATTTCCATTGTTTTATTTTACTCCTGGAATGAATTTCTCAAACCAAACTTTTGTTGATGCAGTTGTTGATGGTGCCAAAGGGTTTTAGTGACTCTTTCTTCATAGGAAAGCAGCTTCCAGATGAAAAGGAACTGTTTGGAGGTGAGTAATGAATGCAGAGTTGTACAGTCCCACGGTAGCATGTACAGGGGGAGGACATGAACAGACAGTAAGTGCTTGGTGTGTTGAAAAGTCAGTCTCCTTTTCTATCGTATTTGGCCACATTGAGCCAATGTGCAAAGGACTGGCCAAGTATTATCTTCCATTAGCATTTTTATGGTACTTCATATTTGCAGAGTGTATGACAATTCTTTATTCTTACCCTCACAGTATCCCTTGTAAAATCATCACCATCACTAGTTATAAATTCATACTATCAAACCCCGGGCATGCTAGGGGATATTCAGAACCTCCCAGGAGCCACGCTGGATCTCCCTGGATCCCTAGGGATCCCCCAGTCCAGTTCTCTTTCTGATGGGTAATTCATAAAAGGTAGTCCTCATTGAGGTCAACCTCCACATTCAGAGATTTGTACTCTCTAAACATCCTTCGTTTCTCTAAATAACTCAGTATAAGACTAGCTTTCCATTAATTTATCCAAAATGGTCCTGAACCTATTCACATTTTCATCCTCTCTTATCTCTTTGAGTAACAAGCTCCCTAAGTTGACTCTGTGATGTAAAGTCATTTTCTCTGTATTTAGTAGAACTACTTCTCTCACACTGACAGCTTTACACTTCCATCCCCCTCATTTCTAGAATTATCTAAATATTGAGTTTGGTGTTGTTTTGGTCTACTATTATCCAATGTGAAGTTGTCTTCTCTTCTGGTTCTGCTGTTGGTGTTTTGAAAAGTCATTCTCCTTTTCTATCGTATTTGGCCACATTGAGCCGATGTGCAAACATTCAATTCTCTGAATGTTTTTGTTTTAACCTCCTCACTAGGAGCCTTATTTTTCTCTTTAACTCTACTCCTGATGCTAGACTTTTCCATCTTGTCCCCTTTTTCTTCCTTGGCCCTCTCCAACTTTTTAACTCCCTTTCATTTGTTGTTGTCCCTTGCTCAAATGCAAGCTCCTTTTGGGAAGGAAGTAACTCTCTCTTCTCTCTCTCTTTCTCTGTCTCTGTCTCTATCTCTCTTCCTCTCTCTCTCGCTCTCTCCCTCTCTCCCTCTCCCTTCCCCTTCCTTTCCCCTTCCCTCCTCTCTTCTCCCATTTCTATTTATATTACCAGCATTTTGTCCAGTGCTTGGCACATAATAGACACTTAATAAATACTCTATCTACCTAAATCTATCTCTAGAAAACCAGTCAGCAATACAGTTTCCTAATTATATAGATAGTATGGATATGGAGCTGGCCTTAGAGTCAAGAAGCTCTGAGTTCAAGTTTCGCTTCTAATGTGTTTTTACTGTGTGGTCCTGGGTAAATCACTTGTCCTAAGTCTATAAGTTACAGGATAGTTTGTGATTTATATTTTTAGAGGGAGTATATGAGGAATTCTTTACACCAATAAAATCATACATATAGGCAATATGGACTAGATAGACATATTCTCTCTCATATATATGTACATATGTGCATATATGATTTTATATGTGTACATATACATATATACATGCTTGGGTGGTCTTGTGTTAATGTCAACTCCTTTAGGACAGTGATCATTTCACCTGTGTATTTCTATACTTAATATCTAGGTTATTTGACTGATTGCTTAGCACTGACTACTGCACTTCAGGGGCATGACTGTGTGTGGATTCCAGAACAGTGCAATCTAAGATGCCTCAATCAATGTAGACACCCATGAACATGACTCCCCTCCCCACCTCGCACACATATCACAATGAAGACGCGAGGCACTCTAACATTTGTTGCTGCCTCTTGTAGGCTGTTTCTCTATCTTTCCATCACACACTCTGCTCACTGTCACCTGTAGGATTGGCTTTTCCTTGATGCATCAGACTCAATTCCACTATCTGGTACCTCTAAATTCATTAGCAGAGGGGCTGGTACAAGCAGCATTTTTTGCATCTGTTCCAGGATTCTGCATAGCTGCAGCCCATAGGAGGGGTCCAAAGGAACATCTCACATTTGGTAAAGAGTCCTTTGTGTGCTCTTCTGATTCCTGGGCCTTTAGGGCACTATTTTACGTATTATTCTGACATGCTACTAAAAGGTTAGGGTGAAGTGTTAACCATGGCTCTTGTCACTTGTCAAGTACTATAGTGTCTTCCTTTGTAACATCTTTCATATATAATCTCTTCTCTCCTATGACGTTATCATTCCAGTGCAGGTCCTGATCTCTTCATGCCTTTTCTAGTCTCCCTGATTCTAGTTTTTTCTCCATTTCAATTCATGCTCTATTAAATTGTCAAATTCATCCCCTTAAAATACATATCTGACCAGATTACTCACCCCCCCCCATTCAATAAACTCTAGTGGCTCCCTATTACCTCTACAGTCAAACATACCACCTTATTGCCATTCACAAACTCTGTGACCCAATGACCCTAGTCTCCTGTATGTTTCTCATACAGGATATTTCTAACTCCAAGGGATTGTCATTTGCTGTCCTTCATGCTCTTCCTGCTCATTCTACCTCTTTGACTTCCTTCAATAATTGCATATTGGGGGATGGTGATTGGGCAGGGAAGTGAGAGAAAAGATTAAGGCAGAAAAATATAGGGCCAAAGAGGGTGAAACATTTCTCTTCCTCATCCAAGGATGCCATGCTACTTTTATTAACTATAAATCTTACATACTTGCATCAAGAGCAAGGTGTCCATGGCCACATTTTCCTACTTAATTTTGGGAATTTCTACCTAATACCCATAAAGAGTTAAGTAGAGTTTTCATCTTATTTTCTTCCAGAAAGCCTTTCTTGACTTCTCAAATCTGTACTCATCTCTTCCTTTGAGCCCCTATAACATTATTATCTGTATCATTCATATTGGTACTTACCATAAACTGCCTTGCCCTGTTACTAAACTGTTATGGTTTGTGTGTGCTGTCTCTCAAAAAATGTAAGTTCTTAAAAGTACAGAATCATGTTGTACATTTCATTTGTAATTCACTAAGTGCCTGGACATCCTAGAGAAAGACAATGAACATTTTTTGAATGAATGAATGATTCTTAGTGTCTACCATTTTGGTTTCTCAACCTTCTTTAGATATCTCTCAGAATATTGTCTAACTTGGGCCACTTGAGCACATGACAAGAGACTAACCCCAAGATTCCATAGCAGGAACAGATTCCCAAAATGAAAGATTAAATCTCGACCAAAGATTAGTTCTTTCAAAAGTTAACAGAGGCTTCCCAAAGTAGAAAATGTGAAGAGGTTTTAAATGAGATTTTAGCCCCTGCCACTGATATAAAAGGAGTTGCTATATGGGAAAGAGAAAAAAAGAGAGAGAAAGAAAGAAAGAAAAAATCCTCAAACCTATAATACACCCCAGTTCTGCCTGTTGTTCCTGCATTTGGCTCTGCATGCCCGTTGACCTTGTGTCGGAAAGCTGATCACGTGGAGCTGAAGCTATCAGGCATCACCTGCCTGGGTGCATTCTTCTGACTTTTGTCTGTATTTCTATTACACAAATGCCACAAATTCTGTCTTTACAAGATTGAATTGAAGATTGAACTGCCTGAAATTCCAGAGAGGGGAACACCACCTTCCCCTCTGCTCCAGTTGGAGACCTGGGGCTGGTCCCCAGCTCCTCCCTAACAGAATGTGGTTACCACGGGCAGATTTGTGTGAGATTTATGTTTATCCAAGTTCCGGCCCCTACTGGCCTTAGATATCAAAGATAGAGTTATAAACTAAAGAAATTTACTGCAAGAATCAAGTGACTGCTGGTGAAGCCAGAGCATTTCTCTCCTTTTTAATAAGGTTAAAAATAGTTACAAGTGGAGCACTGGAATAAGGACTTTAAAAAACTGTGTGTCGGTGAATCTATAGCTGAGGCACAGACTAGGGTTTTACATCCCCATCTAATAACTGTATCCCCTCTCTCTCACCCACCCTCTAACCCCTCTCCCCATGTTTCTGCTTCTGGTCTCTTTTAATACACTAACAGCAGAGTCCATATACCTCCCAAAATTTTCATCCCTGATCTTTCCCTGGCATTAGATGGACATTAGATAAACCACCATCCTGTTCACAATTTCGGAAGGCTATTTTAACCAATAGCTAGATAAGTCATTGCTGGTGGTGGTGGCGGTCCTTTGTTCTCAAAGGGGATCCATGACATCACAGGAAATGTGTTGACTTGCATGTAAATTGGGTTTAAGTGAGGCAGAGTTGCTTAAAGTCGATAGTTGGACAGTTTTATATTAAAAATGACAGACTGGCAGGCAGGAAAAGGGTTCTGACAAATGGTTGAACTTATAGAGTATTTTATATCTAACCTGCTGAAGAGTTGGTTAAAAATAAACTTACCAACTTGGAAATCTTGTTGGTGTAGGTGGTTTTAGTAAGACTAAATGGAGTCCAAGCTCTCAGAGATAAAATTAGCAAGTGTAGTCTGAGTTCAGGGAATTGAGTGGATTTAAGGGCATCACCCTTGACTACCGAGTCATACATCTATGCTTTCCATCTCTTGAAGAAATTTCATGTAGGTTCTACAAAGAGGAAAACCTGGTGTCATGGTTTTGTTTGGTTTTTTGAGTTTTGTGTTTGGTTTTGTTTTGTTTGCTTGTTTGTTATTGCCTTAATGAGTCTCCCTGTACTCTGCCCTTTCAGACACTGCCTTGTCATCTGTTAGGTGTAGGCACCATTTTCAAAGAAAGATATTTCTAAGGTGGAGGGTATGTAGAATGTTTATAATAATCAAGTTCATACCATATGAGGATCAACTAAAAGAAACAGGGAAGTTCAGCCAGGAGAAGAAATGATTTTGGGTAGATGTGATAGCTGTCTCTGTGTATTTGGAGGGTTGTCTGGTAGACCAGTGATTAGAATTGCTCTAAATCTTTGATAGATTGATTGTCCCTAGAGAGAAAGACCAGAATCAATAGGCAGAGATTATAAAAATTTTTAAGATTGATATAGGGAAGTTTTTCCTTATGTCAATTAGGACTTTTCGATTCAAATCAATTCAATACACAAAGAATGTTAGTCTGTCAAGAGGCATCTATCATGTCTGTACTGTGTATCTTATTAAGTCCCTATTAGATTCTAGATTCCTGTTTCAATGAACTTACTTTCCCTTAGAAGAGGGAAAACCTCTTATACAGACAAGTGCCTATAATCCTAATTTAAAATGGTTTGTCTCATAAGGTAGTAGATTGGCCTTCAATGTAGGTCTTAAAGTAAAGATGTAGAAAAAAATTCATTTCCAGGTATGGATTAGACTAGACTAGACCACAGAGGTTCCTTCCTTCTAACTCTGAAATGATGTGATTACATTCTTGATCAAAGGCCCAAAAAGGCCCTGATCAAATGCCACTAAGAGACAGAGTTAATGAAAGAACTCAAGAGAATCCAATTTAGATTTCAGAACAATAACATGCATAATGGCAAGATGACAGGAACAGAATTTCCCAATAAAAACTCACATTTAACATCTCTGGAATGTGATTTCATTCTTCAATTTCTTGGTCATCTAAAGTCCTTTTCACTGGTACTTAAGGCAGTAAAGACTAGGTCCAGTGGTGAGGCATGCCATTCATCGGTCATCAGAGGTACTTTGGTTGGTTCCTGAAAAGAGCTCACTAAATGCTTGGGACTTTTTATCATAAGGAAATGAATCTGGTTAATCAGCAGAGATAAAGGCATGGGAGGGTTTGATGAGTTAATGGCTTATCAAAAACAAAGGTAGACTCTAAAACAGTAATCTCATTTTATGTATGAGAAATATCAGAAGAAAACCAACTCCAAATTTTGGATAGTCCAATTTAATCACGAGACTATGTTAATCCTAAAAGTGGGCCTCAATCTATATATAAGTATCCATGTACATAGGCACAATCACTAAAATGCATAGTTTGAGTATTTGGCTGTGTTCTTTCCTTGCCTGCTGTGTCCAGGTAGCAGAACATATGGCCTGTCAGACTACCCACTGATAAGAGACCTCTTCATTACCCAAGCACCAAGTGGGAGAGGAGAGAAGCTGTAGAATTTGAGTTACATAACTTACTTATGTAGACTTCAGTTAGATGTTTAACATACAGGAAATTCATGTTGACTTTACTTATAAGGAGAGGAGTAAAATGATGTTGATAATAACAAAAAGAGGAAAACTTGCAGTTTTGTATATAGACAACAACAAAGTCTTCTCAGCTGGATAACATGGCAGTGAAGTTGCCTATTTGCTTTATTGTTCTTAATACCCTCAGGTTCTCCACATTTTCCTGGCAATCTGACCAATGTCAACTTCCTCGGAAAAATTTAGCTTCTTTTACGTTACTGAAAAATCTTTCTCCTCTGCTCCCAATTCCATTTTGGGTAGGTTGAACTTGAGATGCCAATGAGACATGCAAGTGGAGGTATAGGACTCAAGTTCGGGAGAGCCAGACTATTCAGGGGGAAGGTGAGAGATTAAATTCAACCAAATCAGTATTTTCATGTGACTTGATTTAAAGATATTCATTAAATTTAATTTCTCTGATGTCATAGTCTACTTCAAAAATGAAGGATGAACATAAACCTGTGAGTAAAGTGAGCTGCCTGAACAGGGACACAGAAAGCTGGGTAACTCAGCTCATCTGCTCCCTTCTGCTCCCTACTTCCTTCTCCTCTCCAAAAGAAGATAAATTTGGATGGCCAGAGGACCCCCAGTTAGCTTGGGGTTTACGGGCCAGATTTCTCTCTCTCTCTCTGTCTCTGTCTCTCTCTGTCTCTCTGTCTCTCTCTCTCTCTCTCTCTCTCTCTCTCTCTCTCTCCCTCCCTCCCTCCCTCCTTTTCTTTCCTAAAACTTGTGCCCTCTGAAGCCCATACACTGCACAACAATACATCCCTGCCCAAACCCTACTTCATGACTGTTTTTGGGATGCTCCTGGTTTCACAGTGATTATCAATAGTAAATGCTTCTCTTTCCCTCATAGCTTGATTTACTTATTTTATTATTTTGCTCATTAAAAGAGCCATTCCCTGATTACTTCTTAAAGAGGCCTCTTCACTGAATGGGCGTTACCTCACTCTAAGTGAGTACCGGAATAGACCAAAGTCTCCCATTGCATTCTGGGCCTTCTTCAGTCATCCTGATGAATATCTGGTCACTGGATCCAGATATCTCTGGAGGAGAAAGTGAGGCTGGTGACCTTGCACAGCCCTCCCTCACTCAAAACAAAGTCAAGTGTAAGTCGTGTCATCATTTCTCTGATGTCATGGTCTTCTTTGAAAATGAAAGACAAATACACAGATTAAATTTCAGTGCCAAGTACTGGGGAAGAGACAGACAAAAACAAAATAGTCTCTAAAACAGAAGCTCACCTCCCACAGGGGAGGGGAGTGGGAGGGTTGGAAGTGAAGGGCATACAATATGTAATACAGATACTTGACTATAGGGTACTTTGATGAGAGAGAGAATATTCTAAACTAAGCCTTGATGGAAGAAAAGAATTTTTATAATAACAAAAAGGGTAATTTCTAAGAGTGGAAGATGGTTTCTGCTAATGGAGATGGAATGGCAAGTTTTGGGGGGAAGTCAATATAATAGAGTTTGGAAGTTCTTGGAATTAATTGGATGGGGGAAGCAGTAAAGGAAAGAGTTCATGGTGACTATTAGGCTTTGAGCCCCATCGACTAGAAGAGTGGTTGGACCCTCTATAGAAAGAAAGAAGTTTTTAAGACTTTTTTTGGAGGAGTGAATTATTAGGGATGGTGATGAGCTCCATTTGACATATATAAATAGTAGGAGAGAAAGCTAATCAGAAGATCCCAGTCTTCGTGCTAAAGGAGATCTTCAAGGTCATATAATTGAACCAAAACCCAGAAGGATATGACCTCAATGGAGTGTGAAATTCCCTTCAACAGTGCAAGCTGAAGCCATCCATGTCTGCTCATTCCACGATACTCATGCACATATCCTCCCCTAAGTCCACAGCTATGTGCACTTGCTTTGTCTTGACATCACAAGGTTACCAGGGTAGCACTTTGGCTACCACCTGTCATCTCTAGCCATCAACATGGGGCCAACTCTTCTCTTCCCATCACATATTTCCTTGATGACATCTTTTACTCCTATTCTTTCTCAAAGCTCCTCATTACTTATACCCTGAAATGTATTTAACAAAAGCCCATAAGACAAAGAAAAGTATAAAATGGCCCTCAGTTCTGTACAGTTCCCTTCAACCTTCTTCCATGAAAATGGGAGACGGATAAGAAAAGGGGCAAAGGGTATTACAAATCACATAGTTTTTAGACCATTTTAAAACTTTAATGTGATAGTTGGTACTCTGTGTGCATCTAAACAAATAATGGTCTTTATTTTACCCAGTTAAAGCCAGTTATTGCCTAAATTTAACATTTTATTTTTGTCCCAAATTCATGACTACACAGTGGATAGACCCAGCATCTCCAACCCTCCTGACCTTGCTTTTGTGTGCCGACGTCCCAACGATGCAATAATGTATCCTCAGTGAGCCTAAGTTCGATCCATTCTCTTCAGCTGCATTAGGAGGCTCTGAGTTCATCTTCCAATTGAGTCAACATCCCTGCCTTCAGGGGAATGTTGGTTATCTCTAGCAAAAACACTTCATGAGGCCCCTGTACAACTTATCCCCAGCACATCAGTAGCCGATGAACAAACATTGTGAGGTGAGCCTAATAAGAGAAGGTGAAGAATGTCATTTCTCTCTCTCACATGCACACAAATACCTTTCTCCTGAAAGGATCAAAATGCTTTGTATCAACTTTCTCCCACACACACACCAAAGAAATCACTCCTTATCTGAGTAAGAAAGCATCCACCACCTTAGTCTGAAATTTTTTTATGGCTATATTATAAACTCCTGAAAGCAGGGGGTTTATAATGGAAACACTGACAGACCCTTAACTAGAGGGGCATTAGCAGAGGCCACCATAATAACCATTTAAGCCCTCTTTCCTCAGAAATGATCTGCTGGGCCAATGAGAGCAGAGTAAACATGGCTGGTATCTTAATGACCTTTGAGCATTAGCAGATGGCCTTTTTATGATCACAGATTAGCAGTACATGGCCGATTTTTAATGACCCCTAACAGGTGCCAGAGGTTCTTTTCACTTTTTTTGTTTATATACCTTCTTAGAGAGAATGGGAGAAGCCTTTCCATTGAATCTCTTTTCCATCTTTCCCTTTTGCTTTGGTTTAATTCTTTAGCCTCAGCATCCACAGTCTATGGCTAAGAGTAGCTGCTGGGACTTTTCTGACCAGAGTGACCCCTTTTCATTCTCCAGGCTTTCTTTTAGGATCTCCAAGTTTTAGAATTACATGTGTGCAAAATAGACAAAAGGGCCCCCAAATCAGCCTGACTGATTTGACTCTAGGTTGCCTGGCATGATGGAGCCGAATGATAAAACACTGTAGTTGCTTCTTTCAAAGTTAATTAAATGAATCAGCTAGCATGGGTGAAACCATCAGAACACTTCCACTCTGCCATTTGCAACATCATTCAATTAATTTCTCCTGGAAGCACATTTCCAAACTTTCCCCCCTTCCCCAAACTGAAGGCCACATACCTTATCCTGTTCATCTTCCCCTCCCTCTGTTCCTGAAGGGAAGGGAAATCAGAGCTCTTAAGCATAGTCAGTGAATGTAAATGATCTTTCCATCCAATGTTTGGGTAAATATCCCTTTGCCCTAGTTTATTCTAGCACTGGAACAATTCAGGAGGGCACCAGGACACAGAGTAATTACCAAATTGGTTTCTCTGCGTTTATCTCTGTGGGTGGGGAAAGAAAACCCCCTACAATTAATCTCAGATGCTGTCTGCTTATAAGCAACTCTGGGGCTGCAGACCTTTGAAGCAGATAAAGCCTGCCTCAAAGTTGGAGCAAAAGCAGTATTCGATTGAACTCCAGAGAGCATGTGAACTCGCCCCACTTGGCCTAAAGGTTGGAGTCGCTATCTCTGATAGAAACAAAGCCGAAACAAGACCAGAGGAAATAAATACTCTTTCTTTCAATAGGCGGCATTCCCCTGGGATGCATATACATATACCCCTCTTTTATGGTTTTTTTTTAAGCTGCAAGTAAGTTTACAGGAATATGACTTGTTTTCTAAAGGAAACACAGGTTGTCTTTTCTAAAATAAAAAATGTTGCAAGATGTATGGCTACTGTACAAAACAGAGACCAGCAGCCAACAAAATACTGGTATAGAAGGATATGGAAAGAAGCATTTCATTTAAGGAAACATTAGAGACACTCCCCTGCCCTGCCCTCCACAAGAGAGTTGTCACAAGCATGAAAGAAAATAAGTTTATAGACCTCATTTGGGCAAGTTCAAGGGTACTTTTTGCCCTGTACTTTGATATACTTATTCATAGAGATATATTTCCTCTCTGAGAAATTGTTTTTCTGTTGGATATTCAATCAATGTGGTTTTCTTTTTATTTTCATTTAAGATAATCAAGATACAATGTACTTATGTTTCAATCCAATCCCTAACTAGTTAAAAAAAAAGTTGATTGAAATATGACTGCCTCCAGAGCTCCACCAGAGGGATGCAGAATGTACAGGTGTTTGAAGACTACTTTTCTTCCCAACAGTCCTCTGAAATTCACCAGACCTGGGCAAACCGACTCTACTCCCTTGCCTCTGGCGATTTCTTTCTCAGTTCTTGGTCAAGTATCAAGAAAGCTCCTCTTTGTCTATGCTTTGTAGCTCAGAGGTGTAAAACCAATTAAGAAAATGAATCCCAAGGTGTTGAATTTCTAGATCTAGTGGGCAATTTTTTTTCCTTCTTCATATCAGATGTGAGACAGAGAGGGAGAGGATGTGCTGGCCACGATTACAGATGAATCAAGGTGGAGATACTCCAAATACTACATTAAAGTATTCAAAGTGTCTGTTTCATGTATAGGCATGCCCTTATTGTATAGAACCCCGCTTTCTCTTTTTTGAGGATCAAGTTAATGGATGGGGTAAGGGGTAGAATGTTAATATTATGACCTCCTTACTTCCTGAAACTCTTATCTGGGAAGGATGATGAGGACATTTTTCTATGTCTTCAGCAATTGACTAAGAATGGAACTTTGTGATTTTTGTTTCTTTTAAATCTCAGCCCCTGTTGCTTAGGAAGCCCCATCTTTAAACTATTAATATGTGAATATCTCTGCCTGCTCCCAGTCAAATCGGGATCACTTTCTATCAGACATAGTTACAAAGACAAAATGAAAAATCCATTACTAATTAGACAGTTAAATTAAACTGCTTTAAATTTATTTTACGGAAGGCATAAAGTACATAACAGAGAGGACCCAGAGTGGTACCAATGACCTTTTCCAGAGACTTGTAGCCCACCCTGATGCTTTTTGAAACAATTGGCTGAAAACCCCAGGATTTCTTAACATTCTGTATTCCCTCTCTACCACTTTTAAACCTGAAGGATTTATTTTTATCAGTCCCTCGCCCACATAATGACTTTAAAATTCCTTAGGTTCTTACCTTAAAATATAGCTGGGAATTAAGAAATAATGCCAATTAACAGTTTAAGCTCAGAGGCACTGATGGAGTTAGACACGACTTCTTTCTAGAAAACTGTCATAAGCACACAGAAGAATCTACCCAGCCTTGGAGTTTGGTGCATCAGTGTATCCATTCATCATGGCTTGATAAGTGTCGGGGCAATATACATAGACAAAGGGAAATTGGGCACCACTTGTTCCAGTGAGGAACTTTGAATGTCAGGTAAAGTGTAGAACATTTAGCTCTATTTAATGCAAAAAGCTCTGTCATTACAACATTGCCACTGTTCTCTTACAAGCCCCAAGTCAGAAAATCTTAGCGGATTGGTTTCCCCATACACCATTCTCTTGGCCCCTTTGCATATGTGTGATATCTAGTATTATTGCATATGTTGTTAACTTTGATGCTGTCATATATTGTACAGTATAGCCAGGTAATGGTAAGGTTTTCCAGCTCATTTGCTATTAGAAGATTTTTACGTCTTCATTGGTGTTTGTGAGCCCTTCTTAGAGCACCTAGGTGGAAGGTTGGTTACCCATTTGTTAAATAGCTTTTATCAACTAACAAGATTTCATTTTACTAGATTGTTTCTAAAGGGCTGTGGGATAAGTCACATTCTAAAAGAGCTGTCCTCCACATAGTCAATAAATGCAAATAAAATGTGAGGACAAAATTTAGTCTTTTGAATATCAAAGCCTATGTCAAGTCCTACCACTCCTCACCTCACATCTGACACTACCACCCCCATCTGAACTTACCTGACCATTAATCATCTCTCTGCAAAATGTATTCTAATACATGATGAAATTCATTTTAGCATTTATCATGTGTCATCCTTTAATTGTTTGCTGATGGTTTCATGTCTTCAAATTTGAGTTTTCCAAAAATAGAATAAGCTCCTCAAAAGCCAGGAATATATTCTATATTTCTCTGTGTCCAAAGATGTGCTAGAGTTAGTTCAAACTGACCCCCAGAGAGTCAGGAATTAAATTTTCAGTGTGAGCATTTGTACCTTGGAAATCAGCAAATGCTATAAATCAGGGCTTCATTTTTTTCTTATTATTATTTCTGGGCTTATGTGATAGAGAAAATGTTAATACAGAATAAATTTAAAAGTATATCATGAACATTTTTTATGGGGAGCCAGTTGTTAAATATTTACCAGCACACCTTTGTCCATATCCCTTATATCATGGAGTTCAACAGTGAATACATAGAAAATACTTAATAAATCATTTTAATTGAAGTGAAAAAGGATTTCATATTATTCAAAAAATCATTCAACATGAACTTTTTGAGTTCCTATTATGTGAACTGGTCAATTATTGTCATTGTTCAGTCATTTCCAGCTCTTCAGGATCCCATGAACCAACTGTCCATTGGGTTTTATTGGCAAAGACGCTGGAGTGATTTGCCATTTCCTTCTCCACTTTTATGCAGACAGCGGGTTAAATAACTTGCCCAGGGTCTCACAACTAGTAAGTGTCAGAGATCCAGATTCAAAACCTGATCTTTCTGACTCCAGGCCTGATGCTCTATCCATTGTGGCACCTCGCTGCTCTTACTGATCAACTCTGGGTGGCAAAAAGGACTTGAACAAAGTCAACAAGAACAGCAGAGAATACCTATATTCTGACATCTTTGAGATTTGTATTCTAGTTGGGGAAATTACAACCTGAGAATAGGGTCAAAAGTAGCGCAAGATAAAAGGATCATAGAGTTAGAGCTGGGATAAACCTTAGAAATTATCTAGTCTAATCCCTTTTCAGGACCAGAGCCAGAAAGGGGCCTAAGGCCCAATTCCTCAGTCCTGTCCCCTGATGGAGTTATGGATCATGGCCATGTGCCATAGGCATTTGTCTTCTACCCAAGGACTTCTCCAGAAATCCTAAAGTCATCCCTCAACCAGACCCACCTATGGATCTTGTTTAGCCAGTTTATCTGATATTCCTCCTTCTTACCTCTGGACCAGACTCCCCATGTTCATACCTACACATGCTCTCGTCTTCTGTGATATAGTGGGTTATAGTACACAATATAGCACGTACCCTTGAAGTTGACCTTATACAGTCTAATCATCTACCTTCCTCCACAACCTTCTCTCCAGCCACCAATGATCTATCTGCACTCATTCGTTAATGGTTCCAATTCCCACCTTCTTATATTCCCTTCATCCCAATCATTTGAATCCTAGCTGCTGACACACAATTCCTGTCCCCATCTATCTGCTCCTTTTCTCCCATCCCCTTCAATCTTATTTCTGAAATGTTCCACTCCAGCTTTTCCTGTCTTTCTACTTTGTTCTTTAGAATGAGTCCTGTTGACAAACATTAATAAGCTTCCTTTCATCTCAAACCTTCTTCCTTCACAACCCTTTCAATCTTCTGGTGCTCACGGAGACCTGCCTCCTTTAGGATGACATTACATCCCTGGCCACACTCGCCATTACTGGTTGTACTTCCACCTATACTCCCCAATTTACTGGCCATGGTGGGAGAGTTAAATGTTCCTTATTTTCCCTAACACATCTAAATTCTCAATCTGTAACCTTTCCTCCTTTGTTTCAGTTGTTCAGTTGTGTCTGACTTTTCATGAACTCATTTGGGGTTTTCTTGACAGAGATACTGGAGTGGTTTAGCCATTTCCTTCTCCAGATCATTTTACAGGTGAGGAAACTGAGGCAAACAGGGTTAAGTGACTTGCCCAGGGTCACCAACTCTTAGGTATCTGAGGTTAGATTTTAACTCAGGAAGATGACTGACACTCTGTGCACTATGGTGCCATCTAACTGCCTCCATTTATACTCTACTTGTCTTTTGCATCGCCTCCCCCAGTGTTTTTTTGGTCTTTTTTGCCTTTTTTTTTAATCCTGAGCTCCTCGAACTATGTCTGGAATATAGCAAATACTTTAAAAAATATTTACTGACTGATTTTACAAAGGAGAACACTGGGACCCAGACGTGAAGTAACTTGCCAAAGGATGCACAAGTAGTGTATTGTGTATTATGATGCAGTATTAGATACAGTTTTAGATGATACAGTATTAGAAAACTGATTGCCTACAAATAGAATTCTTTCCAATATATCATGTTGCCTCTCTAAACAACATAACAAGTGTTGGAAAGAGACAAAGTAAGGAGATGGTCAGACTGAGGTTAAATTAATCAAACCTTCTAGAAAGTTCAGTAGAACTTGGTCTCAGATGACATAATGGTCACCCATTATAGACACATGTGAGGGAGGCTGGAATAAAAGAACAAAGTTAAGATGAGTATGGTATCTGTGAGTAAAATAAGGAGAACTGGTTCAGAGATATTGTGTTATATATGGGAAAGATGAAGACCAAAAGACCAAAAGAAAGCGAGAGAAGAGTATTTTGATTTTGAGATGCTCTATGTTCTTGAGTAAGAGAATAATTGTGTAGTGTTCTCTGGTGAAATGCAGTAGGGATATATTAGAGGAAGGGAGGCTAAGTAGGAGTCTACTGCATTAATCTAGGGACAAGGCCATGAGCACTTTATCTAGGATAGTATATAGAGAAATGGAAAGAAAAGGTAGAATGATAAACATTTCAATGGAATGAGCACCAAGACTTGAGAAATGATTCCAAATAGGTTGCAAAACTTTAGGAGGCAAAGTTGTACTCCTATGGTAAAGGAAACATGGTTGTGCTAATTCATGAAATCGTAGAAATTCAGAGCTGGAAGTAACCTTAGATGTTCTCTAGACTAACCCCTATCTGCATAAGAATCTCTACTATAACCTACCTAAAAAACAGTCCTGTAGCCTTTGCTTAGAAACCTCTAAAGAGAGGGAGTCAGTCCTAGGAAGCCTAATCTACTTTTCATTGTTCGGTCACATCTGACTCTTCATGATTCCACTGACACTATCCGTGGGGAGTATAACCCAAGATATTGGAGTGGTTTGTCATTTCCTTCTCCAATGGATTAAGGAAAACAGGTTTAGTGACTTGTCCAGGGTCACAGAATTAGTAAGAGTCTAGATCTGGATTTTTAACTCAGATCTTACTGACTCCATGCCTGGCACTCTATCCACTGAGCCACTTAGCTACCTCCAATCTACTTTTAGATTGCTATAGCTGTTACGACATTAAGCTTACTACAAACATGTATCTTGTGTATCTCTTCTATTGTTCCTAATTCTGCTCTCTGCTCCTAAATAGAATATCTAATTCCTCTTCCAGTCACTTTGTATACTTGAAGAGAATTATCATTTCTCCCCCAAGCCTTCTCTTTTCCAAAGCTAAATATATCTGGTTCTTTCATCTGATCCTCATGTGGAATGGATTCAAGGATCTTCAGCATTCTACTTCTCTCTTTCCTCTGGACAGTTTCCAGTTTACCAATGTCCTTCTTAAACCGTTGTGTCTATTGATATTAATGTTAAATTACAAGAGAGGAGTTAGGGTGGGCAGAAGGTAATGAAGTTAATTTTTAACGTCAGAATATTTAAAGAAAATTTAATCTTCACTTTACAGAATCACACATATGTAATTAATATAAGAGACCAGGACAGATATAAGAGGTCAAGCCTAGAGTTATGGGTTTTAGAATCATCAGCACAGAGGTAATGGTGGAAACCCTAAGAGCTGATGGTCACTGTCTAAAGGAATTCATGTAGAAAAGAGAAAGGCAGGGGGCTAAGGAGAGAACCCTGGGAGATCTCTTGACAAAAGAATAACAAGAGATGTCAGCAAAGGAGTCAGAGAAAAAAGTAGGTAGGAATGTAAAATTTCTCCAACTAAGGTTAGGTCGGGATTGATTAAAGGTCAGCAGCCATTAAGCACAGGTAGGACAGGGCTGGCAATGGTTTCATGAAGATTAGACATAGAATGCTGAGAAATATAATCTCAAGCAAGGCTGAAGACTGAGAATGTTGAGATTGACAATAGGTGGGGTGGAGCAAGCATTATGGCCGACTACCAAGCACCCAGGTAAAATCAGAAATATGAATCAAAAAAGAGATAAACTCCTCGACTCAGCTGTCTGGATGGGATTTTCCTGCAGGCACTCACCCAATTCCCCACCTCCTTCTTCAGAGACATAATGAGCCAGGTGGTCAAGTCCATGGAAAATCAGAATGCAGTGTCACAGAAGCCAGGGGAGGAGAGAGTGTCAATAAGGAGGGTGTGGTCAGTCATGTCATAATGTCACTGAGACATAAAGGAAGGTGAAACTGATAATTAGATAAATGCAGCAGAACATTCATTCCATTTAAAGCCCAGACTTGGAAAGAAGGCTAAGTCTTCCTTCTGGTATTTTTGACTGCAGCAGTACTGATTATCTTGCACCCTGACAACAGTTTTTCTTTTAGTACATTAGATCCATTGTTTGATAAGTGGCTCAAGGAAATCAATGTCCTTCTCTAAGTGCCATTGGTCATGCCCATATGCCAATAGCAACTGGAACTGTACCAAAAACTTTAGCCGGATTTGTTTTTTGGGGGCTCATCTAGAGAAACATATGAAAGGAATTCAGGAGGACCAGTTTCACTATTCAAATGATATTCACAAAATCTATGATGAGCCATGATAGCTTAACTAACTGAACTATCCATTTGACCATTGCCAACATATCGGTCAAGCAGTTGAGATTGAAGCCAGGCAGATTCCGCTTCTAGTAAAATATAATAACTTCCATTTTTTGTGATGTCAGTTTATGTTTACCATGTTAACTCAACACATTTCAGAGAACTTATGCATGATATATAGACATGAGGCTTCCACATATTTTATTAAGCTTTGACTTTCATTTTGATTCTCCTGAGTCATGTCTTCCAACATATTTTTTTTGTCATCTTCCTATCTACCAACTTTTGCACTGAAGTATTAAATGGACAATGAAGCAACCAACATTGAATGGGAAAAGAGTTGACAGGATTGCCTCTGGAAAATTGCCCAGAGTTTTCAGTGACCCCCCCACCAAGCATCTTCTTCAACAAAAGCTCATCTTTTAAACAACAGCATGCTTTTAGAGATGCTATATGGCTACAAGTCATGGAATACCCTAAGTAGTCAATAAAGAATTGAAGTTGAGAGGCATCCAAAGGGTAATGGGGAAGTGCAGATAGGGCAACATAGGTTATAATATATCATCAATGAATAAATGTTCAAGAAAAATCAATGTAAAGGAGGTCATAAAGAAATACATGATATGAAAGAAAGACAAGGCAATCACGGGAAGAATGAGGAATAATAGTTGGATAGTGATATTTACAACTCAAAAGTTCTAGAAGATCTAAAACATGTTGAGTGGATACACTTTGAAGGATTTATGAGAAGACATGGATTATCATTGCATGGGATAAGATGCCACTGGATCAGATTATAGGGATAGGAACAGGGATAGGACTGGTGATTTCATTTATGTAGGGAACTCCTCGATGAAAAAAACTCTCTACTAACGCAGGTCCACATTTTATCTGCAATTTAATAGAGTGTTGCTTAGAGGTTATGGGACTTGCCCAGAGGCATATAGCCAATATGTGTCAGATAAAGGCCTTGAACTTCACTCTTCCCCTCTCTGAGGTCAGCTGTCAATTGACTTTACCACGCTATCTCTCAGATACTATCACATCATGCTAATTAAACAGTTCCTAGAATCTAACATAGTACTTTTTACATATAATGAACTTAAAACTTATTTGTTGAACTCGATTGAATTTAGAGCATGTATTCAGCCATATAAGGGAGTATACCAGAAACTAAGTCAACAGGAGTCAACAGGGTAAGTATGTGACCCACAAGATCTCAAAGAGTCAGGTCTTTCTCTACTAAAAAGAAACCAAATCTTCCTGTGGATCATAGTAACATTATGGATGTGGAATGGCCTTGTGGATGATCTAGTCCAAGTTGCCCTTAGCAGAAATGTCTTCCACCACTTGCCAAACTTTGGGTCATCTAGTAGCATTTGGAAAACCTCAAATGAGGAATAATTCCCTCCCTCCCAAGGAAATCCATTAAACTTTTGGATAGCTCTGATTACTAGAAGGACAGTTAAGTGGCACAATAGATAGTGCTGGGCCTAGAATCAAGGAAGATCTGGGTTTAAATCCTGACTCAGACACTTACCAGCCATGTGACCCTGAGCAATTTACTTAACTCTGTTTGCCTCAGTTTCTACATCTGTAAAATGAGCTGAGAAGGAAATGGCAAACCATTCCGGTATCTTTGGCAAGAAAACCCCAAATGGGGTCATGCAGAATCAGATACAACTGAAATGAGTGAAGAATAATTACTAGGAAGATTTTTCCTTATATCCAACTGAATCTGAATTTTCTACCTATTACTCCTAAAACTACTCTTTTAGGCCGGGTAAAAACAATCTCAATCTTTGTGTCACAGGACAGGCCTTCAAACACTTAAAGACACTGCTGTCTGATGGGAGTGGACGTTGGGTAGACATGGCTGAACAGTGAACTGTCCTGGCACCGCACGGCTTGATGTTGCTATTCCTGGGCATACAGCTCATTTAGCAGGGGAAGGCAGAAGAGAACAAGTTTCAGTCTCCCAATTCACCTCAGGGTCCTTTCCTTGGTTGCATCAGTCCTTTAACACTATAGAATAGCAGGGATACCAATGACAATGAAAGCTACCACTCATATTACCACTTTAAAGTTTATAAAGCACTTTACAAACATCATCTCACTTGATCCTTACCCCCAGTCCCCTCAAAAAAGCAAAAAGAAAAAACTGTGAGATATGATAGTATTAGATATTCTTAGTCTCATTTTATATGTGATATACATACACACTTACATATATATATTTATATGTATATATGCAGAGCAGAAATTTAAACAGAGCCCAGAGCCCCATAACTAGTAAGTGTCTGAGGTAGGATTTGAACTCAGGTCCTCCTGACTCCAAGTTAAAACACTCTATCCACAACACCAACATTCTCAGACTCAGAACCAGTGCATCGCATTTGGCTGCAAAACTCTCAAGTGGGTCCAAACCAAATTAAAATGTAATTGGGATATGTTTTACAAAATACATATAAATATAATACTTAAATAATATTAATTTGTGGTTTCCTAAGTCAATATGTGGCTTGCAGAGTTTCATTTCTATTTAAATTTAACACCATGCTACCTCAGCCAAAATCATAGTTAAATCTCTGAAAGCAGCTCTAAGTGTGATCCAGGGATCTCTTGGTGGCCCTGGGACTTTTTCAAGGGGTCGGAGAGTTCGACATTTTTTTTTCATAAAAATACTAAGTTGTTTTATTTTCTAATATGTGATTATCCATAGATATAATAAACCCAAAGCTCTCTGAGACAGGGATAAGGGGCTCAATAATTTTGAAGAGTATGAAAGGTCCCAAGATCAAAAAACTTAAGAACCACTGTCTGAAAGACAACTTCTGCATGAACTCTCCCTCCCCACAAAGAACAGTTTCTTTGGGGGAAAGGTTCCTCTTACCAAAGGCTTTCCCTTAATAGTAGCCTCATGCTTGGGGGCCCATCCCAGCTAGGGATTTGCACAGCCTCAACCATATCCTTCATGATAACTTCCAAAGGGCCTTTTGAGATGCAACGAAGGATGGATCCCTCCTATGCTGCCTGTGCTAATTTTGGCCTAATAATTAACACCAAGAAAACACAGGTGCTCCATCAGCCACCACCGCACCATCCATATGTGGAACCATCAGTTACGACAAATGGAGAAGTTTTGAATGCTGTGGATAAGTTCATTTACCTTAGTAGTGTGCTTTCCAGCAATGTACACATTGATAATGAGGCTGATGCACGCACTGCCAGAGCTAGTTCAGTGTTTGGGAGGCTCCGAAGAAAAGTTTGGGAGAAAAGAAAAGAAGTATTAGATTGACTACCAAACTGAAGGTCCACAGAGCCGTTGTGCTGACCTCATTTTTGTATGCCTGTGAAACATGGACAGTCTACCCGCGCCATGCCAGGAAACTGAATTGCTTCCATGTCAGCTGTCTCAGGAAGATTCTGAAGATCATTTGGCAGGATAAGGTACCAGACACTGAGGTCCTTACTTGAGCTGAACCGCCAAGCATTCAAACTGTGTTTCAGAGAGCACAACTCCAATGGACTTTCTACATTGTTCAAATGCAAAATGTACACTTGCCCAAAAGACTATTTTATGGAGAACTTGCATAGCGCAGGTGATCATGTGGTGGTCAGAAGAAACGATACAAAGACACTCTCAAGGTCTCTCTCAAGAACGTTGGATTTGACTGTGCAACATGGGAAACCTCTCAGCAAGGCATGCCCACATCAGAAAAGGTGCTGTGCTCTATGAGCAAAGCAGAGTTGAGACAGCACAAAGGAAATGTAAGATGTGCAAATTTGAAGTATCCACCCCAAATATTCACACAGACTATCTGTGCCCAATCTGTGGTAGATCATTTTGAGCTCATATTGGTCTGATCAGCCACAATCAGACACATTGAAACTTCATTTTATCATGGTGATGTCATTTTGGTCCTCTTCGAGAATGAAAGACAACAACCAACCAACCAACCAAAGGGCCTTTACGGGTATCTGGTGAAGTTATGACCATACACGCTGCCCATCTACCATGTCAGAGAAGGAGAACATAATTTACAGAACTCACTCAGAAAGGGATTTTAGAGGACATCTATTTTTACAGATGATGAAACTGTGCCCCACAAAAGGTTATATGACTTGACCAATATCCTTTAGGTGGTCACTTGGTGTTGTTATTCATTGATTTCAGTCCTGTCCAAATCTCCATAATCCCATTTGTGGCATTCTTGGCAAAGAAGCTGCAGTGGTTTATCATTTCCTTCTCCAGCTCATTTTACAGATGAGGAAACTGAGGCAAACAAGGTGAAGTGACTTGCCCAGCGTCACACAGCAAGTAAATGTACAAGGTCAGATTTGAACTCAGTTCTTTCTGACTTCAGACCCAGTCCTGTGCCACCTAGTCACCCATAGGTAGTCAGTAGCAAGTGACATTTGGACTCACATGCTGTAACTCAGAAGTTTGGTGCCCTTGCTGAAAGAATAGTAATATTATTAGTAGCAGTAGCAGTATTCTACTTTGCAAATCTTAATGCATAGGTTATTTTATACTACTGTTACTAGCACTAATAATAATGGCTAGAGTTTATATAGTGCTTTAATGTTTGCAAAGTACGTTACACTTTAAATATTGTCACACTGGATCCTGGCAACAACCTGGGAGGTATGATTATCTGCATTTTATAAATGAGCCAACTGAGGCAGGTAGAAGCTATGTGACTTGCCCAGGGTTACACAGTAAATAAGTGTCTGCATCAGAATTTAAGCTTAGGTCTTTCTGACTCCAAGTTCAATACTCTATCCATAATGCCACCTAGCTGCCACCAAAACATATTTAACATTGGTCAAAGGAATTTACTGAGTTGGGTTTCCAATCCTCATCTTTCCTAATTCTATGGACAATGATATTTTTGTTACAGCTCAGTCAGTCAGTCAATAATCATGTATTAAGTGTCTTACTATGTACCACACTGTGTATCAAAGTTCTGGGAATACAGAAAGAGGCAAAAGAGAATCACTGCCCTTAGCGACTCTCAGTATCCAATTTCTCCAAGTGTGTCACCCCTCCCAAAAAAGTTCATTGATCTGGATTTAGACCTAGTCTAGCATTTGAAATAGCTCCAGTAATGCTCTTATTCAAAGGTTAACAAGCAAGGTAGGACTCACAATAGCTGTCTCCAACATGAGGAAGGAACTCAGTCAGATCTTATCGTCAATCACTTCTCTATGGAATCTATTCCCACTACTAAAATACCATCACATGCTTCCCTTCCACCCTTAGCAGCACAGTCACACAGGTAAGGCCCCATAATGAGCCATGTTCTTTCAGGGACTTTTGTCCTGAGCCAAAGCCTGAAACCACTGGCCCTAGGCAGGAGGCAGGAGCCCATTCCCTGGGAACATGTGGCAATGAGGGCCAAACAGCCAAAATGAGGGAGTCAGCCAGATAAAGCAAAAGCAGACAAACCACCTATACTGGTCTGGGGCTCAGTATACTAGAACTGAGTACACAGAGCATCCTAACATTGGCTGCTTACCAAGAGTATGTATGTATGTGTTTGTGTCTTTGTGTGTATGTTTTTGTTATTTGTGTATATATATATATATATATATGTGTGTGTGTGTGTGTGTGTGTGTGTGTGTGCAAGCATATGTATGTATGTTCATGAGCGTGTGTCAGTGAGCAGAGGTGAGGAGTATGGTTTGTGCCTTTGATCTTCACACCTGATCCGGAGAAATGCAGTCTTGAGACTTCAGGAACTGACAGATTCCTAGTTCAGGATACAACATTATCACCTGTAGAATGATGAACTTTCTCCTTCACCAAAATCCACCTGTGCTCCATTCTCTGACTCACCAAGTATTCGATGGCCTGATGTGTCCAGTGAGGGATCATGTGCTTCACCCCAAGGACCTAATGTATTAAAAGTTTTGAAAATGAGTCAGGAAAATATGATCCAAAGTCCTACTTCTTCAATGCCTAGTGGCTGTGTGACTCTAGGTAAGTCACTTAACTTTTAAGGTAACTCTTTGAAGACTGGAAGTTGGAGATTATTTACCAATCTCTATTGACAATTATAGCAATAAAACAATAGGTCCCATTAAAATACATCTTACTGAGTATCATGAGTTGTTTCAGTGCAAAGGTCACTTCAGATGAAGTGACATTGTAGACCTGGTCAGTTCTGTAAGAGTAAAGCTATAAATGTCAAGTCGATTAGCATTTATATTTTGGGCAAGGTGGGCTTTGTCTCTGTCTCTTCTAGCTCTCAGTCCTATCAACAATATAATTGTTAAATGACTTTGAGTGAGGTGACCTCATGCCTCTGTACCTGCCTCATGAGACTAAACCCTATCTTATACCAACGAGGTCCTTGGGGAAGACCATTTCATGTAACTCCAGATAGATGGATAGATGGATAGATAGATAGATAGATATAGATAGATAGATAGATAGATAGATAGACGGACAGATAGATAGTTACTCCCTAGTGGTGAGTAGTTGGTTGACTATCTCTCAAAATAAACCAATGTGTGTGCTACCATTTTTTTTGAGAGTATATGCATTAAGAAATAAGAGTGAGACAGAGACAAATATAGAGACAGAGAAAGCCAAATGTAGTGATAGAGATACAGAGACAGAGAAAGCTAGACATAGAGATAGGGAGGAGCTGGCAGAGAGGAAGGAAGACAGACAGCTAGAGAAAGAGATATAGAAGAAGAGATGGAGAGACCCAGAGAGACAGAGTCGGAGATGGAAAGATGTAGACCCAGATATAGATAGATAGGGATAGAAAAATAGTCAAATAGAGAGATAGAGTCAGAGAGAGAAATACAGAGAGAGAGAGAGAGAGAGAGAAAGAGAGTGTGAGAGTGTGTATGTGTGTGTGTGTGTGTGTGTGTGTGTGTGTGTGTGCGCCTGCCCCTTTTGGGCTATAAGCTAGCTGGTTGCATTTTTTCCCCCTAAAAGCCAATAGTTCCACATGGAGACTGGCATTTTGTTTTGTTACTGCTGTGGTAGGTTCCTGTTTTCTGGAATGATGCATTTTCAGTGGGGGTGGCAAATGTCATCCCCTTTGTGAGTAATATCGATAATCCCGTGGCCTGCATGTATTGTATTGCTTAGCAACACTTGGCAACCTCTTGCCCATGTTGTGTGACTTCTTTTGATGCTTTACTGTGGCGTTGTCATTTTCATCTCCCAAGTCTTGTAGCATTGTTTGCTATGTTTGGGGAGTCGATGTGGCTGAGAGCCATCCCAGAAAGGATGTTCATTGAACTGTCAGAGGGTGAATGATTGACATTAGGCACAAGCACTTTTTTTTTTTGGTAAGGGCCTTGGCATGTCATTATTGGATTATTTCCTAATAAATGCCATCCAAATCCACCAGATGTACCATTGAAAGATGTGCCAACCTGTTTGGGAGACCTAGTAGATGTTCAGTGCCACTTATTGGTGGGTGCCGGCTTGTCCGTTCCGTTCATTTCCTTTGTGAAGCTCCAGGGGATTATATAAAACAGTGGTTTTGTGATCATCATAGTTAGGAGAGCATGGCATTTCTGCATGGAGGAAGGGTCTGCATTACATTATCTTTTTCCCTCTGTCACTGCATACATTGGTATAGAGTCAATTCACACAGTTTGGGTCTCTTTGGAAGGGACAGGGCACACATAAAATGGCCCTTTAAGAAAACGGTAAAAACTCAATTGGAGCATGTTAATGCCAATAACATTTAAAATATCATGAGCCAAACCTGTAGTTGTTGGCGTTCTTTCTGGGACAACCTGGTGATAATTCCAGTAGTGTGATATAGCCTGTGTTAACAGACAAAAACTGGCTAAAACATAGCCATGGACTTCTTACTGATTCCTCTGACAAATTCAATATACTTTCTTAAGCATTATCATAGAAAGATACAAAGCATGGTCATTCAAGATACCTGGAGGCTGTGAAGCTAGAGATGACCCATGTCAAACACAGAGACAGTTTTTGGTTGCTTTTAGCAAAATTAAGGAGAAAATCAAAAGGAATTCCTTTTTTAATTGAATCTGCTTTGGTCCAGGCTTACAAAAAGAACTATGTACCCTTGGTCAAAACCAAGGAACTGTTGGAGTTTGCCTTGATTTTTCAGACCACCAGGGCTCTAAATGCCTATGTTTATAAAAACCAATCTGGAGAAATTCACCAGGGGGTGTAGAGTGGCAGAATTTAGCCAGACAACTAATTCTTCATCTTTTGGTTTGGGTTTTGGCTAATAAGATTCCTAATAATCCACTTCTCTAAATTTGTCATTTTTTCAACCTTTTATCTTGGTCCAATGGGAAAATAGCTTCTGAGTAATGAAAGATCTGTCACTGGTGCCAGACTAGTGCCAGGCAGCAAGTAAGTAGCCCAGGCAAGGGGAGAATGAACAAATCACATATCCAACCCACTGATTTGTCCACACATTTCCCCAAAGGTAAAGTAACATAGTGTAGTTAAGGTGAGTTTGAAGGATTTTAATAATATTCAATGGTTCAGCTGTCTTTAGGTCTTTTTCTTTGAAAAAATCAAAAGCAGCTAGTGTAGATAGGATAGTATTGGTCATTAGGTGGGCTGAAGTCCCAGTATAAAACAAACAAGAATAACTCTCATCATATCTTATCTCATCGATGGATACCATACTCTAAATATTTTGTACAATGATAATAGTCTTAGTCAGAAAAACCTGGGTTCAAGTCCAAAAGCTAAAGGAAACTGACAGTATGACCCTGGGTGAGTCATTTAACCTCAGAGTGCCCGAGGAGATTCTCTAAGATGATAAATTGCAGATCTGCTCCCCATCTGAATTTGTAAAGTTACCTTACCAGAACCCTATAAATGAAATGACAGATCCAGTTTAAAACAATAACAAAAAAGCAATTTCAATGGTGTATCCAATCTAAGCATCAGAAAAAGCGAAGGACAAGGAACATATATTAGGGATATATGAAAGCTTCCATATCTTAAATGCAATAGAGAAAGTTTATAAAAATATCTATCTTTTTTTATTAAAACATTCCCAAATTATCGGAGTTATGGAATTGGAAGTAATTCACTAATAAGATTACTGATTATTTTAGGATATTTCTCAAGTGCTGGTGTTAAGGAAGGCCAATTGTTATACAGTTGTTATATGACTGTGGCAAGATTGTGATTAAGTAAAACACAGAAGGATGATAAATGCACAAAATCACTCCCCACCCCATTAATAGTGACCTGGAGACAACTTCTCCTTTTGTGGATTTCTGAACCTATAATCATATCATTAAGTGCTTTTAAAAAATGAAAAATGAAAGTCCACACCACCTTAGAGTTTTCTTTCTTTGGCCTTCCCTCCATTTCCTTTAATTTTATCACTCTCCCGACCCCTTGAAAACTGTCCTAAGAAAATAGAAACATAAAATGAAGGTAAAAACGGACAATTTTAATTTTTACTCTCATTTTTACCATGAGAGACACTATACTATGGATAGTGAATAGAGGCCGGGCCTAGGAGCCAAGAAGACCTCCCTTGAAATTGATCCTTTAACCCACACTGGCTATGTGACTCTAGGCAAGTCACTGAATTCATCTGCACTCTAGCCAACTCTCTAGGACTATATGTGTATCAGAGAAGGTACTGACCTGTACTGGTAGAAATTCCCAAGTCAGTGAAATCCCTGGCTTGGTCCCTTTCCCTACTATCATTGCCATTTTATTATTTTTATAGTTATTAACAATATCTAAACAGCTAGATAGTGCTGTTACTCCAAAGATGTAGCTAAAATTTTACGGCAGATTTGTTAGGAGCTATAAATCAATCAACAGCATCTCTCTTTTAGAAGCTGTTATGCATATAAGCAATCGAATAAAGCCGACAGAGGCAATTCTGATGGTCTTGAAAACTTCAGACTTTCTTTTCAAGTAATAACTTTAATTTGGTTCTTTCTGGCATAAACTTTTTTCATCCCATTATGTCAAAAATCGCATTATCCATCCATTTGTCTGTCAGAACTTTTCCCTGTGGGCCTATATACCACTGCCTTCTCCACTCTAGGCCTCCCTATTACATCCTGCTATCGAGTCACAATTTTCCACGAAAGTCTCTGGTGGCTTTTGACAATGTTTTACAGAGAACTAGACCAGGAAGCTCAGAGTTAAAGGAAATCTTCCATTCTGGCAATGAATATGTAATAGGCATTACACTGTGCAGTATTCCAAAAAATGTAAGGTTCATTAAGTCTTTCTGAGGCAGGAACTTCCTTGTAGCTTTGAATGAACCTGTCTTCATGATGGCATTAGCAAATGGCACTTTGGGGCAGAGAATATTAATACTACACATTAAGGAACAAATTTGTTTAAATGCTGTATGGCTATATGTAGATGCAGATGATCCAGAAATAAATAAAAAGTGAATAGTTGTCCAACTTTATATGTAAATTGCCTTTTGCTTATATATATAAGAATGCTTTTTGCTCCTAAATTCTTTCATATTAACAAGCAGGAGTGTAACTAATATATAAACTAAAGTCGTTCTCTTTAATGAGAATGCTAAATATTTTAAAGAAATGCATGGCTGTGAAATATTGTCAGGGGCATTTTTATACTTAAGTTTAAGAACGCTTATGACTTAACTGTTGAATTATTTAACATATTCAGCCTAGAAGCACTATTTATGTGTGTTTTTTAATGTTCATACTTACGTTGGCTTTTCTTTGCTAAGGATTTAGGACCTTTGATTTCTGTTTATAAAATTTACATTTTTAATCTCTTATTCCTTTGTATTTTCTATTTGATGGAGGGAACAATATCCCGAGAAGGGGGGAAAAAGGAATAAACTTCATAGAGCCGAGACGAGGGCTATGGAGATATCACAATTAAGACCCACTATGATGGGAATGATGCAGATTTCAAGGCAGGGCTGGAGTATGGGGGGTGGCAGGGAGAAAGCCTGCTATAAATGAACTACCAGTACAAGCAAAATAAGAGAATTGGAAATTTGCCACTAATTTCCGAGTCTTCTCAAGGAAGTGTGCAACAGACAGGGAGGCAGACTAGTCTCAGCTCCTAATATAATCCACTGCAATCAGTTTGCTACTTCAAATTGTCAGTTTCCATTTTTACTCATATATTGTTTTTCAATTATTGCCTAACCACAGATTTATCAATGCAACATAAAGACAAATTTCCTTTCATTTTTCGTAAATTAACCCCTAGCTTTATTTCTTATACTCACCACGATTCCTTCAAGGCTTGGAGGAGAGGGAGGTGGAAGGGGATCCAGAATGGATGTGCCCCCTGCCAAAGATATACAGATCAGAAAATGGAGACAGACTCAAAGTCATGTGAGCCCAAGGTGGAAACTTGCCCTCCCTGCAATGTTCTTTCTGTTCAGGAATCAAGTAATTTCACAATTTTCCTGGATGGCTCAGGCTTTTAAAAAAATGCATAGAACTTACTCAAAGAATTGTACATTGGGCAAGTATGAGGACTTTTTTTTTAAGTCTGGTACATTTTTTATCATTCATAGAAACTGCATAATTTAATGGAAAGAAAAAAGGACTGAGAATCAGGAAAGACCTGAGTAGAAATTTTATCTATGGTCCTTTCTATTTGTCTGCATGAGCCAAGGCAAGGCATTTAGACTTCCTGGGTCTCGGATTTCTCATCTGACAAGGAAGGGACCCAATAAGTCCAATGATTTTTTCTAGCTTGAGATTTCAGTGTTCTTTGGTGACATTTCAGTGCAAACTTACCACAGGTCACTTCCTAGTAGTCTAAGACTTGCCTAGATATTGAGGTACATGACAGCATGGACAGGTACATAAAGTTATCACCTTGCCACCATCCCCTTCCCCAACAACTAAGACATTAAGGAAATGCATTAGTGTGTGTGTGTGTGTGTGTGTGTATGTGTGTGTGTTCATCCTTCGCTGTCGAAGAAGACCATGCCAGCCGAGAAATGTTGACATGACTTGCACTTGACTTTGTTTTGAGTGAGGAAGGGCTATGCAGGTCACCAGTCTCACTTCTCCTCCAGGGCTATCTGAATCCAGTGACCAGATATTCATCAAGATGACTGGAGATGACCCAGGATGAGGCCATCGGGGTTAAGTGACTGCTCAAGGTCACACAGCTAGTGAATGTCAAGTGTCTGAGGTGAGATTCGAACTCAGCTCCTCCTTACTCCTGCAGTGGTGCGCTATCCACTTCACCACTTAGCTGCCCAGGAAACGTATTAGTAGATGCAAAGGAAAGGATACCTACCCATCCAAATCCTCCCTGAACTCTTGCTCATCTACCATAACCAAACCCTACCCTTCTCCTTCTTTCTCTTCTAGTACTGTTTGATTCTCCAAGTATTTTACTATGAGAAAAGATGATGAAGGAAGTCCCCAAAGGCAAGAGAAGGCTAGGGAACATGCTGGGGCTACTGGCCAAAACTGTTCTTTTCCTGCTCCCACAACCAAGCTACTCTGCTGCCTTTAACTGTGATAAACTTACAGCCCATAATACTATCACTTTGCAGTATTTTCACCAAAAGTGTGATGATGATGATACTAATAATGAGAATGATATTAATAACTAGCACACATAGAAGTACTTTAAGGTTTGTAAGGTGATATGTGTGTACGTATATATATATGGACACACATACATACACATCTACATGTGTATGTGTGTATAGCCTCATTTTATTCTTACAAACTAGAGAAACCGCTGGAGAAAGATACTATTATCCCCATTTTATAGTGAGGAAACTGAGCTGAGAGCCTAAGTGACTCAGGTCTGCCTGACTCCAAGTCCAGCACTCTATCCATGACATCAGCTAGCTACCAACGGCATGCATTTATAAGGTGGCGAGTTAGGGTCAGCCGTGTAATTTACGCCTAAGCAACAGAGGTTTGCACTATATTAAATTTAGATATTCACATAAGAATTATGAATATACATACTTGTTTGGGCAATGGTCACTGTCCAGCAATATCCAGCTCTTCAGAAGTGATGATATCTACTTTTGAAAAATGAAATAAGGTATATATTTCATACGATCTTGAGAAAGATTTGTAGCATAGAGCTTGACTTCCTCATTGTATAGATGAGGAAATAGACCAGATCTAATGATTTGTCCAAGAACATATGCATGGTAAGTGACAGAGTAGAGATACATGTATGAAACATGAATTAAAATGTATTTTGCTTTGAGAATATCTTTGAAAATATTGAGGCAATTGGGAATGCCATGAGGTATGGGAAAAAAAGCCATCATTGATTATTACATTATGAAGGATCAGAGGAAAGAACAACATTATAACTTGAGATTGGCCTCTTGTCGTAAAGGCAAGAGCTTCACAGAGAGAGTGATCTTGGCCCTAATCTTTTAGTTACTTACGTCCATTGTTCTCCAATTTATTCCTTACCAAAGATCAAAAATACTTTGATCCATAAGGGATATATGCGGGAAAAAATGTTTTGTTATAATTCCAAGGAATCTACATATAAGATAACCTGATGAGTGCAAATACCAATTTACACATGAAATTTAGTGACTTATATGACCCCTAGTCTTTCCAATAAATCTAGAGAATATCTCCCACTATAATGAAGTGATAGAAAACATTGGTAAAAGACCGACCGAGATGTGCTAGGAACACAATTGTGGCTAGCAAGTGGGAAATAGTAAAGAGAATAACAAAATAAGAGAACACATAATTGTCCTTGATGAATTCAAATTATCTGGCCCAGATAAATTTCCTCCTTAGATTCTAAAAAAGACCTAAGTCTGTGGTTACAGAGTGATGGCGATGACGACGACGGCGATGACGACGATGATAATTTGATAGCTTATGCAGCCCAGGAGTGGAACCACAAGAGAATGAAATCTACAACTTCTAAGTTGAGAAAATAGACCAATTTCTAGCAAGATTCTAGAAAGTCTTTTTTAATGAGATAGTTGGTGAATGAATCAGTAGAAAAAGAATCAGTGACCCCTAAACTCCAAGATGATTTTCTCAAGAACAGTTTATGTCAGACTAATCATATTTCCTTTTTTGACAGTCACTAAACTGGTTGATGAGGATGACTGTGTAGGTATAATTTTTTGAATTTATTTAAATCTTTGATAAAGTATCTTACGATCATCCTCTGAGGAAAGATGGAGAGATACAGGATAAATAATAGCATAAGTAGATTAATTTGGAACCGATTTAATTACAAGAACCAAAAAGCAGTCATTAAAGGTTCATTGTTTGTTAGAGGGAGTTGGGGTGAGGGAATATTTAGTGGAGTGTCCCAGGGATGTGTTCTGGCATGTGTTATTTAACATCTTATGAGTGACTTAGATAAAGGCACAGAGGAAAGTCTAACCAAATCTGAATATGGCCTAAAACTGGCAAGGACAGATAAAATACTAAATGACAGTATTCAAAAATAAAAAAAATAAATAATTTGACTGAATAGGACCCTGGATGAAATCAATTAAGATGAATTTTAATAGGAAAAATATAAAGTTTTTCACATGAGTTTAGAAAAAATCAATTCCATGAGCACAGTTTGGAAGAGGCATGATTAGAAAGCTGGTTGTCTAAAAAAAAGAAGAGTGAGATGTAGGATTTTTAGTGGGCAACACAGTCAACATGAGTCAACATTGTGATATGGCAGCAAAAAAAAACAACTTTAATATGACCTCTTAGTGAAGAGGCATAATCAGAGACCAGTTTTTATATCTGCAGTAGGAACAATTCCACCTCAGAAAACAGCAAATGCTTCAAAGAGGGCTTCATTTATATCTCGTTGATTGTGGAGACTTAAGAAAGTGATGCATAAAATATTAATAATACAGATTCAACTTAAAGGTGTCATGAGTTGCATACATTTTTTTGAAATTTAATTGTTAAACATTTAAGCACATCACTGGATGTAACTTCCAGGAATAGCAAGGTGAGAGATTCTTCAAATTCTGCTCTGCTCACATCACATCTGGAGTATTGGTGTCAATTCTGGACACCACAGTTTCAAGAAGAATATTGAAAAATAAAAATTGAAAATAAAATATAATTTAAAAAATGAAGTATGAGAGAGAAGTTATGGATTCAGAGTATAGATTGAGATACATTTTTGGGGGGACATGACCAATGCAGGAGTTAGTCTTGCTTAACTATACCTATGTTTGTAACAGGGGGATTGTTTTTCTTACTTTCTCAGTGGGATTGGGGGGAGGAAGAAAAGACAGATCTTCATGAAAATAACAATTTAATTTATAAATTAAAGAGCTTTCAGAGGAGAGCAACCAATATATTGAAATACCTTGAGTCCATTCCATGTGACGATCCATTGAGGGAAAAGGGGATAATTAGCCTAGAAAAGAGAAGACTGAAAGGAACATGAGGACATTCATCAAATATATTCTTGAAAAGCTGTCATGTGGCAGAGGGTTTAGACATGAGGTGTTTGACCTTCTAAGACATAACTAGGAGAAATGATTAAAAGTTACAAAGAAGTAAAATTTAGGTTTAAAGTAAGGAAAACCTTTCCAACAGTAAGAGTCATCCAAAAAGTGGAAAGGACTGTGTTTAGAGGTAATGGTTTCCTCCATATTGCAGATTTTCAAACAAAGGCTAGTTGTTATTTTGTTGGGAGCATTGTAATGGGAATTCTTTTTCAAACACATGTTGGACTGTATAGACACTGAAGTCTCTTCCAAGTTGGAAATACTATGACTTTATGATAACAAAGGCACTGTTAGGTGTTAGAAATACAATACTAACATATAGTATTCTAGACCCTCAAGAAATTTACATTTTACTGGAAGGATACAATAGGTACAAAGATAATGAAACCAAAGTGAATACATAGTTATACACAATTTCAAAAAGAAGAAAATACTCATAAGAGAAAGTAGAAACACTTAAAGATGAAGGAGTAGAATCAGTATGCTACAATGGAAACAGGGATGGAGTTGGAGTCAAGAGACATGGATTCAGATTCAATCACAAACCTTTATCAGATGTTACATTATAGGCAAATTTCATTCTCCCAGACCCTCGAATTATTAACTTGTAAAATGGTGATAAACATACTTACATTAGATGCTACATTAAGTTGTTATAAATACTTTACAAAACTTACTCTATAACTGTGAATCATTAAAATTAACCAAGAAAGTTGGACATTTCAGATGACAAGTAATGAAGGCATTTCCACAAAAAAAATTGTGGACAACCTTCTCTTCTCAAAGACAACAGTCATCAACACAAAGGAGGGTAAGAGCTTTTATTCTGGTAACTGAATTTGGCAATTAGGCCTCTATTGATGACTTGAGATGGAAAAATTTAAGTAAATTAGTTAGAAATGGAGGATGATGAGGAGGTAGGTATAGAAAACTTTTTTTCAAGAGGTCTGGAGGTGAGGGGAGAAGACAAGTAGAATGGTAGCTGGATAGACGAGAAGGTTGAAGGAAGGCTATTTTTTTCATTCATATACTGAGCATTTATTAAGTACATGTTATATAGGAAATACTATGCTAGACACTGCAGATAGCGAGACACAACAGAAAAAATGCAATGAGAGGAAGGGACAAAACATAAATAATCTCAATTGTCCTGCAAATGTCAAAATAACAAGAAGGAGTCCTCCTATGTTTTTGATAGGTTATTTGGGGAGAATTTATGGGAAAACATGGTGGAGAATTGCATAAAATGGCAAAGCATGTGAGATTACAACCCGCATTGTTGGATGATGTGTTCACCCTGAAGAAATGACCAATCTACCAAAATACCTAAGCTACACTTTAATAAAGATTCCCTCAATGGATCGTCACATGAAATAGACTCAAGATTCTTCAAATCAATTCTATGATTGATGTGACATCAATACATGTGGATACATGCATGACTGGATACATGTGTGATTGGATAAACATGTGATCGTTCCCATTTTAAATATAGGCAAACTGAGGCACAGAAGGATTAAGTGACTTGCCTAGGATCGCATAGTTAATGAATGCTGGAATAAGGGCTTATGTTCTAGTTTTCTGATGCTGAGACTAGATGAACCTGGCCCCCATTCATGAAGGTTTTAGCTACTGCTATGGGTGGTACAAGTATTTTGATGACCCTTATTATACAGATACTTGGTTTAGGTCACAGAGATAATAATTCATGGGACCAGATCTGAAGCTGGACATTGACCAGGTTTTCTGAAAACCACCCCAGGTTTGCTGACGCCTTGTCAAGTGTACTTAATACCACCCTAATCTCAGATGGAAGCTTGCTATTGCCAGTAGGACAAGTCCACATTCAACAAACATGCACTTTAACACTTTAAAAAGGCATATTTTAGGTCAATTTTTTCTCTAGAATTCTGTCTGCTAAATATGGAATGATTTGGGCAACCAAGTTGGCACAGTTCATTGACCAGCCAAATGGCACAGTGGATAGAGTGTCCAACCTAAGTCAGGAAAACCTGAGTTCAAATCCAGCCTCTGACACTTAGGGTGTGTGACCCTGGGCAAATCATTTAATCCTGCTTGCCTCAGTTCTCTCATTTGTAAAATGACCTTGAGAAGGAAATGGCACTCCAAGATCTTTGCCAGTAAAAGCCCAAATGGCATTACAAAGATTCAAACATGATTGAAAATGACTGAACAACAAAATCCAGTTCATCAACATCATATCAAGCATTTATATAGCCCTTTAATATTTGCAAAATGCTTTACACATCAATAATTCTAAGAGGTAGATTCTATTGTCATATGCATTTTACAGATGAGGAAATTGAGGGTAACAGAGGTTAAGTGACTTACCCAGGATCATACAACTATGAAGTAGCTATGGACAGATTTGAACTCTGGTCTTCCTGACTCTATAGCCAGTGTTTTATCCATTGAGATAACTACCCATCCAGTAGGTCACATGAAGGAGATAGTTCTTCAAAGCCAAAATAATCACCCCAGACAAAGACATGTTGAATTACGATGAACCACTTGCCACTTTCCCCACCCTACCTTACAGGGGAGCATCACACGAAAGAAGTAGAGGTATCTTCTTTGGGATGTTACTGCTTGTAAAGAAAGAAACTCTCCTCCTCTAGGAAGCCTTCTATGACTGATTTTATGCTGAATCCCATGATGCTGTATACCCAGTAAGTATCAATGACAGTTAGGTCATCAGGATAAGAATATAGGGACTTATTCCAGAGGGTCATTTTCCCCAAGATTTTAGAGTTTTAAGGACTATATGGTTCTTATCCTTTGGCATCCCCAAAACAGGAATAGTGATAAGAAACATGGAAGAACTTTGAATGAAAATTTTAAAAATTATAAAAATTGATGTTGTCAAAAAGGTAATGTTATAACCAAAAGAATGTTAGATTTAGAATCATAAGGTATGTGTTTGAGTCTTGACTCCAACACTCACTAACAGTGTGATCATGGACAAACCATTGAACTCTGAGTCCAGGTTTACTTGTTTTTAAAATAACACTAATATTTCAGATTTTAATAATAACACTTTATCATCATTTGTAAATGTAAGTTATTATGAGAGGTAGCATAGATAGTGAAAAGATAAATATAAATAAAGTAGGATTCAAAAGACCAGGGTTGTAATTCCCACCCTCCCACTCTACCTCCCAAATATTTGCTAATTATATGACCTTACATAAATCAATTTTTAGGTCTGTAATATTGATATATATATATTACATATATATATATATATCAAATGACAGAATGTCACTAAATAATCTGAAAGGGTACTAACAGCTCTAATTTTCTATGATGTTATGTTTCTCTCGTCTTTCTCGTTATCACTATCTTAGTAGTTAGGTGGCACATAAGATGAAGTACCAGATCTGGAGTTAGGAAGACCTGAATTCAAATGTGACCTCGCACACTTGCTATGTGACATCAGACAAGTCTTTTAACCTCAGTTTCCTCATCTGCAAAATGTAAAAATAATAGCATCTATGTCTCAGGGTTGTTCATTTTGCAAAACTTTGAGAAGCTATATAAATTCTATCACCATCCTCCTCACCCTCATCTTCCCCAGAGTAATGACAAATCACTGGTTCTTCATTCAGAAGTTCCAGGGATCCTAGGGAAGGAAAAGGTCAGTATTAACACTAAGAACCATTTCCGTAGACCAGGATTTCAATCATATTTTCTTGGGTTACTCAGAAAGGGACCCTAAAGTCAGCTGATAGCAAGTCAATATTAAATAGTGAGATGAAAGAAATGAGGGTTCTGATTAGAGGAGACCACATAAATCCTTCATCACTTTCAAGATTGTCCCTTTGGGGAAAAAGTAGCAATATTTTTTGCATTTTGGCCTCAAAATCCTCTGTTCTAAAAATGCTTGTAGCAAAGCATCCTTTCTCTTTGAGGGTTTTCTAAAGAACGTGTTTAGATAAGAAGCAGCCTTTACTTCCAGAAACAACCATGGCTATCAGTCAATCTAGCAGCAAGCTGCTCATGAAGTTCATTCGACAAAGGGTTAGTGCAGCAAGCCCCCACAATAATGTGGAAACAGAAATATTACAAAGTAAAGGCTTATAAAATAATAAAAATTCTACTTACTTCAGATACCTCCCGGTGCCTTTGGCAAAATACCTTAAGCATTCCACGTACGGCGGGCATTGTCTTTATAAGATGGCACCTCATAAAATGGTATTAAATATCACCAACGGGGCTTCATATTTCATCCGGCAGGGTTTAGGCCAGGCATGTTCTATATCACACATTATTAGAATGACATCTGCTTTGCAAGTTGTGTACCCAGGAGCCTACCCGGATAACTCATTTCAGCACTCATTCTCGAGGCTTCTGTGCCTTCATAATGCCTAATATGTTTAACTCATTTTGAACAGAAGTCTAAAGCCTGCCACGGCCCTCTGGCCAAAACTGTAGCTGTCAGACAACAGAGCCAGCTATCAAACATTCCTCATTTATCATTAGCGGTGATTCAGTTGTACAGAAAAAATGTGCCCACTGTACTGAGAGGCTGTCAATTGCTCCCCCCACTCAAACTCTACTTCTCAAATAGGGACATTTCTCTGTGGATGCATTGCCATTACATTATACTCCTTTTCCCACAACACTGAATTTATAATGCAAAGAAAATGGGGAACATATATTCATCTAAATGGCCTCTCCGCTACAAGATGAATAAGGAGATCATCAATGGCAGCGTTGGTGCAGGGCTGCACGTGAAGTCAAGGAAAATTAATAGAATCAGCCTGGAAAGAGCAAAAAAGGAAAAAAATCACCCACATGTCTTACACTGAGCCTGACTCTTCGATAACCAAAACCCCATTGGAAGGTATAAATTCTCCCTGAAATAATCATTTGGATACTGAAGTAGAATGCAGGGTCCATTTAGAACTGGGGCATTCACATGAGACCTTTCCATTTTATTCCTCATTTGTCTGAGAGGGGATCTTATGTCTTCTGTCCTATCTTCCCTTCCTCCGCCAATGGTTTGGGTTATCCCATTGCTTCATATCCCGATGACCTCCCAAACTCTAATGAAGTATTTCCATGTTAAGTGTACAGTGCTCTGAAGTTAGAGAATTCTGTCTAAGACAAGCCAAAAATGTCTCTCAGATGCCTTATCATAAATGGTATGTGTGTTATTACTACTCAAGTTGTTGATTCTATCCCTAGCTGGTTTCCACTTATAGCTCATACTCCTTATCTTGACTTGCAAACTTTGTATATGCTAATTCCCCAGGAAGAAAATGAACCCAATTAAATTTATTTAAGCATTCTCTGGGTATCTACTGGGAAGTTCTCAAAGGGAAAATGTTGAAATGATTATGATAAAAAGACTTGTCCTCCTCAACTTCAAAAGGTATGACCCAAAGCTCTAAAACTGTTGTTAAAGAGAAGGGGCCAACTCACAATGGTAGAAGGAATCTCCTTACCTGTGAACTCCCTATACAAAGAATCCACAGCTTTACTTTCTATTTTTGTAGTTTGATCATTCCAGTAGTGTCTGACTCTTTGGGACCACATTTGGGATTTTCTTGGCAAAGATACTGGAGTAGTTTGCCATTTCCTTATTCACCTCATTTTACAGATGAGGAAACTGAGGCAAAGAGGGGTAAGTGATTTACCCAGGGTCCCATAGCTAGTAAGTATCTGAAGTCAGATCTGAACTCAGAAAGATGAATCTTCCTGATGCCAGGCCCAATGCTGTACACATTACTCTATCTCCCTGCCCCTATCCTATCCCTAATCCCTAAATAGAGCAAATAAATATGTGAAATAGAAAAGAGCTAAGGTCAACATCTGAAGTTTGTGTCAATTTCAAACCATGCCCCAGAACAAACATCAGCAGCAGCTGTGGGGTGACCAGTATCCATTAAATAGGCAAGAAAATACAGGGTGACTAAGGACAGTTTACTGAAAATGCTCGGTCCACAAGACATAGACTGATAAGGTACTAAACTCTTGGGTACTAACCATGACCCCACAGTTGGAGAAGAACTAGCCCCTTGCTCAGTGGCCTCAAGGCCACATGTCACCCTCTGGGTCCTTAAGTATGACCTTTTGACTGAAGGGATACCCTCGAGGACCTAGAGGGCCACATGTGGCCTCCAGGCTGCAGGTTCCCTACCTCTGCCCTTGCCTCTTCTATTCAATCTACAACATTCTTTCTTATAGTCATGTTCTATACTCTATAGCAGTAGTGTCCAACTAGAATAGAAATGGAAGTAATTAAACCATATATAAGGATCCCTATGAACTGCATATTGAAAAATTTTAAATGTAATATTATCTATGTTTTTTGTATTTTCTATTTATTTTGTTAAATATTTCCTAATTAAAATTTAATATGCTTTTGGCAACCTTCAGGAATGTTATACATCACATGTAGCCCACAGGCCCCACCTCTAGTTTACAACATCTAAGTGAAGGTCTTATCTCTGAAACTTCCTAGATACTAAATATACAACAAGCATTTATTATATGTTTTCTATATGCCAGGCTATGTTAAATTCTGAGGATATGAAAAAAGGAAAAAATGGCCCTAGCTCTTAATTCTAATACATTCCAATAGAAAAAATAACATGTAAATAATGAGGAATATTCAAAGTGAGTATGTAATTTCAACCAAGGATGAGTTAGGTGATTGAGGCTAAGGATCTAGGCCAAAACAAAAACACAGTCTCCAACTTTTGATGATGGTGTGATTGTTTATCCTACTCTTCCACTGACTGCCATGGCAACCCCTTGGTTTTTGGACAGCTCACCTACTCCTACATAGAAAGGTGGAGAACAGTGAGACAACCATTCCCCATGGATCCTGATTCCCAAATTTCAAAGCAAAGACTTTAAAACTTTGTGATTCTCTAACGCAAACATTCTTAACCTGAGGTCCACGTATTTGGATAGATAGATAGATAGATAGATTATGTATGTATGTACATTCATTTATAATGGGCTTCCTTTTAAATCTAATATATTTTATTTATTTGTAAAACATACTGAAGAAGGGTTCATAGTTTTCAGAAGACTGAGAAAGGAGAGTCTGACAAAAAAATTAAGCTTCTCTGTGCAATGGTTCCCAAAGTGGGGTTTAAGGTCTGACTTCCCCAATAAAAGAGTGAAAAGATGGGAGCTGTAGGGCTGCTCTCTAACTACACTTATTCTTATTCTCCAAGTCTGTTTCACTTACCTCCTTCTGATGTACAAGCTTCAAGTTTCCCTGTTTCTAAAGCAGACAGCAACATTCCACGGCAATTATAATATAATCACTAGTGGGATATCCACAATAGCTCCTAACTAATATAACAAGAAAGAATTTGTCCACCCTGGCACACCTAACTTTCTGCTCCCCAGATCATCTCTTGATTAGGCAAACACACTTCAGTGGAAGTGTTCTACAATAAGTCAACAGAAGATGAGTAGGCATGGATGTCTTTCTATAGATCACAGATCTCAGTAATTACATTATTAATCCCCTGAAACCCACCCCTCCTCCAAACTTACCTTGTACTATTTTGGGCACCTCCATTTATCTGGTTATCCAAACTTAAAACCTCAGTATCATCTATTGAAAAATTTCATTATCCACATATCTTTGATCCTGACCCCTTCTCTCTACTCACATAGCCTCAACCACCACCCCATTTCAGACTCTTCTCCTCTTTCACTTGTACTGTTGCAATATTCTCCTAGTTGGCCTCCTTACCTCATCTCCTGCACTCGAATCCATCTTCAACACAACACAACACAATACAAAACAATACAGCATCCAGATTTTCCTAAATCTTAGGTCTGAACTACTCAATAAACTCCAGCTCTTCTATTGACTCAAGGACCAAATATTATTTCATTTATATCTCATGCTTTTTTAAAAATTTCTGGTTTTATATAAGTTGTATAATATATGCCATTTTAGTCCAATAGGCTTGGAATCAGGAAGGTTCCTCTTCCTGAGTTCAAATTCAGCCTCAGACACTAGCAGTACGACTCTAGACAAATTGCTTACCCTTGTTTGCCTCACTTTCTTCATCTGTAAAATGAACTGGAGAAGGAAATGGCAAACCACAATGTCGTTGCCGAGAAAACACCCAAAAGGGGTCATGGAGAGTTGGACACAACTAAGACAACTGAACAAATGCCTGTCTATAATAAGTAAATATACACACACTAAGGTGGGGCATATGCTCACAAATGTTGTACTGATAGGCACACAATCAAAATTATATGGATCACTATCCTAATGGCCCAAGGTTTGGTGCAATTGATCTAGGATCTTCAAAGAATAATTGTACAAGTCACAGTGTAAACTCCATTCAACGTTCATAGGACTTGTCTGTCACCCATGATTTGCAATGTATTTCTTTGTCTCCTCCCCAGAAATTACAGGTTCCCACTGCCAGCCTGGATTCGCCTTTCCAGAAGAGCTTTCCCTTTCCACATTCCTCCTCTTCTCTCTAGGCCCTCTTTAGTCACCCATATATTACACAGCTGTATTCCTTTGTTGCTTTAGCATTTCTCCTCAGAAACTACATTTCATGACGAGTTACTTGCCCTCACACCCACACTGATTAACTGTCCTGTTGGTCACAACATCAAAATATATTCTCCATACTCCCCAATCTTCTTTAATTTCCCACTCTTTCCCTCTCAAAACATACTTGACTTTTTTCACTTGCATTTTTCTGATCATCATGGTTACATATTCAAAGCCTGCTTTTCATCAGCCACTAGCAGGGTTTGTTGTCTAACACCTTGTGCTTCTATTGGGTCTGTTCTGAAGAAGACCTGTTCAGTTTTAAGCCTTTCTTGCTTCCTTTGTTAATTGCTAATCTGAGTTTGGGTCATAACTCAAATCTGAAATAGAGTCATCTATTTAATTCAACTTCATTCAAAAAGGATTTAGTGACTGTTACATATCCAGTATTTTATTGATGTGTGGTGGCAGACAAAGAAGGAAGAGACATAGTACCTTCTCTTGAAGATCTTAGGGTCCAGTTGGAGAGATAAGAATAACTCACATGGAATAGTCAGCCACCTAATATTTTAAGACAGTATTTGATGGAATGTTGAAGTAAATAGTGAATGCCATGGGAGAAAAGAGAAGGGGAAACTCAATGGAGGATAAATGACTACATGAAGAGTGAGAAAAGAGGTGAGATTTGACCTGGGGCAGGGGTGAGGATGCTGCAGAGGAGTCCGCATGTACAATGCCTACTGTGGTTCAAAGGATGAATAAAATGTGGATAGTCAGATAGTCAAATGGGTGCCCAAGGGTAGAGGGAGCAGCATTATTAACACCAATTTTTATTGTCTTTATTAACTCTAATCTCTTTTAGAAGCACAGAAGCGGGCAGAGAGGAGAGAAGAGTCCAATGTCTCTGCTCAGTGCCTAAACAATGTCTTGAAATATTTCAGTCTTCATGACCTTTCACTAAATCACTGTCATGTCTAATGAATTCAATCCACATGCTGGACTATTCCAATGGTCTGCTGGGCAGTCTCCATACCTCAAGTTTCTCATTACTCTATGCCATCTTCCATTCAATGGCAGAAGTAATCTTCCTAAAGTACAGGTCTGATGATGTCATTCCTCTAGACAATAAACTCCAGTGGTTCCCTATTATTTCCAGGATCAAATATAAAATCCAGTTTATCTTTTAAAGTCCTTCACAACCTGACCTCTTCCAACTTGACCAGTCTTCCCCACTCAATATATTCCACAAATACAATGCTAGCCTTCTTTGCTGTTTCTTCCACAAGACATCCCCTAACTCCCATGATATTTTTACTGCCTGCCCCCATATGTGGAATGATCTGTCTCCTCATCTCTCTCTCCTGGTTTCCCCGCTTTCCTTTAAGATTCTGGCTTAAATCCCACCTTCTGTAAGAGGTCTTTCTCAGTCTGCTCTACTCTCTGCCCTCTACTAGCAAGATTACATCCTAATTATCTCGTACAGTTACTCCTTCTCCATCACTTGTGGGGGAGGGAGTTAGGGATGCAGCTTCCCACAATCTGGACAATCCATGTAAAATTTTTTGTCCTTCCCTTCATACTAGAGAAGAAGTCTGAAAGTTTGCCAACTTTATAATTCGACCTTTTGCAGCTCTATGTGTAAGAATCATATACTGGCCAGGAAGAAGCATCTATAAAGCTACACCTATAGTTGATATGTATATGTGTGGCTGACTATGCCTTTCTCTCTCTCAAATATTTTGATATTATACAATGCTATACACATATTTTCTGAATTTCTGAGTTTCTAAACTTTTTCGATGTCATCTGTTAGGCTTGGCATATCATCTATGGCTTCCACAAAACTCCCCCAAAATTCCCATTTAATTTCTTATGTGATATATTGAAACTGCAATGGAGAAAGTCATGATGTGAAAGAGATAATTGTATATATCTTGTGTTACTTAGGCATTTGCATGTTATCTTGTGTTATTTAGTTGCTTGCATGCTACCTCATCTATTAGAATATGAACTCCGAGAAGGCAGGGACTGAGATTTCACCTTTCTTTGTATTGCCAGAACTTAGCAACTACCTTGTTCATAATGCTTAATTATCTTTTGATTGACTAAAAAAATCTATCATTATGTTGAAGCCAAACACATATGATCACTATTGACAGTTCATTTCCTGAAAACTGCTTGGTTTCAGGTTACTTCTATATAGTAGCACTGGTTTCAGGTCATCAGATGGAAAGTTAAGAAATGGTGATAATAAGTCCATGCTTGGACGTAGTTCAGTAACAACCCTCTCCAAGAAATTGAACTTAGTCCTTTCTTGAGTTATGAAGCTTCCAGGGTTGATGAAAGTGCTGCGTGTTTATGTTGCAAAGGAGGGAGACATAACATATTACATGGTATAATACAGAGAATTGGGCTTGAAATCAGATGGGTTTAAGTCTTGACTTTACCATTTCCCCATCACTCGAGGTCTTTAGACAGAGGCTGAATGATCATTTCTCTGGAATGTTATAGTGAGAATTCTTTAGGGAGGTGTGAGTTACACTAGATGATAACTGGCCTCCTTGCAGGTCTGAAATTCTGTGATTTCCTAGCAATATGACCTGAGGCAAGACATATCACTTCTCTGAGCCTCGGTTTCATCTATGAGATGAGTATTAAATTAGATGTTACATTGTTGATGTTGGGCTCTTCAGAGAGAACCTTAGTCAGAAATTTTGTGTTTAGCTTCCTTTTACTTTCCCTTTTCACGGTTCTCTCCCAAATAGGGCCACTCGAGTTCTCAAAGGGCACTAAAACACTACAAAGAATTAATGATTTCTAGGGTTTTAATTGATTATGGTTTAAGATTATGTAACGTAATGTAAGATTACATTAAGATCATAAATGTAATGTAAGATTATAAATGTAATGTGAGATTATATTTAAATAGGGGTCTCTTAAAGATCAAACAATCTTTAAGATCCAAAGGAAAAATATGCTAACGGTAAAATTTTGGACACCAACACAGATGGAGGGGGGAATAATTTTGGTCAAAAGGAGACAAATAATAATTTTGGTAGAAATTCCCTTCTATGTATACCACAATAGGTTGTCTTACTACTTGTAAAGATGATTGTAATTCCATTGCCTATCTACCATGGCACCTGTTAGGTTGCAAACTCCGTAAGGACAAAGATTTAGTCTATTCATTAATAAATATGCCAGGCCTAGGAAGCTGCTGTTCACCCTCAGACACTCAATACTTGTTCACTGATTGACCAACCTCTATACGACAGCCCCTCCATAGGTTTTGGGAGAGTATTTAAACTAGCCGTGGGGAATTTCAGTTACAGACTTCCTTTGGCCTCAGAAACCGCTCCATCTGTCGCACAAACTTTCTCAATGCCTTCCTGGCAGTCATTTCAATTTCCCTGACAGAAAAAGTTGTGGTCTGTGCCACGACTTGAAGGTTCATTTAATGTAGATTTTGATGGGTGAACTGTAAAATAACCTCAAGTCTGAGGCACATTTTTTAGATGGAAGGTGAGAGACCAATTAGTGGCACTAACTCTTCGGACAGATGGTTATTATGTGATAACTGAGGTGCCTGTCCTGTCTTGTGCCATTAAAAAGTCATCTTTTCCCTAATATCTTTCATTATAAAGAGAGTTGTACATACTTCACAGACTGTAGGCACCTTTCCTCTACAAAGTGAAGTTTATAGCTGGACAGGATAGGACTCAGGCATATGAAAACATGGAGTATGTCTCTTGACTTACTGGTCATGAAAGCAAGAGAAAACCAGGCTGGGAAAATACATACAATGCATTTTAAGAGCAGTGGAATCAGAATAGATTCCTATTCTCTATTCTTCCCTCTGTGACTCAGTTGCTTGAAAGTGCTTTATTCTGAAACAGTGCCTTACACAATCACCCATTTCTGGAGTACTGAAGGCAAGTCAAGTAGGAATTGATTTGGGGTACACCAAGGGGAGTTAACATGAATGTGAATATGCATTTTTTGGAATACTTCCTATTCCAAAGTCCAATAGAAATGTCTTAGAGTATCCGTTGTTCAGTCTTTTCTCTATACTTCCTGTTTTTACTAAAACAATTACTTGGGCAAGAGCTATACAAATACAAGTTTCCCTCTCCCCCACCACAATCCTATATCCTGTCTATCGTGTAAATCTCCTTTTATCTCCTTGGCTCTCATGGATCTCCATCTCATCTCTACACCTATAGCATATCTCAACATCAATACTATATATGCCCTGACACAACTTAATACTTATTTTCATTCTGTCTTGTTAGGTCACTATTATGATGCATATCTTAATTTTTGTCTCCCCAACTAGATTTTCTACTCTTTGAAGATAAGGAATGTCTTATACCTTTTATGTATGCCATAAAGCACCTAGCATGGAACTGAATTCATAGAAGATTCTTGGGAAGTACTTTTTAATTGATCAATTAATCCAATACAATATGATTGAGAAGGGTGATTTTTTTCTCCTACATTCCTTAAGTAATATGCATTGCTTAAATCCCACTTTCTATAAGAATCCTTTCTTCAAGTAGGGGAGAAGAGGGTAAGTGGGGTATATGGGGATGATAGAAGGGAAGGCAAATGAGAGGAGGGGGTAATTAGAAGTAAACACTTTTGGGGAAGGACAAGGTCAAAAGAGAGAATAGAATAAATGGGGACAGGATAGCATGGAGGGAAATATAGTTAGTCTTTCACAACATGACTTTTATGGAAGTCTTTTGCATAACTACACATGCATAACCTATATTGAATTACTTGCCTCCTCAATGGGGATGGGTGGGGAGGGAGGAAGGGAGAGAAGTTGGAACTCAAAGTTTTGAAAATGAATGTTAATACATGTAACTGGGAAATAAGAAGTACAGGTAATGCAGTATAGAAATCTATCTTGCCCTACAAGAAAACAAAGTAAGTGGGGATAAAGGAAGGGAAGGGTATAACAGAAGGGAGGGCAGATTAGGGGAAGAGGTAATCAGAATGCACAGTGTCTTGGGGTGGGGGTAGGGAAGAGATGGGGAGAAAATTTGGAACTCAGAATCATGTGGAAATGAATGCTGAAAACTCAAAATAAATAATTAAAAAAAAGAATTCTTTCCCTCCCCCCATTTAATGCTAGTGCCTTCCCTCTAAGATTATTTTCAATTTACTCTGTGTGTGCGAATATGCATTGCACATAGTTGTTCATGCTACCTCTCCCATTAGACTGTGAACTCCTTGAGATCAGAGGCTATTTTGTTGATGGTTGTTGATTGATTTTGGAGGGGGAGCTTTCTTTATAACTTTAATATTTAATACTATGTCTAGCACATAGTAGGCATGTAATAAATGCTTCTTGACTTGATTTGACAAGGTTGGGAAAATAGATACCCTATCAAGAAACTTCTACAGTAAGGTTCCAAATAACATGAAAAATGAATCCTTTGAAGAGGGTTAATGTATTTTATTTCACACTAATCAAAGTTATAATTATGTAAAATTGATAATTGGTTCCAGTCCAAAGGAAATTTGTAGTGTGAATCCAAATAATATGACCACACTCAGGGAATTCTTTATTTGCACTAATTCAGACCTATCTGTATAGAGCATGGAAAAATGGAGCAATTTCTCTATGCCTCCTGATTCAGTGGTACTTATACCCTTGCAGAGAGAAATTAAGAAGAAAAGGTTGGGTGAAGATAATAAAAAGTTTTGAGTTGATGAAAAAGGGAGTTACTATCACTTACATTTGATGCTTGTATACATTTTCTGTACATAAAGAGTGAAAAAAAATTTGGCTGTGGGGAAAATTTAGGCATCTATAAAAGAGCAGAATAAAAAATAGACTAAAAAAATGATAGAACAGTAGTGAAAAAGAACTATTCTGCTGAGATGAAGTAGAATGAGTTTATAGTGATTAAAAAATCATAGAAGTTTATTGATATTTTTCCCGAAAGTTTACAGCACACTCGAGTTGGGGATGGTATGCAAATGATGAGGCATTATGGATAGCTAGAGATCAGCATGGCAAAATATGAAGGTGTGAGCTATATTAGGTGGTTGTGAGTCATGGGTTAAAATGACAGATCGAGAAATCCAAGCTTGCACCACAGGTAAGTGAAGTTAGAGTAAGTGCAAAGGTATAAAAGAAAAGGGAAAAATCAAGGGAATAGAAATAGAGATGAAAAGATTTAAAAGAATATTCAACAATATGGACTAGAGTCTCCAAGATTATCATGGGAAATGGTTCAAGGGGGAAAACTATGAACCAAATACCAGAATCCTTAAGGAAGGTGAGATGGGGTCTAAAATGCGAGTATGGAGATATCCATATAACCTGATGGTCTGAATGGAATAGGATTTGGTTCTTTAAAAATTAAGTACCTACTATGTACAAAGACAACACCTATCCTCAAGACCTTATATTATATTGGAGAATAAAATATATACAAAACCAATTTAAAGTCAGGTAATTTGAGGAAGAGTGTACTAACAACTGATGATATCAGAGGAGGATTACATTGAGTACTTGTACCTAAGCTGAGCCTTGAAAGAAAAAAATAATTTTAAAAGGCAGAAATAACAGGAGACCTCATTTCAGACATGCAGAATGGCCTGGGTAATCATATAGAGTGGGGAAATGTTATAACACATCCAGTTGAAACAAAGAGTTCATGAAGGGGGCTGACATGACATATAGCCAAAATGAAGACTTCTAGGTCAAGTCATGAAGTTTATCAACTAAACATTTTTTTCCATTCTCATTCTCAACCCATCACCAAGAGAATAAGGTAAAAGTTCTATGAATTAATGCTGGAAAAAGTTAGTGCTTAATGTGATCATTCTACAGCTCTCAACCACAAGTTTCCATGATCAGGAGGAGGTGGGATGTGTGCGATTGAGTAAAATAACAGGACAAAGATGTAAGATAAAAGTTTTCTAATTAAACAGAATAGTAAATTTTGAGAAGGCAACAGGACTAAAGTACAAGGAAGGGGAGAATTAGTGAGCAAATCTACAAAGGCAAAAAGAAAATAAGTTGAGAGAAGCTTGAGGGTGATGTTGAACTCATCACAACTCATGGGAGAGAGAAGAAAAAAGAGGGGAAGAATCAGATAACTAAATAGAAAAGAAAAACAAATCAATAATCTAAGTCAAACTCTAAAATTAGGGAAAGAGTTGACAAATGGAAGAGAGAAAATAAGGTGAAGAGAGAGTCTAGTTGAATTAAAACTTATTGTAATCATAATACTAAGTATTTTCTTAAAAGAGGAAGGAAAATTTTAAAATGTAAAAATAGAGAGTCTAAAAGACCCCCCCCCCCACAACTTTCATGAATAAATGTGAACGCATTGAATAAAAAAAATAGGAGGAAAAAAAAGTAAAGACATACATAGAATGAAAATAAGAGGTTAGAACAAAATTTCACTGCAGCAGGAAAATTTTAAAAAGCAGAATTTGCAAACATGCTATACATGCAAATGTAAAATTTCATAATATAAACAGAGCTAAAGAAAGAAATTACATTATATTTAAAGGAACCATAAACAATAAGCCAAATCTACATTATATAGCATAATATCTGAATTCCTAAAGAAAAGTGTGAACTATAAAATAATGTAGAAAATAACAAATAATAGTAGGAGGCTCCAATATTCCATTTTTCACAGTTGGACAAATCTCACAGAAAAGGAAAAATATAGAACTGGACAAAATGTTGGAAAATTTAACACTAAAAGATTTATGTTACCTTCTCAGTGAGATCATTAAAGAATATATTTCCAAGCACCACATGCACTTTTACAAAAAGAATACCATATTGAGGCATGAGAAATTTACAAATATTAAAAAGAAGAAATATTAAAAATATACTCTATGAAACCACAATGCAATAAACAGTAATCAATTCTGGAGACACCAAAAATCAGGGACCTGAGTAATGATTATAATGAAATTCTAAAAAGAAAAAAATGTAAATCATCAAAATAATCAGTAGTTAATCCAAAAAAAAATACTGATAATTACGTGCAAGCATATTTTTTTCCTGAAAAATAGCTAAAGTATTTCTCGGGTACATTAGAAAGACACTGGTGTAAAAAAGAGGTTAGATAAATTGAACGTACATTTTAAAATTAGAAATTCAATAAATAAAATCAAAATAAGCATCAAAAAGGAATCTTGAAAATTAGAAGGGGATTAGATAAATAAATAAAAATCTTAAAAAGTTATAAAGAAACTAAAAATTATTTCTTTGAAAAAACTAAGAAAAATGTTTAGCTAACATATTTAAATAGTGGGAAACAAAATCAAATTATATAATAAAAATAAACAAAGTATCAAACCAAAAGAAAAAATTATCAAAATATGCTACAGTTATACACCAACAAAACTGAGAGGGGGAAAATGAGTATAAGATTAACTCTGAAAATAGAAAATACTCAAACTAACTGATCATGTAATACAGATTTTATAAATCCAATCTCAGGAATGGAAATGGAACTAATTTTTTAGGAATTACTAAAAGAGGGAAAGTCTTGGTCCAGATGGATTTACAAGAAATTTTAATCAAACTTTAAAAACTACTAATATCTATACTACACAAATTCTCAAAAATTGATTAGGATAGTACTTTACCAGACCCCCTTTATGAAACAAATATAGTCCTATTATCAAACCAGAAAATGTGAAGCAAAGAAAGAAAATTATTTACAAATATCATTAATGGATATGGATATTGAAAAATTAATGAAATTCTGTCAAACAAATCACATAGTTATCCAAAAGCCATTCTTTGTGATCAAATTGGACTTATGACAAGAATGCAAGAATATTTCAACATTAAAAAAATCAACAAAATGAATCATATTGAGAACAAAAATATCCAATATCACATTGCTAAATTGGCTACAGAAAAATCCTTTGACAAATTACAATACTTGTTTTTGCTTTAAAAATTCCCATTAAATAGTCGTAAAGGAATCTTTTTTCTAATAAAATAAAAAGTATCTGTCCAAAACCAAGTAAAAGCTTTATATGCAATAGGGAAACATAGGAAGTTTTACCTGTGAAAGGGTAAAGATATCTTCTTTCCCTGCCACTATTTGATATAGTTATAGCAATGCTATCAGTAGTAGAAAAGAGAAAGAAATTAAAGACATGAAGACTGGCAAAAAGTAAATAAAGCTATTCTAATTTGTTGGTGGTATGAGAGTTCAATTAGAAAACCTTGGAGAATAAGCAAAGAAAATAAATGAGACAATAACTCCAGGAAAGTTGCAGACCATAGAATAAATCCACAAATTTAACAGCATTTCTATACAGGGTGTCCCAAAGTCTTATTGCGATTTTAAACTATTAAAGCTCAAAACTACCCTAAAACTTTTGGAACACTCATATTAACAAAAATCCACGAGGCAGTGCTAGAAATGGGAATTCCATTTAAAATAACTGCAAAATGCATAAAATATATGAAAGTCAATCTCCTGAAGTATACTTAATTCCACTTAGACTCCGTTATAAGCATGCAGCCCAAAAGATGCTAAAAAGAAGGGATATGACTTAAACTTGGAGAACTAGAATGGAGGTTTCCAAATAAATGTAGTAGTATCTCAAAGAAACAAAGACCAACTTAAATAGCTGGAAAATTATTCCACCCCCATATTTGGGCCCTGTCAAATATAATAAAAATGACAATAGTAGCTAATTTAGTTTACACATTTACACTCTTCCAATTCGACTACGAAAGAGACAGTTTACTGTGCTGGGGAAATTAAAAACAAAATTAACTAGAAAAAAATAGATATAGAATATCAAGAAAAATAGTGAACATAGGATGAAGGGGATAATAGCACCTCCATACCTTTAAACATATTATAAAGTAACAGTAATCAACCCATTTGGCACTGGTTAAAAATAGAAAAGTAGATCGATGGAACAGTCTAAGCAAGGAAGACTCTGAAACAATGGAACTCAATAACCCAGTTTCTGATAAATCCAAAAATATTCATTACCTAGGAAAGAACTCCCTAGTTGAAAAGAGCTATTGGGAAAACCAGAAAGCAATTAGAAATATATCAAGCTTAGACCTACCTCATATCATATTTCACAATAAATTCATGTGACCTGAGGATTAAAGACTATACCATAAAAATATAAGAGGTAGATCATATTTATACTTCTTGGTAAAGGATAAAATCTTACCCAAACAAGGAACAGAAACAATCACCAAAGGTAAAATTGTTTTGATTTTATACCAATGAAAAGATTGTGCACAAACAAAATTAATGTACCTATTCTAAGGTAGGAAGTGCTTGACTGTGAAAAAAAATTAAAGATCTCTGATAAGAGTTTAATACTCAAACTATATGAAAACTAATATGACCAAAAACTCTTCCCCAATGCAGTAGGCAAAGGGTGCGAAGAGTTTTCAAAGGAAGAATTGCAAACTATTAACAACCACATGAAAAGATAATCCAAACCTCTAATAATACTAGTGATCAAATTAATCCTGAGATTTCACCTCAAATAATTAAAGATAACTAGAGTGGAATACTCAGTGTTGGAGGAGTTGTGGGAAGTTAGATACATGAATTGAGAGCAGCCAGGTGGTGCCGTAGATAGAGGGCTGGACCTGAAATCAGGAAGACTCATCTTCCTCAGACGCTTACTAGCTGTGTGACCTTGGGCAAGTCTCTTCACCCTGTCTGCCTCAGTTTTCTCATCTATAAAATGAGCTGGAGAAGAACATGGCAAACTACTCCAGTATCATTGCCAAGAAAACCCCAAATGGGATAGCAAAGAGTCAGACACAAGTGAACAACAAGGCCGGCAACGTGCCAGTGGTGAATTGGTAAACCATTCAAAAGATAAATTTGTAATTATCCAAATAAGGTAACCGAAGTATTCATACCCTTTGACCCACAAATTAGTTATAGGCACATAACTTCAAGAAAGTCAGTGACAAAAGCAAGTCTTCAGATGATTTATAGCAACACTTTTTGTTGTAGCAAAGAACTGGAAACAAAATAAATGTCCATTGATCGGTGAATGGCTAACAAATCATGCTATGGGAATGTAATGGAGATTTAATATGTTATAAGAAATAATGAACACAACTAATCCAGAGAATTGTGATAAGATTTATAGGAACTGATGTGAAGTGTCATAAAACAAAGTTAGAAAAACAATATACATAATGACTGTACCAAATAATTCTTCCCTAAATGTAAAGAACAACATAAACCAATAGGACCTGGTTTTTGTGAAATTATAACAGCAACTGGGCCCTAAGAAAGAGAAATGAGGAAACATCTGCCCCCCGTTCTTTTGCAAAATGAGGAAGGGGACTTCGCTGGTGTTGAACACTGCCTATGACATCCAAATTTTTTAAATAAGGTTAACTGGTTTACCTGATTTTTTTTCTTTTTCCTCTTTTAAAAAAATTATAAAGGATTGCTTACTGAGAGGCAATAGCAGTAGGGATACAAAGGAAATATATCAAATAAATATATTGATTAAAAATCTATTTTAATAAGGTTGAAATTCAAAAGAGAGGAATTTGAAGGTGGAAATCAAGTAGGTCAATGCCTCTAACCTTCTTTAAGAGTTGGATTAAGCATCCTCCATTGGAGTGTATCCTCCGGTGAATATCTGGGTTTCCATTAGTTCTAGGGGAGTTGGGTATGTGTTTATATGAAAGATGGAGTATAATAGGGAACTTTGTATATAATAAAATGGGTATTCAAAGGGGCACGCTAGAAGGGACCAGTAGAAGTACAAATGAGGAGAGTGATGGTATGATTTTCAGAACTAACTGCATTTACAATTTGTTCTAGGAGGTTGAATGTATATTTGTGTGAAAGGTGGAGAAAAATAGGGAGCTTTATTGATATTAGGATGGGGGTTCCAAGGGAAGGCATGGAAGGGACTAAGAGAAATATGAATGGTGATGAGGCATAATTTCTACTTGGATCAAGTCTATATATATAAGTGGATAGAAAGAGGTATCAGGAAAAACGGATTTGCACGTAGTGTTCTGTTTTAGGATAATAAGCATTATGAAAACAGCATATTAGGAGGTTGACACAGATATACACACACACAAATCTATAATAAATTTTAGTGTATAGACAGGTAATTCATGGGAACTGAGAAGTAAGGGCTATTTTACTACATCTATTCTGAAACCTTCTCAGATGTTTCTTGTTTTGCTTTTCTCTTTCTGAAAGTTCACCAAAGCAAGCCCCCTCTTCTTTTCAACCCCTTTAGGGTGGCACATTGTCTTTTTATGACTTCTTGTCCCCAGTTTAATATATGAGATATTCATTTTACACTAGTTTTCCCATATAACACATTGGGGAAGGTCATAGTTGGAAACATGGCCTTCTAGGGATGGCTCTGGCCCTAACCATCATCATTACCATTGGAGTTGTCATTTTCCTCTTCCTCCTCCACAAATCAATTCTTCAATATATATTAAGCACTCAACAAATTGGAGGGAATGGATTCTATTTCTACCTCATATACAGTGCTCATATACCTTTTCAGTGTTCTAGATCAATCTCTAAAGTTGTATATTATAAGGAAGTTCTTGACCTGCATTAGTAGAGTTTTCTTACTGGGGATTTCCTCCTACTAATAAAATTACTCCTTTGGTCCCAGCCCCTAGATACAAGGCACTGTTCAAGATACTGATGATATTTCTACAGGAGGAAAAAGCACATGTAGCAATAACAATTAAATATATCCTCATAGTATAAATGAGTGTTGCTTCCCAATCAATAAGTTGATCCCAAAGCAGGTCTTCCTCTACATTTTCCCCTACTATACGTTCTATACTATCAATTAAAACTGGCCCAGGGTATTATCTAGTTCCTCCCTAGAGCTGGTGAAGTAATGTAACAACAAGGAAATGTCACTCCTGCTCCTTCTTGACCTTTGAACAAAACCTGCTTTTATTCTTCGTAAGGTAAGGCCAGGAAGACACAGCCTCACTCTGGATGGAGAGTCAGATCCTGTGACAAGGAAGCTGGGCAAGCCTGATTAAATATTGAGAAGGAGAGTCCATTGACTTGGCATCAGTAAAATATGGTTTGAAATAAAACCCCTGGAGTGCCACACCCCCTGGTCTGCCCAGGGCAATGCCTTTTAAGGCAGGACAATTATAATTAATTGAGTGATCTGACAGAAAGCATACATCCATTGAAAAACATAGGATGTGTCACTTCTTTGCACACCCACCAAAAATCATCCAGGCATTCCAAGGGTTAATCCAAGATCAACAGACCAAGGACAGCCAATTCTGCCTGTGGCTACTGCTAGTCTAGTGTGTTGCTGTAGGCTTTAGAAACAGCTTGTACTTTCAACTCAGCACAGTCATTTTTAAAGAAATAATCACTCCAAATTTACTGTGGCATCCCACAGACAACCCTGAACTCTGATTACTTCCCACTTAAGCAATCAATTCTTTATCTTTAATAATAGGGAAAGACTGAGACATAGCAGTAGATCAATTCTATTGGTTTCAATGCTCCATTGTTTTTTCGGTGCACCATGACAGTTTCTTGAGTTTGTTACCAAATTTCACAGATCCAGAATTGGAGGACCCTCTTGTCCTATCCCCTCATTTTACAGATGAGATCAGTGGGTCTCAGACTGACTAGGGTCAAGTGTGTATGGTGACAACATGCTGAACTTTACCTGCTTGGGCAGAACTAGAATGGTAATATGTGGTGGAACCAAACACTAGATTTGAGAGGCAGTGTGGCAGAATGGATAGAACTCTGGACATGGAAACTTTAAAACCTGGGTTAAATCTCATCTCTTAACATTTAAAAGCTAGGTGATACCAAGCAAATCTGAGGCTTTGTGGTTGTCCAGTTATTTTAGCTGTCTGATTCTTTGTGATCCCATTTAGGGTTTTCCATTTCCTTCTCCAGCTCATTGTACAGATGAGGGAACTGCGGCACAGGGTCACACAGCTAGTAATTGTCTAAAGGCAGATTTGAACACAAAGATGAGTCTTCCTGGGGTGTCAAAGTGAATAGTGTGCTAAACCTAAAGTCAGGAAGTCCTGAGTTCCAATACAGCCACATGGCCTATGTGACCAGGAGCAATTCACATAACCTGTGTCCGCCTCAATTCCCTCAACTGTAAATGGTGGTATTAACAGTACCTAATTCTCAGGTCATTTATATAAATGCTAGCGATGATATCATATATTTAGAGATAGAAGGTACCTTTGGGGCCATTTGTCTTCCTCATTCATTTTACAGGTGAAGAAAAACCTAAAGAATAGGAAGATGCCTATCTTTGGGCAAGTCACTTAGAAAAATATGTTTATTGTAATATGGAGATAACAATAGTAAGTACCTCCCAGGGTTGTTGAGAGTATAAAGGGATAATGTTTATAAAACACTTAGAAAGTGCCTGGCACATAGTAGGTACTTAAGTGACTTACCCAAGTCACTAGCTAGTGATAGCCAGAGATAGGATTTGAAAGCAGTTTCTGAATTCATATTTAGTCACTTACCATCTCTCTGCACCTTAGTGACTTTATCCATGAAATTGATAAAAAAAAATCTAGTACCTGCTTCATAGGAGAGGTATGAGGATCCAACGAAATAATATATGTAAATTATTTTGCAAATATAAAAGAACTATATAAATGTGAGAAAGTAGAAATAGTGGCAGAATTAGCAATACTAATAGCAGCAGCTGCAGTAACGGTGGCAGTGGTCTTCGTGGTAGCAGTAGTGGTATTGGTGACAGTGGTGGTTGTGGTACGAAGACAATGATCATGTAGTGGCAGTAGTAGCAATGATAGTGATAGAAGACCTGAATTTGAATCCTGAAGTTATAAGCCATATGGTTTTAGTCAAGTGACTTAGCTCTGAGCACCTCAAGTTTTCTCAACTGTAAAATAGAGGGGCTGTACTAGATCATCTCCAAGGTTCCCTCTATCTCTGAATCCTACAGTCTCCCAGATGACGGGATTGAGAATGCTTGGCTCAAACTCAAAATGATAGGAAATTCAAGTTCTTTCCTTCCAAATAAAAGCAAGACACACTTGGAAACATTGAGATATCTGCTATGAGCAGAATTCTTCTAATTAAAAATAAACTAATTTCATTATTTCTATTTACAGTCATCCTATAATTCAGTAGTCATTTTGAAGGTAGGGAGATAAGCAAGAAGCATATGTTTAAAAATCCCAAATGCTTCTGAGAGTATCATTAGAGTAAACACGCTCTGATTTGTTTCTATACATTCAGTGCTCATCTCCAAAGGGTTTTCCAAACTGTGAGGGTGGCACTTGCAAGAATAAGCTTCAATATCTGTTTTCAAGATGAGACACTGACAAAGATTATGCAACACAGTTAATAACTTAGCTTTTCATTGCTTTCTTTTTCAAGCCTGACCCCTGTCTCTCATCCCCTTCCCCAATTCCCACTGGGTTATAGAACAAGAAAGGAGAGTGATGTCTATAGGCATATTCCATTTGGTTCTCCCTGTTCATCATAAATTAATACTCAGTTGTTTCACATATTTTATACCTACTCTCATAACCCCCAACTCCAATGATGAGTCAAGTTCTCAAAGAAAGACTGTTACTTGTTCCCTCAACCTCGAGGAGAAGAAGAAGGAATGGGTTTTTTCCCCTAATAAGAGAATCCCAGCCAAGGGGTGTACTGTGACTATCAGTTTACAGCAACTGGTCAATAATTCATAATTAGTTTTTTAAAAATAAGAAGAGTTAGTACATGATATCAAAATTCTGTGATACACATGTACATACAGAGTCCAGGGGAAAGTAGATTAAACAAAAAGAGTACACAGAGCAAAGGGTTAACTCACAGTTCTTAGAAGTCCTGTTTCTGAAGTCTCCAAGATATTTCTTTTAGATATGGTTTACTGGCCTCTTTGTAGAGCCTAGAATCTGTTTTCCTAGTTTCATTCAGTGTTTTAGGCACCTAATGCAAATACTACCATCAACCACCACTATCCCAAGAATGGTACAAGGATATTGGTGAGAAAATGGAAAGTACAAGATCCCCACCCCAGTCACTAGGAAACTTGCAGGGTCCTCCTCCAGAAAAAGTGGATGGGCATGATTGGGTATTTTCCTCTCTCCTCCAAATAATTCCTTCTCAGGGGTTTAGCTAGAATGTTTTCTCCTCTCCATTGCCCAGCATGGGAATCCCTTGAGCCCAAACTGGCTCAATATTTTATAGATAATCTATCCATAGGATAAGAAAAGTTTCCTTAGGCAATCTGAACACACTTCTTGTGTAACAGCACTGCCATTGATCTAGGACTTCTAAAGCTATGATTGACTGATTGAATAGAGAAGTGTTCTCACCTGGTTAAAGTACCAATACTGAAGTACTGGTTTAATTCCATCTAGATACTAAGGTGGGGTGGTTTGATTGCTTTACCCAGCCCTTATACTATCAGTTCTTTGACTTTTGGTATACACCAGTAGTATGGGGGAGGCGGGGAGGATGGATGGTGCCAGTGGTTTGAACTGAGGTAGGGCCTTCTTGAAACCAAACCAAGAAGACTCCTTTGCCAGCTGGAGCCTGCAAAAGACGGGGTGGGTGTGTAGGAAGATTATTCCAGTGCTACTAGGGAAATAGAGTTAAGAAGTCAGCTATGAGATATTAACTTATCAAGGAGCAGGTAAAGATTAATCACAATGAGTTGACTGGATTTGTGTTCTCAGCTCCATATATGTTCTTATATGAGCGCATACACACATACACACACGCAACACATACACAGGAGCATTCTCCATGTCTGTCTATGACTCTGTGTGATTCCCCTGAAGCTGTGTCAGTGGAGCAGTCTGTACAATTCTGAATGTTTGTGCTATATAACTATTTGGGTCCACAATCATTCATTGTGACTAAACATGTGGAATTCAGCACAATAGGATCTGACACCTGAAAACCAGGTGTGGCTTCCTTTTCAATTCCCTTTAGAAAAGGCACCCTAATAACAATATGGGTTACATCTGGGCAAAGACTCTGAATGCAGCCCATTAAACTCATTAGGACTTGAGATTTCCTAGTGGGTATCACATTAAAATTGCATTTGATCATCAAGCCCACAAGGCAGGTGCAAACCCAGCTCACTTCATGGCTTGCCTGACTTTATAATAATAAAAAGGACCATATTTCTTACCTATGTGACTCTGAGGGAAGATTGTGCAACATGCAGCATCTCTCCAATTGAAATTAACTCCCAGATTATTAAAAAGTTGTTTTTCTGCCCCCTTTAGGTCAAGGTGAGTCACCAAAGCTTTTTCTTATGTTATTAACCAAGTACTTGATGTACTAGACTCAGATATTAAAAAGCATTAGCCAAGTCATCATGGCCAACGAGTCATGAGCACAGGCAAAATTGGAGGAGGAAAATAGGATTATTTACCAAGGGAGTCAATGGCTTGAAATATTAGAAGCCAGTTACAGCTATTAATGAAATGGAGTCCAGACTCTTCCAGTGTAATTCCAAATAGAAAAAAGTCTCCAACCATTGACTCAACTTGGAGAATTATATAATCCAATAATATTATATACTTCATATAGACACATTCATACATATGGAAGAATGTTTTATATGTATACATGTATGTATGTATAAAGGTAGCATGGCATAGTTTATAGACAACTGACCTCTGATCCAATTAGAGCTGGTTTCAAGTCCAGGCTCTGACATACTATCAGTCTATACTTGGGCAAGTCACTTCTCTAGGCATACTCTAAGACTAAAAGAAGATGTTCATATGTATTGATAAAGGGTGTTTCTTATCTAAGACTTCCTTGTAGTAAAAAAATATGACAGGTCTAGCCCCTATCCTCATATATATGTATGTGTACATATTCCCACCCATTCCACTCCCCATCCTAGTTGATGTAATCAGAGAAAGTAAAGGGCCTAATAACATGTCCAAAGAAGTACAAAGACAAATCTGTACATATATATGTATATATATATATATATATATATATATATATATATATATATATACATACATATACTTTTATTAAGTAGGAAGAAGTCTCCCTGATGAAAGTAGATAGGAGACTTGACCACAACACTGCAGACTCTTACAAAGGAAATTTACCAGCCCAGATGGGAGAGTCTGGCCAGGAAATAGCTTTGTGGAATTTTATCCCTTCACCTCTACCAAAGACATCAAGACTGCCAAGAGGGTTTCTTTCTCCTTCCCATCTTCCCCCACCCACAATAAAGGTTGGCAGTCAAGCTACTCAATCATGGGAGACAATATTTTGCAATAGCAAAGAATTTTTTTCTCTAGCTCTCTCATTCTGAGGTAGATAATCAGAATCAGAAGTAGATTCAAGGCCCATGATGCCTGGAAGTAAAGGACAGAAATTCAACCAAAGATTCAAAGGAAGATTAGCCCTGGTTTTTGAGTACTGAAAGTTGAGCATTCAGTTCCCTTGCTTAGAGAGAAATTGTCTTATCTCAGCTTTATTATCTACTTCTAACGAGTAGGTACAAAGCTCTGAATTCAAGAGGCACTTAATGAATGTTTGTTGTTGACATTCTTATATTAGGGCTTATGAACCCTTTTTTTTTAATGGAGACATATTAAGGCAAAACATACAATAGTGGTATTGACTTACCAGTTCCCCTTTCCTTCTGATAGATGGGCAGTTTTACAGAACTCCCAGCACAGTAACCTTCATAATACAACCTGATTTCCAGACAATTACTTCCAGTCACATAGAAAAAGAATTGTGGTCTTGGAGTCAGAAGATTTGAGTTCCAGATTGTCCAAACCATTCCCCACACAGATGCCAAAAGAATCTTCCTAACAGACAAATCTCAGTATATCACTACCATATTCAAAAATCTTTAGTGACTCTACATTGTTTCTAGTACAAATATAACCTGCTAGGTTTGGCATTTAAAATATCTTCACAATAAGACTCTAACCTACCTTTCTAGTACATATTATTACTCATCTTCATATATTTGCTGTTCCAGTCAATCAGTAAATAGGCATTTATTAAAGACCTATTCTTTAATAGAATTATGCTAAGCACTAGGGATATAAAGGTGAAAGCAGTTTTGGCTCTCAAAGAACTCAGAATTCATCCCCTCCCCTCCTTTCAGTGATTTAGAAGCTTTGTCCTGCTCTGTTTTTTTGGCCAGAGATACTGTTGCATAGTTAGCCTAGTGGCCCTCTACTCCCAAGGACATATTGGTGAAGAACTTAGTGAAGATTGATATTATTCAGCTGCTTCAGTGAGGTCTGACACTTTGTGATCTCATTTGGGGTTTTCTTGGCAAAGATACTGGAGTGGTTTGCCATTTCCTTCTCCAATTCATTTTACAGATGTGGAAACTGAGGCAAACACCCAAGGATTTAACTCTACTACAGTTCAGATCACCTGATCTCAAACGATCCACCAGTCTTAACCTCCCCCAGCAACAGGGACTCCAGACCTGTGTCGCTAAGCCTGGCTAAAGGTTCCTTCCTGTTACACCTTGCTGGTTACCTGGTAGTCTTGGTTTACTTTTTATAGTCAATATTTTTATTATAGTAATTTATGATAGTTTAATTTATAGCCATTCTGAAGGCATTTGGGGAAAGTCAGTACAGAAGCTTCCCCTCAAAGTGATACTGTGCTTCTGAGCAGAGCTCTTCAGATACTTGGGAGGCCTTTGATTACTCTGAAAATCTGATCTGAATCCATAAACCAGAGAACTTGGATGTTCTTTACTCCTCTCTGTCACAGAAGAGAGAGAGACAGAGACAGAGAGAGACAGAAAGAGAGACAGAGAGACAGAGACAGAGAGAGAGACAGAGAGACAGAGAGACAGACAGAGACAGAGACAGACAGAGACAGAGACAGACAGACAGAGACAGAGATAGAGAGACAGAGAGATAGAGACAGAGAGACAGACAGAGAGAGAGAGACAGACACAGACACAGAGACAGACACAGAGAGACAGAGACAAATACAGAGACAAGACTCTAATTATAGGGGTGAGTGTTTATAGATACTTGTTGGCCAGTGTATATGATTCTTAGACATAGAGCTGGCAAAAGGTGAAATTATAAATTTGGCAGACATAACTTTGTGTCACTGATCTCTTTTTGCCTGTTCTCTCATTCTTTAAGGCATCAGAGCCCTCTATTTTTTTCCCCATAAAAATCTTCTTTTAGGAATGGATCATATTTTATTTATCATACTTTAATAACAGAATTAGAAAATATTAGAAATGAGAGGGACTTTAAATATGGTCTAGTGCAGTCTCCTCCATGTTACAGATAAGGCTGAATGGTTTAGGTAGGGAAAGTCATATTGCTAATTAGTGACAGAGCTAGAATTAGAATGCAGGTTGCCAGGTCTCTTTGCATTGTGCCATACTGACTCATTAGCCATTTACACTTGAGTGTGAATTATGGTAACTAACCTTTAGTTAGTGTTTTTAGCCTAATGTTTAATTACTAAATGAAACACTTTTTCCCTTGGGAAATGAATTTTGAGTATCAGGAAGTAGGTAGATGTATTTTTTAGGGGGAATAGAGGCTGTAGGAAGTATGCCCCTGAAATCACACCCTATAAACAAGCACTAACACCACATAATGCTGGACCTTCCTAGGCAGACCAACACTAGTAAAACCTAAAGAACTTTGCCCCCAAGTGACTTTTCCCTGTTCTTTATAGGCACATCCCCTGTAGTTACTTCCTTTGGCACTTACCTCTGTGTAAGGATAGAGCTTCCTGGTACCCACTGCTACTGCTGGGTATTTCTTCTCCCACTCCCCCCCTCCTCATCTCTCCATCTCCTTCTTTCTTTCCTATTTTTCCCTCCCCATTCTCCTATCTCTCTTTCCCCTTTCCTCCCTCCCCTTCTCCCTTTCTCCCTTACTTGCTCCCTCACTTTCTCCTTCTCCTTCTCCCTTTCCCCTCTCCCTCTCTCCCCTCTCCCATTCTCTCATAGTCTATGACTCTCCCCCTTTCACTCTTTCCCCCTCCCTCTTCTACTTTTCTCCTTCTCTCTCCTTCACCTTTCCCATTTTCCTCTCCCCTTCTCCCTCCCCTTCTTCCTCTCTCCACTCCCTGCCCTCCTTCATCCCCTCCCCTTCTCTATCCTTTGCCTCACTGTCTCACTCTCCCTTTACCTCCCCTCCACTCTGAGAACAAGAGGTTTGCATTAACTGAGCAAGTGCACAAAGTCTTCTGGTGTGTGGGTGAATTTGGAGCTGGGATGTCTGCTTGTAGAAAATTTGCACCTTGTTTATCTTTATTTATGTAGTTCAGGCTACTGCTTGGCGGATGCTGCTTTTTCTTTCGCTGTCCTTTTCCTGATCACAATTTATTGCAAGTTACTCCCTTCCCCTTTTTTGGCTTATTTAAAAGTAGAGTTTAAAAAGCAATATTAAATCAAATGTCAGTTTCTATTTGCAATGTACAACTTCTCTTGCTTTCATAGGTCTTAGTCTGCTCCTGATGCTTAAGGAAAAGCATCTCCTTCTGAATCTGCACTTGGTTCAAGTCATTTTGTTTGTTTGCTGTTGTTGTTTATATGTTTTTTAGCTTGCTTGCTTAGTTTGCCAGAAACCATACATCCTTCACAACAGAGTTAGATTTTAAATTCCGAAGACTCATCTTCTAATACACTGGGGTCATCTCTGGCACAATTAACTTAAACAAATTCAACTGTGTGAGAAGGGAGAGAAGGGGAAAGGAGAATTTAAAAGTTCTGGGAGTTTTCCTGACAGTCAACTCAGCGAAAGAATGCCATGGAGTGAATGTGAGATAGAAGATACGAACTTATTCCCTCCTTCATCTAAGCCCCATATTCAGCCCGAACAGTAGAGATAGGGGAGTAAGGGAGTGGAGGGAGGGGAGAAAGTTGTGTGGCTCATTCTAATGATGAGGGTGATGATATTAGCAAAACACTGATATAACACCTACTATGTCCCATGTACTCTATCACTGTGCTAAGTGTTTTGCAAAGATTATCATATCTGATTCTCACAACAACCCCGGGAAATTGGTGCTGTTATTAAAGGTAAGGAAATTGAGACAACTAGAGGTTAAGGATTTGTACAGGTTCATGCAGCAGTAAGCATCTGTGGAAAAATTTGATATAATCCTTCCTGACTCCACGACCAGAACTTCATCCCTGGACATCTAGATGCCCAGGCTAAGCTAAGCTTTGTTTTCTCCTAACCCAATGGACTCAGCATATAGAATCAAGCCTAACCCCCAAATTATGTATCAGACTTATTGATTTCCCTTATCTAGATTATTCCAAGATACTAAAGACAGAGTTGTTTTGACTCTGTGACATTTGCCTTTATATGCTAAACTTAGAATTTAAGTCTCTTCAATATTCTTTGAAGCTGCTGTAGGTACTCCCCTGATCCATGAAGATTAAAAACCAGCTATGTCTTCTTGTCTTGTCTGCAACTTGCTGTACCAAACACCTTCCTTTGGGTGTTTTCATTTTTTATAGATATTACTAGTGCAACATGCATGAATAAATGAATGAATAGAGCCTTTATTAAATACTAACTGAGCAAAAGCATGCTAAGTACTACAGATACAAGTAGAAAAGCAAGACCCTCCCTCCTCTCAAGGAGATCATGTTCTAATGGGGGAGAGAACACATAGGGAAACTATTTCCATGTTATCCTCTGCTTTTGATGCATGAAAAGTCCAGCTCCTTTTCTAGTGATATGTCTTTGGGAATAACCACAAGGAATATGTCATAGTTTACTTATACTTACCCTATACCTTGATTATTTTTTCCTCTGTGGAACCTGCAATTTTGATTTTTCTGAGATGGATATTTCATGATTTACAGTATATAGAAGGATATAGATGTTAAGAAAAAATATGTGCCGCACTAGGGAGCTGCTTGAGATCATTTGAAAAAGGTTACAAAATTTCCCAAATTCAATCTAAGTTTCCTATTCAAATTTAGGCCCCACTTAGGCCTGTGTGTCTATAATTCCTTTGAAATATATCTATATTCTAATCTATATCTACACATCTCTCTACTTATTTGGACTAATTCTATGGACTGCCTTTAAATTTTATGTTATTACCTGGCCAATTCTTCACTCAGTTTTTCCACTGTGGCAACATTTTCTGTATTTTTTTATTTTAAGAAGACGTGGAGTTCATTGAGAAAACTCTATAATGTTCAAAGGCGTGATGCAATCAATGTATTACCTTTCTTTATCAGGAACACATCCTTAAACAGAACTTCATCATTTATAGCAAATGTCCTTAATCTTTTCTGTGTCATGAACTACTTTGGCAGTCTGGTGACATCTATGGATCCCTTCATAGAGTTATGTTTTAAAATGCATAGAACAAAATGCATTGCCTTACAATGAAAACAAAGTATATGAAAATGTAGTCATATAAACATTAAAAAAAACAATTTAATGGATCCCAGGGTAAAAGTTCTTGATTTATAGAGCATCCCTTCTTCTTCTGAACTTTGCTAAAGACATCATTCGCCACGACAGTAGTTAACACCTTTGGCAAAGTTTGTCTCCCAGTTTTATGCCTTGCTGGATCGTAACGATCCGATGATGCTCAGCGTAATCTCAATGGTTGCATTTTTTTCAGAGGAAAGACTTTGGGTCTGTGACTTGCTTTATTGTGTCAAATTCATTTTTGTCATCAACAATCAAAAGAATGAAATCATATATTATTGACATCTCAGGTTATCTGTGTAACTGGGGAGATGGTCTGTCACAGAGATTCATCTGTTAAAGTCATCCTACTCTTCTCGTATTTTTTCATCAAGGGTATCCCTGAAAATGCACAGATCATTGTCACAAACACTTGTGGAGATAGATGCTAAAGAAGGCGTAAGGGTTAATAGTTAACTGAGGCTTTCATGATTGCCTTTTCCTTGGTTGCCAAGTCTTCAGGCTATTAGATCAAAATAATTTCATCTGTGGTCTTTTACATTCTTTTGGAATTTTCCCATATTTGAGCTCTCTTTCATTTTATTCTTAGAAGGGGGCCTTTAGAAAATGGCATACATTTAACTATCAGCAAAAAATCATGCTATCACTTTTCTAGGACCTATTGGATATGTCTTGAAACCAGCTAGTACACAACCAGCTAGTAGACACAAACCATTCAATCTAGATTGCCTCATAGCAAAAAAAAAAAATCTAACATCTTCCTCCATGTCCCCACACATGTGATGACTCTCTGTCCACAATGTGTTAAGAGCTAGTCTCAATGAATTAGCTGTTGACTACAATTTAGTCTCAGGAGGAAATACAAGTGTATTTTCCATGCACCATGAGCCCATTTTGCACATTCTACATCAGCTATCCTATATGTCCCCTTCTCTCTGTTCATAGAGTCAGAGCCTCATCACTTCTCACTTGGAGTATTGCAATATCTCATTATAAGCCTTCATTTCTCAAGTCTCTCCCTACTCTAATCCATTTCCTACGTACACACCAAAGCAATTTTCCCAAAGTTCAGGTTACTCTTCTGTTCACTAAATTCCAATAACTCCCTATTACCTCTAGAACAAAATATAAACTCTTTTTTTGACATTTAAAGTAACTAATTACTACAGTAGATAAGCCCTAAATGTATAGACAAGAAGACCTGGATTCCAATTATGCCTCAGATACTTACTAGTTGTATGACCCTAGGAAAGTCATTAACTTTTCTCAGTCTCAGTTTTCCCATCTGTAAAATGCTTAAATCCTATCTTTTGAATGAGGCCTTCTACCACTGCTAATACCCCAAGTTCCCTTCTAAGTTCACCTTGTACTTACTTTCTATGTATCTTGTATTCATGCAAGCATATGAGTATACATAATCTGTATATGTGTATGTGTAGATGTATATATACTCTGCTTAGGATCTGCCACATAATAGGACCTTAATAAATGCTCATTCACTCATTGAAAGATTTCTGTCCCTACATATCAGCTGGATTATTTTTACCTAATCTCATGCCATATAAAGTCTTAGAGCAGAAAAGAGACCCAAGAGTTCATCTGATATGACTATTTTACAGACAAGGAAACTGAGCTCTAGAGAACTTCAGTGAATTGCCAAAGCCACAAAGCTATTTGAGATCTTGTGTACAATGACAAAACACAATGGATTAAGCCTCAAATACCCAAATATTATAGGTAATCTTAAGAATTTCCAAAATATATTATTTATAATTGAGTTGTTTTGGACTTCAAATGCCTTCAGCTATAGAAACAATGTTATAATTGCTTGTCAGATATTCAGATTAAGCCATAAAAACTTATTAAAATTCTATTGTAGTAGAACTACAGCACTAACAGTCCCTAGTACTAGGAATAGGTGAAAAGAGGATGGAAGACCATAGAATCATCCATAGATTCAGAGCTGGAAGAGAGCTCAGAGGTTATCCATTCCAACCCTTCATGTTACAGGTGAGGAAGATAAGGCACAAAGAGGTTAACTAAATTGCCCAGGAACACACAGGTAATGAGTGGCGGAAGTAGCATTGGAATCTGGGTCCTCAAATTTAGAAACCAACACTTTTTCTTTAATACTAGTAAGAAAAATACAATTCAATTCTGGTTACATTGAATAATAATTTACTAAGCATTTTTTATGGGAAGGTCGCTGTGCCAGACTGCAGGGACAAAAAGATAAAAATAAAGAAGCTCTTTCATTGAGGGAGCTTACATCCCTCTGTGGGTACAGGGGCCAGTCCTGAGTGAAACTGGTGCCTTTCCTATGGCATGCTCCGATCTCCTTTTATTCATTGTCTACTTTCTGATGTCCCCTTCCCAAGGCTTCAGATGCCCCAAGACCCCACCCAGATTTGCTTTTCTCACAGTACATGTTCCCAAATTATCTCCCCTCTCTCCAAATCAAAACTCTCATTTCCTCAATGCAACTGATTTCAACTTGGTAGCTGTCAAATGTGAGCAATCTCAATGAACTGATTCACATTAAGGTATGAATGACTGTCATCCCTATAACCCTTTCCCTGATGTATCTGCATTTTTAAAAGAGGATAACTGAACACAAATGAATCCCTAATTGATGATATTATAGCCAAGGTAGCAAATTGAAATGAATATTTCCAAGAGGGTAAGGAGGAATCATTTTGGACAGGGAGGCTACACTGTAGGAAGGCCATTTCTGACTAGGAGATGGCCTCACGTTCAGCTCTCCTAAATTGTTCTGATTTCCACGATTTCTTCTTCTTAACTCCTCTTAACTCACTGATATTGTAGAAACTGTAAGTTTTCTTTTCTTTTTCCCCATATAGGGTTTATGGAAGCAATATTGAAAATGGAGGAGTCAGGCTATAACTTTAGTGGCCATTGTATATGTGGATCATTTGTAAGCAAATTTTTTTTTAAAAACTTATTTGTTTTTCTACAATCACTTCTATAAGTTTTAAATTTTCTCCCCCTCCCTCCCCAAGAATCTTATATGAACTGTACATGTACACTCTTATTAAACACATTTTCACTTTAGTCATGTTGCCCAGAAGATTTAAGATGAATGGGAGAAACCTTGAGTAAAACTAAACAAAACCAAATACAACAAAATAGAAAAGTCTTAAGCAGATTGTTTATAAGGCAGGGAATAACTATGTCTGAGGGGGGAATGGAAAAAAAATGTAAACCTTTTCACAGATGTTAAACAATCAGCCCAACTCAGAGATCCCCAAATCAAGCATGTTTTTGTGATAAATGCAATTTTTAGTTGGCTGAGTGACCCAAGCAAAGACCTATATTCTTGATTCTGCTGGGGACCCTCAAGAGATTTGTTGTACAACACACCCATCAATAACTATATGATGCTCTTGGTCATGTTATTCATCATGTTTTTCTTTCTTATACATTGTTATTTAAGACATGAAAACACTGATTTCCAATTTTTAAGATGCATTTTTATTTTCTTTATTCATTCCAAGGTATCAAAGAATCAGATTTGTGTAATTAATGAGAATTCTTGAATGTGCTGCTAATCCCAGAGACCACATATGCCTTGCAAACATGAAGACATCGTCTCACATGAGGAGGCAAGACATTCTTCATCCCACTTTAGAGTAAGGCAAAATCTGGGATATGTGAGTTGAACCAGGATTCCTTAAAAGTCTATAAGCCTTCCATCATTACTTATCACATCGCAGACCAAGAGATCTTTGTATCTATAACTCCTTATTCCAGGAGGGAATGGAGAGAATCTTTTTTTTATCTTTCCCTCTTTCTGTCTTCTTTAAGAAGTCAAATGGAGCCACCGTATTCTCCATCTCCCATCATGCTATACAAGACAGCAACTGGGAGCCAACCAGGAGTGCTGAAGGAGAGAGAGAGAGAGAGAGAGAGAGAGAGAGAGAGAGAGAAAAGAAGAAGAAGAAGAAGAAGAAGAAGAAGAAGAAGAAGAAGAAGAAGGAGGAGGAGGAGGAGGAGGAGGAGGAGGAGGAAGAGGAGGAAGAAGAGAAGGAGGAAGAGAAGGAGAAAAGAAAAAGAAGGAGGAGAGAGGAGAGAGAGAGAGAGAGAGAGAGAGAGAGAGAGAGAGAGAGAGAGAGCTGACGATTGGCTGGAGAGGAGGTAATGATTTGTAATTGCAATACTTTCATTACTGTCTTTTAGCTCTTTGCAGACTAATGTCAAGAGCTTCGTCTTTGTAGTGTTATTGGCATTTTTCATCATATTCATGAAGTGTGGGTCAATTTTCTTCAAAAGGCGCACTTCGCCAACTTGCCACAAAGACAGACAGTAATAAATTCTGCTAGTGCGCTGTGAAGGCTTCGTAGCTGCAAGCTACAATAAAAAGCAATGAGCTGGGTGTCACTAAGTAACTCCAGTTTACACTGCATTTTCTTCTTTTATTGAAAACTGAGAATATGAATTTATTAATGAATACACAGGCCTACTTTGAAGGGGAGGGTGGTGGCGTCGGAAGGGAGGGAGGGAGGGCTGGGGCTGGGGAGACACCGAGTCAATTTATTTGGTATTCACATAGCGTGTGGCTACATTGTATTGTTTCATCATTTTATGGCCAGGCATAGCTTGTTAGGCTGTGGCCCTCCAGAAAAAACCCCAGCTCATATAGCAACACCTTGACGTGGATCTACAGCGGCTCTCACTGTGGCTGTCTCACCTTTAGCCCCGTCTGTCTACTGCCGGCTTTCATTTTCCGCATTCATACATCAATAAGCTTTGCATGCTGACACCTAATTTTGCAGGCTACTTTGGTTATGGAGGCCGTGTTTTGCATATCACTACCCACCCCCTTCTGACATCTACTGCCTTTAAAGAGAAAGAAGAGAAGAGAGGAAGAGGGAGAAGGGGGAGTGAGAGAGAGCCCGAAAGAGAGGAATTCTTTTCTTCTTTGCCTAATCAGAGATTTCTTTATATTTGTCAAAAGCAGATATGCCAAATCAACTTTAATTGATTCCTCCGCGGTGCCCATGGATGATTTTTGAAGGACTGAGCTTGTGTTCCCAGACATACTGTTGTGTTTCAAACAAAAAGGCGGTTTCTCCCACAAATCAAATTTTGATGCCAATTAGTTAGCATTTTCCATTCCAATTAAATTGGAGACCTTTCTGATTTGGGAAGACTTTATATATATTTTATATAGAAAATGCCCTCCAGGGGCTAATAAGCAAGAAGGTATGAACATGGGTGACAATATACACTTGGGCTGGGTTTTTGTGTGCACTGGTGTGTGTATGTGTGTGTGTGTGTGTTTTCCTTTTTCCCTTGTTTATTTCACAGAAATTTACCAAGCCCACTGCAACCTGTTATATGACACTGCAAAGCTTGTTTCACCCTTCAGTCAGGTGGCTAATATCATTATAGCTTTGACAACTTATAAAATGTTATAATCTAATGGTGTTTTTTTCACCCCACAGTGAAAGCTCATTCTGAAAACAGAGGTTTAGGGGGTAGAGAAATGGGATGCAGGAAGATTAATGGTTAAAATGTATAGGCTGGGTGTACATTTGAGAGATAAACTATCCCAGGAACACAAATGATACAGAGATAATAAGCACCATTGTGTGTACCTGTCCAAATGGCCACAGAGACATGAATACTCAATCATTTATTCATCATCAGTCAACAAGTACTGTTTACTGTGTGCCAGGCAATGGGAATTCCAAAAAAAAAATGAGAGGCAAAAATGACTCCTACCATGAAAGAACTTATATTCTAATGGAGGAGACAACATATAAATAAAAGGGTCCACATAAGATACATACAGAGTAAATAGAGGTACTCTCACTGGAGAAGACCCGAGCAGCTCAGCATCATCTTTCATTTCCAGTTTCTTTTTTAAAACAAAATACCTATCATGTGTAATGGAGTACTTAAAGAAAAATTTCAGTTTGGATATAGTTGTTATTCAATTAAGACTGTAAAGTCAGCTTGAAATTGGTTCAGAAACTCTGATATACAAAATTGATATAACAGCTCATTGACATGGGTTTTCCCTCCAGTGCTTCAGAATATAATTCCATGACTGCCCTTCCCACGTAACTCTGATAGTATCATCCCGTAAGCTTACCAAAAAAGTTCTACCCAACCTGTAGAAGGGTTTACTTTTTAATGTTAAGGATACCACTGAGCTAGTAGATGGCTTTTTTTTCAGTCATATATTTCTCTGATGACATTGTTTAAAAAAACATTATGAAATTTCTTTCCCTCTCTACCTTCTCCCTTCCCTTCTGCCCCCACTTTCAAAAACAGGCCTGTCTTTACTTCTTTCTCCACAAACTGACCAGCTTGTGTGAAAAGAAAATATATATGTTTTCTACTGAGGGTGCCTCTCTAGGAGACTGAGGACTTTCTAAAAGAGGAAGGAACAGGGAAAATTGTAGCAGTCCCACAATCCCTTGCCCAATATTTGGGCCCCTTCCCTTAAAGTAAGCTTATTTTATTGATCCAGAATGCTTTGTATATACAATATAGCACACATACACACATTCCAAATTCTCAAAGGAAAAAACAAAAATTCCATCCTGAAGCAAGAACTAGATAAAAAGAAAAACTCCCATCACCAGATTATGTTAAAGAAACAATATCATACACACATACATGCATGGACATGCACGTTCTCACTATCAGATTAAAAACAAATGACTAGAATGTTGACTTTCAGGATTGCTGTCATCCTGGTGCATTCGGAATGTCCTAGGATAAAAATGTCTGCCTTCTCACCTTCCACCATGCTCTTGGTAAACTGCTTTTGTGTGTGGTGGTGGTCTCAAATGTGGTCACATCCAGAGGTTTATATCTTTAATTTAATACTTTCCAATTGCTTCAATGCAAATGACCAGATGGAGAAATCAAGGCTCTGAATACTAAGAGACTAAGACTCACACGATGCCCCAAAAGCTAAGTTTTCATCTAAAAGACACCTGCACATTTCCCAGAGATGATAATAAATCAATAAAAACTAAATACCTGCAGTTTGGGGGGGAAGAGAATCTCCGCCAGTACTTTGGAAGCCAAGAATGTGTACTCTGGAGCATCCCAGCCTGGCGCTCAGACTGAGACTGGACAAGCTTGCCACTAGCAATAAAAGGAGGAATTATGAGGGCTACTGAGCGTTGTTCACATATGCACAGTGTAGCTCAGTGATATCAATTAGCATGCCTGCTTCCATAATTGTTATACAAGGGGAAAATTTACAGTGTTAAATGGCCCTCAAATTCACACTTCACTGTGAGTTTTTGTTTGGTGGTGTGTCTAGTATTAATGTGGATGACTGCCTCAGATATCTCTCTGTCACTGAAGAGACAGCAGTGAGAAATATCACCAAAAGGGAGAAAGACATGCAGAGACAGAAGGAAGAGAGACTGCTGAGGGAGAATATTGCATATCTTTATTGTTATTTTGCTTGTGTGAGTTAGAGAACTAGATGTATATCATCCACTCCCTTCATTTTAGTTTCTCAAAGGAGAAGAAATGAGCAGATACATAGCTAGACTTCTGCATACCCTATTTTGTAGGAGAAAGAATGTGGCGATATACGGTGGGAGGACTGGGAAGCCTTTCTAACTTGGAGTTAGAAGAGCAGGATTTGAGGACTGATTCTACCAACTACTAGATATATGTTGTTGTTGAGTTGTTTCAGTCATGTCTGACTCTCTATGACCCCATTTAGTTTTTCTTTGTAAAGATACTGGAGTGGTTTACCATTTCCTTCTCAAGTTCATTTTACAGATAAGGAAACTGAGTCAAAAAGGCTAAGAACTTGCCCAGGGTCACACCGCTAGTTAATATTCAAAATCAGACTTGAACACAGGAAAATGAGTCTTCTTGAGTGCAGGCATAGCACTCTATCCACTGTGCCATCTAGCTGCCCTCTCTAGCTATGTAACCTTGGGCATATATAAAGTAGGGGGAAACCACACTAACACTACTTAACCCACAGAGATTTTACAAGGATCACACAAGATAATGTAAGTGAAGCTTTGTAACCAGAAATATGTCAATAAGAATTGATGGTCTTGTTCTCATTTTTTTTTACTAAGACTCACTGAAAAGACCAAGAGGAAAAAGTCACAAAGGAATCATGAAGGACTTTATCTAGGTAACACTAGCTAGCATTGATATACTACTTTGAGAGGTTCAAGGCACTTTACATATGTCATCTCATTTGAGCATCACAACAGTCCTATGCGGTAAGTTCCATTATCATCTCCATTTTAGAGATAAACCAACTGAGGCTGAGATCAGTTAAGTAAGTCCAGGGTCACACAGCTAGTAACTGTCTTGAGTCTGATTCAAATGCACCATCTATCCAGCACCATCTACCTGTTGTGGAGGCATTCTAAATGGGTTAGGCTTTCTTCTTATTCTCTTTGGGGGTCATTCTAGCTGCCCTCCTCAGTTCAATTCAATACTGTGATTCTAGCTGTAAGAATGCATACACACAAGTAATTTGACACTTCAATGGGCCTCAGACATTGCATGTGCGTAATTCTTCTGGTGATATAGACTTGTCCATGCCCTTTGTACTCTATGACTCATCCATTTCCTCTCAAAAAAACCCAAATTCCACAGGGTGTCTAGCAACGGTTTTGGGGACCTTCCTCTAGGTCTTCTGACATTATGTAAATACCAATGGAAAATATGGTCTATCTACCAGTTATCCCCATCTTCCTATAATATGTCATAGCATATTCACCACCCCCATGTTTCCTCCCCATTACGCTTTGAGTGACATTCAACCTTAATTCTTTAGAGATTGTGACATTATATAACTTGAAGTCATAAACAAAAGAGTGCATAGTAATAAGAATTTGAGGAGCCTTCAAATTACAAGGATCCTTAAAAATCATGTACTCTAACCTTACATTTATTTTTTTTTAATTTATTCTTAAATAAATTTATTTAACTTTTTACATTCATTTTCACAAGATTTTGGGTTCCAAAATTTTCTCCCCCTTTGTCCCCTCCCCTCTCCCCAATACACTGGACATTCTAATTACCCATATCACCAATCTGTCCTCTCTT